>OX359268.1:37008734-38208734 GCA_947179155.2 Hedera helix
TTAAAGCCCAATGTTTGGCCCACTTGGAAAATACTTAAATTAACTTATTAATTATAAAAAAAATTGGAAAATGACAATCAAATTGGGACAAGGAAGAGAGATCAGCCGAGAGCTTCATGGGAGAGAGAAAAAGTGATTTTTGATATTTTATTTTATTTTTCATTTATTTAATTAAGGATTGCTTGTTTTAATTTTTGTAGTACATGAAACCATGCTTCTTTTCACCAACTATGTATGGACTAAATTGCTTGTGTAAGTATCCTTGCTATCTCATTATGGAAATTTGATAGATATAGATTTTATATCTATGACCATTGTAAGTATACTTACAATTTTGTAGTTTTTGAGAATCATTTCTCATCTTTTATTTTCAAACAATAGAGAGAGCTAGAGAGCATTTGAGAGTGAGAAAATAGTGAGAGCAAAATACTAAGAGAGGAGAAGGAGTTCTTGGTGCATGTCATCTTCATTCATCACCTACTTTGGAAGAAAAAGAAAGATAGCCATTAAATCAAGGTAATGGTTATTTTAAATAAAGTTTTGTTTTTAAATTAAATAAATCACCATGTTAGTATAAGCATGTTAATATAATTATTAATGTGTAGAGGTAATATTTATGCCATGCTTGAGTTTAATATGTTTGGTTTGTATTTTGGTATATTTTATATGCTAAAATATGTGTTTAGTAGTGTGTAAACAAGTTTTGAAATATATTACCAAAAATATTTTTGTAAAACTTAGGTTTGATGTTCTAATATTATAGAACATTAAATCATGAGAAAAACAAAGTTTGAATCACTCAAAATGGAGTTATACACAAAAAGTTATGATTTGTGGTAGTTTATGTGATGTAAAAATTTTTATAAAAAAATAATGATATTAAATCATGAAAAATTAATTTTTCATGTTATAAATTAATATAAGGTGATTGGTAATTTTTTTGGATTTTTATTGAAGAGTTAAAGATTTATTGAAGGTATATTTTTATTTAAAATCGGTAGCCGGAAACACTGTTCACATTCTGCTTGGAAGAGAAATTTAACACTGGCCGCGCAATGCGCGAGCCACTGTTCACCCACCGACGCGGAGCCAAACGACGTCGTTTTGCATCGGCAGAAAATTTCTTCCGCGCGTTATGCGCGGAAGCCATTTCCGGATTGCCAAAAACGGCGCCGTTTTGGTCCGAAAATATTATAACGCGCGCCATGCGCGGTAATAAATTTTCGGCGAAATTACCATGTTGCCCCTCCGTGTTTTTCTTGGCAGAATTACCATTCTGCCCTCGGTCCGGTTTTTCAACTTATTTACGAAAATGCCATTCGGGTTAATTTTAATTAATTTAAATATTTGAAAATTAATTTAAAATTATAACAAAAATAATAATAATACAAAAATAATATTGGGGAGGATATTTTTCATAAAGTTTAATATTTAAATATTTTAAATATTAATCTAGTTAGCTAAACCATGGTTAGGTTAAATAAATTTATTATTTATTTATTATTTTAAATGTTAATAATAAATAAAGATGATAAATTAGCAATTATTATTTAATGCCTATTAAATAATATTTAAAGAGAGATAAAATTTATAAATTTATTATTTATTATTTAAATATTATTAAATAATAAATAAAGATAATTAGGTAATTAATTATTATTTAATTAACATTAAATAACGATTAATGGAAATTAAGTTATTAGAGGAATAATTTATTATTTAATTTAAATAATAAATAAGAATGATTTGATTATTATTTAACCTTAAATAATAATTAAAATTAATTAAATAATTAATTATTATTTAATTGACATTAAATAATAATTAAAGAGGATTAAGATTAGTAAACTATTATTTAATTTCCTTAATTAAATAATAAGTAAGGTTAATTACTTGGTTAATTATTGGTTGATTAACATTAAATTAAAGAAGGTTAAAATTAAGTTAATAATTATTTATTATTAAGTACAATTAGTTATGATTTATAATAACTAGAGTTAATTAATTAATTTCTATTTAATCAATATTAAATAGTAATTAAAAAGAGATTGAGTTAATAAAATAAATCGAATTTAATTAAACAATTATAATAAGTTGTTTAAAGGTTTAATAAGTGTCCAACACTTAAGAAAAATATTTTCTAACTTATTAAATTATTAACCTAAAATGATTAAGTGTCTATAAGGTTAATAATATTGTTTTGACTAATGAAATTTATGTGTTAGTACTTATGTGGTAAATAAGTTCGTTATTAAGCGTATAATTATGCAAATACGTCGTACTAATTATTAGACCGACTTTATTAATGTTAGGTCTTTCAAAGCAAGTTAGTTAAAGCTAGACAATTATTGTAGCTGAGCAAACAGGCAAGTTCTCTAACCCTACTCAATTATTATCGTTGAACAAGTTTCCATACTTGTATTTATTGTTAAAGCTTGAAGTGGTTTAATTATTTAAAATTATTCCACATCCATAATGTTTATAAAATCGCACTTAGTGCATTTGAAGCTTGTTAGTTCTTGATTCATGAACTGTATTAAAAATGTCTGAAGCTAATAGTTCAGCTAGACATTGCGTTTCTAAATTCAATAACTTGAATACTTTTAAAAGCTTATCCAAACCATTGTTGGGTGCGGATTTCTTATATTAAGTCTGAGAATTGAACAACCCTAAATTAGGGGATTTTGTGTCGGGAAACCGACTTTGGGCGCCAGTGACTAAATGTAATGCATATACAGCGGGTTGAATAGGCTGATCCCCTTGAAAACCAAACAACTCAAAGGGTCAGAGGAAACTCTATTATACCCTAGTTAGTTCAGGGTCCTTAGTGACCACTCAGCATTTTAAGATTCAAATATTCTGTTTATTAAAATTTGAATCCTGTTTCATTCACAATTGTTATATCTATTGTTGAATCATTGTTGATATTTCCCATTCATTCATGATATATTAAATCTATATGATTGTTTTAAACTTGCTGAGCAAACTAGTTGCTCATTCTTGCTATATCATGAACCATTTTTCAGATAATCCTGATTGCTCCAGGAAGGATAAGGGAAAAGGAAAGGCCAAAGCTTAAGTAGCTTATGCATGCTAGTTAGATCTTTATTTATGTATTTACGGTTGTTAAACCTTTTGTAATTCTTTATGATAGGAACTGTTTTTATGTTAAGGTTGATAGACCCTGGTATTGTAACCTTTTGAAGGGAACCAATATGTATTATTCCGCGATATTTAAATGCAATGTATGTATTTAATTGTTAGTAATGTGTTGAATAGTGAGAACCAAACTCGAGGTTATGGAACCCGGATTTGGGGTCGTCACAATTATCGTTATTATTATTATTATTATTATCAGTATTATTATTACTATTATTATTATTATTATTATTATTATTATTATTGTTGTTGTTATTATTATTATTATTATTATTATTATTATTATTATTATATTAATTATTATTATTATTAGTAGTAGTAGTAGTATTAGTTTTGGGTGGAAATTTACTATTATTACTATTATTATTATTATTATAATAATTATTATTATTATTATTATTACTTTTGTTATTAGTATTATTATTATTATTATTATTATTATTACTATTATTATTATTATTATTATTATTATTATTATTATTATTATTTTAATTATTATTATTATTATTGTTATTATTATTAGTACTATTATTGTTATTATTATTATTATTACAATTATTATTATTATATTACTTATTATTATTATTATATTAATTCTTATTATTATTATTATTATTATTATTAGTACTATTATTGTTATTATTATTATTATTATCGGTATTATTATTATCAGTATTATTAAAATTATCGTTATTAATAATATTATTATTATTATTATTATTATTATTATTATTATTGTTGTTGTTATTATTATTATTATTATATTAATTATTATTATTATTAGTAGTAGTAGTAGTATTAGTTTTGGGGGGAAATTTGGAGTGAGTTTTGGGGGGAAATTTGGAGTGAGTTTTGGGGGGAAATTTAATAAGGAAGGTGCAATCTGGACCATTGAATTTGGGTAAATTAATCTGAACCGTTCTTGTGCTTTCTCAAATTTTGGATTCAAAAATGGTCCTGTTTTATTATATAGATTTTTCTGGGACCCACATTAGTGAATAAGTGGAGGAAGGTAGCTGTTAGGACCTGCATGGACCAGAGCGTAGTACACTTTGTGGTCAAATCTTAATAAGTGGCCTAATGCAATTTGTCTATGAATAAATATATGCATACATCTAAAATACATTAATTCTACATCAATCTTCTTATTTTAGAAAAAAAATAAGTCTCAGTTATTGTGTTAAATTAAAATAAAATAAAATAAAATAGAAAATATGTCAAAAATAGTAAAATGGGGTAAGATTGATGTATGTTGGATGTATGTGCGTATATATGCCCTTGATAGAAAAATAATTCTATTATATAAATATGTAATTAAATTGAATTACAATATATTTTTAATTATTTTATCTATAACTCAGTAAATATAATGTGATTATTTGGGTCCACATCCGCTTCAAATTTCGGCTGACTAGAATTTGAATTTAAAAATGATAAAAACAGGATAAGGCTTTGGTCACATAGACATAGGTATATCCGAGTAAATTAATTTGAAATTCCAATGGGTTGACTTGCTGTGCACAACAGAAGTTAATAAGGGTACTTATGTCATTTCAAACGTGGACTGTTATCCTCCCAATTCGAAAATCCAGGCGCATTTCCTAAAAAACTCCCGCATATTTCTGTAACGACAAATACACCTGTAAAACTTTTTATTTATTTATAAAATTAATTAATTATTCCTTCTTATCTTAAACAAGAACAACATTTTCACAATTTTTAAATGCTGAAATAGAGTGTCAAACTCATAGTGATGTTATCTGTTCTATAAATAATTAAGTGAAAAAGATTTTTTTTCCTTTCCCTTTCTTGTGATTTTTACGATATTAGGGAGTACGAGTGGTGTATATGTTTTTTGTATGTATATGTTTAAAATAGTTGATTTGAACTAAAGACAAAGGCGCCTTTAAAGCTATTAGTATATCCTTTCTGTCATTTGCTTTGTTAAGAATGGTGATTGAGGGAATAGAATAGCATAGAAGAAGAAGATCAATTTAGAAAGAAAAAAAAGCGGAAGGAAGACAGAGAGAAAAGGGAAATGGGGGAGTTTCAGTCTATGGATTGGTGGGTCTGACTTTGTTCTGCGTTCAGAGGCCTATCAGATTTGGTGGGTTTCAGATCTTGTCTTTTTGAAAAATTTCTTAATTTCTACTTTTTTAGAGTGAATTCTGTAGAAAAATCTGAACTTGACAGGGTTTGTTTCTCCAAGTGGTATAGAATAATAGAACATTGGAAGATTTGTAAGGATTTTTGTTTCTTGGTTATTTTAAATTAAAAAAAATTCTGCAAGTTGTTAAAAAACTCAAAACTTTAGTTTTATGTATTTTAGTCTCTTTTTAGTTCTGGGTTAATTGAATAATTTTTTTTTGGGTAGGGTTAGTTGCTAATGTTCATGCATGCTTTGATTTTATATTGTTTTGGAAAAGGAAAAAAAAATCTGTTTTGCATATGGATTTGTTTTATTAGAAAATACTTCAAATCAACAATTGATTTCAGATGTTGGGTTCACTTGGGTAATTTTAAGGGTCTTTTTAATACTATTATGTTGAAGAAGTGCCTCTTTCTTAATTATGTTAAAAAGAACAACTTGTTCTTTTTTATTCGAGTTTTTGGTGTGGCTAGTCATGTTTTTTTGTTTAGGGATTTCATGTATCCTTTTATATCAAACATAGAACTAAATGACTACTTATGTATTCCTGCTGATGCTGTTATGGGAATGGTTAATCTTCCAGCTATTTCTAGGTGTATTCTCTATTTTAAATTTCATTTGTCTTTTTTTCCCCCTCTTCTGGTTAATGTAAATGTTGCTGCAAGTCTCCCATTCTGGCTATAATTTTGCAATTTGTGACCATTAGAGTCAGTGTTGTAGAACATGTGCTATAGTAATGACAGAAAACAGAAGAACACATTTTGCTCTATTTGCTTTCATATTATTGAGAAGTTGCAAAAATTGAACTAAATGACGCTTTTTTTTACTTCTTGTGTCGTTGATTTGGTTCTATTCTGTGAACAATCAATGGTGAATATAGTCAAGATAGCTATTTTTCTTCAATATTCCATTCGCGAATATTTTGAAGTGCTTTTGATTTCTTGATTTAATTTATTCAAATAATTTTTCCATCATGTCAATGCCTTTCCTCCTTCCAGATTTTGGGATTTGAAATTGTTTGTGTTGGATTTTTGTTTTGTTTTGTATTTTTTATTATTCTGTGGACAGACATGATCTTTGTTTTGTTACACTCTTACACTATCTGAACCAACATATGTCTCATTTGCTAGGTTAAAATTTGAGATGGATTTTTCCGAGTCTACAAAAGTTGTGTACAACAGAATCCACAAACTAGAACCCGAAAATGTCTCTAAGATTATTGGGTATCTCCTGTTACAAGATCATGGTGACAGGGAAATGATCAGATTGGCCTTTAGCCCTGATAATCTGATACATTCGTTGATTAAAAAGGCTAAAACTGACCTTGGATTGCCCTCCAAGCCAGTGGCTTCTCTTACAGGTTCACCTCTTCAGGTGAACCCTGCACCAATCTCGGAGCTTCCATCACAATTCACTCCATTATCACTAGCGTCATCTCGCCCCTTTTCATCTCCGGTACCTATTCGAGTCCCGAATCCCTACTGGGAACCTCAATTCCATGCTGAGCAGCTGCCTGTTCATAAATTGGAATTTGTCCCAATAGGATACTCGAAATCCGCTCCAGATGACTATCGCCTTCAAACCCAACTTCAGTTTTTGTCATTGGAAGATCAAATGGAGTCTGTAAGCTCTGTTCGTTCTGATTTCTCAAGCAATTACTATTACCCAGAATCTGTAGTTGGTCCGAGATCCAACCGAAGGTCTCCAAGTTTGCCTGAATTTCCTGTCAAGGCTTGCCATTACTTCAGTAAAGGGTTTTGTAAACATGGAAGCAACTGTCGGTATTTCCATGGCCATCTGATGCCAGAAAGCTTCTCTCAAATGTTCAATCAAAATTCTAATGAGAATGTCAATGAAGATCAAGTTTTCTCACCAGGATCCCTCGAGAAGCTAGAAATGGAGCTCACTGTACTTTTGAAATCGAGAAGAGGCTTTCCAGTTTCGATTGCTTCTTTGCCAATGCTGTACTATGAGAAGTATGGGAGGACACTTCAGGCTGAGGGGTACCTTACAGAGAGCCAGAGACATGGAAAATCTGGCTATAGCCTGACGAAGCTTCTTGCCCGACTGAAGAACAGCATTTGTCTTATTGACAGGTGGAATTTATGAAATGCTATTACTTTGGATGCTTTATAGTTATACGTTCAAAGAGTAGTTAACTTGTTTAATTTTCTGTTATTTAGCTACAGACCTCATGGCCAGCATTCTGTTATTTTGGCTGAAGATGTACCAAAATACACAGAATACAATGGAGAAAGAAATGAGCATGGAGGACTTGTGGCTGGCTCTCGTCAGATATATCTGACTTTTCCAGCCGAGAGCACTTTCACAGAGCAAGATGTTTCCAATTATTTCAAGTAAGTGAAAATCTGATTGCCCACTTGGGGCCACACTGCTAGTTACTGATCCTTCTGTAATTAGTTCCCTGTTTTAAAATGTTTAACATCGTTCATCTTTTCGTGATTTTTTCCTCAGCAAATACGGGCTTGTTCAAGATGTTAGGATTCCTTGCCAGCAGAAGAGAATGTTTGGCTTTGTGACTTTTGTTTTCGCACAGACGGTAAAACAGATTCTGGCGAAAGGGAATCCTCATTTCGTATGTGGTGCTCGTGTTCTGGTGAAACCTTACAGGGAAAAATCAAGGCTTCCAGATAGGTATATCTAGTCTGTCTGAAGAGAGGAAATCTTTACTTTTCTTTTTCACAGTTTTTTTCTTCTTTTGGTCTTTGACACCATCCAAATGGCTATTCATTGCAACTTTAGATCAATGCTTCGATCTATTCTCAATACTTTCTCAAATTTTGATTATAGTATGGTAGCAGGAATTTTTCCTGGGACTATATATTTGTTGTATTGTTACTAACTAGAAATGGAAAATGCTGCACATTGATGTTTTTCTAACCGTAGATTGAAACTTTTACAGTTTATTCTGATGTAGCATCTTTTCTGCAGGAAGTACCCAATGTACTATGGTTCGCACTTTGTTGATGCGGAATCTGAGCTTCACTCAAGTGAGAATAGTTCTTAAATCAATTTTAAATATTTTCTTATTGGTTAGTTAGATGGTGTGCTACTTCATTATATGACATAGTTTTATTCTTCTTTGTAGTTCCCAGAGTTTATGATAATTCAAGGATGCTCAGTAAGCAGCTTATGGAAGAACATGAACATGCACTTGAGCTTGAGAGAATGCGTTTCTCTGAGATGCATTTAGTGACCAAACCTGTGAACCATCAGCCTTATTTTGGCTACACACTCAATGAAATGAATTTGAAGCTTTCAGAAGGTTTTAACTTACAATCAGTAAATTAATGATTTATTTATTTTTTCTGTTACTTATCGTTGTTTAAAAGCCCATTTTCAATATTCATCTTGACTGATTTTCTTTTTCTTATAATATCAACATAGCTCGTGCAGATCAACCAGAGTTCCCATCTGCTGAATGTTTCAATTATCTACTAGATGTTATGAATAATGGTTCTGGTACTAGTGAAGAAACAGTTAGGCACATAAACACTAAATACAATGACCAGGAGAGGTATATATGACCGTGTTATGCTTTTTCTAATTATTTTAGTTCATCAGTGCAGAAGTGACAACTGAAAACTAATTGCTTCTCCTTTAATGTTGTTGTCCCCTTTCTTCTTTACCATTTTGAAAGCATAAATTTGGTTCTTTTAACGCATATATCTTGTCATTAGGTAAAAGCAGCTATTTTTTCGTGACTGGCACTGCCTTTATTTGTTTTTCTGTCTCATCGCTGGTCCATCAATAGTATTAGTGGTTTATGTGTACTTTTCTTTGTTTGGCTTTTATGTAGGTTTGTTAAACCTTTATTTTAGCATGACATGTTTAACTGCTTTGCTTAATTTGTCATTATTGTGCCCCTATTAATATTCTGATATTCCGCTGTTTCTTGGTTGATTGATTTCGTAAATATTGCAGCACTCAAGGACTAAATCTTCCCGATAGCCCGTTTGCATATCCAATAGCGAGTGGAATTTCAACAGTAACATAGGCTCAGGAACAGAGAAGCGTTATAGTTAGAGAGAACTGATTAGCAAAAAGAACATTTCGTGGATTTGATACTACTACAGCAGGTTTTATATTCACATCAACTAGTCTCTTAACAGGCACGGAGAAGAACGTATGGTTTTTTTTTTCCGTCTTTATTTTTAACTTCAGGGAGGAGAGGAGACTTTCAAAGAAGATAGATACAGAAACCCAATAATATGTAAAAAAAGGTTTCTAAGGTTTTTAGTTTGCTAATGTTAAATCACAGGAAGCAAGCAAGAAGGCTTGCGAGTTCTTTAGGAGAAAAGTAAGTATAGTCTGCTTTAGTTAAAGAAGAAAGGAACTAGAAGTACATGCAGGGTTGGGAGTAAAGAAAAGAAATGTAGACATCTCTGCAACACTTCAAAAATAAATGTTAATAAATCTACTAGTTATACTTAATTATATTTTTCAACCCCCGATTTCATTATGGCTTTCTATGCATTATATAACTCATCTCTTAGTTCTTTCGTGGCTTTGCCTGCACCCATCACAGGTCAGTTATACGACATTCCTGGAAAGAATGCCGGTACTGGTATGCCTCTTGATTTTGTACAAAATATTGGTTTGTGCCCATAATTGTTTACTGTTGTTAAAATGATTTTGTTAGAATAATAAGTGTCCCTAAAAGAGTTGTGTCGTTATAACAATTTTAAAAGTGTTACTAAATATATATTGGTTTATATCATATCAAACGGCCTAAATTACAAAGCGAGATATAAGTACATCTATCTAAATAATAGCTTTCTTACCACCCTTTACAAATCGGTCCCACAGGAGTACAGCTTAGTATTAACACCCGAGACTGAGAGACCCACCCTTTGATTGCGGAGCCGATGTACAACGAGTTCTTGAGGTTTAATAATCATTGCATAATTTAGCCATTTGTATTGCAACTTTTTCATTGTGGCCCAATATAATAATGGGGGTCACTGGGCAAGAATATGGGATTATTTACTTTTGGAGGGAAGTAGACGGTCAGAAATGCATGCATCTTCTCAAAGTGGGTATTGATGGACGAGTTTGATGAAGTAGAGAAGGGGTTGTGGGCCCTAATGTTGATTGATTTGTGGAACCTGTTTTATTTTATTTTATTTTATCTTCCTTGAAAAAGCGATGTGATAGCACAGCTAAGCTTTGATGGAGTATAATGGGTTTCAATTCATTTGGTGAACAAACTTCCCAAAAAATTTGAATTTTATATAATTAATTAATGATCAAGGCTAATGAGCTCGTTTGGTCTTGATTCGACAACCTTAAATATAGAAAGGGTGTGTGATAGAATAAATGAATATTTTAGTATGGGGCATTAGCCACTAACGCTGAGTTTTAAAAATGGGAGGGAAAAAAGGAGAATAAGAGGAATTTAGGTAATAGTCTAGGGTCAGTCTCAGTTTATATCTCATCTGCTGTATTAACAGACTGTAGCATGTGACAATTTTTAAATCACAAATAAAAGAACCCAATTAAATTAAAAAGGAAACTAGTTGTTTTTTTGCCCAATTAGGCTTTTTGTTCGGATATTATTACATAAATAACTTTAAAATATAAATTGAAATACAAACTCTCATTTAAATTTTTAAAAATTAGTGTCTGACACAAATTTCTGTGTCAAATTTTACTGTTTAATGGTTGAGATGAGAGCTCATATTTTAATTTATATCTCAAAATTGTGTACTTAGACTTATTCGGTTTGTTCCACTCAACCCACGTAAAACACTCCCTCAATCGGAATGCGGCAAAGTAAAGGAGAATCAAATTCAAAGAATAGCCGAAGATTAAAGTGATATATATTATACTTTGTATTTTTTTGATTATTTTATTTTCTCCCCATACTAAAGTTCTTAATCTAATGCATAGTACTATCATATATAGGCTATATAGCTAGGGTAGGTTATCTTACAAATACCATCTTTATAGTCTTTAGGGCAAATTGTATACATACCGCATTAACTTTGTATCATGAAGGGAGTAGTAGGGTAGGGTATGGATGGTTAACTTCGTACCATACACGCAGTAGGCAGGTACGAAGTCGGAAAAATAAAAGAAAAAAAGAGTATGAAATACTTCTTGTCTATATTTTCAGTATAATTATTTATATGATATTAATTTCTTTGTAATCCTCTGCTGTTCTTTCAACTGATAGAGAATAGGAGCGTGTTTTTTTTCTCTTTTACTTTGCTATGTATTCTGATTGGGAAGAATTAGTGGAGGAAGAAAGACATTTGGATATAGAAAATGTAACTGGGATTAAAAAATATAGTAGTTTTCTTTTTCCTAAATTGGATTATTTTTATTTGTTATATAAAAATTATTTTAAAAATTGTCACATGGTATTATAATCTTGTTGTTGCGACAGCAGATGAGGTATAGTTTAAGACAACTGATCTGGATTTGAGAAAATAAAAGAAAAGGATAGAATTTTTAAAAATTCTTTACAAAAATTCCTTCGTAAAGATTTGTAAGAAAATTTACTAAATACTTAAATGACATATTAAAATAACTCTTTATAGTAATTAGGTCAATTAGTCTCATCTCATATATTATTGTCAATTATAATATAATTACTTTTTGACTCTAGACGTTTATTTTATATATTAATATGTTTTATTATTACTAAAAAAAAGAAGTTCTACTACGCATCCACGGCACTTCACTACATTAGCTTTTTCCTCGACTCCTGCTCAACTTTCCATGTCCCTCTTAATTAGTGATTTGGGCCAAGGGTTGGGACAATTGATAATTGATCATCGAGATGACCAGCCCATTGGTTTGAGGAGGGTCTGGCCTAATTTATATGTTTATGACAGAGAGTTAGTTTGTAGTGAAATTTGGAACAGTTCTAAGGTCCAAGGATTTCTTCTTTTTCACTATGCTGTGAAATTACAAATATATAAAATTTTATTATCAAGATAAACTTTCTCATTCAGAATTATAATAAATAAAGATCAACTTTCTCATTCATAATTATAATAATAAACTCACACTTTCTATTAAAAATTTACGATACTTACTAACATAAAGAAAGAATAACAAATTTACACGTTACATGTGAGAATCAAATGTTCAAAAATTATATTGGGATCGTGCTATTTTATAAAATAAAAATAAATTAAATTAATCATTATATTAAGGTACTTACATAAATTAAGAGAAAATATCTTGTATGTAATCACGATTTATATAGAACTTAAGGATGAAAATTTTCAATTGTCTCTCTTAATTTTTAGATATATATAGATACATATATGGGTGTGCATAAAAATTCTTAAGACGATAATTGAGATCAAACCGTAAGTGTTTTATTTATAGAATAACTAAAGCGTTATAATTGTCCATTAAAATTATGAAATCCTATGACCTATTATGCCAAAATAATACTAGTAAATAGTATTAATATTTATGGGCCACATAATTATCAAATCCATAAATAAGGTGATTAAGTTAATGCATATGCAAATCCAATAATTTCATAAATGATAAAGACATAAGAAATTGTATTAAAATCAAATATTTTGACATCAAACCTAAAATCTAAAAGTGCCTAGATCTCGGTGGTAATTGTTAACTATGAAATTGAAACCGTCTAAACATTAAAATTAGATTAACTTTGAATCAATTAGGTGCTTAAGCATATGCGTTTTTGTCATGGCTTTGGACCATTGCATTACTCCATGTTAATGGCAGCACTTCCTTTGAAAGTTTTTGTGCAAATTATATTCAAAGAAAAGACTAAGCATATCTCCCTACAAAATTCTCTCTCTCTCTCTCTCTCTCTCTCTCTCTCTCTATATATATATATATATATATATATATATATATATATATATATATAGTCAGTCTAAGGTCATCATTGAGTACGCAAATGAAATCAAATAGTAAGATGGTTGTCTTCACAACTTGTAGCAAATATCAGAATTGAGACACAAGTTTGTCGTTGATTGATTTGATTTCTCTCTCGCTTAAAATCGACCAAAATATTAAGAATTGTAATATTCTAATTTGAAATTAAACAAGTATTCTTTCAAATAAAACAATTCTTTAATTGACTTTCTAGGTTATTTTAATTATGGGACTCAACAATTGACTTAAGCTTATTTAAAAAATTATCACCGTTATTTTTATCTTTTTTAAAATGTCTATTTTTCACAAGTTAACTGTATAAAGTTTGTGGTTGATTGATTTGATTTCTCTTTCTCTTAAGATCGGCCAAAATATTAAGGATTGTAATTTTTTAGTTTGGAATTGAACAAGTCTTCTTTCAATTAAAGCAACTCTTTACTTGACCTTCTAACAAGTCTTCTTTCAATTAAAGCAACTCTTTACTTTTCTAAGGTCATTTTAGTTATTTTAGTTATGGAGACTCGACAATTGACTTGGGCTTACTTAGGAAATTACCACCGTTATTATTATTTTTTCTTAAATGTCTTCTTTTCATAAGTCAACTATATACGTTTGTGGTTGATTGATATGATT
The DNA here is from genome assembly GCA_947179155.2 of Hedera helix. Lineage (NCBI taxonomy): Eukaryota > Viridiplantae > Streptophyta > Magnoliopsida > Apiales > Araliaceae > Hedera > Hedera helix. The sequence continues at coordinate 37,022,572 of OX359268.1, forward strand.
TGATTTCTCTTTCCCTTAAAATCGACCAAAATATTAAGGATTGTAATATTCTAGTTTGGAATTGAATAAGTCTTTTTTCAATTAAAGCAACTCTTTACTTGACTTTCTAGGGTTATTTTAGTTATGGAGACTCGACAATTGACTTGAACTTAGGAAATTAGCACTGTTATTATTATTCTTTTTAAAATGTCTATTTTTCATAAGTCAACTGTATAAAATTTGTGGTTGATTGAGTTGATTTTTCTTTCTCTTAAGACCGACCAAAATATTAATGATTGTAATCTTCTAGTTTAGAATTAAACAAGTCTTCTTTCAATTAAAGCGATTCTTTACTTAACTCTTTAAGATTATTTTAGTTATGGAGACTTGACTATTGACTTGAGCTTTTTTAAGAAATTGCCACCGTTATTTTTATTTTTTTAAAATGCCTACTTTTCATAAGTTAACTGTATAAAGTTTGTGGACCTCAGTTAAAATTTCCATGACATTATACACGATTATAAATAATTCAAATTTGTTAAAAACATGCATTTCTCTTTTTGGGTCGATCCTAAAATAATATATTTTAAAATTTTAGTTTAGGTGAAACATCCTTCTTCTGTTCTAATTTTTTTATCTACGTTTATTTAATATTATTTTTGAGCATTTTTTTAAAGAAAAATACTCTCATTTTACTTTTAAAATAAACATTAAAAACATGACATACATTAAAAAAAGTATCACTATTAACTTCGACATTAGAATTACAACCACATCTTTTTTCCCTCTCTCTTCTATTTTATTATTTTATAAAAGAGTTGGGAGATTAATTAAAATTTAAAAAGTTGATAATAAAATAATTAAGATGGTAAGTTGGAGATCAAATTTTTTTCTTAATAGACATATACTTTCAAACTATAACAAGTAAAGTCGGATGGAGGGCGAATATTTTAGTTTATGTCAAACAATGATCTACTCTAATTTAATATTTTTTTCGTTATAAATTATAAAATTACTATTGACTTTCAAAAGTTAATTTAAAATATTTTTAAACACAAAATTGAAATAATTTATTAACAATTATGAAACTATAAATTTTACAGTGAGTAGTATTTTTTAGATAATTTATAATAGTTATTATTGTGTTGACTAAAAATAATGAAAACCATGTAAATTTTAAAATTAAAAATTTCTTAAATTAATTTTTAAAAGTCAATAATAAACTTATATTTTAGAACCCTAGTGCATGATATATATATAAATGAGATATGACTTCTTTCCCGGGAAAAATAGAGATGCTTTTCCTCTTCATAAATTAGCTGAAATATTGAAGAAAAACAACCGAAAAGAAAAACTTAGCTATTTATTTTTAAAAAATTACAAATATTAAAGATATAATATTTTTTCATTACTTATTTCTAAAAATTAATTAGTGTTGATTTAATAATAATGATATGATGATAAAATTGTGAGATTAAGATTGACTCCCTTATATTATTTTACAATACAATCAATAGAAATAGTAGCTTTTTTGTAAAATAAAAAATTAAATTACAAATAAAACTCTTTCTTGGAATATTTTAAATAGGATCAAGTATATGTGCCATAACCCATAAGAAGAATAAGTCGCGGCCCGGCAATTGCTCTGATCATAAGTTATTATAATGACTTTCGACTTCCCCCCACGATATATATAGACTTTTGCTAATGATGACTTAATGACTAAAATCCGATCTTAATTTTTTAATTCTTGTACGTCTAATCTAACCATCTTGCACACGGTTTATAATTATTAGTACTCTCGTGTATTATTCATATTATATTATTATAAAAAAAAGGAGATATATCTTAGAGTGTATTTAATTAATATACTTCATAGGATTAATACGTTTATTTTTAAATTTTTTTTTTATACAAATTTAAAAGTATGAATTTAAAGAACATATAAAATATTTGAACATATAGATTTTCATACGATTTGACGATGTCTATTATCAATTTTACGGTAACGAAAGTTTAATTAATTTTAATCGTCAAAAAATATACTTATTTTATAATATTATAATAATAGTATTACACAACCTCAAATTGAATAAAAATTCATACTTGCACATATTTTTACATGATTTTTCTATTTGTAAAGTTAAATTTTATTAAAAAACTTGAAATAAACCCAATTTATAAAATTAAGGTATATAACTTATATATCCTAGAAAAAATCTTTCACAAATCCTATATTATTAATTTTAAAAAATTAAAATTTTGAGTATTAAATAATAGGATACTTAACTTTAAAAATTAAATAAAAATATAAGTAAATTTAAAGTTATAAAAATAAAATAAAATAATATTATAAAAATTAAAAGGTATTTTAACTAGAAATCTAAAAAGACTTCAAAAATTTTAGGAAATTGATATTTCTATAAATAAAATTGATATTTTTATAAAATTATACTCACATAAAAATAAATTTTATTTATTATTTATATAAATAAAATTTTATAAAAATAAAATTTTATTTATAAAAATATCAATTCTCAAATTTTATTATCAGGAAAGTTTCCTATAGTTTTATGTATTAGATTTGAAGGAAATCCATGAAACGTGTTTGTCAGGGAATGGGCCCCTAACCCATGCAATGCCAAGTTGCCAACGCTCAAGTGATGAAGCGTCCTCAGGTGACCCCACTAAAAAATATTATTATATAATATAAGATAAATTTTAAAAGTTTTTAGTGTAATATATATATCGACTCTATTTAAATTTTATAAAATTTTTAATATACAGATAAAATTAATATTTTATTATTTTTTTAATTAAATTTTAATCTCACATCACTTATATTCTCTCTCTATATATATTTCTTTATAATATTTTTAAATTAAATAACAATCTAACTTATATTAATTTTTAAAATAATAAATTAATTAATTATTTATGATGATTAGAAAATCTATTAGGGTCAGTGTATATATATATATATATATATATGATCTAAAAATATAAAATTATTTAAAAAAATTAATTCAACAAATTATTTATAACTTAATAATAATTTTTATCCTACTACCAAATAATTATGACTTCATCTCATAGGCAAAAAGTACACTTAAGACACTGTACTTATTAAATTATTCTATTTAGACCATTAAAATTTTAATTTAATCAATTGATCAACTCAACTAATTTAAATATTCAATCATGTCATTCCATTAAAAATATTAAAACTTAATGGCGAATAGTTATTTTGTGGGATTCTACTTCACTGTTCATTGCGACTTTGGGGGCATTAGTTTGTTGTGGCCAGGCCACTGCGTTGAAAAGTAATTTTTTTTTTCTTTTTTTTAGGGTTCAAGTATCACATGGTATTTTATATTATTTATATATTATTATTTTAATATTTAAAATAAAATAATTTATTTAAAAAATTAAAATAACAACATATAAATAATATAAAATATGTATCTCAAAAATATTTAATAAATTTTTTTCTCAATTTTTGAGTGTCGGAGGGTATTAAAAGACGTGGGTTGTCTTTTCGAGAATAGTGTAATGTTTTCATATAGTTTATTTTGTTGATAATCATAGTAGTACTCCTGTATTGCAAAACTAAAAATATATTTTGGCCCTTTGAAATAATCCAAAATTATTAATTAATATATATTTTTTTATTTTTTAAAATAAAATAAATATTATAATTAGTAATACTTCATACTTTCTCCGCTCTATAAAAAGAGTTTTATTTATAAAAAATTTAGTTCCACACAAGAGTTTATATTTATTTTTTTGTAACACTAGCATATTTGATTAAAAAAATATTACATGTCTAGGTTAAAAAGAGACAAGTAACAAGTTTAGGTACTACACAGGGCAATGACAATGGATCAACTTCAGCTCAAATGTCAAAGTTGCCAGTGAGGAGTTGTTTATTTTATTTGTCCATACTGTGATTTTTCAGTCATCAATTTTTTCATAATGCCTACACTTGTAGGTTAAAAGAAATGGAAGAGATACGGAAACAAATTTAACTCAAAGACCAAAGTTGCAAGTGATTCATTGTGGTTTATTATTAGTATTTAGTTTATTTTATAATTTTCATAAATGTTTTATTATCAGGAGTAATCTATTGGTCAAGTTTAATCTAGCTATACTTATAGGTTAAAAGGAAAGGAAGTGGTTCAACTCACAGAGGTAGAAGTCAAGTGCCAAGGGGTTTTGGATGCTATGTTGGAGAGGAAGGGGAAAGATACTGTGACGCCCCCAAATCTAGGCCCACACAGCTCATACTTGAGTCGTCAAAAGACTACAACAAAATTATTACAACAAAGCATAACGTACAACAATACAGTGTATAATAATACACAACTAAGTCTTCACTATTATTGCCACACTATTTTACAAAACGTGAAAACTATGATAACTATTCCTCGGACCCTCACTCCATTCCCCGGCTAGACCCTGTTATGTTTTCATCTCCTGTTGAAAAACAATGGAACAAAAGAAAGGGTGAGCTCAAATAGCCCAGTAAAGAATATCATGACTAAGATAATGACGAATAAATTATCATTAGTCTTCAACAGTTGAGTTCTTGATAGAATACAATAGACTACAAGGTTTATATCAAAAACTGCAGTTAAATTCTTAAACAACGTTCAGATCAATAATAGCAGCGGAATGAGTAATCTATTAGAAGAATAATGCAGACTATAATGTCTACTCGGTTCTCTTTTTAGGAAAAACATCATCAACTTTTATCATCTGAAATATCATTAGTCAAGATAATACAAATTCACAGTTTCTGATCATAATCATGCAGATCAACAGTTCATCTTTGCACTACGGGCCAAAGACATTCAATATAACACCAACGGTCATGATTATACCAGATTCAGCCTTTGGTCATAATCATACCAAACAACAGTTCATCTTTGCACTACGGGCCAAAGAGAACATTCACCACGTGCCATAAAAGACACCGAACAGATGTATCGCATTTAACCTATTATATCGCCTTTAACCTATCATCTGTTCAACAAATATATCACATCTGTGCCCCCGGCCACAGATATTCACAACAGCTTGATTTTTGGATGATTAGAATGATATAAATGATGAACAGAAGAAATAGGATAACAATAAGTATCGGAAGTTTACTTTGTACAGATTCAAATAATGTCCAAATTGTCAACATGATGTGGAGTGAAATTTAAAAATGATATTCAAGATCCACAGTTCAGAATAACGGTTACAATTCAATAGAAAGGTTCACGTAAATAGGAAGGTTCAATTGAAATAATGAAATTCAACTATTATGGAACATATAATATTTTCAGGAATTATAGAAGCAATAGTTCCATAATAAATTTCGATTTAGGAGTATGAAAGAAAATAATATCCCTTACCGTAGCAGGTTTGATTAACAAAAGGTGAAAGAAATTAATACAAAGGGTTATTCACCAACAGGCGGCAATCCGCTCCGTAAGGTTATTTCCACAATTTAATAGAATTTGAGTACAAAGAGTTATTCACCAAACAGGCGGCAATCCGCTCCGTAAGGTTATTCCCACAATTTAATAGAATTTGAGTACAAAGAGTTATTCACCAAACAGGCGGCAATCCGCTCCGTAAGGTTATTCTCAGAGATTAATAATGAATGAATACGAAAGGTTATTCACCAACAGGCGGCAATCCGCTCCGTAAGGTTATTCCCACAATTTAATACATGGAAATAAAAGGCACATCTTATGAGTAAGAAAGAAACAATATTATTTTCGAGAATCAAATAATGATAATCCCTTACCATAGTACGTTTGAATAATGGAAGATGAAAAAGATGGTATCCCTTACCTCAACACGTGACTGGATATTGATTTAAATGAGGTTGATTAACTTGAACAGTACACGTATACTTATAGATCTTCACAAATACTCAAGATGACTTAAGCACACTTAGAGAGAACTTTCACAAGAAGTATTTAGAGAGAGAAAGAAAGAACAAGTAAGGAAGTTTATGAAAAATCCTTAAGTTAAGACTTCTATTTATAGCCAAAAATCTTATCATTCATTTAATCTAAACCATTCATTTAAAGATCATCTTTTAATCTACACCATCCATTTCAAATATTATATTATCTTTAATCTACACCATTCATTTCATATCACCTAATAATCACCTAACTTTATATTATAAACAAATCAATTTAATTATTCAACAATAATTCACACTTTAATCTACACCATTCATTTCATATCACCTAATAATTACCTAACTTTATATTATAAACAAATCAATTCAATTATTCAACAATAATTCACACTTTAATCTACACCATTCATTTCATATCACCTAATAATCACCTAACTTTATATTATAAACAAATAACTTTATCAATTCAATTATTATGACTAATTGTTATAAATACAGTATAGTTAGCTCTTAGATATCAAGTCAATAAATTAATGAAATACAACTGTTTAAATAACATCATAATAGAGATAACAATAATGTAAAATAAAGCATACGTTACTGTGTAATGACAATTATTGATTCAATAATGTGAATTACTGTGCATATGTTACTGTGACAATTATTAGGTTCAATAATTTTAAAAAAACAGTGCAACAACAATTATTGACTCAATGATATAAAATACAGTGTAATGACAATTATTAAATCAATAATGCAAAATACTGTGTAACAACAATTATTGAATTGATAATATAAAATATTATGCAGTGACAATTATCGATGAAATGATGCGTAACAGTTACGGTGTCAATTATCAGACCAATAATATGAGACACTATGCAATACCGTGTGTTACTGTAGAGTACCGTGTGCTACAGAAAATACCATAAACTACCGTATGCTACTATTCTTTTATCACCGGTATTTTAACAGTTCCGTTGACTATTTTTATTTAAAAAGGTTACTTCTGTCGTTTTCTATATCCGACAAATATTCCGTTGTGGGGTCCACAAATAATTTATTATTTCGGCGCCGTCGTACGGCACGAATATTCCCCGACCAAACGAATATTCCCCGACAAAGCGAATATTGTCCGACAAAATAAAATTTGCACATAACATCCTTAACTTTTAACTTTATCGATTTAACCACTTACTGTTTCAAAAAAAATATATATATGAAGAAAAATTAAATTTTGTATTTCATAAAATTCGGGGTCTTACAATCTCCCCTCCTTATGAAATTTCGTCCCCGAAATTGACGTACCTGACATATCGAAGAGGTAAGGATACTTAGATTTCATCTCAGATTCTAGCTCCCAGGTCATTTCCTCAGTATCTTGGTTCCTCCATAAAACCTTAACTTGAGGTATAACCTTTAAGCGTAGGATCTGCTCCTTCTTATCCAAGATCTTAACAGGTACTTCCTCGTATGTTAAATCATCTGCTATAACGTCTGGTTCTAACTCAATGACGTGGTTTGGGTCCTTCACATATTTACGTAACATAGATATGTGAAAAACGTTATGGATGCGAGACATACTTGGTGGTAGGGCTAGTCTGTAGGCTACGGTTCCTATTCGATCGAGGATTTCAAATGGACCAATAAATCGAGGGTTGAGCTTTCCTCTCTTTCCGAATCTCGTAACCCCTTTCCATGGAGAAACACGTAAGAATACATGATCTCCGACGTTGAAACTTTCGTCTCTCCGATGAAGATCAGCATAACTCTTTTGTCGTTCTTGTGCGGTCTGTATTCGTTGTCGGATCATTTGGATCTTTTCGGTCGTCAAGCGTACCAACTCGGGTCCCAACAATTTTGCTTCTCCTACCTCATTCCAACATATTGGAGAGCGACACTTCCTTCCATACAATGCCTCGAATGGAGCCATGCCTATGCTTGCTTGGTAACTGTTGTTGTAAGAAAATTCCACCAACGGCAAGTACTTATCCCAACTTCCTTTGAAGTCTAATACACAAAGTCTCAAAAGATCTTCGAGGGTCTGGATCGTCCTTTCCGATTGTCCGTCCGTTTGAGGATGGTATGCAGAACTAAAACGTAGTTCAGTGCCCATAGCTTTTTGTAGACTGATCCAAAAGCGTGAAGTGAATCTAGGATCTCGATCAGAAACTATGGAAACTGGCATGCCATGCAATCTCACGATCTCATTTATGTACATACCGGCAAGACGTTCAAGTGAAAAGTTTTCTCGTATAGGCAAGAAATGAGCAGATTTGGTCAATCTATCTACGATCACCCAAATTGCATCTAAGCCTTGAGAAACTTTTGGAAGACCCGTCACGAAGTCCATATTGATGTGTTCCCACTTCCATTTGGGAACTTCAAGTGATTGTAATGGACCTTTAGGAACTTGATGCTCTGCCTTGACACGTTGACAAGTTAGGCACCTTGAGATAAACTGTGACGCCCCCAAATCTGGGCCCACACAGCCCAAACTTGAGTCGTCAAAAGACTACAACAAAGCACAACGTACAACAATACAGTGTATAATAATACACAACTAAGTCTTCACTATTATTGCCACACTATTTTACAAAACGTGAAGACTATGATAACTATTCCTCGGACCCTCACTCCATTCCCCGGCTAGACCCTGTTATGTTTTCATCTCCTGTTGAAAAACAATGGAACAAAAGAAAGGGTGAGCTCAAATAGCCCAGTAAGAAATATCATGACTAAGATAATGACGAATAAATTATCATTAGTCTTCAACAGTTGAGTTCTTGATAGAATACAATAGACTACAAGGTTTATATCAAAAACTGCAGTTAAATTCTTAAACAACGTTCAGATCAATAATAGCAGCGGAATGAGTAATCTATTAGAAGAATAATGCAGACTATAATGTCCACTCGGTTCTCTTTTTAGGAAAAACATCATCAACTTTTATCATCTGAAATATCATTAGTCAAGATAATACAAATTCACAGTTCCTGATCATAATCATGCACATCAACAGTTCATCTTTGTACTACGGGCCAAAGATATTCAATATAGCACCAACGGTCATGATTATACCAGATTCAGCCTTTGGTCATAATCATACCAAACAACAGTTCATCTTTGCACTACGGGCCAAAGAGAACATTCACCACGTGCCATAAAAGACACCGAACAGATGTATCGCCTTTAACCTATTATATCGCCTTTAACCTATCATCTGTTCAACAAATATATCACATCTGTGCCCCCGGCCACAGATATTCACAACAGCTTGATTTTTGGATGATTAGAATGATATAAATGATGAACAGAAGAAATAGGATAACAATAAGTATCGGAAGTTTACTTTGTACAGATTCAAATAATGTCCAAATTGTCAACATGATGTGGAGTGAAATTTAAAAATGATATTCAAGATCCACAGTTCAGAATAACGGTTACAATTCAATAGAAAGGTTCACGTAAATAGGAAGGTTCAGTTGAAATAATGAAGTTCAACTATTATGGAACATATAATATTTTCAGGAATTATAGAAGCAATAGTTCCATAATAAATTTCGATTTAGGAGTATGAAAGAAAATAATATCCCTTACCGTAGCAGGTTTGATTAACAAAAGGTGAAGGAAATTAATACAAAGGGTTATTCACCAACAGGCGGCAATCCGCTCCGTAAGGTTATTCCCACAATTTAATAGAATTTGAGTACAAAGAGTTATTCACCAAACAGGCGGCAATCCGCTCCGTAAGGTTATTCCCACAATTTAATAGAATTTGAGTACAAAGAGTTATTCACCAAACAGGCGGCAATCCGCTCCGTAAGGTTATTCTCAGAGATTAATAATGAATGAATACGAAAGGTTATTCACCAACAGGCGGCAATCCGCTCCGTAAGGTTATTCCCACAATTTAATACATGGAAATAAAAGGCACGTCTTATGAATAAGGAAGAAACAATATTATTATCGAGAATCAAATAATGATAATCCCTTACCATAGTATGTTTGAATAATGGAAGATGAAAAAGATGGTATCCCTTACCGTAACACGTGACTGGATATTGATTTAAATGAGGTTGATTAACTTGAACAGTACACGTATACTTATAGATCTTCACAAATACTCAAGATGACTTAAGCACACTTAGAGAGAACTTTCACAAGAAGTATTTAGAGAGAGAAAGAAAGAACAAGTAAGGAAGTTTATGAAAAATCCTTAAGTTAAGGCTTCTATTTATAGCCAAAAATCTTATCATTCATTTAATCTAAACCATTCATTTAAAGATCATCTTTTAATCTACACCATCCATTTCAAATATTATATTATCTTTAATCTACACCATTCATTTCATATCACCTAATAATCACCTAACTTTATATTATAAACAAATCAATTTAATTATTCAACAATAATTCACACTTTAATCTACACCATTCATTTCATATCACCTAATAATCACCTAACTTTATATTATAAACAAATCAATTCAATTATTCAACAATAATTCACACTTTAATCTACACCATTCATTTCATATCACCTAATAATCACCTAACTTTATATTATAAACAAATAACTTTATCAATTCAATTATTATGACTAATTGTTATAAATACAGTATAGTTAGCTCTTAGATATCAAGTCAATAAATTAATGAAATACAACTGTTTAAATAACATCATAATAGAGATAACAATAATGTAAAATAAAGCATACGTTACTGTGTAATGACAATTATTGATTCAATAATGTGAATTACTGTGCATATGTTACTGTGACAATTATTAGGTTCAATAATTTTAAAAACAGTGCAACAACAATTATTGACTCAATGATATAAAATACAGTGTAATGACAATTATTAAATCAATAATGCAAAATACTGTGTAACAACAATTATTGAATTGATAATATAAAATATTATGCAGTGACAATTATCGATGAAATGATGCGTAACAGTTACGGTGTCAATTATCAGACCAAAAATATGAGACACTATGCAATACCGTGTGTTACTGTAGAGTACCGAGTGCTACAGAAAATACCAATAACTACCGTATGCTACTATTCTTTTATCACCGGTATTTTAACAGTTCCGTTGACTATTTTTATTTAAAAAAGGTTATTTCTGTCGTTTTCTATATCCGACAAATATTCCGTTGTGGGGTCCACCAATAATTTGTTATTTCGGCGCCGTCGGACCAAACGAATATTCCCCGACAAAGCGAATATTGTCCGACAAAATAAAATTTGCACATAACATCCTTAACTTTTAACTTTATCGATTTAACCACTTACTGTTTAAAAAAAATATCTATATGAAGAAAAATTAAATTTTGTATTTCATAAAATTCGGGGTCTTACAACCTCCCCTCCTTATGAAATTTCGTCCCCGAAATTGACGTACCTGACATATCGAAGAGGTAAGGATACTTAGATTTCATCTCAGATTCTAGCTCCCAGGTCATTTCCTCAGTATCTTGGTTCCTCCATAAAACCTTAACTTGAGGTATAACCTTTGAGCGTAGGATCTGCTCCTTCTTATCCAGGATCTTAACAGGTACCTCCTCGTATGTTAAATCCTCTGCTATAACGTCTGGTTCTAACTCAATGACGTGGTTTGGGTCCTTCACATATTTACGTAACATAGATATGTGAAAAACGTTATGGATGCGAGACATACTTGGTGGTAGGGCTAGTCTGTAGGCTACGGTTCCTATTCGATCGAGGATTTCAAATGGGCCAATAAATCGAGGGTTGAGCTTTCCTCTTTTTCCGAATCTCGTAACCCCTTTCCATGGAGAAACACGTAAGAATACATGATCTCCGACGTTGAAACTTTCGTCTCTCCGATGAAGATCAGCATAACTCTTTTGTCGTTCTTGTGCGGTCTGTATTCGTTGTCGGATCATTTGGATCTTTTCGGTCGTCAAGCGTACCAATTCGGGTCCCAACAATTTTGCTTCTCCTACCTCATTCCAACATATTGGAGAGCGACACTTCCTTCCATACAATGCCTCGAATGGAGCCATGCCTATGCTTGCTTGGTAACTGTTGTTGTAAGAAAATTCCACCAATGGCAAGTACTTATCCCAACTTTCTTTGAAGTCTAATACACAAAGTCTCAAAAGATCTTCGAGGGTCTGGATCGTCCTTTCCGATTGTCCGTCCGTTTGAGGATGGTATGCAGAACTAAAACGTAGTTCAGTGCCCATAGCTTTTTGTAGACTGATCCAAAAGCGTGAAGTGAATCTAGGATCTCGATCAGAAACTATGGAAACTGGCATGCCATGCAATCTCACGATCTCATTTATGTACATACCGGTAAGACGTTCAAGTGAAAAGTTTTCTCGTATAGGCAATAAATGAGCAGATTTGGTCAATCTATCTATGATCACCCAAATTGCATCTAAGCCTTGAGAAACTTTTGGAAGACCCGTCACGAAGTCCATATTGATGTGTTCCCACTTCCATTCGGGAACTTCAAGTGATTGTAATGGACCTTTAGGAACTTGATGCTCTGCCTTGACACGTTGACAAGTTAGGCACCTTGAGATAAACTCCGCAATCTCTCTTTTCATATTGTTCCACCAAAATGTATGTCGAAGATCTCGATACATCTTGGTACCTCCTGGGTGGATTGCAAACGGCGTGTTGTGTGCCTCCATCATGATTTTATGCTTTAATTCAGGATCGTTAGGAACACAGAGTCGAGAGTTGACTCGAAGTATTCCTTTCTCGTCGATTCTTGCTTCGGGAATGGCACCTTCTTGTACTTTCTTTATCATGTTTATCAGTTCCGGATCGGTAGCTTGAGCAGCTTTAATTTTATCGATTAAAGTTGGTTCTACTCGCACGTGAGCAATCTTCGAGTGGGTCCCTGGTGTCTTTAGCTCTATCTCCATCTTTTGCAAGTCGTACAAAATACACTTTTGTGTTGTCAGCAGTGCACTTGTACTTGCATAAGATTTTCTGCTCAAAGCGTCAGCTACAACGTTCGCCTTTCCCGGGTGATACTGGATTGTGTGGTCATAATCCTTTAACAGCTCAAGCCAACGTCGTTGTCGCATGTTGAGTTCCTTCTGGGTGAAGAAATACTTGAGACTTTTATGATCCGTATAGATATCCACTTTTTCTCCGTACAAGTAGTGTCTCCAGATCTTCAACGCGAAAACGACTGCTGCCAACTCTAGATCATGAGTAGGATAATTTTTCTCATAATCTTTGAGTTGTCGAGAGGCATAGGCTATAACCTTTCCATGTTGCATAAGGATACAGCCTAGACCTTTGCCAGAAGCATCGCTGTAGATAACAAATTCTCCTGATCCTGATGGTATGGTCAGAACAGGAGCTGAAACAAGTCTCCTCTTGAGTTCTTGAAAACTCTTCTCGCATTCCTCGCTCGATATAAGTTTTGTACTAGAATGAATGATACCGATATCTAGTAATTAAACTTTCAACTCTTGGTGTTCTATGGGAGCCATTTGGTATGAGACTTTAAAAATGGGCTTAGTGCCGGGTTCAAGATCGATACAGAATTCAATTTTACGGTTTGGGGTAAGCCAGAAAGTTCCTCAGAAAAAACGTCAGGAAACTCATTAACAATGGGAATATCATTCAAGTTTGACGTGTTTTTGTTCAAATCAGTGACATGAGCTAAAAAGGCTTGACATCCGTTTTTCAATAAACGAATGGCTTTATGGCTAGAAATAACAGTTATAGATTTCAATGGTTAAGTTGCTTGAATTTGCATGACAGGTTGATTAGGAATATGAAAACTAATAATCTTATGAAAACAATCAATTTTAGCATGATGGGTAGTCAACCAATCAATTCCTAAAATCACATCAAATTCACGCATCTCCAAAGAAATAAGGTCAACAGGTAATGTGAGGTTGTTGATTTGAACTAGGCAAGATTTATAGATAGTAAATGTAATAGGTATTTCTCCCAATGAGGTTTCAACTGATAAAACAAGATTTAAGTTTTCAATAGTCAAATTTAAACGTTGAGTACATATAGGTGAGATAAAAGAGTGGATAGAGTCAGTATCTAATATGGCATAGACTTCACGAGAATTTATGAATAGCTTACCGGTTATCACCTCATTCGGTTTCTTGACTGTTATCGTCAAATCGAATCCCGAATACTTCATTCGGATCTTCACGTATTTCAACCATGGGAATACCACTGAATAATTTTCTAGCAAACTGTTTCTCGGGTTCATCAACTTCATCAGTAGTAAGGTACCAATGATTTCCATTAAAATAGTATTTTCGATAGACTGCAGTTTTCACGATAGTGACTAACTTAACCTGAATTCCTCTAAATTGTAACGCCCAAAAGTATAGAAACATCATTTTTAAATAATCTTGAAAATCATAGCTGGAACACCATAAATCCCAAAGACTAATATGAAAAGTCCATATATTCTGATCCTTTGTTATAGAGCATAACCATGTGATATCACTCTCCCAATTAGTGAGTAAATTAAAGGCAATAATTTCCGCAAGTTCGTTACTTCCTTTAATTGCTTCTAAGAATGGATCTGGAACGACTGTAGCAGAGCTTTCACCTTCATCCTTACTGGATAGAACACGCATAATTTTAGCCTTAGGCAAATGATTCAACTCTAAGTTTGTAAGAAAATTATTCGTCGCCTCTTGTTTTGCAGCTACATTTGTTTCGGTAATTTCATAGTTAACCTCCTGATTTCCAGATGCCATAATTAACTGTGGTCACAAAATAAATGTTAGTTCAAATAAACTGACTCATCTCTTCATGTTCCTACATTCAAATCGATTCATTAGATAAAAAATAAATCTAATTTAGGTAGGACACACTAGTGATTGATTCTATTCGTCTCTCCCCTCCTAGTTCTACCCCAGATCTCCATTAAAGACCATATCCCTAAGCTCTGATGCCAACTGTGACGCCCCCAAATCTGGGCCCACACAGCCCAAACTTGAGTCGTCAAAAGACTACAACAAAGCACAACGTACAACAATACAGTGTATAATAATACACAACTAAGTCTTCACTATTATTGCCACACTATTTTACAAAACGTGAAGACTATGATAACTATTCCTCGGACCCTCACTCCATTCCCCGGCTAGACCCTGTTATGTTTTCATCTCCTGTTGAAAAACAATGGAACAAAAGAAAGGGTGAGCTCAAATAGCCCAGTAAGAAATATCATGACTAAGATAATGACGAATAAATTATCATTAGTCTTCAACAGTTGAGTTCTTGATAGAATACAATAGACTACAAGGTTTATATCAAAAACTGCAGTTAAATTCTTAAACAACGTTCAGATCAATAATAGCAGCGGAATGAGTAATCTATTAGAAGAATAATGCAGACTATAATGTCCACTCGGTTCTCTTTTTAGGAAAAACATCATCAACTTTTATCATCTGAAATATCATTAGTCAAGATAATACAAATTCACAGTTCCTGATCATAATCATGCACATCAACAGTTCATCTTTGTACTACGGGCCAAAGATATTCAATATAGCACCAACGGTCATGATTATACCAGATTCAGCCTTTGGTCATAATCATACCAAACAACAGTTCATCTTTGCACTACGGGCCAAAGAGAACATTCACCACGTGCCATAAAAGACACCGAACAGATGTATCGCCTTTAACCTATTATATCGCCTTTAACCTATCATCTGTTCAACAAATATATCACATCTGTGCCCCCGGCCACAGATATTCACAACAGCTTGATTTTTGGATGATTAGAATGATATAAATGATGAACAGAAGAAATAGGATAACAATAAGTATCGGAAGTTTACTTTGTACAGATTCAAATAATGTCCAAATTGTCAACATGATGTGGAGTGAAATTTAAAAATGATATTCAAGATCCACAGTTCAGAATAACGGTTACAATTCAATAGAAAGGTTCACGTAAATAGGAAGGTTCAGTTGAAATAATGAAGTTCAACTATTATGGAACATATAATATTTTCAGGAATTATAGAAGCAATAGTTCCATAATAAATTTCGATTTAGGAGTATGAAAGAAAATAATATCCCTTACCGTAGCAGGTTTGATTAACAAAAGGTGAAGGAAATTAATACAAAGGGTTATTCACCAACAGGCGGCAATCCGCTCCGTAAGGTTATTCCCACAATTTAATAGAATTTGAGTACAAAGAGTTATTCACCAAACAGGCGGCAATCCGCTCCGTAAGGTTATTCCCACAATTTAATAGAATTTGAGTACAAAGAGTTATTCACCAAACAGGCGGCAATCCGCTCCGTAAGGTTATTCTCAGAGATTAATAATGAATGAATACGAAAGGTTATTCACCAACAGGCGGCAATCCGCTCCGTAAGGTTATTCCCACAATTTAATACATGGAAATAAAAGGCACGTCTTATGAATAAGGAAGAAACAATATTATTATCGAGAATCAAATAATGATAATCCCTTACCATAGTATGTTTGAATAATGGAAGATGAAAAAGATGGTATCCCTTACCGTAACACGTGACTGGATATTGATTTAAATGAGGTTGATTAACTTGAACAGTACACGTATACTTATAGATCTTCACAAATACTCAAGATGACTTAAGCACACTTAGAGAGAACTTTCACAAGAAGTATTTAGAGAGAGAAAGAAAGAACAAGTAAGGAAGTTTATGAAAAATCCTTAAGTTAAGGCTTCTATTTATAGCCAAAAATCTTATCATTCATTTAATCTAAACCATTCATTTAAAGATCATCTTTTAATCTACACCATCCATTTCAAATATTATATTATCTTTAATCTACACCATTCATTTCATATCACCTAATAATCACCTAACTTTATATTATAAACAAATCAATTTAATTATTCAACAATAATTCACACTTTAATCTACACCATTCATTTCATATCACCTAATAATCACCTAACTTTATATTATAAACAAATCAATTCAATTATTCAACAATAATTCACACTTTAATCTACACCATTCATTTCATATCACCTAATAATCACCTAACTTTATATTATAAACAAATAACTTTATCAATTCAATTATTATGACTAATTGTTATAAATACAGTATAGTTAGCTCTTAGATATCAAGTCAATAAATTAATGAAATACAACTGTTTAAATAACATCATAATAGAGATAACAATAATGTAAAATAAAGCATACGTTACTGTGTAATGACAATTATTGATTCAATAATGTGAATTACTGTGCATATGTTACTGTGACAATTATTAGGTTCAATAATTTTAAAAACAGTGCAACAACAATTATTGACTCAATGATATAAAATACAGTGTAATGACAATTATTAAATCAATAATGCAAAATACTGTGTAACAACAATTATTGAATTGATAATATAAAATATTATGCAGTGACAATTATCGATGAAATGATGCGTAACAGTTACGGTGTCAATTATCAGACCAAAAATATGAGACACTATGCAATACCGTGTGTTACTGTAGAGTACCGAGTGCTACAGAAAATACCAATAACTACCGTATGCTACTATTCTTTTATCACCGGTATTTTAACAGTTCCGTTGACTATTTTTATTTAAAAAAGGTTATTTCTGTCGTTTTCTATATCCGACAAATATTCCGTTGTGGGGTCCACCAATAATTTGTTATTTCGGCGCCGTCGGACCAAACGAATATTCCCCGACCAAACGAATATTCCCCGACAAAGCGAATATTGTCCGACAAAATAAAATTTGCACATAACATCCTTAACTTTTAACTTTATCGATTTAACCACTTACTGTTTAAAAAAAATATCTATATGAAGAAAAATTAAATTTTGTATTTCATAAAATTCGGGGTCTTACATAAACTCCGCAATCTCTCTTTTCATATTGTTCCACCAAAATGTATGTCGAAGATCTCGATACATCTTGGTACCTCCTGGGTGGATTGTAAACGGCGTGTTGTGTGCCTCCATCATGATTTTATGCTTTAATTCAGGATTGTTAGGAACACATAGTCGAGAGTTGACTCGAAGTATTCCTTTCTCGTCGATTCTTGCTTCGGGAATGACACCTTCTTGTACTTTCTTTATCATGTTTATCAGTTCCGGATCGGTAGCTTGAGCAGCTTTAATTTTATTGATTAAAGTTGGTTCTACTCGCACGTGAGCAATCTTCGAGTGGGTCCCTGGTGTCTTTAGCTCTATCTCCATCTTTTGCAAGTCGTACAAAATACACTTTTGTGTTGTCAGCAGTGCACTTGTACTTGCATAAGATTTTCTGCTCAAAGCGTCAGCTACAACGTTCGCCTTTCCCGGGTGATACTGAATTGTGTGGTCATAATCCTTCAACAGCTCAAGCCAACGTCATTGTCGCATGTTGAGTTCCTTCTAGGTGAAGAAATACTTGAAACTTTTATGCTCCGTATAGATATCCACTTTTTCTCCGTACAAATAGTGTCTCCAAATTTTCAACGCGAAAACGACTGCTGCCAACTCTAGATCATGAGTAGGGTAATTTTTCTCATAATTTTTCTCACCTTTCCATGTTGCATAAGGACACAGCCTAGACCTTTGTCTGAAGCATCGCTAAATATGACGAATTCTCCCGATCCCGATGGTATGGTCAGAACAGGAGCTGAAACAAGTCTCCTCTTGAGTTATTGGAAACTCTTCTCGCATTCCTCGCTCGATATAAGTTTTGTACTAGAACGAATGATACCAATATCTAATAATTAAACTTTTAACTCTTGGCATTCTATGGGAGCCATTCGGTATGGGGCTTTGGAAATGGGCTTGGTACCAGGTTCAAGATCAATATAAAATTCAATTTCACGGTTTGAGGGTAAGCCAGGAAGTTCTTCAGGAAAAACGTCAGGAAACTCATTAACAATGGGAATATCATTCAAGTTTGATGTATTTTTGTTCAAATCAGTGACATGAGCTAAAAAGGCTTGACATCCGTTTTTCAATAAACGAATGGCTTTATGGCTAGAAATAACAGTTATAGATTTCAATGGTTTAGTTGCTTGAATTTGCATGACAGGTTGATTAGGAATATGAAAACTAATAATCTTATGAAAACAATCAATTTTAGCATGATGGGTAGTCAACCAATCAATTCCTAAAATCACATCAAATTCACGCATCTCCAAAGAAATAAGGTCAACAGGTAATGTGAGGTTGTTGATTTGAACTAGGCAAGATTTATAGATAGTAAATGTAATAGGTATTTCTCCCAATGAGGTTTCAACTGATAAGACAAGATTTAAGTTTTCAATAGTCAAATTTAAACGTTGAGTACATATAGGTGAGATAAAAGAGTGGATAGAGCCAGTATCTAATATGGCATAGACTTCACGAGAATTTATGAATAGCTTACCGGTTATCACCTCATTCGGTTTCTTGACTGTTATCGTCAAATCGAATCCCGAATACTTCATTCGGATCTTCACGTATTTCAACCATGGGAATACCACTGAATAATTTTCTAGCAAACTGTTTCTCGGGTTCATCAACTTCATCAGTAGTAAGGTACCAATGATTTCCATTAAAATAATATTTTCGATAGACTGCAGTTTCCACGATAGTGACTAACTTAACCTGAATTTCTCTAAATTGTAACGCCCAAAAGTATAGAAATATCATTTTTAAATAATCTTGAAAATCATAGCTGGAACACCATAAATTCCAAAGACTAATATGAAAAGTCCATATATTCTGATCCTTTGTTATAGAGCATAACCATGTGATATCACTCTCCCAATTAGTGAGTAAATTAAAGGCAATAATTTCCGCAAGTTCGTTACTTCCTTTAATTGCTTCTAAGAATGGATCTGGAACGACTGTAGCAGAGCTTTCACCTTCATCCTTACTGGATAGAACACGCATAATTTTTGCCTTAGGCAAATGATTCAACTCTGAGTTTGTAAGAAGATTATTCGTCGCCTCTTGTTTTGCAGCTACATTTGTTTCGGTAATTTCATAATTAACCTCCTGATTTCCAGATGCCATAATTAACTGTGGTCACAAAATAAATGTTAGTTCAAATAAACTGACTCATCACTTCATGTTCCTACATTCAAATCGACTCATTAGATAATAAAATCTATTTTAGGTAGGACACACTAGTGACTGATTCTATTCGTCTCTCCCCTCCTAGTTCTACCCCAGATCTCCATTAAAGACCATATCCCTAAGCTCTGATGCCAACTGTGACTCTCATCCCACCATAGGGACAGCACCTCACAATGGTACCTATCAGTTTGCCACCTGTACTATAGGCGTCCCCTACGGAGAGTCTGGCTTCGGTGCATCCCCTTTCCCTAGGAAGTCACCAGCGAGAGGCTCAGGGCTCTTCGTTATATGGCTCTGATACCAACTGTGACGCCCCCAAATCTAGGCCCACACAGCCCATACTTGAGTCGTCAAAAGACTACAACAAAATTATTACAACAAAGCACAACGTACAACAATACAGTGTATAATAATACACAACTAAGTCTTCACTATTATTGCCACACTATTTTACAAAACGTGAAAACTATGATAACTATTCCTCGGACCCTCACTCCATTCCCCGGCTAGACCCTGTTATGTTTTCATCTCCTGTTGAAAAACAATGGAACAAAAGAAAGGGTGAGCTCAAATAGCCCAGTAAAGAATATCATGACTAAGATAATGACGAATAAATTATCATTAGTCTTCAACAGTTGAGTTCTTGATAGAATACAATAGACTACAAGGTTTATATCAAAAACTGCAGTTAAATTCTTAAACAACGTTCAGATCAATAATAGCAGCGGAATGAGTAATCTATTAGAAGAATAATGCAGACTATAATGTCTACTCGGTTCTCTTTTTAGGAAAAACATCATCAACTTTTATCATCTGAAATATCATTAGTCAAGATAATACAAATTCACAGTTTCTGATCATAATCATGCAGATCAACAGTTCATCTTTGCACTACGGGCCAAAGACATTCAATATAACACCAACGGTCATTATTATACCAGATTCAGCCTTTGGTCATAATCATACCAAACAACAGTTCATCTTTGCACTACGGGCCAAAGAGAACATTCACCACGTGCCATAAAAGACACCGAACAGATGTATCGCCTTTAACCTATTATATCGCCTTTAACCTATCATCTGTTCAACAAATATATCACATCTGTGCCCCCGGCCACAGATATTCACAACAGCTTGATTTTTGGATGATTAGAATGATATAAATGATGAACAGAAGAAATAGGATAACAATAAGTATCGGAAGTTTACTTTGTACAGATTCAAATAATGTCCAAATTGTCAACATGATGTGGAGTGAAATTTAAAAATGATATTCAAGATCCACAGTTCAGAATAACGGTTACAATTCAATAGAAAGGTTCACGTAAATAGGAAGGTTCAATTGAAATAATGAAATTCAACTATTATGGAACATATAATATTTTCAGGAATTATAGAAGCAATAGTTCCATAATAAATTTCGATTTAGGAGTATGAAAGAAAATAATATCCCTTACCGTAGCAGGTTTGATTAACAAAAGGTGAAGGAAATTAATACAAAGGGTTATTCACCAACAGGCGGCAATCCGCTCCGTAAGGTTATTTCCACAATTTAATAGAATTTGAGTACAAAGAGTTATTCACCAAACAGGCGGCAATCCGCTCCGTAAGGTTATTCCCACAATTTAATAGAATTTGAGTACAAAGAGTTATTCACCAAACAGGCGGCAATCCGCTCCGTAAGGTTATTCTCAGAGATTAATAATGAATGAATACGAAAGGTTATTCACCAACAGGCGGCAATCCGCTCCGTAAGGTTATTCCCATAATTTAATACATGGAAATAAAAGGCACATCTTATGAGTAAGAAAGAAACAATATTATTTTCGAGAATCAAATAATGATAATCCCTTACCATAGTACGTTTGAATAATGGAAGATGAAAAAGATGGTATCCCTTACCTCAACACGTGACTGGATATTGATTTAAATGAGGTTGATTAACTTGAACAGTACACGTATACTTATAGATCTTCACAAATACTCAAGATGACTTAAGCACACTTAGAGAGAACTTTCACAAGAAGTATTTAGAGAGAGAAAGAAAGAACAAGTAAGGAAGTTTATGAAAAATCCTTAAGTTAAGACTTCTATTTATAGCCAAAAATCTTATCATTCATTTAATCTAAACCATTCATTTAAAGATCATCTTTTAATCTACACCATCCATTTCAAATATTATATTATCTTTAATCTACACCATTCATTTCATATCACCTAATAATCACCTAACTTTATATTATAAACAAATCAATTTAATTATTCAACAATAATTCACACTTTAATCTACACCATTCATTTCATATCACCTAATAATCACCTAACTTTATATTATAAACAAATCAATTCAATTATTCAACAATAATTCACACTTTAATCTACACCATTCATTTCATATCACCTAATAATCACCTAACTTTATATTATAAACAAATAACTTTATCAATTCAATTATTATGACTAATTGTTATAAATACAGTATAGTTAGCTCTTAGATATCAAGTCAATAAATTAATGAAATACAACTGTTTAAATAACATCATAATAGAGATAACAATAATGTAAAATAAAGCATACGTTACTGTGTAATGACAATTATTGATTCAATAATGTGAATTACTGTGCATATGTTACTGTGACAATTATTAGGTTCAATAATTTTAAAAAAACAGTGCAACAACAATTATTGACTCAATGATATAAAATACAGTGTAATGACAATTATTAAATCAATAATGCAAAATACTGTGTAACAACAATTATTGAATTGATAATATAAAATATTATGCAGTGACAATTATCGATGAAATGATGCGTAACAGTTACGGTGTCAATTATCAGACCAATAATATGAGACACTATGCAATACCGTGTGTTACTGTAGAGTACCGTGTGCTACAGAAAATACCATAAACTACCGTATGCTACTATTCTTTTATCACCGGTATTTTAACAGTTCCGTTGACTATTTTTATTTAAAAAGGTTACTTCTGTCGTTTTCTATATCCGACAAATATTCCGTTGTGGGGTCCACAAATAATTTATTATTTCGGCGCCGTCGTACGGCACGAATATTCCCCGACCAAACGAATATTCCCCGACAAAGCGAATATTGTCCGACAAAATAAAATTTGCACATAACATCCTTAACTTTTAACTTTATCGATTTAACCACTTACTGTTTCAAAAAAAATATATATATGAAGAAAAATTAAATTTTGTATTTCATAAAATTCGGGGTCTTACAGATACTATTGTGCAAGTACTTGTGTATTTATATTGATTATCTTACGTATGAACTTCATTTATGTTTTAATATTTTGTTTATCATGTGTATATGTTTTAGAATGCAAATGCTGAGGTGATTTGCCCTGTTTCTCACATTCCAACACCTAGAGCAACACCATCCCCTGCACCTACTTTATTTTGGGATAATAACTTTTAAGTACTTTTTAAGACTCAAGTTGTGGTGAATTAATGTCTTCGGCATGGGTGTAAAAATAATATGGTTGTTGAGTATATTTAGTCCGTCTGACAAAGACACGCGATGAAAGGTTTTTTTGGCCTAGATAAAGAAGAGCTGTTTTGTGATAGGATCATGATTATTGGTGTTACAAATAATGAAATCTTGATGATAAATTTTAAATTAGAGAAAATATTAGACATTATTGTTTAGTTGACTCTCCTAATTGATTGCTTATTTTGTTGCAGTAATTCGTTAAGGACTTATGATGTCTAATATTTTTTAAATCTTTGATTTTGTCATTGTTGAAGACTAAAAGATAATTTTATTTTTTGTTATCCTAGTTGGTATATTTTTTACTGGATTATTTGAGCTCACCTTTTTTATTTTTTTAATTCCTTTCAGGAAATGAAAATGTAGCTGGAGCTAACATGAAGAGCATGAGAATGAAGTGATAGTCCGATTTAGTCGTCGTAGCAGTCCTCACTAAGTTGTAAAATAGTATGCCAGTAATTATAGTGAGGACATAGTGAATGTGTTGTCATGCTATACATAGTATTGTAATAATTATAATTTGGGAATTTATGTATGTTGATTTGCATTTTTACAATTCAAATTGAGTTATATTAGGCCTAAATTTAGGGGCGTCATAGTTGGTATCAGAGTTTAGAGATATGGTGGAGATTTGGGATTAAAACAGGAAGATGAGAGAAATAATTTTCTTTATTAGTGTGTTCTATTTGAGTTAAATTTCGTTATCTTTATTAGTTGGTTTAGATGTAAGGACAAGAAGTGGCATATCAGTTTCCTTAACTAATCTTTATTTTGTGCCTGCATTTTAAAATGACATCTGAAAATCAAGAGATGAATGATGGAATGCAGGAAGTAATTGAGACTCAACCAACCATTAAATAAGAGGCTGAAAATCAGGAAGCTGGAAATAAAAGGGGCAATAATCCTCTTATTAGCCTAAAAAATAATACTACTAACCACATGATGTACGATACATTTTTAAGGGGCTTTTTAGAATTCATGCAGAACTGGATATGAGGAGCTCCTGTTTATAATAACAATGGAACCCCTACTGATTGATCACTATAAAACAATTCACGAAGTTGGGATTGCCCGAGTTTTTTTAGGAAACCGGACCCATTCAAGACCGTGGACCAAGTAAACGACGAAAATATTCGATATACTGCTATGCATTGATGAACAAAAAGTTCCCTTTGCCACTTATATGTTGCCCGGAGAGACAGATCACTGGCATATAAAGATATCAAATCCACTAATTCAAAATCAAATAACAATAAGTAGAGTTGATCTAAGTCATTATATATTAGATATTTTTTCAAGGGATTTGATGTCCCCTTTAGTTTATCCTTTCTCTATAAATCTATATTTTAAGAAAGTACTAGTATGATATACATTGTTAGCATCTCTTTCTATTAATTTAAACTTTTAGACGAGTCGATTATTGAACACTCTTGTCTTAATCCATTCTTCTTGTTAGAATGAATAAACACTTGGATCTAGTAGTAGTGTCTTTTTCCCCCTTTTTCTTTTTTGACAATAGAGTTGCACTTTTGCTAAGAGCATTCATATACAGCTGGGCATGAAAGGATTGGAGGGTTAGACTCGTGTGGCAAATGGCAATAGTATTGAACTCCTAAAGCTTGCATGGTTCTTTTCGAATAAGACAGAGAACATGAAATCATTAATTTGTCCGGAAAATGAAGAGATAACATCTTCAACTTTACACAACGATAAGCTCACGGACTTCATGTTCTGCAGAAAATTATGTTTGCGATTGCAGACACGTGTTGAGAATACTTATTCACCAATTCAATATATAGAATATATAATCTTATATATGAAACTCATTTAATTTGTTTGCAAGTTTCTAATTAATCTCATTGTTTTTTGACAAAAAATGAGAAAATTAAAAATATAAAAAAAAAAGGAAAAAATGGGGAAAAGAAAGAGAACCCAAATAATGGAACCTAGCTAGGAATTCAAAATGGAGGTTTAAACATGGATGTCAAGAGGACCCACATAAAAACTAAAATGTTGAAGAAAGAATGGAGAATCAGACAAATTCAGATTTTCTATTCCAACCCTATCTCATCTCATATTCCAATTTATATATTGGCGTGGATACTAATAATTCATTCATAAAAATAATTGTAAATAGGTAAATATATTACTCCTGACAAAAATATATACATAAAATAAGATAAAACAGATAAATACATTACACTTAATTAACAACAATATATAATATAAATAACAGATCGAACAAAGAATGATACGGAAAATTTGAACTCGAGAGGCATACTCATTAGAATTTTAAACCAATTTACTTTGGAACTAGAGGAGGAGATATAAAGAGATGGTGGAGATTGAAGAAGATGGTTGTTTGGTCAGGTATACAAATTTCACTATTGCAGTCAAAAATCTTCCAAAAGCCCAAACAGTTGGTCGGAATTATTTTAGGAGAGACGTTAAAGTCGAGTTTTATTATGACATTTTATTGTCATTCGCTCCATAGAATTTCGTGAACATTAGACAAGAGATTAAGTAGATATAAATAAATACAAATATTAAAGTTGGAATATGAAATGAAGTATCTGATGCGATAACTTTGGTTAGAAACTTACAGACACCATGCATGCTTGTTCGAGTTCAGGGGTCCCATAGCCCGTTATGTAAATACATTTGTCCTTTATTTTCCAGTTTCCAGGGTGGTTGATAGTCAGGATCCACCCGATGATATATCAGCTATTATTAATTTATGTTACAGATATATATATATGCACGCCTAAGATCGACTTGAACCTTTTACTAATAAAATATTGCTGCATGTACTCTAGAGAGCCTTAGGTTCTGTTCGATAAAATTGAATGAAAAGTTTTGAATAACTGAACAAATTGAATAAAACAGAACTCTGATTGAAACTGAACACTGAATGAAATAAGTTGTTTGTTAATTGATTCGTCTGAAGTATCTCAATGACAATATTTCTCCTTTTAACCCAAAATATGTATAAAAAAATCATATTTATTTTTTTAAATATTGAGGTGGAGGTAACATTTTAAATTATTTAGTTTATTTTTTAAATTCATATTTTAAAATACTTTATATCATTTTTTCTTTCTTTCTGTTTATGAGTATTTTTTCCTTTATTATATTAAAAAATTAGTAGTAAATTTTTGTCTCTCATCGTGGTATAACAGATAATAAGCAAATCATAATACTACAATAATTTTGTATATATATATATATATATATATATATATATATATAAGGGACAGATTCATTGACAAAGGGATAAAAATAAAATTATCCTTACAACATATCTCAACCATCTAAATTGAGATCTGTCGGGTTATATGGCTCTTGTCTGCAGTATAATATTCAGGTATCCACAATATTATACTGCGGATACCTGATATTGTCCAAAATCCCTAATATTAAAATGAACAAACTCACCGGTTGAGATATGTTGTAAGGATAATTTTATTTTAATATATATATATATAATAATAATAAATATGTATTTAAATAAATAATAAAAGAAGTATATAGAATTCAATTATGACTCAAACAAACATATAAACTTTTGAACAATTTTTAATTAAGTGTACTATTAGTAATATAATTTTAGGAATAAAAAATTTAAAAATATTAATGACATTCATTAAATTGATTACTAATTTGTTAAAGAAAAATTAAAAGCAATTTGTACACAACAAAATTTATTTACAATAATAAAATAAAATGAATATTGAAAGTAATTTTTAATTATCAATAAAAAAATGTTAGTAAAAATATCATTCAGTACTTTTTCTTACTAATTCAGTCACAAGTTTTTGATTGAATTGTTCAGACGCACTCAAACGCATTTAGTATTTAAAAATTATAAAATAAACGGTGTAAATGACTTATTCAGTAAGATTCAGATCTAAACAAATATCCATTTACTCTTTTTTGTGCATGAAATGAATATGTTAAATTTATCTTTTTCTTAAATAAAAATATTTGTACGTGCAAGCATTCCTTAATGAGTTCTCTACTGTCTCGGGGCTAAACCTTTCTCCAAGCACTTGTTGAAGCGAACAAAGTTAAAATATAGTCAAATTTATATATATATGGGATTGATTCATAGTTATAATAGTAAATTTAAGTTTATTCTTATAGTAAATCATGGTTGTCCAAATATAAATTTAACTGATAAAATTATCATTCATATATACTTTAGTTTGGGATAATACAACTAAAGTGCAAACTCAAAAATAACCAAAATCCCCTTCAATATCCACATTTTAGTAGTGCGAACGGTTAGTTTCAAAATAGTCAATATATTTTATAATATTAAATAGTGCCATTTTTATAATGTATATTAGTGTCTGCACTTTAGTTGTGCGGACAATAGAATATCCTTTTTAAACAAAAAAAATAAATCATTGACGACAACATAATCAAATAGCGAACGGAATGAAATTACAGTAGAGGAATTCTTATTCTTGAATTTCACTAGCCTGCTATTCAATTCTTTAATCTTATGGTGGAGAAGCCCAATCTCGTCATGATTCCTTCTACAAGGTCTGTCTGCTATTCAATTGTAAGGATCATTTTTCATCATTAACCTCGTCCTCATTGTGGAAGAAATTGATATCATGATTCCAAATTTAAAGCATGCATGTGTATATTTGATATATAAATATGTATGGATTCTGTATATATGTAGATATGATTACAAACTCTTAAAATTTTCTTTATCCTAAATCTATATTCTTAATTATACTTGTTAAAAATAAAAATCTAGGCTTCACAAGCCCTTATCTCCACCAAAACTCAATTATTCAAAAACTTATTGTCAACTAATCATAGATTCATCATTAACAAAAATTGTCGACGAAGCCACAACAATTCTCTACTCTCATCGTTGAATCATTATCTCAATTAAAATTATCGTTGCCACTATTATTAAGCCATGCACACCGCTTACTCTTTCATCGTCATCATTTATCTTGAAACCTATTATCATTCATCACTATCTTTATTACTGTTGTTTCTGTTTATTTGTCGACAAATATGTTTTTGATTAAAAAAAATCATTGTTCGTAGTATAATAATACAAACGGTTTTGAATTTTTATTAACGGGCCAATTTTAGTATTTGACACATGGGTTCATCGTCCGCAATTAATCTTACAACTGTGACTATAGATCATTTTCATATATATGGCACTGGAATTGAAAAGCTCCTTGTTGAAGTCTGAAGTGGGCATGAAGTGGGCATCATGCAAATGTATTATTCCCTCTTTTATATGCTTACCATTAACTGTAATTTAGCTGCGACAACTCGAGTTCATTGCACCAAAGAAGAGGAAAAAAACTCGAACCTCTAAACAGCAAGCAACCCAATCTCTCTCTCTATATATATATATATACTCTCTCTCTCTCTCTCTATATATATATATATATACATATATATATAGATTTATAGACATGTATACTTTTATTTTTACAAACCGAATATAAACAATTAAGGCAGTAACTCTAATTGTCTTAATGTATAGGGTCGATAAAATATTTCTATATGCAAAAAAGATGTAAAAATTCACAAATCTCATTTATAATTCATATTATTGGACATGATTGCTATTTTCTCTCTTTCGTAATAGTATCTATGCAAAAAAATTTGTGCATACCCTTTATCCTAAAGAGAAATATTAGTTTTCCTTCTTTTTCGACTTTTTTTCTAAAGATCAATGTTGTATATCGTAATAAAAGATAAACACGCGCATTATACTTTACGTGTAAGCGCAAACTCTCAAATTATGTTTAACAAATTGATCATCAAAGAAATTCATATTCAAATATAACTTATAAAAACAATAATATTCAACTTTTAGAAGGGAGCGGGTATTAATCAACATCAAGGTTCCTTTTGTTTGCCAAGAGAAGCAATTGTGATCAGAAGGGAGAGAATGCTAATCAACATATATTAAGGTTCCTTTTGTTTGCCAAAAGTAGCATTTTAGGGGAATAAGTGATGGATGGACACATTAAAGGGAGGTTGAAGATAAGCTAGTGGGCCATGAGATAAACTCTACACATTGAAGAGGGGACATAGAAGAAACAAGATTCCCTCTTCCTTAAAAAATTGTATGCACATTTGATTCCAATAATGTAACATCTGAAGCGGGAATGACAATCACTTTTTGATTACAATCTTAATTAATTAACTAGTGAATACCACCGTGCATTAATATATTTTAATCCAAGGGGGATGGAGCTTTGATCACCGGCTTCCAGAAGAAATGGATATAGTAATAGGAACATATTCTTGAGTCCCTGTTGATTACCATATTAGCCCTACTCATATAATATTCCCAAGGTAAAGTATGTCTTGTTCTTTTAATTTCTTTTAAATAAAATCTTTGTTCTTTGTAAGTTGCATTGTTAGATAGATAAATACAGAAGTTAAACCCACCCGACTTAGGGGTTATTTATTTACATATGAATGAATTTAAATCTGATTGAATAAATTATTCAGATATTTTGTTTTACTTTTTTTAAACTCTAAATATGTCTAAATAGATCTGAACGATTCAATTAAAAAATTATGGCTGAATCAATAAAAAATAGTATTGAATGAAATTTTTTATTTATATTTTCTCATTGAAAATTAAAAATTACTTTCAATATCCATCTTCTTTTCTTTTAGTAAATAAATTTTGTTATGTACAAATTGCTTTTGATTTTTCTTTAACAAATTAGTAACCAATTTAATAAATGTTGATATAATCGTTTGTTTTAATTTTATGGATCGATAAAATGTCATTAATATTTGTAGTTTTTTATTCATAAAATTATATTACTAATAGTATACTCCATTAAAGATTGTTCAAAAGTTTATATGTTTGTTTGAGTCCCAATTGAATTATATATGTTTCTTTTATTATTTATTTAAATGCATGCATATGTGTGCTAATCTCGTTATTGTTATTTTATTATTTATTTAAATATATATATATATGTATAAAAAAAATCATTCTACTGCTATGATTTGTTTATTATTTGTTATACCACTATGAGAGGTAAAAAATTACTAATATTTTTTTAATATAATAAAAGTAAAAATACTCATAAACAAAGAAAAAAAATTGATATGAAATATTTTAAAGTATGAATATGAAAAAATAAACTAAACAATTTAAAATACTACCTCCAACTCAATATTTAAAAAGTTAAATATGATTTTTCTTATATATATTTTGAGTTAAAATGAAAAATATTATCATTTAGTTACTTTAGATAAATTAGTTAACAAACAGTTTCTTTTATTCAGTGTTCAATTTTAATTAGATCTCTTTTTTATTCAATTTGTTCAGGCCTTCATAACTTTTCATTCAGTTTTATCATAGAGCCATTTTAGTGATGTAAAATAAAATTCTTTTAGTTAAATGAAGTTGCTTCAATTAATTAAATGTCTTAACTGAACAGTGATATTTTCTTACTTTCCGTTTATACTCTCAATTCTTTTTGTTGTAATTGTCAATGAAATTATGTCCATTGAATACCATTTCATTTCAAGTTAAAAGACTTTTAGAAATGAAGTGAACAAGATAATGATAATAAAGAAAGAGAGAAAAAGGGGAAAAAGGACAGAGAGGACGCAAATAAGGGAGGAATGGGATTCGAGGGTAATTTGGTAAATTCATAGTAGGATATTGAAGATAATGGAAGGATGAAGAAAAAGATAGGAAGAAGTGAAGGGCACTTGTTCCCACGTCATCTCTTCCGTTTCGTGAAATTTTGCTTAGCTTGAAAGGTAACCGTGTGGGGTCCCACTCATCTTTAACCCTATCTGCCCCACATTTTTAGCAAAATACTACAACTTTGCCCTTCTCCGCGCCCCCCCCCCCCCCCCCCCCCCCCCCCCCCCCCCCCCCCCCAAAAAAAAATTAACCAACCGACTGCGTTTAACGAGCTAGTAATTATAAAGCAAGTCTTAAATTAAAGGTCAAGAGTTCAATTTTTCCATTGTGCGAAAATAGTTGAAATCAACTTAAAGCCGCAAGTAGCAGCAACAAGTTTTTTATTTGTTCATTTTAAGTATTCTCTCCGTTCTCAAGAGGATATATGAATGACCTAAGTTAGAATTTTTATTTATTTTGTTTTTTCTTTTAAAAATAACAATTAGTATATGAAGGATAAATATGTCATTTAATGAAGTCTACCAATATATACTCTCTTCGTTCTCCAAAGAATGTTCAAAGTGTATTTTGTACACAAATCTAGAAAAATAAAGTAGAGGAAAAAAAATCTCTAAGTTTATCTTTAGTGACCTTACAAAATTATATAAAATGATGAATATTTTATTTTTTATATATAGGACACGGGAGGTGGGGGTTAACTCACGCTTTTATATGAGATATTTCTTTATGATAACAATATTTTAAAAAATTATAAAAATACCATTTTGTTCGTAATATAATAGAAAGTGTATTTAATTATACAAAATAACGTCGTTTTGAAGGTTTTCTCACGCAAAAGCGTGAGGCTACAATAGCCTTCACCTCATTGTTTACCTTTTTTATATATTAGCGGACCCTAATAAATTACATATGTACCCTTTACTATATGTCCTTATTGTCATCATTTTAAGAATGAAGAGAAATTGTACATTGGGCCATCCTTTTGAGAATGAAGAGAGTACAAAAAAAAAGACTATCATTTTATGTAATTTTGTGAAGCTATTAAAAATAAACTTAATTTTTTTTCTACTGTATCTATTCTATTTTATTTATTTTTAATTTATGTACAAATTGTACTTTGAATATTTTTTGAAAGGCGGAGGCCATAAGGGTTCGTTAATATTGGACCGATACCGAATTTACCAAAAAATGAGTACCGAAATGGGTATTTATTGGATCGGTAAACCAGTTCTCTACGGGTTTTTACCGAAAATTATTATTATTATTATTAAAAATATATAATAATAATTATAAAATATAAAATAACTGGTATAATCGGTACGGTTCGAGATATACCGGATCACTAAATCTCCGAACCGGTTAGACTGGTATACCAAAATGGTCACTATTTGTACCAAATCATCTAATTTAATAGTATATACTAAATACCGGTTAAACCGATTTTTTTGAACAATCCGAACGGAGGGAGGGTGTATCTCACCACTAGTAAAAGGGTTTTCTTTAAGTGATAAATTCTTATTAGCAATCTTCCAACTAATGTGTCCTTTATTCATAATAGTAGAGAAATGTCACTTTATGATAATGTCGCTGTATTTGAATTTCTTGTCATCATTTTGAGAGTAAAATTCTTAACACTAGTAGCACTAAAAATGAAAAAGGATTCGCAATGAATGTTTTAAGGTATGGCACGGGTCAACACATATGATAGAATGTTCTTCCATTCATTTTTATACTTGTTATGAAAAATTAACTTATTCTAATATCACTTTTTAGAAATACAAGTGTAGAAATTAGTGGATTTATAAAATTTCGGCTTATAATTACGCTTTACTAGCATGTTACTCTTAAGAGATATATCGCATGCAACTAAACTAGATTAGCAATTTTTAAAAGTCAACCACCTTTTTTTTTTTTTTTTTGATATTATTATTGGTTCATTATGATATTTGAATTGATTTCATACATGTGAAGGAGTGGTGCTATCCTATGACTTCGATAACCCACCTCCTTTTTCTTTTTCTTTTTTAATCAATTGTTCGAGCATATTTTACTCATCTCCAATGCTTTCCAACATAAAATTGTAGACTTTATACCCTATCTGTAATAAATGTTGTACTATCCTACTGGTGGTAGATGAAGAGATGCTTGGGTCCATTGTCCTCTCCGTGATGAAGCCATAATTTTTTTTTTAATAAGATCAAAATTATTATTAAATTATAAATAATTTGTTAGGAATTGAAGGCAAGACTTTTGAATTAGTTTTTTTAATATTTTTATATTTTTGAGTTATATATATATATTATTAATTTATAATAAATATTTTTAATTATAATTGTTCATAAATAATTAATTTTTTAATTATTTTAAAAAATAATATAAATTAAATTATTATTTAATTTAAAAATATTAGAAAGAGAGACAGATACATATATTTAAGGGATAAAAGAGTTTTCAAAACAATTAAAGAAAGTATCTTCGTCCCTGCCGTCCACTGTCCACATGTTAATTTTAGGCTCAGATGGCTATTAATTGCTAGCTGAATCACACTGGCAGACATGTAATTTTAGATCAATTCAAGGGCTTTTGCAAAACTACTCTATTTATAATATACAACCCTTTCTTTCACAGGGGGACTCTGCTCTCTCTCAAAACTTTGGTTTGCGAGTGTAACTGAAAACCTGAGATTCTTAACTTAAAAGGTATTTATGCCAAAGTTACTGTTGATTTGATGTGGGAATTGTAGTTATTATCTACACTAGAACTCTTACGGATTCTGTTCTTCCCCCCTTGAATTCCCTGTTCTTTTTAATACTGATATAGTGATTTTGTTGATCAAATGGTTTAAATTCAGGTTTTTTGGGGGAAGGATGAGCTCTGTGTTCCACTTCCATGAATGATTCGAGAGCTTACTAAAAATGGGTTGGCAATAGATCTCTAAAAGGTAGAGTTTTATACCCCTTCCTTATATTTGTGGGTGTGTATTGTACATATGTGTCAATGGGTCTCATTACGATCAAATTTGTGTTAAGTCGTAGGTTTTTTTTGTTTTTGCTGATTGAATGGGCATTCATGGTTTGGAGTTTGTATGAGCTCTTGCCCTTTATTTTACTTGGCTGATCTTCTGCTGAGTACATGTGGTTTACTTTATTGCTCTTCTTCCCCACATGGTTGATCTTAAAGTTCATGGTGTTAATAATAATGCCCTGTTCTGCAATACTCCCTCTGTCCTCCGATGCATGTCACTTTTGATATCATTTTTACTGCATTGATTGCTGGAGGTAGCAGTAAATAAGAATGTTTTCAGTTTGTTTTTTATTTATAATAACACTGTGATTTCCTATTTCTGTTGCAGTGCATTATTTTGTTAATATATTTAGTGGTGTGGATTGTTGAATGTCATATTGTATCCTCAAACTTCTAATGAATGTGGAAGTCGATAAACATATTGATTAGATCTATATTCATGGTTTTTTGCGGCAATATTGCTAAAATGATTTTTAAGTACTTTCTGTTCCCAGTAACTAGATTTGTAATTTCCTAATAAAGTTTATTTTGAACAACAAAGAAATGACAGCTGCTTAGTGGGATCTCTTGTTTGAAACTGATAATATATGAGTTTTATAACCTAGCACTCTCCATGTTGTGCTCCTCATTCTTTTAAATCTCCAGGAGCTCCGTTTCGGATTGTTTGTCAAGCTGTTATAAGATAAAAACAAAGGTGCTCAACATTACCAATCTATTTGACACAGTATTTGTTCAAATTTGGAAAACCTCCTTTCAGAAAAGACTACCAGGTTAGTCTGGTAATACGAGAGACCAGCACACTAGTTTCTTCGATGCAAGCATCACAACGCAGAAGATCAAGTATGTCCAACACATTGTTCTATCAGTCAACAAAAGGAGTTGAGTTGTACTCTTTGCCACAGTCCCAATCTTTAGACAACCAATTATGCTACAATAATAGCAGCCATGGAAATCTATACTCCATTAAAGCTTCTCGTGAACAATACAGCACCCTGGAGTCTTCTTCAGCAACTGGCAGTTTTAATACTCCCTACAATTCGTCATCAACTGTCAGTTTCTCACCAAATGGGAGCCCCATGTCACAACAAGAATCTCAGTCATACCCACCTGACTCGCACCATTCCCCGGACAATAACTATGGCTCTCCGATTAGTGTGTCATGTGTAACTTATGACATGAATGATTTCAGGCATAAGCTAAGAGAATTGGAATCTGTAATGCTGGGACCAGATTCTGATGTTCTTGACAGTTTTGATTGTAACTTGGCCTCACCAGAGATTGACAATTGGAAACAGATGTTTGAGGCAATTCCTAGAAGGGATATGAAACAGGTTCTTATTGCCTGTGCAAAAGCAGTATCAGATAATGATCTGTTGACTGCACAATGGTTGATGGCTGAGTTACGCCAAATGGTGTCAGTTTCTGGTGAACCAGTTCAGCGTTTGGGTGCGTACTTGCTGGAAGGTCTTGTAGCTAGGCTGGCCTCTTCAGGAAGTTTGATCTACAAATCTTTAAGATGCAAAGAACCAGAAAGCTCCGAGCTTCTTTCTTATATGCACATTCTATTTGAGGTTTGCCCTTATTTCAAATTTGGGTACATGTCTGCAAATGGTGCAATTGCAGAAGCAATGAAGGATGAAAACAGAGTTCACATAATTGATTTCCAAATTGGTCAGGGAAGTCAATGGATAACTCTGATCCAGGCTTTTGCAGCCCGGCCAGGTGGGCCACCGCATATCCGAATAACAGGTATCGATGATTCCACTTCAGCATATGCTCGTGGAGGAGGACTAAATATTGTGGGACAGAGGCTTTCAAGACTCGCCCATTCATTTAAGGTGCCATTTGAGTTCCATGGTGCAGCAATTTCTGGTAGTGAGGTTCGACCAGAAAATCTTGGTATTCGAGCAGGGGAAGCACTGGCTGTGAATTTTGCTTTCATGTTGCACCACATGCCAGATGAAAGTGTCAGCACTCAAAATCATCGAGATGGGCTGTTAAGGTTTGTCAAAAGCTTGAGTCCCAAAGTGGTTACCCTTGTCGAACAAGAGTTGAACACAAACACTGCTGCGTTTTTTCCTCGATTTCTTGAGACGATGGATTATTATATGGCTATGTTTGAATCAATTGACGATACTCTTCCAAGGGAACGCAAGGAGCGGATCAATGTTGAATAGCACTGCCTGGCAAGAGATATTGTCAACATAATAGCTTGCGAGGGGACTGAGAGGGTGGAGCGCCATGAGCTTCTGGGAAAGTGGAAGTCCCGCTTCAGAATGGCTGGTTTTACTCCATACCCTTTGAGTTCTTTGGTGAATGCTACTATTAAAACACTACTAGGTAGCTACCGTGATAGGTATAGGCTTGAAGAAAGAGATGGAGCTCTATATCTTGGTTGGATGAACAGAGATTTGGTTGCTTCTTGCGCATGGAGATGAAAACTGAGCTCATGTAACTTCTCTTTAAGATATGAGATAGCAAGCTGAGAATTGAGATTATTAAACCTGTAGCAATTCTTTCTGTTATACCTTTGTTACTTGGTATTAGTTACAACAATGAGATCTCTCAGCTCTGTAGCATGTCATGCATCAACCTTTGCTTCCTTTGTATTAAGATCAACTGAACCCGAACAACAGGCTTTATTAGCCCAATGTTTGTATCAATACCTTTGACTCAAGTACGTAATGGTGCGTTCGATAGGAAAGGGAATGCAAGGGAAAGTCGAACATTTTTTTTCTAAATTTAATTTAGCAAGACGAGCACAAATAAAACTCAGAAACATACTTCAGCTAGAGTTTTCTAAGGATACAAATTAGATTTACAAAAAAAATTCCCGTGTAAAAGAATTTTATTTATTTATGCAAAATATTGTAAATAAGTTGCTAACTACTTTTGAACTACACGGCAGATTGTCATGGCGGCCATCCTTATCAATCAGCCTCCAACGCTCTAAATTTCTGACAACACGCCAGATTGCGATGGATTATGCCGTCCATTAACGGACCCCAACAATCTTAGCAGAAGGTCCAAACCCATTGGGACCGTGTTCATTTTAAGATGCTACTTAAAAAGCATGAATAACACGGGGAAAATTTTGAGTATCTTGAAAACTAACGGCCAAAGATACGCCAATAAATTACTACTGCCTCATGTAAAAAGCTAATGGTGTAATACTCCGTCCCTAAATTGTTGAATCACGCAAAGTTGTTAGCGCTGATCCGGGTGCCACTCGTTTGGATCGTTTCCTCTCCGAGAGATATTAACTTTTTCACGAGGTCCAATCTACCTTGGGTCACTCTCAACACTAGCTGTGAAATTGAGTTACCCTTCTATGTTTAGCCACAAAGGAACCGAACTAATTGATATCCCCGGACCAGTCTTACCGGGAAGGGTTAAGAACCCTTTTTCGGTTTAAGGAACATGGCAAAAACCAGAACATACTATCATTATATGATATTTTCTGAGTTTCAATTTATAAAATTTTTAGAACGACAGATATTTAATATCAAAAAAATTCTAAAACGTTAGATATTACGAAACCCGAGAGAGTAGTAGAGAATTCAAATTGGCATTGAATTTGGACCCCACTTTTGATGACTTGGTCCCCATTTGCAGAATCATACTAGTTAGTTTCTGCACCGCCCACGTTAAAGAATATTGTCATGTGATGGGGATATTTAATAGAATACAAACGTGTTACCTATCGGAATAAAAATCTGGCAGCATGCCTAGAAAACATTCTCTAACCAATAACATCGATTGTTCTGTGTAGGCTCCACAAGAATATAATTTTCATTTACAACCAGCTAACACTTCCATATGATATGATGAAATGTTGGAAAAGAAGCCATCTGCAATTGTCGATGAAATTATAGTTATCTTTAGTAAAGAATGAAGGACATTGTCTAATACCTGGCCATGAACAGGGAAGAAGATAAATGCACAAAAGCGATTAAGAAGTAAACATGATTGGATATCAAGAATTAGATACTTTTATAGTTCCTCTTTTACATATTTTCATTAATATATAATTTTTTGTATATAATTTATGCACATAATATTATTTATTATAAACTACTCGCGCATGTATTTGTTAATGAGACGGTTGTTTTGTTTCAAAAATAAAATAAAAAGACAATTGTTAATTGATTTTTACTTTGCGACTAGTGTGAATATATGAGATAAATAGAATTGAGAAGATATAATATATACAATATATTATTTATGTTTCAAAGTTAAAGATATAATTTAACTTTTGAAATTAAACGATGGCATGCTAAAGTTTAAAATTGGTATGACTAATCAAAGTTTAGAATGAAATAAATTTTGTGATTAACAATTTTCGTTATATACTATATAATTATAATAATTATATAGACTAAAATTAAATAAATTCATATCAATTTGAAGTTTAATATGCCGTTATTTGACCTAAAAAAAAAATTATACCTCTAATTTTTAAACGAATGGAATAATAGTTTACTTAATTTTTTAAAATAAAATCTATCAAAAATAAAATGACAAGTGGGTAATAATTCAGTTGTATTTACAATCGGCTTATTAATCATTTTCATTTGTTAATTGTTATGAGTTTATTACGCAATAACCGAGAAAAATCAATTATTTTTTAATGTGCACTTTAATAATCAATAAATACGATAATAATATATTAAAATGTAAGTATTAGACCAAAAGTAACAATTTAGTGGTACCAACTACCACGTCTTCAAGCTCACTGTCCTTTTGCGGGTTTGTACTCAAATTAACCCTTTTCATGATGATTATTATGTTCATGATGATGATTATTCGTCATCTCTTAGGAGTACGTACTATTTTAAGGACTAATTATCCATCTAACCACCTCCGACCTCCCTCGGGATTTGTGTCAACTTTTCCAACAGTTGAATATTCTTTAAAATAATTCGACACGTTGAATTAACAAGGGATTTCATATCCCTCTCCGGGTTTAGCTACGAGTTATAATATTCGATAAAATACCGGCTTTACGATTTATTACGAGTCGTTTGGATAGCGAAAATCGATACTCCAGAATCAAAACAGTAGGTATATTAACCATACAAAAATTCATTTCATTTGGAATCTAGACTGCTTATTATTTCCTTGTGCAACTTTATTATTTCTGTTTAATCCTTTTTATTTAAACCAAGATAAAGTTCTTCGGATCTTGATCTTTAACTCTTATGAACGGTTTGGCTCAACAAGTGATAATTTTTATTATTTAAATGAGTTAAATATAATTTAAAAATATATTTTTATATCAAAAGAAATCTTTGTATGATCAATATCGATATTAAATATGCTTTCAAAATCAAAGCAAGTTATACCAAAACAAATTCATACTTAAAAATAATTTGAATGTATTCAATATATCGTGCACACTCTCCGAAGAGAATCTAAAATGTGTGTGTCTTAGTAGGAAAATTATACTAGTTTCGTAATTAAGCATAAACACTAATAGGCAGTGATGAAGTCAAAAAAAAATTTAATAGGATCAAAATTATTATTAATCTATTAATAATTTGGCAGGAGTTCCGGGACAATAACCCTAAGCTAATTTTTATTTAATACTTTTATACTTTGGGATCATATATATATATATATTATAATAACAATATAATAACTAATAACATATGGCATGTATACACTATATTGATCTATAATAGATTTTTCTAATCATAATTGTTCATGTGTAATTAATTCTTTAATTGTTGTGAAAAATAATATAAATTAGATTATTATTTAGTTTACAAATAGTATAGGGAGATACATATATCTAGGGGATGGGAATCATATAGGGTTAACATCTGATTGACAAAGTTATAAATTTTCAATTTGACTCCATATAGCATAAAATTTATAAAATTTGAGTAAGGTTAATTTATAAATAATACTTAAAAATTAAAATATTTACCCTACATTATAAATCAATTATTTTTTTCTAGTAAGGTCAATTGACCCCACACCTCACAATGTAGCTTCGTCCTTGCTAACGGGTTCTATACATAGTCAGACTAAGAATTTCAAAAATATTTTTTAATATTATCGATGTTCTAAACTATATTTATTTCACAGTTCAAAATCATATAATATTATTTTTTAAAATCAAAATTCTATTTCAATACTTGATCCGATTTTTTAAAAAAAAATACAAGAGTAACATTTTAAATAAAATGGAAGACGCCTAAAATAAAGCATAACCAATTTTGAAATAGTATAATTAGGCATTTGAGTAATTATCAAAGCATAAATAAAAGTACACGACAATTTAAAAATACAAAATAGTTTGAAAAACCACTTATAATATTTAATTTTAAAATATTGAATAGTTTAGAGAGTTACTTGCCTCAATATTTCGAAATATGAAATTAATAACTGAATAAATCTTAAATATAAATTTAGAACAAATAGCAATTAGTAGGATAAAATTTCTTAACTCAAATGTATTTTTAATTCAATTACACACACCTATGCTTAATTTTAATTCAATAAGTAATTAGATTATTCCATCATTTTTGAAATTATAATTATTTTTATTTTATTTATTTATTTATAAAAAAAAACTATATATTTAGGTGCTAAAATAGAACTAATAATTTTAAAAAAATAACTCACCATAGATGTAAAATCACGTTATACCAAAACAAATTAATTAATATAAATTATAACATCTAATACTTAACTAAAACACATTTAATTATATATATATATATATATATATATATATATATATAACTTTAGATGAACAATACCATATGGCAGGTGCCATAACTCATGTACCGAGTACATTGACATTGCTGCCATGCCATCGCAGTTTATATTAGTTATACAAATATACTCACATTACTTCACAATTAATATCACCAGTAAACATGGTCTACATCACGTCACAAACACAGTTATTATAGGGAATTAATATTTTTATATATTTTTTAATGTTTTTATATAAATTTTTTGTATATAAGTATAAAGTAAAATTTATTTTTATATAAAAAAAATTATATATAAATATAAAAAATACTTCCTTTATGTATACTACAAGAACTATCCCGTAATTTAAATCAAACATTTAAATATACACACGAATTAATATTGACCAGCCCTTAATCGATTTTAATAGACTAAAAATATACACAGGAATACATACATAATACCCTTTTAATGATCTTTTTGTTATTATAATAATTGCTTATAAATTTAATTATTATACACATATAAGATAGGTATCATCTCATAATTAAAATAAATAAATAAATTTAGTTTTACTTTTTATTTGTCTTCTCCGATTCACAATAATTTCAAGGTCAAAATAATTTTTACATTCTTTTCAATTTTCTCCCTAATAATATGCAAAATACTTATCTGTTCTCTTGAATTAGCAATCGGTTAGTTATCTAATTAAATAATAACTCTTCTTATTTTTTTTCAACTTATTTCATCTTTATTTTATTTTAATTTTTTTTTAAAAGAAAATCCGGTTGTTACACAGTCAGTCGGTCACGAAAGATGGTGTATTTATATATCTCATTTCCTTCATAAAAATTAAATTAATTTGACAAATAAAAAATCCAGTAAAAAAAAATGTTTTTCTCATGGCAAGTCCCAAGAGGTAATTGCAGAGAGTCTGCGTCACCCCAAGGCGATAGGATATGAGAAACATCCCCCTTTGTTTGACGGGCAGGAACCTCAAGAACAGGGAGGGCTCAACCGCCGGTGTCGAAGCGGAAACTCGATTTGCGACGATTTCTCTTCAATGAGTTTTGCGAATATTAATTTATTCACCCCATTTTCATATGTAAATCGTCAAATTATAAATAGAAACAAAAAAAAAACTAATTATCAGCACAAACTGCATAAGAAAGACATAAACCCTAGATAAAGAAGATGATAAAGTCGAGGCGAGGGTTATGGTATTTATGGGCGAGGTGATTTTATCTCGGCCGTTCGATTGTGTTAATCTTGGGCTGCTCTGTATATAACCCCACATAATTCTGTAAACTCTAGAATTAAATGGGCCTTCTCTTTATGCAAGGAATTGAAGTTCTTTATTTTCTACGCCCCACTCAAAATTGTCCTTTCCAAATCCCATACTAAAATGGGCTCTTATCCTTACCGGTTATGTTTATTTATAAAAATAATTAGTGAAATAAGATTAATTGTATTAATTTATTATTAATAATTATTTTATCTGATGCTTAATTAATATTTAATCTCATATTCTATATTTAGTTATTTCTAAGATCATTTGATGAAGCATTATAATCCCAAGAAAAAAGATGAGACTATATATAATCTCCTTTTGAGAGATTAAATGGTCTTTAAAATGATTATAAATACTCTCTCCGTCTTCAAAAAGATTAATAAAGTATATTTTTTACACATTAAAAAAAGTAAAATAGAGAAAAGAGAGTAAATAAAATTCTAAATTTATCTTTAATAACCCTACAAAAAAATTTAAAATTTATCTTTATTAGCCCCACAAAATTATATAAAGTAACGAGAACTTCCCATTTTATTTTTATTAATAAATCACACTAAATACCATATTTACCCTTCATTTTATATACCTTAACTCGTCCTTTTGAGAAGAACAAAAATTATACCTAACATCAAGTTTTTTTTAGAACAAAGAGAATATAATTCATTGATAAATAAAAATTAATTATAAAATAAAATATTATATTATATAATACTTATAATAATAAATTTATACAAATAATTATATACCAAACATATTTTTACAAACAAAAGTAGCCTAAATCCTTTATTTTCCAATTACACCCGACTCTGGGTAAAGAGACTAGGCAAAAAGGCCGAATGAATCACGGGCATCAAAGCAATATAAAGCGTTTGGAAGATCAGTTTCGGTTGGGCCTAATACTTGCATTTAATTAACTAAAATCCGACCCGCTGCAACAGTTGGGGATTGAGATTAGGATTTTGGGACGCGTTTTTCTTGCGTATACCGTGAAGCACACCGTCCTCCTCCTCCATTTCTGATCCAATTCGGTGCCTTCGTTCTTCCCACTCAAGTAATCTTTAAGTTCAGAGCATATCAAACTTCCTTCCAATTTTCTCTTTCTTTGGGTTTATAAATTTTCATTGCAATTTCAAAAACCCTAACTTCACATAAAATCATTCCAAGCCAAAATCTTTAGAAATCATGTTGCTGTCACCAGGTCACTCACCGCGCAAACTTTCCTCACCTTCACCTTCGCTCTCTGAAAACTCTATTATAAACCACAATACATATTCTTCTTCTTCAATCACTCCCAAAAACCCTAGAAAACGCCCCGCAGTACTCGACGAGGATTCCTATGTAGCTGCAATTGAAAAAATCATTGAGCGGGATTTCTTCCCTGATATCCCCAAGCTACGTGACCGTTTTGATTGGTTAGAAGCTGTCCGCACGGGAGATCCAGTTCAAATTCGCGATGCCCAGTTGAAAATCCTCGAGCGACGAGCCGGAAAGGGGTCAACTTTGGACACCCAAGGTAAAATTCGAACACCCGGGTCGACTTTCTTTAGAAATACTACTCCACTTGAATTAGATAAAACCCCTGTTGTAGAAAGTAATGAGGATTCTGGTGTAATTGAGTCTAATGATGATGGTTCAATTGATGCTAATTTGAGCCTTGATGAGTTTTTTCGGAGGTATACTAGTGAGGATAATGATAGTTTTTCTAAACTTATTGAGAAAGTAAATAAGAAGAAGAGGGAGAGATATCGTTTTTTGTTGGAAGGTGAAAAGGAAGATGTTAACTTGATTGAAGATGTTAAGAGGGACAGGATTACTGATGGTTATGGCACCTCTGATCAGCCGCCGAGTACTTTGGAAGGGTGGAATTATACGGCAAAGAATCTGTTGATGTATCATCCTTCTGATCTGGGTGAAGTGGCATTGACTGAGGAGGAAAAAGCAGAGAGGCTTAGGGGGTTGACGAAGGAAATTAGTAGGACAAATACTCGTTTTCATGGGAAAATGTTGGATTCTTTGCCCAGGGATGAAGATAGTTTAGCAGTGCTTTATACCCCTGTCGCTGGTGGTACTCCGCATCCTTTTTCTTTGTCAGACAGAAATGGGGATAAGTTGAAGAAGTATGATTTGGAAGATTTGAGGAAGACCCCAAATAAGTTTTATGTTGAATCAAGTAAGAAAGCCGACAATGGTTATAGCTATGTTAAGACACCATCCCCTGCACCAGGAGTGGATGAGTCACCATTTATTACA
This sequence comes from Hedera helix, assembly GCA_947179155.2. Taxonomy (NCBI): domain Eukaryota; kingdom Viridiplantae; phylum Streptophyta; class Magnoliopsida; order Apiales; family Araliaceae; genus Hedera; species Hedera helix. Next base: position 37,067,009 of record OX359268.1, read on the forward strand.
TGGGGAGAAATTGAAGGGACGCCACTGAGATTGGAGCCTGAAGATACCCCGTTTGATATTGGTGGTAATGGTGATGGGCCTCAATTTAAAATCCCTTTGCCACCTACGAGAGATGTCAAAGCTCATTCATTATCTAGGGATGCTGCTCGTAAACTGAGGGAGAGGTCTAAGATGTTTCAGAAACCACCTATGTCCTCACCAATTAGAAGGGGAAGTGCTAGTCCGAGTGCACGAAATTTGTCTCCTGCTGCTCAGAAGTTTGTTAGGAATGCAATTGCCAAGTCTTCACACTCTGTCAATGTTGATGAGTCTCTGCGTGCTAGTTATCGTGGATCAAGCCCTGGGGTAGGCACTCCAAAAGCTGGAAGGAGCATATCAAGGTTGGGAAGAGATGATAGCACGATTTCGAGGTCACCTTCCATAAGAGAGGGATCTAATCCGCCGTGGTAATCTGTATCCGTTTCTTTTTTTTTTGTAATAGCTCCAAAATTTCAGGAATGCTCTTTTAAATGTACAATATGTTGTCTTTGATGACCACAAGGATGTTTAATGCATGATATGATGCCCAATAAGATTTCAGAAGCAAATTTAATCCGTAATATTCTGATTTGGATTTTATTGTCCTATCAAAGTGTTACTTTTTAATTTTTATTCTTAATTCCTTCGGGATTCGTTGAATACTTATAGATATATTTGGTGTGTTGAGATCTTGTTGCAAGTGATTTTTGCCTCTTCTATGAGCTTTTTTCCTTTTTCTGTTTAGCCGTATATATTAATGCCAGTAATACTCATAAATCCACATCTTAACCATGACTTAAACTTGCATCTTTTTTCTTCCCATGTTTAATGGACTATTTTTTAGTAGAATAAATAATAAATAATTTGATATCGTTTCACAGATATAGCTTACCTGCATCCTTTCCTTCCCTATTTGACGTTAAAACTGAATGTTGTTCTCTTTGGTTGTCTTATTTATTTCTTAAGCTGAGTCGTTGGCATGACCTATCTTGTTTGGTATAATCACACCTCATCAAAGTGAGAAGCACATATTTTTAAAAAATTAAAATATATATATATATATACACACATTTAATCATTTATGTATCAAATTTATCTACCATTAAATGATTTTACAAACTTCTAAGCATGTTCAAAAAGTTTCTATAACAAGTTGTAGGACCATACCTTTGTAGTATAGTGATACATTGATATAATCATATCATAATAACATTATGTATAAGTACATAGTTAAATACTTACAATCTTACATATATATACTTAAGTAGTAAACGCTAAACAACAATATAAATGCATATTTAAATATTAAAAAAAATACTTATATGTTATATACACATATTTAATTATTTAATAAGTTAGTAAACAAGTACTCTATTTCTGGGGAAAAAAAATTGGGCAGCATAACCTCTGAGTATTTTACAAAATAGCTTTTTTTTAGGCAAGAGAAGAGAATAAAAAAAAAGGAGGAGATAAGGAGAACGAAGAGACTTACCTAGAAGAAAAGGTTGCAATTGATGGTCTAGATTGCTTAGAAAAAAAATTACACAACTTCGATGAAGCCCGCACCTCATCAAATGATCCTTGCCTCAGGCAAGGTGCCCAACATGGGCTGCGATAGGTCTTGCGCCTAAGTGCGCCTTTAACAACACTATGCGGAACGGGAGAAGAAAATTAAGAAGTTAGTTATTAATTTTGAATACTGTTTAGAGATAAATGTTTAATTTGTATGTAATTATGGATTAAGTAGAATATTCTAAAATATTAATTAAGGTAGTAAAGCATTATTAGAAGTAGTTTCCTTTTAAATAGGATTTTCACTTATTCTCCAAGTTTAGGTTTTCTCCAAGTTTTGTATTTTCCCTTTTTAATAGTATTATTTTTGTGTTTCTCGACTCAACTCGAGTTCATTTAATGAGTCGGACTCAAATAAGTTTCCTTGTTCGTTTACAGTTTACACAAACAAGCCGAGCTCGAGTTATAACCTGTTTGACTCGAGCTTAGACTCGAACTCGATTTTACTCGCTTAAACTCAACTTGACTTGTTTAAATCTAGTAATAATAGTACTTTTGTACACATGAATTACCATAATAAAACATGCTAATGATCATTCGAACACAATATTTTTAAAATGGATTTTAATTTAAACATCAGCTTTTATTATCTTAGCATCACTAGCTTTATCGTGAGCAACTATGCACTGTGTGACTCTCCTTCAAAAATCTCTGAGTTGGAGCACTCCTGCTTAAAGGCTTAAACCTTTGAACAAAGAGTACCCTTCCTTAATGCAGGCTCATCTGCTAAGTGCTAACAAGTACATTTGGCAAAGGGTAAAACAACCATGCATTGTAACAAAAAAGAACGAGAGTTAGATAGACAGCCTTCCTCGTGGCCCTCATCTTATATCAACCACAATGTTATTCTCCTCTTTTATCATTTAGGTTCTCATAAGATTCCATGATTCTGGCCTTGTGTGTTTATGAGGTTTTTAACCTCTTTGTATATAATTTCTTTGCTTCTGTCATTATGTACATTGAAATTTACGTAGGGGTTTTGTATTAGAGGAAAATTGAGGGGGTTAGTTTTGCAGGCGAGATGATGGATATGTATTTGGTTTACTCCCCCTGTTAAGTTAAAATGTTTAAATGATATGTGGTCTAATGCGGACTAATAAATTGGACCCGTTATATTGTATATGTTACCATCTAACTTCTTTCTGTAAATCCCATCAAACCATTTAACGGTTTGATACTCCACTGTATGATGGCATTGTGGTTAAAGGGGAAATATGTTGTAAGATGTTTCTATGAAAACATTTAATAGGTATTTCCTTTTTCAGTATCCATTTGTTAGAAACTGGGAGGGCTCTTGGATTCAGTTGTTAGTCCTTTCATTTACGGATTTACCAGATAAAATCATATTATAGTTTGATACTCCAATACATGCCATTGTGGTTGAAGGGAGGGGACAAGAGTAGTCCATTCAATACAACATGGTTATATGTGCAAAAATGACTCGATTTTTTTTTATGTACAAGTGCTGGAATGATTATATATAATTGCATCAGAGCAGATTTCACAACTATTGCTCCGGGTCTTATTCATTTTATATCAACGAATCTTTGTTGCACATTTTTGTCTTTCCCTGTCGATGAAGGTGCATGTCCATTTCTAATAAGATGTACTCACTCCCCTTTCTGCATCTGTGAAGTTGATTTCTCTCCAAAACATTGTTGATTTGTGCAACCTTGTAGGCCATGATATATGCAAGAATTTATTTGTTTTTCTCAGTTGCTCAAAATGGCCGTGTTGGGCAACCTGGCTGTGGGTTGAACAGCTGTGAAGTTTGAGGACAGTCTGGATTGGATGTAGTGGCAGCCTTCTTGATGCACTTTCATTGATGAACTTGCCTATATATTAATAGTCTTGATACTATTGTGTGTATCCAGTCTGCATTATGCATTCAGAGCATCCTATGCTGTATACTGTTAGATGCCAAATTTGAATGTGAAGCAAATGTAATTGACAGACTTAAATTATGCAATAAATGGAAGTCCCCTCCTTTTGCTTCAAATCTGTGGTTTGCAGTTGGGAACTTTGGATGAGTTCAGTGCACATAACACATTGAAAAATTATAGTGTCGTCATGGCAAAGCTGCTTTGATTTGGTAGTTGAGGTTGCAATTTGGTAGTCTCTGTCACGAATTGCTTGCTTGTCATAATAATATTGTACTATTAAAGATGAGATTGGTCGTTCAGAGAAGCCACCAGACTCTTATGTTCTTTTCTCTTCTTCTTCTTCTTCTAGCAGTAAAAAGTTGAATAGATTGAATGCTATTAAAGCAGGCAGGCAGGCACGGGTGGATTTTGTTTTGTAGGCTTTAGTTGTAGGCAAAGGCTCATCTACTGCAATAACTGGATGTTGCTGGAAAATCACAATATGTATGTAGTGGTAGATACATAAAGACGTTAAGTAGGAAGAAAAGGAAATTAGGATATTAACTAGTGATTAATATATATATATATATATATATATATATATATATATATATATATATATATATATATAGTGTAAGTAAAGAAGCTTTGTTTTGGCTGCATAAATTGATCAAGTAGAGCCATTCTTTATATTATTATTCTTAATGAGATGGTATCTTCATCTTATGATTTTATTTTATTTTATTTTATATAATTTATTACTAAAAACATTTATTTTAAGAGCTAAAATAAACTCTTGCTCATTCTCTTTTTGACGGATTTCGTTGGCCTCAACTATTTCATATATGTTATTTTTGGATCTTTCTTATTCTCTAATATTTTCCAGAGTTAAATAGAAGAGCAGCTTAATCATATTAATTAAGATAATATATACATACTACTACTACTAAATTTTTATAGTTTTCCAATTAAATAAATAAATAAATGAAGAAAATGGAAATGTCGTGAGCCAAAACGACGTCGGCAAAGTAGTAGTAAATCCTAATCAGATCAAATTAATAAAAGACTCAAATTCTAATCTCTCTCTATCCATGACGACGGGCGGGGCCTCTATAAATAAATACCAAACAATCCCTTCATTTTTCATGCTAATATAATACTATATTTTTTCCTACGAATCATCAAAACTTCCAACTGAATAATATCTGCAGCTACCCTCTTATATTTCTGATTCCTCTCTCTGTCTATATATATACATGTATGTATATATAGATAGATAGATATATATTTACGCATCCTCGGAAGTAGTAAATGGAGAAGAACATTAGTCGTCAGCTCACGTATCAGAGGATCTGAAGGTGAATACTATTACTCCTTCGATTTCATGAAATTGTCTCTTTCTTTTGCGAACTACTGAAAATTGAAACCCTAGTTTCGGTATTACTATTTGATAAATCTTTTCAATTCTATACGATTTTGCTGGTTTTATTTCTATTAGCTTCATAGATATTTTTTGTATTCTACATTAGTCGATGCACTAGAATTTGTAGGTATGACGTTTTTTCATTATGAGTTTGTTGCTTGTTAATTTTTCCTTCATCTTTTAGGAAGATTAAAAAAAGGCTTTTAATGTTGTTATGCTTCAGGAATCTGAATCTGTTCAGTATGACTACAACTTCAATTTCAGCCTTACTGGTAAAAAGATCAAATGTACTTGCTAATAAAATACTGGAATTTTCTCTGCTGATAGTTGCAATTGAACCTATGGAATTATCTTTTTATTGGTCTGATCATTACTTTAGTAGATTATATAGCAGCAGAGTTTTTCATAAAAAAAATAATAAATAGGTTATTCTTTTATTTTTGTTTAAAAAAATTTAATTGCTGTTTTTTCCTCTTAATATATATGTAGGCTTAGTAGATTATGAAACATACGTTTTAACTGAACATTAATAGTTAAAGCTTTCTCTCTATTCAGATCATTTGTTGTCATTTATTTTTATTTTTCACTAGGATAAATCAGTTTACTGGTTATCTGTTAGCTGTTTTCTACCGTGTTGTAAATTTTCAGCTGCAATAAATTGTGATTCGTGATCACATGATGTAATTAGATTTATTAGATCTGTTTTATATTAATCTCAGAATTGTGTATATCGAGGAATTGCTATATTATTTGTTAGCTGAAACCCTTGCTTCATACTTTTGTATAAATTCTAAGTTGAGCCATCTTCTTTGTCGCAGGTTTGTAAAAATTTCTCACATTGAGGGAATGCAGGCAGAATAGTTTACTTTGTGGTTGAATTGTTTCTAGCAGATTTTTTTTTTTCCACCCATACTACCTTTAAGATGCCTTCTGCAAATCCTGACTCATCTGATCAAGACAGAGAACCATTTGTTGAGGTTGATCCATCTGGACGATTTGGGCGATACGGTGATCTACTAGGTGTTGGAGCAGTTAAGAAAGTTTATAGGGGATTTGATCAAGAGGAAGGTCGAGATGTGGCATGGAATCAGGTTCGTTTGAAGAAGTTCAGTGACGACCCCTCTGTTATCAATAGGCTCTTCTCTGAAATTGAGTTGCTGCAAACACTGAAAAACGAGAACATCATTGTTCTCTACAGTTTCTGGAAAGACATTGAGCACAATACATTGAATTTCATTACTGAGGCATGCGCATCAGGTAATTTGAGGGATTACAGGAAGAAGCATCGTCATGTGTCAGTGAAGGCCTTGAAGAAGTGGTCAAGACAGATACTTTCAGGCTTGGAGTATTTGCATAACCATGACCCTTGTATCATTCATAGAGACCTGAATTGCAGCAACATCTTCATCAATGGGAATATTGGAAAGGTATCTACTTTTCTTCCTGCTTATAAAATTCTCTTTAGATGATAAATTTGAGGTTCTTTCATAAACTTTTGTGCCCATGACCAAACACACGTTAGAAAAATGGAAAATGATTTTCCTTCTCTCTTTCCATCCTTTTTCTTTTGTGTTCTCATAGTTCCTTCAGTTGGTTTCTAGTTTGTTTCTATTGGCAACTTATAAGTTTACGTCTCTTTCAGACTTCAGTGTCAGTGGATTCTCGTTGCTGGTAATGAAGAGTGGAATTAATGGGAGCAAGACAGTAGCACCTATATGTATCTTCTAGGAACTTGTTGCTCATAATATCAATAGAACGCTTATAACTCAGGGATATAATATTATATTTAATCTTCAGAATTGATTACCATTGAGATATTGAGAAAGCCCTACGCTATATTTCATTGCCATTAACGAAAAAAGTTTTACGAGTAATTTAGCAAACTTAGTTGAGGACTACTTTTCTTTTTGCTTTTGTTTTTTTGATTATAGAGATTTGTAAAAATGATTCTAATTTATATGCACAGGTCAAGATTGGTGATCTAGGATTAGCAGCAATAGTAGGGAAGAACCATGTTGCACATTCGTTACTAGGGACACCAGAGTATATGGCCCCAGAGTTGTATGAGGAGGATTACACGGAATTGGTTGACATATACTCATTTGGAATGTGCTTGCTTGAAATGGCTACGATGGAGATACCATACAGCGAGTGTGACAATATTGCTAAGATATACAGGAAGGTGACAAGTGGAGTGAAGCCTCAGTCCATTAACAAAGTAAGTGATCCAGACTTGAAGGCTTTTATTGAAAGATGCATTGGCCAGCCCCGAGCAAGACCCTCAGCCTCTGAGCTTCTTAAGGATCCTTTCCTTTCTGAAGTTGAGGATAGTGAAAACGACTCTATTACTAGGTGATGGTGTTCACTCAGAAGCAAATTGTAGCTGAAGACATTATTCTCTTTGATGACCTATGTGTTGGTCTTTTTTCTATATAAAAAAAAAAGTATTTCACTATAAGTATTTTTTTTTTATGTACGAAAGTAGGTTATAAGACACTGTTATCATGTCCCTGTTGCTCCATTCTATTCTTTTAGTTTTTGGAATTCGGGATCTGAAACATCTTTGCCCATAGATATAATTTGGTAGCAAGCAAAATGATATAGTCTCCCCCAAATGGGTATCTATGTTGTTTTTATGTATGGTTTTAACTTCTGAGCTCTCCTTGATCAGCAATTCAAAAATAAAAAATGAAATACCCCTCCTTGATCGAATGGGTATCTTTATGCTACTATGTTTGGCAATGGCAACTTAATACCATAGAACATTTGCAATTCCATGGAATTGAAATTGTTAAAATGTGTTATTCACTTTCAATCCCCGTAGTACTTGGAATTGAGTTGCCAGCTGTGCATGCTTGTTTATCAATACAAAAAACTCATTTAGAGCGAGTCTAGTCCGTCTTCATTTGGTTAATTGATGTTGAAGATTGAGAGCTTCAGTTCATCCGAATTCAATTTTCTAAATAAGGCTACCTTGATACCAAATGGTTGCGCTTGGCATGGTTTGATATTGATCAACAAGATACAACCAAATCAAATGCTCTTGTGAAAACACCAAATTAGATTTTGCCTTAAGATGAACCATTACATTATTTACATACGTCTGTCTAAGATCAGTCTTCATCTGAAACTCCCCACATTAAGCACAAATTACCTGTCACCTTCTTTCATCCATCTCACACATTAAGAAACATAGCTAATGGCAACACTAAACCCTCTGAACATACCTTATATATATGTAACGACAAAAAAGCTTCAACCACAGAAGGTCCAAATTTGACATAACACACAACCGATTGAAACAAGTAAAAAGCCCTTGATAATATTAACAGGGATGTAAAACAAACCAACCAGAGATTACTACATTACTGCAGCTACCACAAGAGTGTGATCACCCACAACTTTTTGATGAGACTCTGATACAACTTTTGCAGCTTCCTTAACAGCTTGTCCATTGACATAATGTTGCCGGCAAACAGGCATGTACACATCAGCACCACCTATAAACTCTGTCTGCGAATCATCTATCTTCCTTAAGGTAAAAAAGGCCCGTTTGCCACATAGTTCACATCGAGCTGTCAACTTTGTTATGGTATCAGCAAGGGGTATTATGTCAAGCACTGACCCAAAGCTCCTCCTGCAAATAAAATCATAATCATTGTGATTTATGATTATCCCTCAAATTGGGAAAGTAATTTCATGCTAAAGCATGAACAGCAGAAGAAAAAACATCACTAGATGTTCATAGTTTTCCCATCATTACCAGAAATTACAATTTTAAGTACAGAAAAACAAGGAGAATGATTTTGTACAGCACCTCAAGTAGTCACCGTCTAGGCCAGCAATAACTATTGTTTTGCCATCATTATCAGCTGCCTTGCAACAGAAATCATAAAGATCATCAAAGAATTGCGCTTCATCAATACCAATCACCTCCAGCTGTCGGCATATACCACTAGTTAGAAGACTATTAAGTATTAAATGCACTATTAAATACAAATACATGAAGACTGATCACAAGTTATTCTACACTAGCAAATTTTAGCATTTAGCAAATCTAGCAATCAGTTTAATATTACATCCATGCTTATTAACATGATTATCATGTAGTGTTAAATATTCTGATCCATATAAGATCAACTAACTCAAACATCAATTAACTTTTACTGTCAGGCTTGACAATATAGTTGCTCCATAAACCAACTCCTTTTTTCATAACTTGTTTTTAAATTTTAATTGTTAGCTTTTGCTAATTAAAAAAGAGTTATCCAATATACATTACTTGAAGCCCTACATGTCAGGCAGCAAACAAAGCATATCCCTACAAAACTAGCGCAAATCACATGTCACGAGTGCTTTCAAGTGCATAATACTCTTAATCAGATCCAAATGTATTATTTATCAAATAAATCAGTGCAAAAGTTGAAGTTAAATCAGTTGCACTCTTTTTGGCATCATTTCAACATTAGCTAAAAGATATTAATGCACAACACCAGAAGCACCATGATAAATTAGGCATTATCCAACATACACCTGTAATGGGGTTCTTTGATCAACAAATAGAACAATAAAATTAAAATAAAATGTAACAGCGTTTGGAGCAAATATTCAGTTCACCAACTCAAAAATACCTTTTCATAGGCATCAGCCCCAAATCTTTGACTGAAAGACAACAGATCTGGCAAAGCCCAGCACGGGAATTTTGCCCCGTCGTGTGTCACTACTGAATCTATGGCATATCGGTTATCCTTGCTCGACTTTATCAGCGCCACATTCCTACAAATATTTAATTCACAGCATTATCGGTCTTAAAAGTTACAAAATTGGCTTTCATTATTGCTACTGCAGCTAAGCAAGCATAAAATTTTAAATTGTCGCTCTTTTTTAAAATTATTATTGGAAAAATCAAAGATACACATACAAAAATTTGGGTAAGGTTAACTTGCTATCGAAATATTGTAGTCCGTAGATTCAAGTATTTAAACTAAATACCACCAAATTACTGTCAATAAAGATCAGAATACCTGCCATTAGCGCCTTCAGATTTGATACGACGGAGGAGAGCCGTAGTTTTGCCAGCAAACATGGGACCAACTATGACATGGATCTCACCGGAGCGATGAGTGGGACCCATCAGATCACCGCTGATTGTGGCGGAAGGAGCAGTGGATGGGACTGAGATATGAGTTTTCAAGGAGGAAGAAGACATGATGGGGCTTGGAGTTTAGAGAGAGAGAGAGACGGAAAAGGAGAAATGAGATTTGATTAGTCTGATTCTGGTGAACAAGTGTGTGTGTGTGTGTGTGTGTGTATATTATTCACTACTATCTACTTTGAATTGATTGTACAGGTTAGGTGACAATTTGAATTTTTGGGTTTTTGAAATTTGGAGGGAGTTGAAAGGTCTCCGATCCCTAGATTTTCTCTGATTGGGAGGGAACGTATTTGGAGCGGAGCTGTGATTTTGTGACTTTCAGAAGGTGGCCCGCCTTCTATTGACAACTTTTTATTTGAATGGATCACCGGTAGCCGCGCAAGGTCAATGATCGGTTCATAATTTATACATTTTGATTACTTAGTTTTGTTTATTTTAATATTTTTATTAATTTAATTATTTTATTTTATAAGAATTAAATAAATGGATAAAGTTGATTTTTGTTTAGATTCTAATAAAGAAATGTGCACAAAAAAAAACATTTGAAACATAAAAATAGAGAGATTGGTTTTATCTAGAATATTGAAGAAATATTGTCCAAGTTTATTGTACTAGTTTGGAGCACAAGTAATTTATCACTATAAATAAGGTATTTTATTTAAAAAATGTATTAGTAGATGTATCTTAAACAAAGGGAGTTTTTTTTTTTGGTCTAATTTTCTTCTTCTTTACCTTAATTATTTTATTTATTTTAATGTATAGTTGACTTTTTTAGATCTAGTGTGAAGATGAAATTAAATAATTATTCATGATAATATTTTTCATTTCTTCTATTAATTGCGCTTTAATGTTTAATTGATTTCACCTGCATAATTCGTTATTAAAATACCTTCATTTTATAATTTTTATGTGATTTTAAATTAATGAAGAGGGTTTCATAGATTATTGTTAGGATATGATTTTTTCATAATCCATGCTTGCTCGAATAATTTTTGATGGATTATAGTTAATTCATAAATTTTCATAACTTATGTTTGTCCAAGTTAATTATAAAATTACTTAATTAAAGGGAAAGGGAATCAAAATCATAGTTATTTTTTATTTGGACTTAATTGATTTATTTTTAAAATTATGTACACCAAACCAATAACGTATTTTGAGTTATAAAAATAGAAGAGATTGAATTATTTGTTATGTTTATTGTTTAGTGGATTCGAATTCCTACATTGCTTCTTTATTATTTGTTTTTATCTTCTAATTAGTTAATTAGTTTAGTTATTATTTTAATTGTAGTTAATTAAATTATCCATCTTTATTTTAAATTTGTCTAAAATATATATTAAGAATATTTTAAAATTAATTTAATTTTTGTGGTTTGACATGTTCTTGCCAATCCATCAATTAGACATTGTGCACTTACAATACGACAGGATTTTATCTGCCTTTTTTGCCCTGCCCAATCTTGCTGAAGGAAGTTGGGGTTTAGGGATGGATTAAACTTTGAATGAAAAAATTAGGGTTTAGTAGATATTTTTAACACTTATATTTGTTTATAAATGATTTTTTTATACTTGTACTCATTTAAAATAAAAGAGTGAGGCTCCACGGTGTAAAGTAGTTTTTTATAATTTCTCGAGGCATATGGAATATGTGTAATTTTTTGAAATCAAACAGATTTGCGGGTGAAATAAGTGTAAACATACAATAATTAAATACTATATTTTTTTATATTATTAAAATTATTATGTATAACATTGAAATTCGTGTCATACTTACTTTTTAATGATGTATATGAATATAGTATTTGATTGTTGTATGTATAGACTTGTCTTTTAGGGAGAGTTTATAAATCAAGATTGGGGCTCTCTCGAATGAGGTCTTAGCGGGTATTGTGATATTTAGGTTTCAAATTTAATTATTATTTAGGTAAATTTATTTTGTAATAATAATAATATATTTAATTATGAAATTATATTGTATTTCTTAAAAAATGAGATTTTCAAAACAAAAAAAAAACTATTGTAATAATAATAATGTATTTAATTATAAAATTATATTGTATTATCCAAAAAATAAAATTTAAAAAAAAAGAATAGAAAATTATTTTTACTCCTCTTAACCTTATCCCCTCTGAGGGTATGTTAGTGATGGATTATATAAGAACTAGACAATTATATTTGATCAAATATTTAAGGACAAACTCTTATATTTTTTTCATTAGTTTATTTTTGAACAAGTTTGAGTTATGACCCTAGCCTTGTCCCATTGTCATCCATACATATTATTGATAAGGAAAAGTACAGGACATTTCACTAACATTTATGAAACATTATTAAAATTCATTTATGTTTTTGTTTACTTATATTATTCTTACTACTCATAAGATTGATAATTGTGATTGCTGAAATAATTAAAAAAATATTTAGATTCCAGTATTTAAGATTGCTCAAAAAAGATAATTAAGTTAATAATTATTTGAATTTACTTTTTAGTTCTCTTTTGTACTAAAAAGTTGAAATCAAATAATTTGAAGAACGTTTAAAGAACGTCAAAGTACGTTCTTAGCATTTATACATGTGTTTTTTTTATCTAACAAAATATTTATGCACTCCCCCTATTTCAAATTATAAAACTATTACAAATTTTAAAAAGTCAATATAAAATATTTCAAACTCAAAATTAATATGATTAATTAAAAATGAATAAATAAATTTTATAATTAATAGTATATTTTAAATAATTTATAATATTCATCATTTTATTAACTAATATTTAATAAATTTATGTTGATTTTATATTTAAAAATATTTTAAATTAATTTTAAAAAATTAATAATAATTTTTTATTTTGAAAGAGAAGGAGTAACTTCTACTTCTTTTTTATTTTAGATGAAGTAATACAAGCATACAAACCTTAAGTTATTTCTATTATATAATTGTTAGGAGGGGCAAAATGATTCACAAAAGTTACAAAAGTTAAAATAGGTGAAATTCCATTAAACACTTGTCAAGTTATCAAAAATATATAAAAATTATTTTTTTAATATTAATAACATTGTACTTTTAAATAATTGTCAAAATTGTACAAAATTTGACCATAATTTTAACCATATAATTAAGTATGGAGTGGTATCGCGTTAGGCTTGACTGTAATTAGCGGTGATATAACATATGACGTGACATTTATTGTTTAAAAAATAAATATTTAAGAACTTAATATTTTTTAAAAGGCTTAATTAAATATTAAATAATACCCTTAACTGCTTAAGGCCTTAACAACAGATATTTAGAACAAATTTAGAAGAAAAGTAAAACAAATATTAGACAACAATTAACAATTAAACTTGATCCAGTACTTGGCAAATTAATTAAACCCATTCACCACCACAATCCCCAGTCCTATCCAAACTGCCGCACCCACCATCAGGGCAGGGGAACCACCACCAGCAAGGTTGTCCACTGGGGTAGGAGAGAAAAAAAGCACCCTAAAGCCACCACCACCATTAAATTCAGAGTACCTACCACTTAGTACGCATATCTCTCGTCGTTGTCACCTCTCCCCGTCCCGCTCGCTGCCCAGCACGTCGCCCTGCACCACCGTTCCGCGCAAAAACCATCATTTTTTGTTTCCCTATCATTTCATCCCAAAATAAATAATAGAACCCATATATATTTAGAAAGAAATTAATAGGGAACGGAGAGAGAGGATAGGGAACGGAGGGACGGGAAAGGGATTAAGAGGAAGGGAAGGGGGATTAGGGACGGGGATAGGAGTTCAGGGGAAGGGGAAAGAAGCATGGAGGAGAGAGAGAGAGACTAGTTTTTTTTCTTTAATTATTATTATAATTTTTTAAATGTTTCCTTTTAAAGTTTTTATCTAGGCAAATATTTCTTGTGTTTTATTAAAAAAAGAAAAGATAAAAAAAGTATTAATCTCTATTTATTTTTTAAAAAAAATTAAATTAATTAGTATAATTTTTATCTTTTTTTATTTTTTAATTTATTATTTTATATATCAAATGTCACATCATATGTTATGTCAACATTAATTTATTATTAATTGTCACATTTAGCGCCACGTTATCCCTTAGTTAACTACGTTAGAGTTATGGTCAAATTTTGAGTTCTTTTGATAATTATTTAAAAATTTAATGTTATTATTATTAAAAAAATAATTTATATATATTTTTGATAATTTGATAATAATTAATTGAGTTTTTGGATAATTAAGTCATACGAAAAATAGAATATATATTTTTGAACAGAAACTATACCTTATGTATTACCTTAATATTGAGGCATGTAAGCATTAATGCATTATATCACTACATGTCCACATCCAACCGGTGGCAGGCTGGAAGACCAACCCTGTACCCCACTAACATAAGGCACGAGCTTCATGAAGTAGTACATTTACACAAATGTCCTCCATACTATACTAGGTAATAGTGTAAATGGCCTGCTGCCCAATTTTGGTCCGACTTGGACTTGACCTGGTCCAGACTTAATCTGAAAATTATGAATAAATCATATTTTTTTAACTCAGATTCAATTTGATCTGTCAACAAACCCGCTCTGGCCTGACCTGAGACCCGGCTTGATTTACCCAAAGCCCAGGCTCAGCCTGTCAAATTTCTTTCTTTACTATTTCAATTCTCTCACTGTAGACGAAAGTTTTCTTTTTGTAACAATTCATTCAATAAACCAAATAAAATTGACATCTTTTAATACGTTCATTCATACATATTTATTTATATACGAATAAAAAAAATTATGAAAACACATCGGATAGTGTAATTGTGACGACCCCAAATCCGGGTTCCATAACCTCGAGTTTGGTTCTCACTATTCAACACATTACTAACAATTAAATACATACATTGCATTTAAACATCGCGGAATAATACATATTGGTTCCCTTCAAAAGGTTACAATACCAGGGTCTATCAACCTTAACATAAAAACAGTTCCTATCACAAGGAATTACAAAAGGTTTAACAACCGTAAATACATAATTAAAGATCTAATTAGCATGCATAAGCTAACTTAAGCTCTGGTTTTTCCTTTTCCCTTATCCTTCTTTGAGCAATCAGGATTATCTGAAAAATGGTTCATGATATAGCAAGAATGAGCAACTAGTTTGCTCAGCAAGTTTAGAACAATCATATAGATTTAATATATCATGAATGAATGGAAAATATCATCAATGATTCAACAATAGATATAACAATTGTGAATGTAACAGGATTCAAATTTTAATAAACAGAATATTTGAATCTTAAAATGCTGAGTGGTCACTAAGGACCCTGAACTAACTAGGGTATAATAGAGTTTCCTCTGACCCTTTGAGTTGTTTGGTTTTCAAGGGGATCAGCCTATTCAACCCGCTGTATATGCATTACATTTAGTCACTGGCGCCCAAAGTCGGTTTCCCGACACAAAATCCCCTAATTTAGGGTTGTTCAATTCTCAGACTTAATATAAGAAATCTGCACCCAACAATGGTTTGGACAAAGCTTTTAAAAGTATTCAAGTTATTGAATTAAGAAACGCAATGTCTAGCTGAACTATTAGCTTCAGACATTTTTAATACAGTTCATGAATCAAGAACTAACAAGCTTCAAATGCACTAAGTGCGATTGTATAAACAATATGGATGTGGAATAATTTTAAATAATTAAACCACTTCAAGCTTTAACAATAAATACAAGTATGGAAACTTGTTCAACGATAATAATTGAGTAGGGTTAGAGAACTTGCCTGTTTGCTCAGCTACAATAATTGTCTAGCTTTAACTAACTTGCTTTGAAAGACCTAACATTAATAAAGTCGGTCTAATAATTAGTACGGCGTATTTGCATAACTATACGCTTAATAATGAACTTATTTACCACGCATAAGTACTAACACATAATTTACATTAGTCAAAACAATATTATTAACCTTATAGACACTTAATCATTTTAGGTTAATAATTTAATAAGTTAGAAAATATTTTTCTTAAGTGTTGGACACTTATTAAACCCTTAAACAACTTATTATAATTGTTTAATTAAATTAAATTTAATTTATTTTATTAACTCAATCTCTATTTAATTACTATTTAATATTGATTAAATAGAAATTAATTAATTAACTCTAGTTATTATTTAAAATAAATAATAACTAATTGTACTTACTTATTATTTAATTATAATTAAATAATAAATAATTATTAACTTAGTTTTAACCTTCTTTAATTTAATGTTAATCAACCAATAATTAACTAAGTAATTAACCTTACTTATTATTTAATTAAGAAAATTAAATAATAGTTTACTAATCTTAATCCTCTTTAATTATTATTTAATGTCAATTAAATAATAATTAATTATTTAATTAATTTTAATTATTATTTAAGGTTAAATAATAATCAAATCATTCTTATTTATTATTTAAATTAAATAATAAATTATTACTCTAATAACTTAATTTCCATTAATCGTTATTTAATGCTAATTAAATAATAATTAATTACTTAATTATCCTTATTTATTATTTAATAATTTTTAAATAATAAATAATTAATTTATAAATTTTATCTCTCTTTAAGTATTATTTAATAGGCATTAAATAATAATTGCTAATTTATCATCTTTATTTATTATTAACATTTAAAATAATAAATAAATAATAAATTTATTTAACTTAACCATGATTAGCCAACTAGATTAATATTTAAAATATTTAAATATTAAACTTAATGAAAAATATCCTCCCCAATATTATTTTTGTATTATTATTATTTTTGTTATAATTTTAAATTAATTTTTAAATATTTAAATTAATTAAAGTTAACCCGAATGGCATTTTCGTAATTAAGTTGAAAAACCGGACCGATGGCAGTTTCGTAAATAATCAGAAAACTGATCCGAGGGCAAAATGGTAATTTCGCCGAAAAAACACGGAGGGGCATAAATGTAATTTCCCCGGAAACAGTTGCTCGCGCATTGCGCGCGGTACGCTGAAGCAGGACCAAAACGTTGCCGTTTTGGAGTCACTGTTGTTGGCTTCCGCGCGTACGCGCGGCGTAATATTTCTTGGAGGCTAAACAACGCCGTTTTGGTCTCCGCGTCCGACTGTGCACAGTGGTCCGCGCTTTGCGGCGAAACCTTTAATTTTTTTGTTCTTTCACAGAATGTGAACAGTCCGGCTATACACACTTTAATTAAAATTATACCTTCAATAAATCTTTAACTCTTCAATAAAAATCCAAAAAAATTACCAATTACCTTATATTAATTTATAACATGAAAAAATAATTTTTCATGATTTAATATCATTATTTTTTTATAAACAATTTTACATCACATAAACTACCATAAATCATATCTTTTTGTATAAAACTCCATTTTGAGTGATTCAAACTTTGTTTTTCTCATGATTTAATGTTCTATAATATTAGAACATCAAACCTAAGTTTTATAAAAAATATTTTTGGTCATGAATTCCAAAACTTGTTTACACACTATTAAATACATATTTTAGCATATAAAATATACCAAAATACAAACCAAGCATATTAAACTCAAGCATGGCATAAATATTACCTCTACACATTAATAACTATATTAACATGTTTATACTAACATGATGATTTATTTAATTTAAAAACAAAACTTTATTTAAAATAACCATTACCTTGATTTAATGGTTATTCTTCTTTTTCTTCCAAAATAAGTTGTGAAGGAAGATGACATGAACCAAGACTCCTTTTCTTCTCTTAGTATTTTGCTCTCAAATTTTCTCACACTCTCAAATGCTCTCTAGCTCTCTCTTTTGAACTTGAAAATAAAAGATGAGAAATGATTTACAAAAACTACTAACTTGTAAGTATACTTGCAATTTTGATAGATACATAATATATCTAATAATTTTAGCCCATTATGCACCTATTGGATACTTACACAAGTTAACCACATTAGGTGAAAAGAAGCATGGTGCATGTACTACAAAAAGAAAACAAGCAACCCTTTTATTAATTAAATGAAAAATCAAATAATAATAATAAGAATAAAAACCATACAATCTCTCCTCTCCTTCCTGCCGGCACAATCACCATGTCCCAAAATAAAAGTCACTTTTTACCTTTTTAAATAAATAATAGTTTAATTAAGTATTTTTCAAGTGGGCCAATCTTTGGGCTTTAATTTAAAATACCAATTGGGCTTCTATTAAATTGTTTGGGCTACTAAATTGTCAAATTTTATTATTCTACACTTGGGCTACTAATTGACCCATGTTGGGCTAATTTAATAATTTACACATTAATTATTCAATCCATGGTTAAATAAATAATTAGATTGAATAAATAATTAAATATTCTAACCCATAAGTATTAAATTACTAAATGGACTAATAAATATTATTATTAATATTTCACATTATTTACATTAATTAATAATCATATTAATTAATTTATTATATTTAATTAACTCATTATATTCAATTTAATTGAATATTTAATTAATAGGAAACTTATCAATTATTTTGATATTAAAACTTTAGGGTTTGTTCACTAATTTAATAACATATTAGTGACCTCCTTTAATTAATTTTAGTAATTAATTACATAATTATTTAATCACATAATTAATTAATCACATAAAAAGATTTAAATAATCTCGTAAAAATAACTCGTTTGAAATTAAATTAATAATTTAATTAATAAAGATGTGGAAATTCTAGGACATTACAGTAATATATAAGAATTTTTCTTGCTTAGCTGACAACCTACACTTTTTACAGACCTTTCATTGCATCTTCATTTTAATAAATACTTAACTTAAAAACTAGAAAGTCATTTGTAAAATAATAATAATAAAAAAAATAGTTTTCATAAAAAATATATATATTTTATTAATGATAGTATAAAATACTTCAATATCTTTAAAATTGTATAATATTTTAATTTATTATTGTAATTTAACAGTTGTAATATATTACTTTTAATTAATACATCAATTAAGTTTGAAATTTTAATTGATATTTTTATAATATTTAAAATTATTAAAAAAAATTGAATGGACTGGATCGGATCAACCTGACCTGCCCTGCAGGCATCCTTTTCAAACGCCAAGCTCGGTCTGCCCTGATCTGTAGGCTGAAAGTCAAAGGCTCGACCCGATCAACAGTCAAAGCCTGACAGACTAGACTGACCTGTTGTGCGTACTAGGTCATGTTTTTTCACAAAACATTGACTAAAACACAGTTTGCTATTTAAAGTTTGTATTTGGTTTCAATTTGCATTCTAATATTTAAAATGTAACTAAGTGTATTCCAAAAAAAATTTACCTTAAAAAATACAGTTTGCATTCAAAAGTGACGATGCAATTTGTTTAGTAAAAATAATTTTGGGGTACATTTTAATCAATTAAAAATCTCAGAATGTGCATTTTGTTTAATGAAAAAGAATCTTAGGGTGTACTTAGATACGTTTTAAATATTAAGATATAAATCTCAATAATCCTACAAATTTTGGAGTAAAGTCAAATAATATGTGATAAATAATATTTCATCCGTTTCAAATTATAAAATCAATATCGACTTTTGAAAAATCAATTTGAAATATTTTAAAATTCAAAATTGACATAAATTCAATTAGTTTATGTCAATGTAATTATGAACTATCCAAAAAATATTATTAGTTATAAGATTTATTATTTTAAAAACTTAAATAAATCATGTTAATTCTGAATTTAAAATATTTAAAATTAATTTTTTTTAAAGTTAATAATGATCTGAAACAGATAGGGTAATATTTTGTAAGTTACAAGTTATAATACAACTAAGCTACTCAAACCATTTATTTTCTTTATCATGTTGAATATCACACATACGAAGTGGGAAATTTTGAGATATAATAATAATGGAATTTTTGAAGTGTGATCGTAATATAGAAAGAAGATGTGAAGGGTTGAGTGCTATTGTTATTATCTAAGCAAGCAAGCTATAGAAAATTAACAACATGTCAACAAGAATGAAAAGTATTTGGGAAAACAACCATTCCAAAGAATTGCTGTATATTTTAGCAAGAATTTTCTTTTATAAATAATAGCTGTGGCCTGGGTGTCAAAAAAACTCATAAAATAATTAAAATACAAAACAAGAAGTGCACATTAAAAAAAAAGAGAACTGTTATTTCTATAGAATTTTTTTGTTATTTTCGCATGTGAACTTCAATTTTTACCTAAAACCGTTGCTATATATTTATAACTACACTTTACATGTTAAAATCGTCGCTATAAACTTATTGCGATACTTTTTATGTAAAAAATATCACTATAAATCTATAATAACAATTTTAAAACTATCGTTATAAATAAATTCTACAAAAATAACAAAAAAAACTTACAAAAATATCAACTTCCTAAAAAAAATTCACAGGGCGAGTAGTCTCAATTTCTAAAGTCGGTAAAAGAGTGATTTCAAGGTATAACGACCATATAAATAAATAAGTGGTTTAGGCTTCAGGGTATAATTGTGCGTTTACGTGGCTTAAAATTAATCTCAAGTTTTTGTGCCTTCAAATGTGGGGTAAAACGTTACACATGTATAATTATAAATTGCAATTTTTAAAAAAAATATATGTTAGAGATTTTTTATTTTCTTTTTATATATTTGAGTATGTAATTATCGTGCAAATATTAGCACCTAATGCATGGGCGAATCTAGTAAATGGCCAATGTAGACAATTGTCTACATTGATTTTTTTGAAAAATACTTATTTTTAAATAATATATATATATATATATATATATAGTAATGGCTTAAATAATATATTTTTTAATCTGAGTTGATAAGAGAAAAGAAGTTTACACTATTTGTGAGTTTTGGTTAAAAAAAATTAAGAATATAAAACTTAAATTAAGATTAAAAAAAAGATAATAATAAATTTATTAAGTCTATTCTTTTGTATTGTGCAAGAGTTTATAAAAAGAGAAAATCTTAACTTATCACTTTATCTTGATATTAAATCTTATTATATTCATATATAAAGAGTAATGTATAAACTATAATAGATTTACTAAGATGTTCTTTCTCACTCTATATTCGTTTATTTTTTTTTATTGAAAAAGCAAAACTTTAGCCAAAAAAAAAAAAACTAAAATTTGAATTTATTTTTTTACGAGTGTTTCTACACTTACCCTCAAACTTTACCCACAAACTTTATTCTCATAAAAGACAAAAAAATATAATCTCACCTTATTTGCAAAATACAAATAAAATAGGACCATACTCTTTCGTCTTTTTTGTGGATAAAGCTAGCAGGTAAGATTTTAAGGGTAAGTCTAGACTTTTTCTTTTTTTACACCATCATCTCTTAAAAAACTCACAAACAAGAACTATGGACAAAATACATTTACTATCATTTCTAAGAATATTACTTCCGCTATTAAATTTTTAATTAATATTAACGTTATTAGACTTGGCAAAAGGGTCGGACCGGCCCAAACGGGCCAGACCATTTTTGGGCCGGGCTGAAAAGGCCCGGATTTTGCCGAGCTAAAATTATGCGGCCCGTGACCCGTCCGCGGGCTTTTGAAGTTTTTTTATTTTTTATTTTTTATATATTTAAAAAATAATAATTTTAAAATATATATATATTGTGACGCCCCCAAATCTGGGCCCACACAGCCCAAACTCGAGTCGTCAAAAGACTACAACAAAATTATTACAACAAAGCACAACGTACTACAATACAGTGTATAATAATACACAACTAAGTCTTCACTATTATTGCCACACTATTTTACAAAACGTGAAGACTATGATAACTAATCCTCGGACCCTCACTCCATTCCCCGGCTAGACCCTGTTATGTTTTCATCTCCTGTTGAAAAACAATGGAACAAAAGAAAGGGTGAGCTCAAATAGCCCAGTAAGAAATATCATGACTAAGATAATGACGAATAAATTATCATTAGCCTTCAACAGTTGAGTTCTTGATAGAATACAATAGAATACAAGGTTTATATCAAAAACTGCAGTTAAATTCTTAAACAATGTTCAGATCAATAATAGCAGCGGAATGAACAATCTATTAGAAGAATAATGCAGACTATAATGTCCAATCGCTTCTCTTTTTCGTAAAAACATCATCAACTTTTATCATCTGAAATACCATTAGTCATGATAATATAAATTCACAGTTCCTGATCATAATCATGCACATCAACAGTTCATCTTTGCACTACGGGCCAAAGATATTCAATATAGCACCAACGGTCATGATTATACCAGATTCAGCCTTTGGTCATAATCATACCAAACAACAGTTCATCTTTGCACTACGGGCCAAAGAGAACATTCACCACGTGCCATAAAAGACACCGAACAGATGTATCGCCTTTAACCTATTATATCGCCTTTAACCTATCATCTGTTCAACAAATATATCACATCTGTGCCCCCGGCCACAGATATTCACAACAGCTTGATTTTTGGATGATTAGAATGATATAAATGATGAACAGAAGAAATAGGATAACAATAAGTATCGGAAGTTTACTTTGTACAGATTCAAATAATGTCCAAATTGTCAATATGATGTGGAGTGAAATTTAAAAATGATATTCAAGATCCACAGTTCAGAATAACGGTTACAATTCAATAGAAAGGTTCACGTAAATAGGAATGTTCAGTTGAAATAATGAAGTACAACTATTATGGAACATATAATATTTTCAGGAATTATAGAAGCAATAGTTCCATAATAAATTTCGATTTAGGAGTATGAAAGAAAATAATATCCCTTACCGTAGCAGGTTTGATTAACAAAAGGTGAATGAAATTAATACAAAGGGTTATTCACCAACAGGCGGCAATCCGCTCCGTAAGGTTATTCCCACAATTTAATAGAATTTGAGTACAAAGAGTTATTCACCAAACAGGCGGCAATCCGCTCCGTAAGGTTATTCTCAGAGATTAATAATGAATGAATACGAAAGGTTATTCACCAACAGGCGGCAATCCGCTCCGTAAGGTTATTCCCACAATTTAATACATGGAAATAAAAGGCACGTCTTATGAGTAAGGAAGAAACAATATTATTATCGAGAATCAAATAATGATAATCCCTTACCATAGTACTTTTGAATAATGGAAGATGAAAAAGATGGTATCCCTTACCTCAACACGTGACTGGATATTGATTTAAATGAGGTTGATTAACTTGAACAGTACACGTATACTTATAGATCTTCACAAATACTCAAGATGACTTAAGCACACTTAGAGAAAACTTTCACAAGAAGTATTTAGAGAGAGAAAGAAAGAACAAGTAAGGAAGTTTATGAAAAATTCTTAAGTTAAGGCTTCTATTTATAGCCAAAAATCTTATCATTTCTTTAATCTAAACCATTCATTTAAAAAAATCATCTTTTAATCTACACCATCCATTTCAAATTTTATATTATCTTTAATCTACACCATTCATTTCATATCACATAACTTTATATTATAAACAAATTAATTTAATTATTCAATAATAATTCACACTTTAATCTACACCATTCATTTCATATTACCTAATAATCACCTAACTTTATATTATAAACAAATCAATTCAATTATTCAACAATAATTCACACTTTAATCTACACCATTCATTTCATATTACCTAATAATCACCTAACTTTATATTATAAACAAATAACTTTATCAATTCAATTATTATGACTAATTGTTATAAATACAGTATAGTTAGCTCTTAGATATCAAGTCAATAAATTAATGAAATACAACTGTTTAAATAACATCATAATAGAGATAACAATAATGTAAAAGAAAGCATACGTTACTGTGTAATGACAATTATTGATTCAATAATGTGAATTACTGTGCATATGTTACTGTGACAATTATTAGGTTCAATAATTTTAAAAACAGTGCAGCAACAATTATTGACTCAATGATATAAAATACAGTGTAATGACAATTATTAAATCAATAATGCAAAATACAGTGTAACAACAATTATTGAATTGATAATATAAAATATTATGCAGTGACAATGAAATGATGCGTAACAGTTACGGTGTCAATTATCAGACCAATAATATGAGACACTATGCAATACCGTGTGTTAATGTAGAGTACCGTGTGCTACAGAAAATACCAAAAACTACCGTATGCTACTATTCTTTTATCACCGGTATTTTAACAGTTTCGATGACTATTTTTATTTAAAAAGATTATTTCTGTCGTTTTCTATATCCGACAAATATTCCGTTGTGGGGTCCACCAATAATTTGTTATTTCGGCGCCGTCGGACCAAACGAATATTCCCCGACCAAACGAATATTCCCCGACAAAGCGAATATTGTCCGACAAAATAAAATTTGCACATAACATCCTTAACTTTTAACTTTATCGATTTAACCACTTACTGTTTCAAAAAAAATATATATATGAAGAAAAATTAAATTTTGTATTTCATAAAATTTGGGGTCTTACATATATATATATATATATTTACAACTATAATACATAATTTAAAATAAATATTAACTCTAATTATTTACAATTATAATACATAATTTATACATAATCATTTAATAGTATTAGTAAATAAAATAATCAATAATTTTATAGTCATATATATTAAAATATAACTAATCTTGTGATTAATTAATTGATAAATGTATATAATATTAATATTAAAGATAAGATAGTAAAAGAAAGACTAAAAATAATATATATATATAATATTTATAATTTTTTTTTGTATTATTATTCAATATCACATGTTAAGATTTACTCTTATATTCTTCATAATTCCCTATTTGATTCATTTTTTAAGTTAATATTTTTTTTTGTCATCAATATCAAATAATAAAAATAAAATAAAAAATTTTGGGTCACGGGCCGGGCCAAAAACGCCGAATTTTTTTTAGGCTGAAAAATGGGAGCCTATAGCCCAATTTTTTTGGGCGGGCCCGAACCTATTTTGCCAGGTCTAAACGTTATATTGTGAATATAAAAGTATCTTTAAAAGTTTTTATTTTAAATATGTATCTCAAATTGTAGAACGAAAGGCGTATATTGTATTTTAATTTTAATTTTAATTTTATATATTTCACTATAATTTTAATTAAGATATTTTTTTTATAAATAAAAATAATAATTTATAAAAAAAAGAATTTTATCTACACTAAACTCAAATTCGGATCTACGCCACCAGTACTTGGTAATTTTGACCGTTTATCTATTAGCTAATACACATAGTATGGTAGCTAACATAATGCATGGTTCATGAACACGAATTTTTCCAAATAAGTAAATATAAAGCTCCAATTGGAGGACAAACAATTCTTCCTTCCCTTCGTGAGATCAAAACATCCCAACATTTTCCTTTTTATTTTTTTCTCTCTCATTTCCTCGTATTTCCATTATTCTCCCTTCTGTCCCAGTCCGACAATAAAATAACTAAAAAAATATATACAAATATTTTCCATTATATATATATAAGCTTAGACACATGCATCACACCTTCTCTCTTTTGCTTTAGACATATATATCTTACCATCTGTTTTGATGTACCCAATTTCACATTATTATTGAAATAAATCAAAATTTGAAGAATTGAAAGAACACAAGGAGAGAGGAAACAGGGGGCACGTAGTGAGGAGGATGAACATGCCCTCGGTTCTTATTATACCTCCTCATCTCAGATCTTAGTATTTTTTTTTAAGATTTCTCATCTGGGTTTTGTTGAATCGGGTGGGTTTCTGTCAAAATTTGAACTTGGGTGTTTATTATTGTTACTGTTATCGTAATGAAGTTTTAATTAAATCACTGTTGTGTTTTTCTCCATATTTTCCAGGAATCTTGAATTCTTGTTGAATTGATCATCCAAGGATCCGATGGTATTTGACTGAATCCGTGAAAATCGAGTTGGTATCAAGCATACTGTTTTGTGTATTTCTTGCAGCTTTTGAAAGTAAGGTAGGTAGTTGTTGTTTGATTAATTTTGAGTCTACATTTTCATTTCATGGACTGTAAAAAATTAGAGAACTTTGATGATTTTTTCCTGCTATATGTTGGATCGACCTTAACTGTGTAATCTTTGTTGAAATGGGTTATGCTCCTTCTAAGATTAATTTTACCTTTTTTTAGAATTAAATTTTGGTGATTCATGGTTCTGGAGTTGGAATTTAAAATGACTAGTAATTTTTTGGTTTGTAGGAATTAGGAAATATGCAATCGGATCTTGGCAAACTATTCATCGGTGGAATCTCGTGGGATACAAATGAAGAACGTCTGAAGGAGTATTTTAGTAGTTTTGGTGAGGTATTAGAAGCTGTGATTATGAAGGATCGAACAACCGGGCGTGCCCGTGGTTTTGGTTTTATTGTATTTGCCAATCCTGGTGTTGCCGATAGAGTTATCAAGGAGAAACACTATATTGATGGCAGGATGGTAAGTTGTTAACATCAATTAATTTATTAATGATAATTGCTCCGGGATTGAGAGGATTGGTCAGCAAATCCAAGTCCAAGTTTATTATGAATTTGGTTTAAACATAAACGAATAATATAATTTATATATTGATAACTCAAAGAGAAATGTAGGTTACTCATTAAACTTTATGATAACCAGGCATTGTGTTCTTAACTTCTTATTAGTTAAAGAAAAACCCATGTTCCTATTTTACTGCTCTTTCTACTTGTATGATCTTGCAGAAGACCTTTGCGTTTGATGTGAGTTCTTTCTTGAAAGATTTGTTTTTTAGTTTGCTCTAAGCTTAGTTTTCATCATTGAATTCTCATTTTACAGGTTGAGGCGAAAAAGGCTGTTCCAAGGGATAATCATACTAACACAATGAGTAGAAACAGTGGTAGCATTCATTGTTCTCCAGGTCCAGTTCGCACAAGAAAAATATTTGTTGGAGGTTTAGCTTCTACTGTCACGGAGAGCGACTTTAAAAGTTATTTTGAGAAATTTGGAACAATTACGGATGTCGTGGTGATGTATGATCACAACACTCAGAGGCCAAGAGGATTTGGATTCATCACTTATGATTCAGAGGATGCGGTGGACAAAGTGTTGCTAAAAACTTTTCACGAGCTTAATGGTAAAATGGTAGAGATCAAGCGAGCAGTCCCGAAAGAGTTATCTCCTAGTCCCAACCGAAGCCCACTTGGTGGATACAACTATGGTTTGAGTAGGATCGATAACTTCCTTACTGGCTACAATCAGGGATACTCTCCTACTGCGGTTGGAGGGTATGGAGTCAGGATGGATGGTAGATTCAGTCCGATTACTGCTGGAAGAAGTGGGTTTGTTCCGTTTGGTTCTGGCTATGGCATGGGCTTGAATTTTGAACCAGGGATGACCCCAAATTATGGGGGAAATGCAAACTTAAATAATACTGTTAGCTATGGAAGGGGAATGGGTCCTTATTACGTTGGTAATTCAAATAGGTTTGGTAATTCTATGGCTTTTGATGGTGGGAATGGAGGAAACACTTCTTTCTTTAGTTCCCCAACTCAAAATTTGTGGGGTAATGGGGGGCTTAACTACGGAACAAATAATTCTACAAATTCGAGTGGCTATGTGGGATCCGGAACTGGTAGCATTGGAGGAGGAAACTATGGCAACAGTGGACTTAATTGGGGATCTTCTCCAATTTCACCTCAAGGTGGAGGAAATGTTTCTAGCCAGGTTGGTAATCTAGGTTATGGAGGTGCTGATAACAGTTACAATTTGGGAGCTGGGGGATATGGAAGAAACAGTGCAACTACTGGTGCACCCACATCGTCATATTCTGCATCAAATGGCGGCTATGATGCGGCTTTTACAGACTTATATGGTAGTGGTTCAGTATATGGCGACAGCAACTGGCGTTCTGCAAATTCTGAGCAAGAGGATGCATTTGGTTATGGGTTTGGCGATGGAGCTAATGATTTACAGGTTAAAAGTTCTCCTGGTTATGTTGGTGGTTTTAGTGTTTCCAAGAGACAGACAAATAGAGGTAAGAGCTACTTTCAGACTTTTTTATTCTTTTCTTCTTGCTAGTGTTTATATGATCAAATTTCAAGTTTGTGGTGTATTGTCAAATGCAGAAATGAATTTACAGCACTGATAGGGTTGTTCCTTTGTTTGTTCTTACTGTTGGTTATAACATACTGTAAAATAGTTTTATTGACTACAAGCTATGTTGGTAGAAAAGATTGCCAAACATGTCCTAAAATAATCTCAAATGACACTTGTTCTAGTTGATAAATTTAAGTTGCCATAACATTTATCTAGAATTTTCCAATTGCATGGACTTGGTAATTTCCACTTCATTGAGCTTGTTCTTTACAATATTTGGTGGTGATAATTCATAATTCCATGAACAATGTATCTACTAGAAATTGAAAACCAAGAGATCTATCGTCTTATTCCCCATTTTTCATTTCTTCTGCAATTAAACAGGGAAAAAGGACAATTTGTTGAGATTGAAATATAATAATGAGTTTTACTTATTTCATCATGTACAAAAATTATCCGAGGAACTCGACTAGGTACAAGTAAAGTAAAATATTTCTGCAACACGCAGACAATCAAAACTGCATAATTTATTCTCAGATATCCACTTAGGAAATCTAAGAATCACAAAAAACTAAAAAGGAGAATGAGAATGAAATCGAATATTGGAACAATGAATTCTCACCTGCTAGACCACTGAATGTATAGATGTGTACTTCACCGTGACATTGAGCAGCAAGTACCTGTTATATTATGTGTATGATAATCGAAATCCTAGCTTACAACTTGTTGGATGGTCCATAATGAGTCTAAATGTAACATTCTCTGAGATTATATTCCATTTGACGCCATGACCTTTTCACTAGGAAATGTGAAGAGGGTAACAATCAAGCAGAATATTTTGTTTTGATTGTAGTTTATATTAAATTAAATCCTAAGATACGAAAATAAGATAATGTCTTTTGTTGTTTTCTTTTTCCTTTATTTATATTTTTTCTGCAGGATTAAAAATCTATTGAAAATTATAACGAACCTCATTTTTGAAGGTTTAAGTA
Organism: Hedera helix; assembly: GCA_947179155.2. NCBI lineage: Eukaryota > Viridiplantae > Streptophyta > Magnoliopsida > Apiales > Araliaceae > Hedera > Hedera helix. Next base: position 37,096,108 of record OX359268.1, read on the forward strand.
GGTGGTCTGAAATTTGGGGTTTGAGAATACATCTCAAGTGATAGAACGAAGTCTAGTATGGTAGTTGATCCATGATATGTTTCATGAAGCTTTTCCTTTACGTGGTGCCACCCTGGCGCCGGAACATTGATTGAGCACTTTTGGATCCGTTCTTGTGTTATCCTCAAGTCTTTCCTGGCAGCATAGTACCTATTTCCTGAACTTGCTTTTTAAGCTTTGAGGTTGCATAAGTCAACTACCTGTCATTGTAATGAATTAGAAAGTAGACTCTTAGGTGACAATGGATGTTTATAATTCTTATGTACTCTCTGAAATTTGAGTGTTGGTGGAACATAATAATTCTATATTATAGTTGATAGGACAAAATATAAAAAGGATTGCAAGCTCAGTAAGCCTGGTTTTCTAAAATGGCTTTGGCTAGTAGAATATCAATGTTATAATGAACTATTTATTGCTAGAGCTCATATATTCCGCTAGAGCTATTATATTGAAGAAATTGAAATGTAACGAGTGGCATGCCCTAATGAACTAAATATTGACAGAGCTCATACATATACTTGTATAGTTGTATGTTTGTACATTTTACATAGATTATTTATCAAAAAACTACAATTAAAATTGCACATAGTGTTTGGCTAATCGATAGCTTATCCAGTTGTTTGTGATTCAGTCAAGTTATGTTTTTGTCTGTAGTTTGATTTGCTATTAGAGTAGTTTTAGCTTTGCATGTTATGAAATTTCCAGATGTTGTGCATGTATTGGAGCTTTGGTGTGCTTATTTTTTATGGGTGTATCTAATCGTAGGTCAAAATGTTTTACAAGAATTAGAATTTGTAAGTATTCTATTACGACTCTATGCTTTTGCAGAATTAGGACAAGCCTACTTCCCGTAAGTATTTGTGTGGGATTTCAATTCTCTGAGATTAAGATTTAAAGTTTGTGTTTGTACGTATTGGTTTAAGTTTTGAGGGGTGGAGATGCCTAGCTGCCTGTAACTATCTAAATATGGAATGAATAACCTCAGAGTTCTAATCCCCACTCTTGGGGTGTTGCTTACCTAGTCTTAAAAAGAAAAGTAAATAAAACGCATCTGCTTTCTATACATTGAAGTTTGTGAATTTGATGAATATAAGATATGTCTAATGTGATGTTGCTCAACTTTTTTATGGTTGAATCCATGCATCATTGGTGAAAATTTAATATTTTTTTTCTTTCCTTACCTATTGGCTCAGGTCACTTCAATACCTTTCTTACAGTCCTAAATTTACCAAGATGTAATAAAACCTAATTCTTTATTTCCTCTACTGAAATTTACCATAGGTTAAAAAACAGGTTGGTCCATGGAACTTCTACCACTCGTAGCTGAAATTTCATATAAACTTCCTTTAATAAACGTGGCAATACAAGTTCAAACCCTTTCTGCTAAAAAGGCTTTGACCGACCTTCTAAGGTATTAAATTTTCTCCCCACAACTTATTTGTAGGCCAAGCTTAGCACAAAATTGAAGGCAGTACTGCTTTAAGTATCCCAAAGCTGTCCAGATTAGTGGGTGTTGATCAAATTAGATAATGTACACCAATAAGGTTTGATTTATCAGAAAATAATATACATTAGAAAGTTTCTTATCAAAAATAAATAATATAATATATATGTGAATGTAATACACACTATAAAATTTTCACATACTAATTTTTGGGAAGTTTTTAAAAGAAAGGTATTTGGTGGTTGAAATGAGGAACTGTGCTTTCCAGACATAAAATGGTCATCAGGAGCATCTGCAATTTTTTGTAATTCTAACAGATAGCTCTATCTTGTCTAGAAACACATGTATCTGACTGCATATGAGATTGTTTCAAAATTTTCACCACATTTAATATAGTCGATATTAATCATTTGTTCTATGAACTGATGATTAGTAGGAGTTATTATACTTTGCCATAAAGTACCCGTGTTCGACACTCAACACTCGGTCGGACAAGGGTATGAGTATTGCGCACTTCAATTTAGTGTAAAAATTGGCAAAATTGAGGAGTGTCCGTGTCAAACTCTTCAAAGTGCCATGTCCAACCGAACACTCCATCCAAGTCCGTGCAACATAGGTTATACTAGTCAACTTTGATTAGTAATGCAGTTATGGAGTTAATTGTGCTTGATATTGGTATTCCTCATATGTTGTACACATTGTTGATAAATTTATGGAGCATTAGAATGTGATTGTTTCTCCGACTTTGCTTCTAATATATATATATATATATATATATTAGTCCATGGTAAAAGTTGTTGTACTCTTTGAAGGCCAATAACAATGTTGTTTATTTTATTTTGAAATAACATTATTACTTAACAATTTCAAATCTTTAATCTGATACTTGTAATTTCATGGTTTTCACTTGCTGCAGGAATTAATGGCTAGGAGGATATTGGAGTCAGGATGTTATAGTAGGTGAAGGAGTTGATGTAGCAGGTGAACTGTGAATTTTGCGTACTCCATTTTTAGTACGTTTTCAGTTGGAAACTTAGAGAGAACTGTTTATCTTATCTAGAGCTAACTGGAGTGCCTGCGTTGAAGAATTTAAGCTTAGAGATAGAAGCTATAAAAGAATTTTGTGTTTGAGAACTTGGATTTTGAGTTACATTAAGGTGTTCTTTTTGGGATTTGAGTGAGATGTAAAATCTGTTTGCGGCAATATAGTGAGAAACGTATCATGCATCTCTGGCGAGGCAGTGATGCGTATAAAAAGGATAGACCTTTTCTTTTTGGTTTAATTATCAGGTTCCTTTAGTGTCATCTTGCTGTAATGCCTCTGCAAAGATACAGGTTGTCTTGAATCCTTTAGTTTTATTGTTCACTTCATTTGGTTTTTGTTTATTCCCAGAATGTATTAAGAGTTTCTTGTTGGTGTTTTAGCAGTGTGAAACATTTGAAGGATGCCCATTGAATAAGTTGCCACATTCTGATATGATTATGTCAAATTTGCTAGCATTTCATTCAATTTACTATTTTCTGGACTTTTCTCTTCAGTATCTCTTTGTTCAGTATTGTAATATTCATGCTTGAACACAGACAACAGACAGAAGCGTGTCTGAAGCTAGGGGCTCATATTTTTGAGTCTCGTCTCCAATACATATGTGATGTTGCTCAATATTATGAACCATGATTGTGGATTTTCAACAATCGTTGCATACTAATGTATTGATTTTGGTGTATTTGAGATCCTCAACATTATTAAGGAGGGAACCATACAAAGCTTGCATGAATTAAGGTAAGATGATACAAAAAAGAAGCTGCCTATTTACTACAATGGTAGAGACAATTCTGATATACTCATTTGCTCGCTTCTGTAATCATTTGTCTTTGTTTTGTCGATGAGGAAACTGGTCAAAAAAGCCAATATACTATGTGTTTTGCTTGCAATCCACATGAATTAAGGATTAAAAAGAAAAAGAAAATGGGTTATTGGACTGTTTTGGAAGCATATTTTTTGTTTTTTATTTCTCTGAATATTAAAGTTCGAATAGGATATAGTTTGATATTTTTTCGATATGTTGTAGTTATTTAATTTTTGAAAAAATGATTTTATAATTATTAGTATTTTGTAGATAATTTATAATTTTAATAATTATATCGTTTAAAATTAAATATATTTTTATAAATTTAAAAATACTTAAAATTTAATTTTAAAAAATAAAAAATAATCATATATTTTGTATCGATAACTACACATAACAACCCAATTGAATATCTTATCAGAATTAATTTGATTGACCATTTCAAGGGCAATTTAGTATTCAGTTTATAATTTTTAAATACAAATTACATAATAATAATAGTAATACATTTTCAAATACAATAAATATATTTATAATTTTTTATTTATATGCATGCATGAATCTCACAATAAAACAAAAGAAAAGTCATAAAAAAACATTAATATAATATCAAATTTTCCTTGAATATCCTTGAAAATATTTTGGAGTAATAAATTTTTGTTAACCCTTAGAATTATGGACTGTCAATTCTTAAAGTACAATAAGTACCCAAACATAACTAATCATATATCTTTTGCACATGACTTTTATGATAAAAAATAATTCAAATTAAGAAGTTAATTATCTATGACAAAAAGTGAATAAAATTATACATTAAAGTAATTAATAACAACTCTAAATTAATATTATAAAATTTATTAATCAATAAACAATGCATACTGTACATTAAAATAAATTTTAAATTTTTTGACATAGTTTATTTATTTATATTAATTTTCATATAATATATAAATTTAAAAATTATAAAAAATTCACCCGTACCTTACACGAATTATTAATATAGCTAATAATAATTCTATCGAGTTATATAAACTTTTATAACATGTCCTCAATCCCCACGCGGTGAACCCCAAGAAATTAGCAACTAAAGTAACATATTATTTCTTAATGCTACATTTGAATTGGAGGAATAAAGATAAAAATAGAATAACTCATCTTCATAAAATGAAAAAAATTATATTTGATTGATCCAGTTTCATTCCTCCTAAATGTATGAATTTTATTTCTTAAGAGATGTATAGAATGATTTATCCTTGTTGAAATAGAATAAATTAGTTTCCTCTCCATTTTATTTTTTCACCCATTCTATTCTTTACTATTTCTTTCATTAAAATAAGAAGGAGTAAGGTTAAGGATAATGATGTCAAGATGGCCGAGTTGGTCTAAGGCGCCAGTTTCAGGTACTGGTCCGAAAGGGCATGGGTTCGAATCCCATTCTTGACAAACTTTGATTTTTTTTATTCCATTGCCTAATAAAGCCTCAAAAACAATCCTTTATAAAATATGCTCTGCCAACTTTTAAAATTATTTTTTTCTTTTCACCAATTTTCAACTAGTTTCAGCAATACATGTCACAAGGCGCAGTACTTTAGCATCATTCAAAATTAATTAGTGTCATATATTATATGTCACCAAAATGAGCCCTAATTAACAACAAAATATTGTAACACAAAATTAATTAATAATTTAACAATGGTTTGAACTACTAGCTATCTAAAATCAACCTATCAATCCTTCTCTTCTCTAGCTTAACTACAAAAAAATCACCCTAGCATTCCCTTCATGCGCAATACAAATCCCAACCAATGTAGAAAAGGCACAAACAATAGCACAACTTGGCAAAAGACCTCCCTTCTCCCATTAGGCCATTACCTAAACCCTTGAAACACATTCACTACCCCTAACACGGCACATGCATACCCTACAAAATGGTGGTATGATTTTCAATACTTCCTAAACTTATTTGCAGGTTTAGGCCTAAACAACAATGCCAGTGTCTTTAAACTCCCCAAGCAAAATGCCGCGATCCCTAACTTCCCGTGAAGCCTATAAACGTTCCCCGTTGACAGTTGCCCTAGTCGAATTCCCATAGCAAATCCTACAGTTCCTAATAGAATTGCAGAAAATGTTAATTTTTTAAAAAAGAATTTCAAAATCAAGTTAATTAATTAGTGTGATTTATTTTCAACCGTTTTCTTCTGTTACAAAATCAATTGTATTGATTCCTACCTTAAATTGATTACTGTTGAAAAATCTTGAAGTTATTACCGTAGCCTTAATATGATTACCGTTGCAAGACAAGTCCTCTTGAATATATGTATACTAGTAGTTGAAAAGCAAACGAGGAGCCATGCATAATATAATAAGGTGACTACTACTACTCTGCAAAAGGATATAGAAAGTGCTAATATATATATATATATATATATATATATATATAATATTGTACTATAAAATTATATTTTCCCTTGTATCATTTTTGTTCCAAAACAAGAAAAAACAATGAGTTGTTTATGTCACCTTCTCTATTTGAGTGCACATTAGAAAATAATGAATTATTGAATCCTGTAGGGTATCTGTTATGACCTTTTGTATCGGTGATATATAATATCGGAGGGGTGAAAATTATCCTTAAGGAGAGTGCTTTACGCAGTCCTCAATTCATTTGGGTGATATCTTTTTAACTCACTTTTAATTTTCATAGTAGTTTTCAATTATTTTCTTACAATCTTAAGGATAATTATGAATTTTGCTATGTTAACTGCTACTAAAGCCATTCCTGACATTACAAAAATTAAGGCTTTTCCTAGTTCTGATTTTAAGAGATGACAAACTAAGATTTTATTAGTCTTGGATATTGCAAAGGTTGATTTTGTTCTTACAAAACCAAAACTAGAAAAACCAAAAGAAGGTGATCAAACGGAATATGAAAAAGAACTATCTTTGTCGTAAAATGTAAACAAAATCTGTAAGAGTATTTTGTTAAATGTTTTTTCAAATGAGTTATTTGATGTTTATTGTTTAATGAAAGATACTGCGGAGATTTGGAATGCTTTGAACAAGAAATACATTGTGGAGGATGCCGGAACAAAAAAGTATACTATTGGGATTTTTTTTAAATTTCCAACTGTTTGAAGATAAAGATGTATCTATGCAAATTCATGAATATCATTTGGTGGCCTCCGAACTTTATAAAAGAAATGATGTCATTACTGGAACCATTTGTGGTGGGTGCACTAATTGAAAATTTGTCGGAATCATGAAAGGATTACAAGAATACCATGAAGCACAAGAAGAAAGACTTGAATTTTAAGGAGGTTATCGTTCACATAAGAATCGAAGAAAATAACCGAATGCATGACAAAACGGAGAAAGCTAAGGAGCTTGTTACAAAGGTGAATTTGATGGAGGGGAACAATAGCAACAATAACAACAATTTCACTCGTCAACTTGAAAACAATAAAGGAATGAATCATGGCTTCAAGCACAACAACAACAATAATTGAGAATGAGGCAACAACAACAATAATAAAAATGAACATCTCAATGTGCATAATCAAATTAGTAAGAAAAAAGATAATTGTTTTGTTTGTGGGAACCTTGGACATTATACTGCGCAATGCAGACACGGGAAGAGGAACGACAAACCTGCCCCAGCAAATGCAAATTTGGCTGAGGCGGATGTTATTGTTGTGGTCTTTTTTGAGATTAACATGGTAGTATATGACAATACTTGAGTGGTAGACTCTGGTGCAATCAAGCACATTTGTGGCATTAGAAATGCATTTTCCCCCTATACACAATTGGGAAAGGGAGATGAACGAGTTTACATGAGAGATTATACTCCTGCACCTGTTTTGGGAAAAGGGAAAGTCATAATTAGACTTACCTCCAAAAAAATCCTCTCATTAACATATGTGTTTTGTAAGGACCAAGAATTTTAAGTTACATTATAAATAAAATTAGGAATATAATTTCTAATTAAGTTGTGTGAATTAATCTAAACATTTATGTGATGGTTTGATTATTTGTCTATTCGATAAATTTAATTAAAGAAAGTTCGATTAATGGGTTTAATTAAATTAACGGATTAACTTAATGATTTTTGATATCAAGGGATTTATAGGTTATGTATCCTTAATTAAATATTCAATTAAAATTTGAATATGGCAAGTCTAATTGGATTATGTAATTTAATTTAATTTAATTATTAAATAGTCTAATAATTATTTTAAAAACAAGTTCAAGGTGAATTAAAAGAATAATGGACTTGTATGTTATATTATGTGATTTAGTGATCTAGTGGCCCAAACAAATTAAAATGCAAGCCCAAACATTGACTCAATTGAGCAAGTTTCTAGAAGACTTGAATTTATAAATTGTACAATAAAAATAAATGGAAAATCAAAGAATTATAGGGAGTGACCTGTGGTTCTTAAAAAGGGACCTACATGGATTTCAAAAATCTAGCAATTTGATGGCTTGATATAGTGTGTGGATTACTTAATCTTTTTGCTAGCAATTGTGAGAAATTTGATGTCCATTCTATAGATATATATGATATATGTATAGAATGCTAGGCCTATAAATAACACACCAATATTCATTTGAAAGAGTTATAAAAATATTGCAAGAGTTCTCTATATTAGGTGTTAGTGAGTTAACTCAAAGAGTGTGTGATTTTAGAGAGTTCTTTAGTGAGTTTCATTATCGAGTTAAGCTATATTTCTTCAAGGAGGTGTTCTTGGATGTCATCACACTTCATAACCTATTTTTAAAAGCAAAGAAAACAAGCTATTAAGAGCAAAATGTATAATACTACAAAAAACCTTAGCTTGTATGTTTTTCTTTGTGTTATATATGATTTCAATGGTAAAAAAGTCATTTTCAAGATCTAAAGGTTTAGATCCATGCTAGATTAGTAGATCTAGGGTTAAATGGGTTTAACATAAATATTATATTTGTTTGTGTCAAAAAGTTTAACAAAAAGTATGAAAACAATTTTTACCAACGGAACCCTAAGCGAACGTGTGATTCGAAGCTTTATATTTTGAAACCTACATGCTGTATGTGTGATTTTATTTCTTAATATGCTAGGTATGTAATTTAATCTTAAAACTTAGTTAGAATCATGTCAAAAGGTTTTAAAATGAGTGAGTTATGATATTTGGAATCAAATGAGTTCACTGTCAAACTCTAATGCATAACAGTCCACTTTGAGACCATTTTTCGTGACCTATACATGTCCAAAAATGTGTTTCAATGATGAAATCTTGTAGTTCAAGAAGATATGAATCCAACAAGTCCAATTTGAGGTCATTTGGATTTGTAGATTTTATTTTATTTAAGTTTGTGCAAAGGAGGTAAAATCACAAAACAAAACACAACCTGGACAACTTTCTGCATAAAATTTTGGGGTGGCAAGTGCCTAGGCGCCTAAGATGGCGCCCTGGATGGTCAAAGTCAGTCACAGGTCGGTTTGGGTCAGTTTTGGGTCGGTTCGAATTGGTTTTAATTAATTAAACGGGTCGTAAAATATTTTAAATATTAATTTAATTAATATGGGACCTAAATAAATTTAAATATTTATAAATAAAATAAACTAAAAATATTTAAGATAATTAATTATTATTTAAATAAAATAATAATTAAAGTTATTTATTTATTTATTTATTATTTAATGGCTATTAAATAATAAATAAAAGGAATTAAAGGTAATTAATTATTTATGTTTTAATTGTTATTAAATAATAAATAGGGGAAATTAAGAATAATTATTTTGAATTAAAAATAATTAAATTAATTATTTATTATTTAATATTAAATAATAAATAAAGCATTTAAGTTCATCAATTAATATTTAAATGATGAAAAAGGTTAATAAAATAATTATTTATTATTTAATTAATATTAAATAATAAATAAGGGTAATAATTAATAAATTATTATTTAATTAATATAAAATAATAATTAAAGAAGAATAAAGTTAATAATCTAATTATTTATTATTTAACTAACATTAAATAATAAGTAAAGATAACTAATTATTATTTAATTGACCTTAAATAATAATTAAAAAGGGTTAAGATTAATATACTAATTATTTATTATTTAATTAAGATTAAATAATATATAAGGATGAATAATTAATTAATTATTATTTAATTAAAGATTAAATAATAATTAAAGGGGAATATAATTAACAAAATACTTAATAGACTTTAATTAATTAATTATTGTTCAACAATAATTAAATTTAGTTAACATTTATTATTTAAATAATGTTTAAAAATAAATAAGGTAAGGAAACAATTATAATAAATTGTTTGAGTGTTTAAATAATTATATAAAGATGTCTAAAGCGTACTTAATTTAATATTACTTAAAGAGAAGTAATATTCGACGGTTAAATCATTTAACTAAATACAACTAAGTATAAATGATATGAATTTTTTTGCAATGTGCTATGTAATGATCATCGGTGATTAGATACCAGGTTTAGTAAACTTAAATGTTTAAGTGCATAATTATATGTTGTACTAATTGGTAGGCCGACGTTATCAATGTTAGGTTTTTTAAAGAGAGTTTAATTTATCTGAATTAGTTGTACGTCGCGAACAAGACAAGTTCCCTAACCTTACTCATATTTATACTGAGTAAGTTCATAACTCAAACTCGAGTTAGTATTTTTCAATCATGTAAATGGTTTAATGTTTGTCAATTACTCCACATCTATGATAATTATTGATATCTGCACTTGGTGCAATTGAATTCATGTTCTATTATTGAACTGTAAAATGTTTGAAGTTCTTCATTCATGAACTGTTTAAAGAATTGGTTTACACCATTTGTGCGACTAAATATATATATGTTAATATTTTTAAAAAGATATCTAAACCAGTAGTTGATACGGATTCTTGGACTAAGAGAGTAACCCTTGAAAAGGAGAATATAAGTGTCGGTTATTCGATGCGTCAGAGTTTAATGTTATGCATACACATGGTGTACAAGAGGCTGATCCCCTCAAGTACAAACTGACAGGTTAAAATATAAAAAGAGTTAGTCATGTGATTGATTCCTTGGTAATGTTCATGGTCCATTAGACTATTCAGCAGTAAATAATCAATATTCATTCTTTCATTTGAACTTTGATTATATTGTTCAGTTATTTTAAAATCGTTGATTTATTCGATTGTCATTCTTATTCATTCATGATATACTTTCATTTGTTATTTTAAACTTGCTGAGAAAAGTAGTTGCTCACTCTTACTATATCATGAACTAATTGCAGTTAAGCCTGAACATTCCAAGAAGAACAAGGGTGAGGGCAAGGGCAAGTTTTATGATTAGTGGTTATTATTATTTTGTTTTGATAAATCATGATCCATTTTGTATTAATAGGATATTCATGACGTGTTTTTGTTTAAGGTTTAAGACATTAGGATTAGTGAAACTATATATTAATGAACAACATTTGTTTATTTATTTTCGCATTAGTATTAAATATTGTTTAGTGATGATTGGATGTATTTTTGCGTGAGCACCAAATTCGAGATATTGATACATGAATTTGGGGGTGTCACATGTTTCATGTGCCAAACATCCATCAGAATCTTATGTCTGTGTCTTTGCTAGGCAAAGTGGGAATAAAAGTTATTTTTGAGTCGGACAAAATTGTAATAACTAAAAATGGAGTATTTGTGGGGAAAGTGTATAATAATAATGGGTTATTTGTATTTAATGTTTCTAATTCTTGAATGAAAATGTCAGTTCTTCCTCTTATTTGTTTGAGTATGATTCTGTGTGGCATGTTAGACTAGGTCATGTTGATTACTCATATATTAAATAAAGGGTTAAATGCAAATAAGTCCCCTGAACTCTAGGATTTTTAGACTTTGAGCCTCTTTCTTTTGGCCAATGCAAATCGAGCCCCATACTATTTAAATATTTAGAAATTGAGCCCCCAGGTACCACATGTGCGTTGACTGCTCAGTGATTCTAGGAGGACTTGAACACAAAACCTCTAATTTGGAACTACAATCAACAAACCACCCGAGCACTACAACAAATTTATTATTTTTACCCAACAAATAGACCATATACTATATTATTATTATTATTATTTAGCCTTATTTATTCTATGTATTGGTTCATAGTCCAAAAGATATCAATACTTAGGCATTGCATTTTCACTTCTTATTTTTATTTCTCTTAATACTTGCTTTTGAAATTGTGGGGGATTGTTAAATTTTTTTTAAAAGAATTTCAAAATCAAGTTAATTAATTAGTGTGATTTATTTTCAACCGTTTTCTTTCGTTACAAAATCAATGGCATTGATTCTTACCTTAAATTGATTACCGTTGAAAAATCTTGAAGTTACTACTATAGCCATAATATGATTACCGTTGTAATACAAGTCCTCTGGAATATATGTATACTAGCGGTTGAAAAGCAAATAAGGAGTCATGCATAATATAATAAGGTGACTACTCCTACTTTGTAAAAGGATATAGAAAGTGCTCTGAACATAGAAAAGAGAAAGTAACATACTTCTTCATATAATAATATATATTATACTATAAAATTATATTTTTCATTATATCATTTTTGTTCCAAAACAAGAAAAAGCAATAGGTTGTTTATGTCACATTCTCTATTTGAGTGCACATTAGAGAAGAAAGAATTATTGAATTTTGGAGGGTATTTACTGTGACCTTTTGCATCGGTGATATATAATATCGGAATGGCATAAATTATTCTTAAGGACAGTGCTCTATGCTCGCCTCAATTCATTTAAGTAATATCTTCTTAACTCACTTTTAATTTTCATAGTAGTTTTTAATTATTTTCTTATAGAAAGCTGTATTCCTGCATGGATATAAAACCATATAGGATCTAGTGATTGAATGTGTCATAAATAATACACTACGACCACACCCATGGGGAGTGAAACTCCCCACGTAATCGCGTTTATGACCCCGTGCACAATTTTTAAGGTTTATATATTGTTGTGTACCGTACGTTGCAGCTCCTGTGCCATACATGACATCTGTGATGGTAATGGAGGAGAGGTATTTATTCGAGGTAGGATGTATAATTGGGGAGTAGCCTTGGACATAAAGGCCTCTATTCCAAACATGATGGATTTTGGTTTTGTTTGACACAAGTTTGAATGCAGTATGTATTTGAATGGTGACACAATTATGGAATGTGGCCATCCGATCATCGTAAAGGGTGGCGACAGAGGAGATAAGGTGGATGTCCAGGGGGAGGGAAAATACTGAACCTTTTTGGAGTTTTACGATAGGGTCTATAATGTAGGGTTACGTATTATGACTAGTTGGCCAGAGTTAGGGTCGGGAAAAGCTATTAGAACACGTGTTTCAGTCATTTCCAGTGAATTAGGGTTGATTCCCCATGCAACCCAACCGGAGGGCGATATAAAGGAACCAAAAAAGACAAGTTCGAAGGTTGCATTATGTGGATGAAAGGTCCATGCTATAGAGGCTTCTTGGGAGATGAGTGTGGTACATTTTTGAAAGGTTTTGGGGACGTTGTGGTTGTGCAATGACTGAAAACTTCTGTATGGGGATTAGAGGAGAGGAGGAATAACAGTAAAGGAAGCATGGTGGTTGTGAAAGAAATGTTAGGAGGAACAAAGAAAAGGATGTTATGTTTAACATATTCGTGGTTGGAGATATTTTGTTTTCATAAGGGATTTTTAGGCTTACGAGAACACTGACATGAATGAATAATTATTTGTAATATATATTTTATGCTTAACTTAAAAGTAAGGCAATTGAAGAAATTGGTATGATATATAAGGAGGGATGCAAGATTTGAGTTGGTGTCTATCGTCTCTGAGTGTATGATGGGCACATAAAGTGGAAGTGTATACTATATATTAATTTTTAGGATCTATTTTTATGTGCCGATATATTCAATTGTTAAAAATAGCTAGCTAGGTCCATTTTTTCAATTGATATTTTTTTGATAGTTTAGACTGAATTTAAACACACACATCCTATCTTGGCCACTGCTAAGGATTGAACATAGGACCTTTACTTAGCAAGGAGTCTAGAGTACCACTGAGCCAAATGTTCTCAGTATTTTCAATTGATTTTGATTGATAATGGAAAGTGAAATGTTATTGTAGTGGAGAAAAAGATGGTGCTTAACTTTGAAGCTACGAAGTGATAATGAAACACACATTGTTGCTTTTGGGTTATGTTTGTTTACAAAAAATATACTTAAAATTGAACTATTTGTGTTAATTTAATACTCATTTGGACTATTTTATGTCATAATGAGAGATTAATAGTCCTATAGACTATTTTTATTTATTTATTATTCTTAAGGTTATTTATGTGAGATTATATAATTTCATAAAAAATTTGGGATTAATAATCTCTCACATTTTAAGTTATTAAATGATTTTATGAGACTAATAGCGAGATTAATAATCTCTTATTAAATGATTAAATAATATAAAATTAAAATAAATAATTTAATTTTAAACATATTTTTTATAAACAAACATACTCATATATATATATATATGAAGTGGATAAATTTATTAGGATGAAAAGATGAAAGAGAGAATATATAAAGTGACATACGTGAAGGCATAGGTGCATGATGCATTCATTACATAATTACAAATTACCTTTAGGAAAACAAACATTTACTCCGATTGTTTTAAAATTAGAAATATATATATTTTTAATCTACTTTAAAATTATTTTTATTTTAAAATAATAAAGTGATTTAATATTTATAATTTATCATTACTTATTTATTATTATTTATAGTATCAAATCATCATAGCTAAATTTTTACTTGATTCTACTAAGGTTATATTTTAAAATATAAAATTATCTTTAAAAATTATAAAATGTATCTCTAAAAACACAAAGTAATTAGAGAGAAAAAATAAAATATATGAGCAAACCTACAATGAGAAACTTTATCCCGCGATATAATTTTCACTTATGTTACCAATATTTCAAATATTAATCACAAATAGTTATAACTCTAATTAAAACACAGCTCGCCGACTTTCTGGGAATATTTTTACCGCTATTACGAGGTGTTATTTCATGTTTATGTGTAAAATTCACCCTCACGCTCACGTGAGTAGAATATATTGTGGAGCATGCCATAATTTTTTCACTACTACACCGTTTTTCCTCCTCGGGAATAATTGAATACCGGAAAACCCCTGATAATTTTGGAACTTTAGATTTTTTACTACTACTATTTTTTGGGTTGGGAAAATTGAGCCGCAGTCATCGTCCCAAGCCAATCGTTCGACTTTCAGAGCAACAGTGAGGAGAGAGAGAGAATGAAGGTGAGCTTGGAAGGAGAAGATAAGGTAATACTGGTTCAACACATGAACACAACATGTTCCCAAGTATCATCAATGGATGCAAGACCCTGCTCTCCTTTCTGCCACCGGGTCGGAACCCGTGACCCGTGACCCTGACCAAGAGTACCAGATGCAACTCTTTTGGACCCAGGATCCCTCCAAGCAGAGTTTTATTATTTTGGATGAGGATTTAGTTGTTGGAGACTTCATTCACGGCGATCCCTATGTGGAAGGTCAATTTTTAATCTCTTTCTAAACTTTTGCATAAAATGATACATGCTTCTTTTGCTTGTTGTATTTGTGTTGATGGCAAAGTACTAGCTTTTAGTATGCTCTATTACTGGTTTCTAGTTGTTTGTGTTTATAATTTATGTTAATTTGCTACTGTCATTTTGTTTATATTGATTGTTTGAAGGATATGATTATAGGGTAGTACCTAAATTTAGTGAGTTTCTTCAAATTTTGATAATAAAATTTCTAAACATTGTCTATTGGGGGGATGGGGGTTGGGGTTTGGGGGATCCTCTATTGTAATTAATAAATATGATGTGCAGTGAATGGCTTGGAAATTTCAGTTACTAGTGGCCACTCGGGTGACACATGTGACTTGTGCTATTAGTCCAAAGATAAGAGGAGGGAATGTGGTAGTTAGGGGAAAGAAGAAAGGGGGGTAGAGGGGTAGGTGATTTGATGGTTATTCGGGGGATTGTGGTTTGGGTTGAAGGTTAGTTTAGGAAAAAGTGAAAATATTAACCTTCTTTCTGATGTAATTAATTCCAAATTTCCGGTTATCATTTTAACTTTTCTTTTTCTTTTTCTGCAAGTGCTATTTGAACAGTTGCTAAATATATGATAGTATTTGCATAACTGATGGCAATTCTGCTCGACAAAATTGCTTATTACTAGTGGTAAGTTATGCTTAGAGTTGGTTACTGGATCAGATGGAGCACATTGCAAGTCTTGATTGAGTTTCAAATGCGCAGTCCAAGATATTTCTTGGGTCAATGAATACCGTTTACGTGACAAGTATCCCCTCAATCACCACTGTATCAAGTTCCTTGTTCACTTGTTTTTTGATTTGATGACTAAATACCCTGTTCACTAGTCAGATGGTTCTTTGCTAAAATGGATACTACTATGAAAAGCAAGACTTGAAAATCTGAGTTCTTTATTGTTAAGGGAACTATAGTTTTATCTGGTAATTATGAGCTAAACTTTAGCCTTTTGTTTTGTCTGTCATTTAAGCCTGTGATTTAGTAAAACGTACTTTTGCTTTGTAATCATCTCTATGTCTTCTAGTTTCATCTTTTCCTAAGATAGTAACTTTAATGTTGTTATCCAGCCATAGTCGGTGATGTTAATATCTATATGAATTACTTGGACGATTCTCAAATGGCAGAGATTGAAATAATGCTAGCCGATCCTAAAGGTATCTACGTTTCATTTCCTTCTGATATGATTCCAGTGGCGATTGAGTCAGAAACTCAAAATTATTAGGAGTTCTGCCATTTGCCATCTTTCTTGTTCTCCTTTGCATATGTTATCCAGCACATTCTAATTTACACATACATATAAATTTCCAGAGTAATTACTAACTCTGAGTGCCTTTTGTCAACTGTTGTTCTTTTGTCAACTGTTGTTTGATTTGTCTCAACTGTATTTGCTTCATTTACTAGCCCTCAGAGTTAGTTTGTATTAGTTCTTCCTCTTTAGGATAGTACCAAATACAAGAGAAAAAAGGTTCCAAAATGAAGTGCAACCAAACACATGGAAATCCTGCACTAAAATCCTTAGAGACGCGCAAAACATCAGAGAAAGTTAGTTACTAATATCTGCTTTACCTTAAGACCTGACCGTTCCTCTATCTCAAATAAATTTCCTGTCAAACTCATAGCTAACACACAGGTGCAGGGTCACTGTCCACCTAAGCTTAGCTATTCCATACTGACAACACCTCTGGTAGCATGGAAATACTTAAAACTAGTCTATCATTACTCGGTTAAAATCAAGTCCATTAAGGATCTTTGCCTAGGCCTGCACAATTATAACTTACAAAAAAAAAAAAAATCTGTTTAGGCTTTTCTTTAGTTTAACAAACCCTTTATCATATGAGATTTGATATAGGGTCCATATTTTCTAGCACCTTCTCAATTTTTATGTAGGTTATGGAAACAGTTTGACTGAATTCATGTAGAATCAATCATGGTAACTGTAGCTTGGGTGGCATGACCTTTATGCTTTTTATGCAGGTCTTTTATCTGTCATTTTTTCAAGCGGTGGAACATTGAAGAGCTCTAGATTATTTGGGTCATAAAAAAATTGCCAACAACATAATAAAGCTCATGGAAGGTTTGAACCTCCGATCAACTTATTAGAATGTGAAGAGAATTCTCTTAAACAAAAAGATCTTGATGACATTGTGGACTTACATTTCTAAATGACATTGCAACTTCTGTCAATGATGTTTTAGGCGTATCTTTTGATTAATGACATAAACCTTTCCTGTTATTCAGTATTTTGTTGAATATTCTTATCAGTTCCTCTGTGTGTAACCGTGACATTTCATTGCTTTCCACATTTTGATTGCATATATGTCCTTGTGTCCCTTGTCTTACAGAAATATCTGCCCTTGTTTGATGTGCTGCTTAAATTTCTTATCATGTTACCCTTGATAGCATAGTCGTGGCAAAGGACTTGGAAAGAAATCAATTTTTGATGATAATGGTGTTTGCTGTTGAGAATTTTGGCGTCCATATCTTTCGCACTAAAATAGGAGAATCAAATGCAGCTTCCCTTAGTCTATTCCGAAAATTGGTTCTTTCTCTCTCTCGCTCTCACTCTCTCTCTATTCATGCTTATACATAATATAAAAGAAACTTGCTTGTGCTATATATGCATGTTGGGTTGAACCTGGAGTTTTCCTTTCACTAGGTTGACTAAATGCCTTACATCATTCTTGTACTTGTAGGGATTTATGGAGGCTTCTTATAGCGAAATTTTCAAAGAGGTGCGCTACTTCAATTGCACTAGACACCAAAAACTATATCATAAAATCCAGGTGTCTGGTCAATAAGTAGCTAGAGCTGCTAGAATCCAACACCCAACAATTTCTCTCTATTAGAAATCTTTATCTCCTTTTTTGTTTAGATATAAGTTGAATCAATATATTATATATCTTAGTACGGGGACTTTCCTCAGGGTTTGCTTTACATACAATTAGCCCACACAATTCCTTAGTTCTTATAATTAAACTTGTATGGTTTCTGGAAATATGATGAACAGGATACCCAATAGGTTGCAATGCTGTTTTTCTCATTTCCCCTTTCTTTCTTTTTCCCCCTTATGGTTGGGGGCAGGGGGAAAGAAAGTGAGAACAAGAAAACCTCGCATTGGACAGTTTGTACTGTTAAAAATTATACATGTGTGTTCAGTAAAATATTATGTTGAATGGGCTCCATTCAAGGTTAGCTCCGGTCCACTTTCATAATAATAACTTGGCGTGCGTAACTAACAAAGGGTACATGCTGAACAATATGAAAGTTCAGAGTAAAAGCAAAAAGCTATATAGAAGTCGAGCCCTTCCATTTAAGTCATATGTTTCAGAACTTTTGATATTGTTTGTCAATCTAATGTTCAGCTAATGGTTGGGTTTGCATTATTATGCTTGGTTAAGATGATCTCTTTTTTCATAAGTTGTTGGATAGGTTACTCTGGAATTTACCAATTACAAAATCGAAGAGGGAGGAGCTACACCAACTAGCTGGTAAAATGATTACACTTTCATAGCCCTCCAAATCTGTGTAACACATTTTAATATTCAAATGAACCTTTTCTTCTTCTTTTTGAATGAGCTTCCATACTTGCGGTGAGAAGCTATGTGGTTAATGTAATTCATTGTAAGACATATATTGCATCATTAAAATCTATAACGTAACAGTTAATTGCGCCAAACTGAAGGAATATTAAATTACTAAACTTATTGGACTAACCTTTCTTGATTAATTAACTTGGTTCAGGACTTGTACGTATTGCAAGAAATTAAGATATACTTCTTAATTTGTTCTTTCTTTCTTTGTACTTCTGTATATTAAATTATTAGTTGGACTACTTATTCTGATCATATACGTCATGCCTTTAACTATTTGTCGAGTCTTTTAAGGAACATATCATGAAATGTTGTGCAATTACGTAAATCAATAGTTCAAACTGCACTCAAAAGGTATGACATTTCCCATTTTTATAGGAACTTCTGGACGAGAAACAATGGTATCTCCAATTATAGCCTCTCGGGGATATAAAATATCTCTTCTCACCATTTCCATAGTATATGAGACAAATGTATGTATTTCGATTAAGGTCGTATTCTATGGTTATGATTATACCATAAATGTCTTTTTCATTCTGTCGAAAATCGATTTTACAATATAGACGCTTATGACCTCTTCTCTATGCCCTGTAGTAATGATTGTTTTGGCATTACGACGACTTTTATCACAACGATGCTGTCTATAGATCAAATTATTTCGTGGATTGAATTTCACTTAACTGGTTGATGTTGAGCTGTTAATTAGCTGAAAACATCAAATATAATGATCAATAATGTGGATACATAATCATTTCTTTAAGTCTGTGAGGCAGAGGTAACCCACGGGATTTATTACAACATTAATAACAAAATGACCTTATTATGCTCACTTTAAGAGCTTGTAAGTGTAATTTTAGTAACTGAATGTAGATATATCCTAGGAACTGACGTGACATAGTTATAAGAAAATTAGTTTCTAGCTTGAGAGAAAATCAAGTTGCTCGAAGGACTGAAGATTTGGTTGGGATATAGAGTGCATTTGAGGAACATCACTCAAAACCAAATCTCCAGCTTGCCAGACATGATTGACAGTCGTTCCATTAGTAAGTGGACCTAGAACTGCAAAGATAATCATCTTATTCTGTAGAGATGTTCGAAACCTGAAAGCTAAGAGCTCGTGGTAGCATGTTAAAGGTTGTAACTGGATATTGATGTTGTATATGTCGTCATACAACCTTTACTGTTTTGGAAAGCCACTAGTGCTTGTGATCCAACCATGCCCGTTTGAGTCGGGTTTATTGCCCAAGTAATCCATACTGCAACAGCTTGTGAGGCTCTGTATGCAATCACAACCTTTTTAGTGGATAGAAAGTAGTTCCAATACAAGAATTAAAATGCCTATTGTTTGTGAACAAAGGTGTAGTTTGAGCATGCGACATGATGAAAGGAGAAACAAAAATGGAGAGCAAAAATGCGGATGTCGAGCTTACAGCCATTATTAGTTGCTGAATGTTTAATGACTATAGGCTTGAGATGAAACACTCTTCTGGGCTGGTTTATGGAGGCACCAAATATAAACTAGTATTATTATTAAACATGATTCTTTTGGGTATTAAAAATCAGCAGCCTGCCTTATTGACCAGGTAGTGTTGTTTCCGGAAGAATACATACATACAAAACATTAGTACAAGTTGGACAAAGTTTAACTAGCCAGGCAGGTAGGAGGTAGGCAGGTCAACAATGGCTGCCTCATAAACCGCGTAAAGTGGGCAAATTTCGTTCCTGAATAAATTAATACGCTACGTTAGTTAAAACTCGGGTTGGAGAGGTCAATTTAATTTTATACTAAATAAAGACTTTATTGGTAAATAGGTGACATATTTTATAAACATTTGTTGAATGTATGGATTATAATTTTGCGAGAGAGACCCGTGTTGACTCAATATTAATGGCAACAATTACAGCGTTCCACTTGGTACGGGCTATGTTCTGCAAATCTCATCCTCATCAAGCTTATGTTATGATTTAATAAAATTGTCATCTTCTTATGCATCACAATATTATAGTATTTTTATGATTATTATATCGTTATTGTTATTATAATTGATATCTACATCATTTTCGTAATCACATAATTGATCTTATTATTATTATTATTATTATTATTATTATTATTATCTTAAAAAGACAAGACGTATCTATATTAGTAAGATTGTGTTTCCATTTTACTGATTTTATATTGTTATTGATGTGTACGTAATATGTATTTACATGGTTTGTGGGATCGAGTTTGGGTAAAGTTGGTATTACTTTATGTCGGATTGGAGACTAATCAAAATATCAACAACTGTTTAGGCATGATGCTACGTTACGATATTCTTGCATAAGCACATGCAACCTGTATATGTTTTTCCAACAATTCCTCCTAATTTATAATTGAATTTTAAACCTTAATTAATTATTTTAATTTTCTTATACGTCTTCCCTCATATATTTTCTTTGTGATCATGAAATGCAAACATCTTGTTGAATATTTGTTACCCTAGCTTCCCTATAAGAACGGTAATCTAAGAAAAAAGTCCTCAAGTTGTAACGTCAAAGTTGTTGTCACCGTGCAACTGCCAAATGTAAGTTATGTTCACGGACTTTGTATTAATGAAAATAAATAAATTTGAGATATTAAAATACATATATATTTTACACGTTTATAATAATAATTACTAACTTCAAATTAAAACTACATAAAAATCGGCATACGATCGTTTTAATTTGTTACATGTTACTTCCATTTGTATGGTTTTTTTTATTTTTTAAAGTTCATATATAAAAATTTATAGACTAAGGTATATAAACTTTATACTTACTAGGTTACATATGTTTCGTGGATCTTTTATATATACTAATTTGTGTGACACACGCGTTGCGTATGTAATTTATGTTAGATTATTAATTTTAAAAGCTTAATTTTTAGGATCGAGAAATTTATGAAAAGTTGGAGATATCTTTATTAAAAATTCATTTTCATGGCAAAATAGAGAGATTGTCTAAATTTGGGGGGCCTTTTTGGAAATCGGACAGAGCCTCAACCATGACGGCAATTTATATAGAAGATTATTACTATTGTTTTGTCATTTTCCCCGTGTGAATAAATGTGAAAATGTGAAATCTCTGACCTAGCTATTAATAAGTAATGGAGTATTATATTTTTTAGTGAAAATTAATTTCAATTTTACATTTTCAAGGGACAAAAGAAAAAGGTTTGATACTAACAATAAAAAATTATGGGGACTAAATAATTATTTATATTTGGACAAATATGTCCTCATTCGCCATTTCAATCCGACCAAAGCTAATTGTCTGTCTAATAGTCATGCACAACAGGTTGGCCTGACCCGGCCTGGCCTTGACCGTTGACTAGGCCAGGCCGAGCCTTTGACTTTCGGTCGGGCTTAGTGCTTAAAAATGGGGTATATCGAGGCCTGTAGGCCAGACCACGCTTTGGGTCAGGCTAGACCGGTCCGATCCGATCCATTCAATTTTTTTAATAATTTTAAATATTATAAAAACACCAAATAAAATTTTAAACTTAATTGATGTATTAATTAAAAGTAATGTATTATAACTTACAAGTTACAACTTATAAATTACAATAATGAATTAAAATAATGTACAATTTTAAAGATATTGTATTATTTTATACTATCATTAATAAAAAAAGTTTATTTTTTATGAACGTTATCTTTTTTATTATTATTATTATTTTACAAATAACTTTCTAGTTTTTAACCTAAGTATTTATTAAAATGAATATGCAATGAAAGTTCTGCAAAAAGTATAGATTGCTAGCTTGGTAGCTTGGTAAGGAAAATTCTTATATATTACATTACCCAATGTGTTTTTATGAATTTATTTATTCGTATATAAACAAATATGCATGAATCAAAGAAAATTGACAGGGCGAGCCGGGCTTTGGGTGAATCAAGTCAGGCCTCAAGCCAGGTCAGGTCTTAGACCAGGCCAGACCTCAGGCCGGGCTTTTTGGCAGGCCAGGCCAGACCAGATCTGAGCCAAAAAAATATGGCATGTTCAAGGCCTTCAGGCCGAACCAGGCCAGACTTTGACCAGGCCGGATCAAGGCCGGGTCGCAGGCCATTTGTGCGCCATTACTGTCTAATGGGATGTTTGTTTTGCAGGAATGGATGGATGATAATTTTTAATATGTATTATATTTATTTTATATTATATTATAATTGTATATATAAATATATAGATTATATAATATAATATATATCATATTATATTTTTAAAAATGTATTATATTATATGCATTAGTATACATTATATTTACTTTATATTATATTATATTATAATATTATATATTAATATAGTATTATAATATTAATATATATTATACTTATTTTGAACTATTATATACACACACACACACACACACACAACTAGTTAGTTAAAATATTTTGGTCATTATATTTTATTTTCTTCTATTCCGATATAATTTTTAAATAACTTATCAAACACAAATAAAATGATTAATTTTAATTTTATTATAATTTGATTCTGATTTTAACTATCGTTCAAAGAGATTCTATACAATCAAACGTTCTCTAAGTATAATTATCAAAATCCAAATAAAAATTATTGCCACGTTTCTACAATTTTTTGCCCTTTTAATATCAATGCCAAAAATATACACATAAATTAGCTTCGGATCTTAGTTCA
This sequence comes from Hedera helix, assembly GCA_947179155.2. Taxonomy (NCBI): domain Eukaryota; kingdom Viridiplantae; phylum Streptophyta; class Magnoliopsida; order Apiales; family Araliaceae; genus Hedera; species Hedera helix. The sequence goes on from OX359268.1 coordinate 37,119,349, forward strand.
TGTGACCTGATGGCTGACGAAATTTGCACTGACCAAACCTAAAGATTGTATTACTTCCAAGTATCATTTTAGAATTTAGACCGACTGACGTCAATTCTCCTACCACATTATAAAATAAATATTTATTTGAAAAAAAATATATCTTACTATAATTTTATATATTAACTTTTTTATCATCAATTGGATGGATAAATAATACGATGGACTCAATCTTTATAATTTTATCAAACTTTATATATTGATATTTTTTATAATTCAGCAAAATACTTTGTGGGACTATATTAATTTTCATTAAGTCTGTAAATGAATTGAACTGTTCGTGAATATATTTGAGTTCGGTTCAAATTCGATTTGATTAACTTATTGAGTATAGTTTGTACATGATATCGCGTTCGATTGTTTGATCGAATATGTTCGTGAACCTTGTAGCTTGGTTCGATTTTGTTAGTGAACAGTTTGGGTTCAATTCGATTCGATTGATTCGCGAGTAGTTCGTGAGATCGATGCTTGAATTCGAATTGTATTTCTTACATGTTTAATATTTTTAAATTCTAAATACAAATAATTAATTCAAATGTTTGTAAACTTGATCAAGTTTGAATATGTTCATGAGTTGTTCGCGAACGAGTTTGTGTTCGTGAATGTTTAGATGTATGCGAACATATTCGAGTCCGACTATGTTCGCGAATAGTTAACGATATGAGTTCGCACATATGTGTTGGTTCAATCATATTATACGAATATGTTCGAGTTCGACAAATTTAGATCGGATCGTTTGCAGTCCTAATTTTCATTAATACTACTATTTTTATAATAATAATTATTGTTGTTGTTGTATTTTTATTCTGTCCAGTTGGGTCAACGTGTTAAGCCCATCTTATTTTCAATCTAGTAATTTATAGATAAGTCTACACATAAATATCAAAAACAAATTCCAATCTCACTAGAGCCTGATAAAAAAATTTGTGTCAAATTTTACTTATTAATAGTAAAATAAAAATTTGAATTTGAATCTGTTTTTTAAAATTGTATTCTTAACTTATTCGTAATTTACTAGTAGCTCCTAATTCTTATTAACCTAGGCAGGCTAGCTCATCATCATCATTGACTAATTATGACTTCATTAATAGAAGATGATGAGTTCAAACGATTTTACTTTTCTTTTGTTTATTAAGAGCTTTTAGTATTAACTATACATGCACATTATGTCTGTGTTCAAATAGAGTTTTTTCTAGAAGCACCCACCCTACCCTGTAGTATTCTTTATTCCCTTTGTACTTGCGAGTATGGATGGTGGGTGGGCCGACGGCGTCTTCAAGTCTTAATCATGTTTATATATGTTGTTGAACAATCTTTTTTTTTTTGGAAAATATATTTAATTACATCACTGACGCGTGTTTGCCATTAACATTTCTACTACTTTTTAGCTTACGTATTAAATTTATATTTTAAAGGTTGGAAGGAAGTTGAACCTAGCTGTGAACTAAGGGAGAGTGGTTGAGACATGGGATGGGAGAAGACTAATTCGAAAACAGAGACATTTCAATTTAATACAAACTTCTTTCAAAAGTTCAAACTTAAATACATATGCATATATACATATAATTCTATGTATACAAACCACACACAAATAATTATACATATTAACACAAATGATAAGACTCATGTAATGCATACAATAAAATATATAAAAAAATTATATGGTAAAGTCCCACTTTCTATATATATATATATATATATATAACCAAAGACTTTCTTGCCTGCTGCTTTCTATTGTCAAACTTTTCTTGTTTCCACTGGATTTTTTTTATATCAAATAATAATCAATAATAAAATAATAACAATAATTTCTTACATTAGATTTATTCCACAAAACAGAACTAGTCAACCACCCCAACAATCTAATTTTAACCCCACCCCCTCCCACCTTCCTTGACATCTTCTTCTATAAAAACTATATATGCACCTTCCTTCTATCTTCCATTGATAAAACCAGGCTTTCTGGTACAAAACTTCATTACCCAGAGAGACCAAATTGCCTTGGAAATCGAACCATATTCTAAAAACTGCGCGCTTATCCAAGTTGGTGATCTTCAAGGGCATACTAGCTAGCGTCCTATTTTCTCTTCTAATCAAAATGGATAAAATCATGAAAACACTAGTGTTTTCATGCATTCTCTTCTCTATATTTGCCTCGTCTTCTGCTCAAAATTGCTTGAGCTACTCATTCACCAACAACAAAATATACAGCACATGCACTAACCTTCCTGTCCAAAACTCTGTTTTACACTGGACTTACCACCAAACAAACCACACCGTCGACATAGCTTATCGACACCGTGGAGTCTCCACATCACAGTGGGTTGCTTGGGCACTCAATATTGATGGAAGAGGAATGATTGGGGCACAAAGCCTGGTAGCAATCAGGAACTCTGGCGGCACTGTACGTGCCTACACCTCGCCCGTATCTAGTTATACTCCTCAGTTGGCACAAGGTCGTTTGAGCTTCAATGTTCCGAACATTTCAGCAGAGTTTACTACCAGTGGTGAGATTATCATATTTGCTACTTTAGAACTTCCCAGCGGCCGTACCAATTTTAACCAGGTGTGGCAAATAGGTCCACTTTCTGGTGGTACTCCTTCCGCGCATAGTTTAAATTCAGAAAATAAGAATTCTGTGGGAACTGTTGATTTTAGTTCTGGTCAGACTAGTTCTGGTGGCGGTGTGGGAGTTGTAAGACGACGGAGAAAAAATGTAAGTGACTCAATCTCTTGATTATAGCTGTTGGAGACTAACTTTTAATTTGAGTCTTGCTGAGAACTGATGGCAATTTTTTTCAGGTTCATGGTGTGCTGAATACGGTGAGTTGGGGTATTTTGTTGCCTTTGGGAGCTTTGACAGCTAGGTACTTGAAGGTGTTCAAGTCAGCTGATCCAGCCTGGTTTTACCTTCATGCCGTATGCCAGTCATCAGCCTACATCGTAGGGGTAGCCGGATGGGGCACTGGCCTCAAACTCGGCAGTGATTCTAAAGGAATTCAATTTGACAAGCACAGGAACATTGGCATAACCCTATTCTGCCTAGGAACACTTCAGGTACCTAATTCTTAAAACAAACTTATCTGCAGACCAACCTATCATGTAGCACTCCTTGTTCCGAAACAAGAGAGAAATTGTCTTTACAAGTATATTTGTGAATTCCTAAAATTCAAAATCAATACGACATTATTTGACTTTAGTACATAAAATTTCTCAAAATTGATCGTAATGGTACCAACCCTTTTGCCTATAGATATTTTAAAGAAAAGCGTATTTTAGTTCCTTCAATGAAAGAAAATATAGAGGCCACCGGAACTGATGTGATCCTGTTCGGCATGTAGGTATTTGCCCTGCTCTTGAGGCCTAAGAAGGATCACAAATACAGATTGTTCTGGAACATCTACCACCACACAATTGGATACGCGGTCATTATTCTAAGCATAGTCAACATCTTTGAAGGATTCGACATCTTGGACCCGGCAAAAAAATGGAAAAGAGCATACATCGGCGTTCTGATTTTTTTGGGAGCCGTTGCAGCAATATTGGAAGCCTTTACATGGTTTATCGTTCTAAAGAGGAAAAGGGATGGCTCAGATAAATACCCACATGCTGTCAATGGAGCAAACGGAGCAAACGGATATGGTGGTTTCAGGTCACAACAAGCAGCGTAGATTGTATTATATGCTAAAAATACATCACATTGTGCTTTGTTATAAGCCTGCATTTAGATTGTCGTCTTTTATATGATTAGTTAGGATTTTTTGGGCTCTCTATGTTGAGGGGGAGTAGTTTTATTTTTTGATTATCTAGCGACTTTATTTTAGATTATTATTTGGGCATTGTATTGTGTAAAGTTTATTTAAATATATAGATACATATATAACCATACTCCATGTTTCTCATTTTATGTTTATATTACTTTTCTTATTAATTAGATTCTGCTTATCATTCTCAACTACCTCCCAGTGAAACTTAATACCTGGTGGAATAAATATAAAAAATAATGCAATAATCAATATTTTTGAAATAATAAAAAGCATCAAAACCAACTCAAACCAGGCAAACGGTATTATATACAAGAAAAAGGTTCTATTAGATATGAACCATCTTACGGCCAAACAATACAAGACTTGAGCATATATATCAGCATTATGAAAACAAGTACGGCCAGTAGTCTTTTGTATTCACTGTAAAAGTAATAATCATGATCACAGAGGTGCTAACAATTCATTCCAACGAAGAAAACAGTTACTGAAAAGGAAAAAGGAAATAAAAGAAAAATATATATACAAGACTAATCAGTTTAGTGTAGCATTTATTTTTTATTAAGCGGGAACCTCACATCTTTGGCGAGCTGCAGATTGATTTCCAGGTTCAAGAGTAGCTATTTCTTTGACAACTTGAGCTTCGTCTGCTTCAAAGACCTCGATCTCTGAAGCAAGTTGAACTGAAATATGTATCCAATGACTGCAGTACTGCAAAGGAATTAATGATATAATGTTTGAGAATTAGAAGTTTCCATACCTTTATCAAACCGAAAGTCACTAAAGAATCGCAACAACTTGCTTCTGTTTGTGACAAGAACGTTCACAATCTCAGGAGGCTTGTTTTGATTAGCAGCAAAGAGCTAGTGGCATAAGAGAATTGAGAAATATCGAATCAGAAGAATCTAAATCGGGAAAAGACGCAAGAGCTGTTCGTATACACCTCCTTGAAGACATGAAATGCTTCGAACTGGATCGTCTTGTTTGAATCCTGAAAATACAAATAAGCAGGGTATCATTATAAATCAATAAATAAATAATTTATATTAAGACAAAAAAAACAGTATTGCATTGACATTTATCTAAATATGTAAATCTGCATATTTGTGTCTACATGCGAATAAACAAACAGTATATATACCCTGAGCAGGTTCATGAGGATCCTCATATTGTCCAGTAAGCTAACGTACCACACCATCACTAAAATATTTGAACGACCCAATAACATCATCCCTAATAACTGCAGTATATGAAACAATCAGATATGGAATTGTTGTTTAAACTTCATTAAAATACAGTTTTAATAAAATGATATAGTTCTGATGATCCAAAAGCAAACACGTACTATTCTTCTTCTTTTCTTTTGGATTCAAATAGAATTTTTTTTGAAATAAACATAGTGAGGATATGATGATATGTCAATTAGAGACATATATCCATAATTATTGATAGTGTATACCAGAAAGCAACTTAAAGGGGGAGAAGATATAGAAAAATAAGACATGGGGATGATGATTTAAAATAAAGAGAACATCTTAGATATGACACTAACTGTGTAATTACAATAACAGCAATGCACAAAATCCAGAACATCGATACTGGACCTTGACAGCATGCCTTCTTGTGATGTAGTTGGGAGACTCCAGCAATTTTGAGTTGCACTCTTGGAAAAACTGTAACCAAGAAAATAATTAGGATTTAGTTCAAGCAACTATTAATTGAACTTTGAAACAAGTAATTTACAACCATAAATTGCTTTTCTATAACGTGACTTCATAAAATGTCAATTATCAGTCCACAGATATCTAACATTTGCTGCTCATGAAAATTAGATTACAGAGAATTATTCTGGAAGAGTGAGAAGAGAGAATGACATGCAGCTGTTAATTTTTTGCCAGCCACTGGGAAATAGACAAACATTAGTCTCAGACCCAACTAGATTTCTTCTTTATGTTCATTCTCCAGTCACCGGTCACCAATCCCAATTTTCCTTTCCATAATACAAGCATTCTCCATTGTTTCCTGCACACGACATCCGTGGAAAGTGGATATGTGAGGAGTGAGAAATAAGCTTTAGACGTGAATAGCACCCCTTTTAGTTCATGTGAATTGAAGAGGGAAACTTAATTTGAGAGGAACTGTAGAAGATAAAATAATTTTGTGCTATGTAATTGGTTCGAGTATTTTTAATTTTGGGATTATGTTTTGCAACAAGCTGTAAGTCATAACGTAAGACTTCTAGCTTGAGGGGGAGTGTTAGTGCGGATTCAAGAATCATGACTATTGGATCGAGTACTGGAGTTGGAACTATTCTAGATGCATAATCAGTGGTAATCATTGATCACTACTGATTGATTTCCTTTACATGTTTAGCTTTAACTCTTATTAGCCTATACAAGGCTCTCTGTTGTACACTTGATAATAGTATGTAATAAGATTATCTTGTAGCATTCACATTTATCAAGTAAAATTTCACCAACGATTACATTTTCAATTTGATATATAGTTGCATTATGCAAGTTCAATTGAATGAACAGTAAGCGTGCAATTGCAACACTACTGATGCTGAAAAACAGGACTACAAAGATAAGATATACAAGAATGAAGAAGAAAGCACCACAAACATTTAAATTGTTAAAACAGTTGCTGTTATCTCGCTGGTTTAATTTTTTTACAAAGAAATTTTTTTCCAGCAAAGGGTAAATTTGCTGCTTCATCTATTATAATTGTCTTAGCCGACTCATATCTTCTGAGAGGATGCCAAAGATCATACGACTCAGGTATAATTATTAACGACTCTTAAGCCTTAAAGTTAATTATTACTGCAAATATGAACATAAAAATTACTAACTAAATACTGAATAATTATGTTAACAATCATTATCAACGACCCTTCGCATTGTTTTGAAGCTGGTTTGATCCTTCACATGCTGTATTCGTATTCGTATTCATATCATTCTTTGTTGTTTCTCTTAAACGAAGGCAAGCATGGTTATTACTAGTACTGTTTCTTTAACAAAAGAGGCAAGGTAGAAAACTAATCCTTAGTGAGTCGCGTGGTTGGTCAATTCTCTAAATTGTAGTACAGAAAATCATAATAATAAGCCAAAAAGTTCAATTATCAGATACATGTCACCCTTGATCCCAGCCCATGCAAACTTGTTGACAGTTTTTGGCCACTTTTTATGCAGGGTTTAGATATGGAAAACGAGAAAACCTTCAATATTTGTGCACTAACAATAACCCATTTTCTAATTGACATGAGTCACCTTCTATGCTACGTAATGAAAAATTGAAGTAATTCAGCAACAGTTGATTTATTTCTTGTCAAAAGCTCTTATAATCTAAATGAACGTGTGTACATTTCAGGTTTCTAACACAGAGGGAAAACTACCCATTTACATGTACATTAATTGACTACAAAATTTTATTATATATGTTATGAATAATTTGCCCACAAAGAGAGGGAATCTACAACTCCGTTCAGCACCAACCAAAATATTTCAGTCAACTCATACAATAAAAACGTTAGTGGTACTATTATTATTGTAATAAGTAATAGATATTTTAATTCTGTTTCACTTTAATGAGGACATTGACTGGAGAGTGGAGCCTCTTTTCTTGCAAGTAAAAACATAATAAGCATAGAGACACCCGGGATGGATGGATGGCTGCACAAGAATTGGGCATGAAGAAGAATACTTGACCCTTTTTAGCAACAAATTCCCTGTCAGTCTTTAAGCTCGTCCAGTAAATTTTTAGAAATTATATTAAAATATTTGACCATAGTTGTGACTTACTAGCTTAACTAAATTAGTATTAACGATTAAACCAGAAGTATGGATGAAGAATTCTACGACACTAATCTCAAGAATATATGCAGACTACGTACCACTTAGTTAATGATAAATCAATTTCATCGTTTTTGTTGAACATTTTAACAAATAGTAATATTCATTTTTATTTTTTTTGATAAAAAAACTATGACTTTTTCTTTCTTTTAATTAATAAAGAGAGTATTTTTTTTTTTTTTTTTTGAATCAAGTGAATTATGGGATAAATTATGATATACTTCACCCGTTCCGTTCCAAATTATAAGATCAAATTCATTTTTTTAAAAATTATTTTTAAACTTAAAATTAATATAAATTCATTTATTTTATGTTAATATGGTTATGAATATCATAAATTACCTAAAAAATACTATTACTTATAAAATTTATTATTTTTAAAATTTAAACAAATCATGTCAATTATAAATTTAACTTTTAGAAAATCAATATTAGTCCTATATAATTTAGAATAGAGAGAGTATTACATAAGAATCATATCATTGGTCTATGATTACTATTGATTGATAGATATAAAACTCCATCCGTTTTAAATGGTAAGATTAATATTGACTTTTAAAAAGTTAATTTTAAATATTTTTAAATTTAAAATTGAGATGAATTTATTTAATTTATTTTAATACAATTATAAATATCATAAACTATCTAAAAATTACTATTAATTATAAAATTTATTATTTTAAATTTTTATATAATTATTTTAATTTTAAAAATAATTTAAATTAATTTTAAAAAAATAAATAATCTATAATATAAAACAGAGCGGTTCAAATCCTAAGACTTCAACATCCAACGACCTCAAATCAATTTAGACTTTAACATCCAACAGTCTAAAATCATTTGAGACTTTAACATCCAACGGTCATTAATCTATTTCTCATTCCCCCCCCCCCCCCAATTCAACATCTTTTTTTCAAAAATCTATCCATTCACATTTCCCACCTAAATCAAATTCACCACTACACTATAATAATAATAATAATAATAATAATAATAATAATAATAATAATAATTATTATTATTATTATTATTATTAATATAATAATAGTAATAATAATAATTATAATTAAGTAATAATAATTATAATAATAGTAGTAGTAATAATAATCATAATAATACTAACAATAATAATAATAACAATAATAACAATAATAATAATAACAATAATAACAATAATAATAATAATAATAATAATAATAATAATAATAATAATAATAATAATAATAATAATAATAATAATAATAATAATAATAATAATAATAATAATAATAATAATAATAATAATAATAATAATATTAATACTAATATTAATAATAATAACAATAATTATTATAATAATAGTAATAATAATAACAATAATAATTATAATAATAGTAATAATAACAGCAATAAAAAAAATTATACGTAAACAACATGGGCCACTTTTTTAGCATTGACGTCATTTTTCTATTTTTCGGGTATTGCGGTCGATATATTTTCACATGCAAATTGATTTAGGCGAAAAATTATAGAAACGGTTTAGATTCATTCTAATTGATTTGTAAGTTATTTTAGGTTACAAGACTCTTTAAGTAATAGAGTATTTTTGAAATTTTAATTTATGTTGTGCCTGACGCGGGCAATTACGTGTCATCTCTTTGGTGTTTTGCTGGCTATGTCGAGAGCAACTATTGTAGTAGACTCTGATTTATAGTATGAGAATCTTTTGTTTAATTTCAAGAAAAAATATAGAGAAAAAAATGTTATGATGATGCGATTTAGTTGGTGTTATGACAATACTTTTTTGTTTAGACTTAGATGGCTCATTTGATACTTTTGGGTATATATGCAAAAGCCTTTTTTTTAGATTTTTATATTTTTTTTCCCTCATTGGATCTCACCAAATGACTTGCAGTACTATCATTTTTAATTTTCATAGGAAATACTGTTTATAGATCATATTGATTGATGATTAGAGATACTGGAAACAAATAAATACTGTCAAATTTTTCATTCCATTTTGTCAATAAATGAAAGATGTGTGATGTGACGCCCCCAAATCTGAGCCCACACAGCCCAAACTTGAGTCGTCAAAAGACTACAACAAAATTATTACAATGAAATACAACGTACAACAATACAGTGGATAATACAACACAACTAAGTCTTCATTATTATTGCCACACTATTTTATAACACGTGAAGACTATGATAGCTATCCCCGCACTCTCACTCCATTCCCCGGCTAGACCCCGTTACGTTCTCATCTCCTGTTGAAAAACAATGGAACGAAAAGAAAGGGTGAGCTCAAATAGCCCAGTAAGAAATATCATGACTAAGATAATGACGAATAATTTATCATTAGCCTTCAACAGTTGAGTTCTTGATAGAATACAATAGACTACAAGGTTTATATCAAAAACTGCAGTTAAATTCTTAAACAACGTTCAGATCAATAATAGCAGCGGAATGAGCAATCTATTAGAAGAATAATGCAGACTATAATGTCCACTCGCTTCTCTTTTTAGTAAAAATATCATCAACTTTTATCATCTGAAATACCTTTAGTCAAGATAATACAACTTCACAGTTCCTGGTCATAATCATGCAGATCAACAGTTCGTCTTTGCACTACGGGCCAAAGACATTCAATATAACACCAACGGTCATGATTATACCAGATTCAGCCTTTGGTCATAATCATACCAACCAACAGTTCATCTTTGCACTACGGGCCAAAGAGAACATTCACCACGTGTCATAAAAGACACCGAACAGATGTATCGCCTTTAACCTAGTATATCGCCTTTAACCTATCATCTGTTCAACAATTATATCACATCTGTGCCCCCGGCCACAGATATTCACAACAGTTTGATTCTTAATGATTAATACAAATAACAGTGATACAAATGATGAACAGAAGAACAGGATAAACAATAAGTATCGGAAGTTTACTTTGTGCAGATTCAAATAATGTCCAAATTGCCAACATGATGTGGAGTGAAATTTAAAAATGATATTCAAGATCCACAGTTCAGAATAACGATTACAGTTCAATAGAAATGTTCAGAAAATAGGAAGGTTCAGTTGAACTAATGAAATTCAACTATTATGGAACATATAATATTTTCAGGAATTATAGAAGCAATAGTTCCATAATAAGTTTCGATTTAGGTGTATGGAAGAAAATAATATCCCTTACCGTAGCAGGTTTGATTAACAAAAGGTGAAGGGAATTAATATCCCTTACCATAGTAAGTTTGAATAATGGAAGATGAAAAGGATGGTATCCCTTATGAGTATAAAGGAAAATGATATCACTTACGAATATGGAATAAAAGTGTCATGTGATAATTCGTGTAGACAAATTATTTCCACACGAGACAAATAAAAAGGGTTATTCACCAACAGGCGATAATCCGCACCGTAAGGTTATTCCCATCAATTTAAATACGAATAGTTATTCACCAAACAGGCGTAATCCGCACCGTAAGGTTATTCCCACAATTTAATAGAATTTGAACACGAAGAGTTATTCACCAAACAGGCGATAATCCGCACCGTAAGGTTATTCTCAAAGATTAATAAGGAATGAATACAAAAGGTTATTCACCAACAGGCGGTAAACCGCGCCGTAAGGTTATTCCCACAATTTAATACATGGAAATAAATGGCACAAGAAAGAAACGATATTATTTTCGATAATCAAAGAATGATAATCCCTTCAAGTAAGAAAGAAAATAATATCCATTTATGATGATGAAAAGAGTGATACCCCTTACCTTAACACGTGACTGGATATTGATTTAAATGAGGTTGATCAACCTATATATTTTTAATATAATTAGTAATTACCACATATAAATTTCAAAGTGTATGATAACTCGTATAATATGAACTATCAAAATTATATATATTTAACATAATTTTTGTAGTATAATATAACTACTTTAAAATAGTTTTTAAAATAATATTCCAAAATAAATCTTCCAAAGAAAGCTTTTAAAAATGAATCTTCTCAAAGAAGAGTCTTCTAAAGGAAGATTTGTGAATACCGTGAAAAATAGGAATTTATAAAATTACTACTCTTTAATAAAAGACTTACTTGAAAATTTTCTGCACTCCTTTTGGCTTTCAAACTCTCAAAATAGCCTTACTATTCTCAGAGAAAACTCATAAAATTCTTATAGAAAAATTTTATATTTTAGGTGTGATTTTTCTATTCAGCTGAGCAAGCTATTTATAGGAGAAATAAGGGTACTATGCGTGTGGTAGGTGGCAGCAGTACATTAGGTTTGCGCATGCCAATCTTATTTTTCAAAAGTGGCAGCGCAGTCGGCTGCCACCAACTCCCCAATTTCTGAATTTGTTTCTCATGTGGCCCCCACAGATGGCCCACATGTTTACTATTCCAAATAGTAAAAATTAATTAATTTTTTTTTTTTTTTTTTTTTGTAAATTTAATTATTTATTCTTCCTGTAGATCAAACAATAAAATAATGCTACAACAATAATTCAATAATAATGTAATAAACACGGTACAGATTATTATTAATTTAATAATATAAATTACAGTATATTTGCTACTGTGACAATTATTAGGTTCAATAATTTTAAAAATAGTGCCGCAACAATTATTGAGTCAATGATATGAAATACAGTGTAATGACAATTATTGAATCAATAATGCAAAATACTGTGTAACAACAATTATTGAATTGATAATATAAAATATTATGCAGTGACAATTATTGATGAAATGATGCGCAACAGTTACGGTGTCAATTATCAGACCAATAATATGAGACACTGTGCAATACCGTGTGCTACTGTAGAGTACCGTGTGCTATACTGAAATACCATAAATTACCGTATACTACTATTCTTTTATCACCAGTATTTAAACAGTTAACACCGTTGACTATTTATATTTAAAAAGGTTACTTCTGTCGTTTTCTATATCCGACAATTATTCCGTTGTGGGGTACACAAATAATTTGTTATTTCGGCGCCGTCGTACGGCACGAATATTCCCCGACCAAACGAATATTCCCCGACAAAATAAAATTTGCACATAACATCCTTAACTTTCAATTTTGTCAATTTAACCATTTACTGTTTCAGGAAAAAATATATATGAAGAAAAATTAAATTTTGTATTTCATAAATTCGGGGTCTTACAACCTCCCCTCCTTATGAAATTTCGTCCCCGAAATTGACGTACCTGGCATTTTGAAGAGGTATGGATACCTAGACTTCATCTCAGATTCTAGCTCCCAGGTCATTTCCTCAATATCTTGGTTCCTCCATAAAACCTTAACTTGAGGTATAGCCTTTGAGCGTAAGATCTGCTCCTTCTTATCTAGGATCTTAACAGGTACCTCCTCATACGTTAAATCTTCTGCTATAACGTCTGGTTCTAACTCAATGACGTGGTTTGGGTCCTTCACATATTTACGTAACATAGATATGTGAAAAACGTTATGGATGCGAGACATACTTGGTGGTAGGGCTAGTCTGTAGGCTACGGATCCTACTCGATCGAGGATTTCAAATGGGCCAATAAATCGAGGGTTGAGCTTTCCTCTCTTTCCGAATCTCGTAACTCCTTTCCATGGAGAAACACGTAAGAATACATGATCTCCGACGTTGAATCTCTCATCTCTCCGATGAAGATCGGCATAACTCTTTTGTCGTTCTTGTGCTGTCTGTATTCGTTGTCGGATCATTTGGATCTTTTCGGTCGTCAAGCGTACCAACTCGGGTCCCAACAGTTTTGCTTCTCCTACCTCATTCCAACATACTGGAGAGCGACACTTGCGTCCATATAAAGCCTCGAATGGAGCCATACCTATACTTGCTTGGTAACTGTTGTTGTAAGAAAATTCCACCAATGGTAAGTACTTATCCCAACTTCTTTTGAAATCTAGTACGCAAAGTCTCAAAAGATCTTCGAGGGTCTGGATTGTCCTTTCCGATTGTCCGTCCGTTTGAGGATGGTATGCAGAACTAAAACGTAGTTCAGTGCCCATAGCTTTTTGTAGACTGATCCAAAAGCGTGAAGTGAATCTAGGATCTCGATCAGAAACTATGGAAACTGGCATGCCATGCAATCTCACGATCTCATTTATGTACATACCGGCAAGACGTTCAAGTGAAAAGTTTTCTCGTATAGGCAAGAAATGAGCGGATTTGGTCAATCTATCTACGATGACCCAAATTGCATCTAAGCCTTGAGAAACTTTGGGAAGACCCGTCACGAAATCCATATTGATGTGTTCCCACTTCCATTCGGGAACCTCAAGTGGTTGTAAAGGACCCTTAGGTACTTGATGCTCTGCCTTGACACGTTGACAAGTTAAGCACCTTGAGATAAACTCTGCAATCTCCCTTTTCATATTGTTCCACCAAAATGTATGTCGAAGATCTCGATACATCTTGGTACCTCCTGGGTGGATTGCAAATGGCGTGTTGTGTGCCTCCATCATGATTTTATGCTTTAATTCAGGATCGTTAGGAACACAGAGTCGAGAGTTGACTCGAAGTATTCCTTTCTCGTCGATTCTTGCTTCGGGAATGGTACCTTCTTGTACTTTCTTTATCATGTTTATCAGTTCCGGATCGGTAGCTTGAGCAGCTTTAATTTTATCGATTAAAGCTGGTTCTACTCGCACGTGAGCAATCTTCGAGTGGGTCCCTGGTGTCTTTAGCTCCATCTCCATCTTTTGCAAGTCGTACAAAATACGCTTTTGTGTTGTCAGCAGTGCACTTGTACTCGCATAAGATTTTCTGCTCAAAGCGTCAGCTACAACGTTCGCCCTTCCCGGGTGATACTGGATTGTGTGATCATAATCCTTCAACAGCTCAAGCCAACGTCGTTGTCGCATGTTGAGTTCCTTCTGGGTGAAGAAATACTTGAGACTTTTATGATCCGTATAGATATCCACTTTCTCTCCGTACAAGTAGTGTCTCCAGATCTTCAACGCGAAAACGACTGCTGCCAACTCTAGATCATGAGTAGGGTAATTTTTCTCATAATCTTTGAGTTGTCGAGAGGCATAGGCTATAACCTTTCCATGTTGCATAAGGACACAGCCTAGACCTTTGCCTGAAGCATCGCTGTATATGACAAATTCTCCCGATCCTGATGGAATGGTCAGAACAGGAGCTGAAACAAGTCTCCTCTTAAGCTCTTGAAAACTTTTCTCGCATTGCTCGCTCCATATGAATTTTGTGCTTTTCCGAGTAAGCTGAGTTAATGGAGTGGCGATTCGAGAAAATCCTTCTACGAATCTCCGATAATAACCAGCTAGGCCCAGAAAACTTCGGACTTCGGTTACTGTCTTGGGTTGTTCCCAATTTAGTACCGTTTCAATCTTCGCAGGATCGACTGATATTCCTTGACTAGAAATCACATGCCCAAGAAACGTGACCTCCTCAAGCCAGAACTCACATTTCTTCAACTTGGCATATAATTTGTTCTCACGGAGCTTCTGGAGTATCAATCTCAGGTGTTGTTCATGATCCTCACGACTTTTGGAGTATATGAGGATGTCATCAATAAAGACAACCACAAAATGATCCAAATATTCCTTGAATATTCGGTTCATCATGTCCATGAAAGCTGCAGGAGCATTGGTTAGTCCAAAAGGCATGACTAAAAACTCATAATGCCCATAACGAGTTCTGAAAGCAGTCTTTGGAATGTCCTCAGCTTTAACCTTTAACTGATGATATCCAGAACGGAGATCAATCTTTGAGAAATGTTGAGCACCTTGTAATTGATCAAACATGTCATCAATTCGAGGTAACGGATACCTGTTTTTGATGGTGACATGGTTCAATTCTCGGTAGTCAATGCACAATCTCATACTCCCGTCTTTCTTCTTCACAAATAGAACAGGAGCACCCCAAGGTGATGCACTCGGACGAATGAAACCAGTATCCAACAATTCCTGTAGTTGGACTTTTAACTCTTGAAGTTCAATGGGAGCCATTCGGTATGGAGTTTTGGAAATGGGCTTGGTACCAGGTTCAAGATCAATACAAAATTCAATTTCACGGTTTGGGGGTAAACCAGGAAGTTCCTCCGGAAAAACGTCAGGAAACTCATTAACAATGGGAATATCATTCAAGTTTGACGTATTTTTGTTCAAATCAGTGACATGAGCTAAAAAGGCTTGACATCCATTTTTCAATAAACGAATGGCTTTATGGCTAGAAATAACAGTTATAGATTTCAATGGTTTAGTTGCTTGAATTTGCATGACAGGTTGATTAGGAATATGAAAACTAATAATCTTATGAAAACAATCAATTTTAGCATGATGGGTAGTCAACCAATCAATTCCTAAAATCACATCAAATTCATGCATCTCCAAAGAAATAAGGTCAACAGGTAATGTGAGGTTGTTGATTTGAACTAGGCAAGATTTATAGACAGTAGATGTAATGGTCATTTCTCCTAATGGGGTTTCAACTGATAAGTCAAAGTCCAAATTTTCAGGAGTTAAGTTTAAACGCTGAGCACATGCAGGTGAGATAAAAGAATGGGTAGAGCCAGTATCTAACAAAGCGTAGACTTCACGAGAATTTATGAATAGCTTACCGGTTATCACCTCGTTCGAGTTTCGTGCCATTTGGGATGTCACAACAAAAGCTCTCCCTTGAACTACAGATTTTCCCTTATCCGCGCTAGCTTTTGGTATCATCACTGTAGCTGGACTTGATTTTGTGGCAGGACAAAACCGCGCAAGATGACCCTCTTTCCCACAACTGTAGCACTTTTTGGACTGCAGTGTACAGTTTGGGCTGATGTGACCTTCCTGACCACACCTATAGCATCTCACTGGTGGTCGATCTTCTCCTCTTGAAACTGGGGTCGGTGCTGGTGCTGGTACTGGTGCCCTTCCATAATTATTATGGAATCTCTTTCTTTTAAAATTGTTTTCACTGGATTCTCCTCTTCTGTTATTTGATGTGGAATTATCACCGAAGTGTTGGTTACCTCCTCGATGGTTCTCGTTCCTGTGGTTGTTATCATTTCTCTGATCATTGACTCTTGGCTGTAATTTTTCATCTGTTTGCTCCACCCTTTGAGCCCTATCAACAACATCTGAATACAAACTAAATTTATGAGAGCTAAGTTGTTGACGGATTTCGAATCTTAGACCACGTAAGAACATCCGACTCATCCGTGCTTCGTCATCTACTAGATGAGTCGCAAAACGAGACAGTTCAGCAAACTTAGCTTCATATTGAGAAACTGTCATGTTTCCCTGCTCCAGCTTAATGAATTCCACTTCCTTCATATGGCGGATGCTTTCTGGGAAGTACTTTTCATTAAATAGCTCTTGGAATTCTGTCCAAGACATCTCAAGTGCTGAAGGGTGGATACGTTTTACCGCTTCCCACCAGTGATCCGCCTCACCTCGAAACATAAAAGTAGCAAAGGGCACCTTCTGATCATCAGCGCATTGTAGGACATCAAGTATTTTTGTCGTCTGCTTCAGCCATGCCTCCGCTTTGAGTGGGTCAGGCTTCCCGTGGAATTCAGGTGGTCCCAATTCTTTAAATTGCTTGACAGTGACTATCCTCAAATTACCAGCGTTTCTACCGTTATTGTTAACTGGATTTCCTCTTGCCTGATTCTGCATGAACTGCATGAAATTCCTAAAGAATCCATCATTCATCATGTTATCAGGAATATTATTTCCTGAGTTGGCAGGAGGATTGTTTGTGGCTTCTTGATTTTCGGCTACATTCGCTTCGGGTATTTCATAGTTAACTTCATGATTTCCAGATGCCATACTTAACTGTGGTCACAAAATAAATGTTAGTTTAAACAAACTGACTCATCACTTCATGTCCCTACATTCAAATTGACTCATTAGATAATAAAATCTAATTTAGGTGGGACACACTAGTGACTGATTATATTTGTCTCTCCCCTCCTAGTTCTACCCCAGATCTCCATTAAAGACCATATCCCTAAGCTCTGATACCAACTGTGACGCCCCCAAATCTGAGCCCACACAGCCCAAACTTGAGTCGTCAAAAGACTACAACAAAATTATTACAATGAAATACAACGTACAACAATACAGTGGATAATACAACACAACTAAGTCTTCATTATTATTGCCACACTATTTTATAACACGTGAAGACTATGATAGCTATCCCCGCACTCTCACTCCATTCCCCGGCTAGACCCCGTTACGTTCTCATCTCCTGTTGAAAAACAATGGAACGAAAAGAAAGGGTGAGCTCAAATAGCCCAGTAAGAAATATCATGACTAAGATAATGACGAATAATTTATCATTAGCCTTCAACAGTTGAGTTCTTGATAGAATACAATAGACTACAAGGTTTATATCAAAAACTGCAGTTAAATTCTTAAACAACGTTCAGATCAATAATAGCAGCGGAATGAGCAATCTATTAGAAGAATAATGCAGACTATAATGTCCACTCGCTTCTCTTTTTAGTAAAAATATCATCAACTTTTATCATCTGAAATACCTTTAGTCAAGATAATACAACTTCACAGTTCCTGGTCATAATCATGCAGATCAACAGTTCGTCTTTGCACTACGGGCCAAAGACATTCAATATAACACCAACGGTCATGATTATACCAGATTCAGCCTTTGGTCATAATCATACCAACCAACAGTTCATCTTTGCACTACGGGCCAAAGAGAACATTCACCACGTGTCATAAAAGACACCGAACAGATGTATCGCCTTTAACCTAGTATATCGCCTTTAACCTATCATCTGTTCAACAATTATATCACATCTGTGCCCCCGGCCACAGATATTCACAACAGTTTGATTCTTAATGATTAATACAAATAACAGTGATACAAATGATGAACAGAAGAACAGGATAAACAATAAGTATCGGAAGTTTACTTTGTGCAGATTCAAATAATGTCCAAATTGCCAACATGATGTGGAGTGAAATTTAAAAATGATATTCAAGATCCACAGTTCAGAATAACGATTACAGTTCAATAGAAATGTTCAGAAAATAGGAAGGTTCAGTTGAACTAATGAAATTCAACTATTATGGAACATATAATATTTTCAGGAATTATAGAAGCAATAGTTCCATAATAAGTTTCGATTTAGGTGTATGGAAGAAAATAATATCCCTTACCGTAGCAGGTTTGATTAACAAAAGGTGAAGGGAATTAATATCCCTTACCATAGTAAGTTTGAATAATGGAAGATGAAAAGGATGGTATCCCTTATGAGTATAAAGGAAAATGATATCACTTACGAATATGGAATAAAAGTGTCATGTGATAATTCGTGTAGACAAATTATTTCCACACGAGACAAATAAAAAGGGTTATTCACCAACAGGCGATAATCCGCACCGTAAGGTTATTCCCATCAATTTAAATACGAATAGTTATTCACCAAACAGGCGTAATCCGCACCGTAAGGTTATTCCCACAATTTAATAGAATTTGAACACGAAGAGTTATTCACCAAACAGGCGATAATCCGCACCGTAAGGTTATTCTCAAAGATTAATAAGGAATGAATACAAAAGGTTATTCACCAACAGGCGGTAAACCGCGCCGTAAGGTTATTCCCACAATTTAATACATGGAAATAAATGGCACAAGAAAGAAACGATATTATTTTCGATAATCAAAGAATGATAATCCCTTCAAGTAAGAAAGAAAATAATATCCATTTATGATGATGAAAAGAGTGATACCCCTTACCTTAACACGTGACTGGATATTGATTTAAATGAGGTTGATCAACCTATATATTTTTAATATAATTAGTAATTACCACATATAAATTTCAAAGTGTATGATAACTCGTATAATATGAACTATCAAAATTATATATATTTAACATAATTTTTGTAGTATAATATAACTACTTTAAAATAGTTTTTAAAATAATATTCCAAAATAAATCTTCCAAAGAAAGCTTTTAAAAATGAATCTTCTCAAAGAAGAGTCTTCTAAAGGAAGATTTGTGAATACCGTGAAAAATAGGAATTTATAAAATTACTACTCTTTAATAAAAGACTTACTTGAAAATTTTCTGCACTCCTTTTGGCTTTCAAACTCTCAAAATAGCCTTACTATTCTCAGAGAAAACTCATAAAATTCTTATAGAAAAATTTTATATTTTAGGTGTGATTTTTCTATTCAGCTGAGCAAGCTATTTATAGGAGAAATAAGGGTACTATGCGTGTGGTAGGTGGCAGCAGTACATTAGGTTTGCGCATGCCAATCTTATTTTTCAAAAGTGGCAGCGCAGTCGGCTGCCACCAACTCCCCAATTTCTGAATTTGTTTCTCATGTGGCCCCCACAGATGGCCCACATGTTTACTATTCCAAATAGTAAAAATTAATTAATTTTTTTTTTTTTTTTTTTTTGTAAATTTAATTATTTATTCTTCCTGTAGATCAAACAATAAAATAATGCTACAACAATAATTCAATAATAATGTAATAAACACGGTACAGATTATTATTAATTTAATAATATAAATTACAGTATATTTGCTACTGTGACAATTATTAGGTTCAATAATTTTAAAAATAGTGCCGCAACAATTATTGAGTCAATGATATGAAATACAGTGTAATGACAATTATTGAATCAATAATGCAAAATACTGTGTAACAACAATTATTGAATTGATAATATAAAATATTATGCAGTGACAATTATTGATGAAATGATGCGCAACAGTTACGGTGTCAATTATCAGACCAATAATATGAGACACTGTGCAATACCGTGTGCTACTGTAGAGTACCGTGTGCTATACTGAAATACCATAAATTACCGTATACTACTATTCTTTTATCACCAGTATTTAAACAGTTAACACCGTTGACTATTTATATTTAAAAAGGTTACTTCTGTCGTTTTCTATATCCGACAATTATTCCGTTGTGGGGTACACAAATAATTTGTTATTTCGGCGCCGTCGTACGGCACGAATATTCCCCGACCAAACGAATATTCCCCGACAAAATAAAATTTGCACATAACATCCTTAACTTTCAATTTTGTCAATTTAACCATTTACTGTTTCAGGAAAAAATATATATGAAGAAAAATTAAATTTTGTATTTCATAAATTCGGGGTCTTACATGTGAGATATCCAAAAATACTATATTACACAAATTTGATCCCGCTATCGTCAATCAATTAATTGCTCAAATCTGTTAAGAACTAATTTTAAGTTGGGAATGAGTAGTACACTAATGTTTTCTTAAAAAAAAACTATGATTGGATTGAGTATCACTCTTTTTGTATTAATGGTTGGACTCTCAATTTTATTATAGAACTAAAAGTCCATAACAATTTTAAATTTTTTAATCTAAAAATATTAAATATAATATTTAATTATTATATTAGTTCATATGCGAGTTATTCATGATAATTTTATAATTCAAAGCAGAAGAAGAAGTATATCTACTCTAATTTTTTAGACCAGCCTAGTTAAAATTATTTTGTTTTGGTAACAAAAATTTCAAGGTATATATTTTTTGACATTTAAAATTGTTTATTTACCGAATACGGGTCTAGTGACGAGATATGGATCCCATCCACAAAGTCCCATCATGTCTGCAAATTTTCTGCTGAGGTGAGAGCCACAGAATCCTCCTCCTCCACCATTTTAAGGGATTGAAAATTTCAAAACCAGCAGCAATGTTATTAGTCCTGCAAAGGATGGCTCTATCTTCTCCATCCACATCTCACTCTATCTTCACTTCCTCTATCAGGCTCTCATCAATAAACCCTAAATCCTCATCATATTTCTCCTTTCACTCTCCCCTCAAAACCTTCAGCTCCATCTCCAATCTTCTCGCTCATAGAGAAATTAGGGGTTTTAGCCGCCGTGGACTCTCAACAATCTCGGCCATTGCCACCGATTCGTCGGAGACGGTTGTTGTTACCAAACAAGACAAGTCATCGGATGAGGTCCCAGAAGAGAAAATCGTCCTTCCAACCAACCAATCATCGGAAAAGCTTTTGAGAATCCGCCACACAGTAATTTCCTCTCTTTAACTGTCTTAGCATCTAAAAAAAGAAATTAGATGGTTTAATTCAGGGCCGTGCGGGAATGATTTTTTTTTTGTAAGTTAAAATTTTAGTAAATTTATAAGTTAAAATTTTAGTAGATTTATAAGTAAAAGTGTTCGGCGTCATTTTTATTTATAAGTCGGGAATTATAATTAATAGTTGTGGAGATGTTCGGTTAATAATGACTTATAAGTAAGATAAAATGTAAAGATTATTAAAATATCTTTTAACAAGAAAAATGTTAAAAAAATAAGGAGGAGCAGTTTTGCCATTTCATTAGAGTTGACCAATTTAAAAAAAAATGACTTATAAGTCATATTTTTTAAGTTCTAATTTTTTTTTTGATTTTTTTTTGACTTATAAGTTAAAAAAAAAAAGTAGCAACCGAAGACTAATAATGACTTACTAACTTATAAGCTAGGTTGATCAACTTATAAGTTGGCGCCGAACACCCTCTCAATCTGTTGGTTAAAATTATTTGTATTTCGGTTTTTTTTTATTATATGGCTAGAAAGAAAAAGAGTACATCTTTATTAAAATTTTGTCATGGTGGGAGCTACTACCAAGTGCAATCCATTCTTTTTTATACTTATTAAAATTATGATTGGGTAGAGCTATGGACTGGTCTTATGTTTGAAGACTAAACAGCGCACAATGGAATTTAGAATTTACATACACTATGTTTCAGCCATATTTCATCTTTAATACTCCTTCCTCCTAATATGGAGTTATATTTTTTGTTTGCAGAAAACCGATAAAAAATAATTAAAAAGAAAATAAAAGAAAAAGATTTGCATAGGACACACTTGGACAATTTTTTAATAATAAATTTTAGTCTTCAAACTTTACTATTAATAGATCATTCACAAAAGTCATATTTAATTGTATCATATGCGAACCTTATTATTTGAAAGAAAAAGCGACAAAAAAAAAATCAATTCTTGCTTAGGAAGGAGGTTTTTTTAGGGCACGAGAGGCGAGGTGATACCTCACGCTCTTGCATGAGGTATCTTTTTATAATAACAATGTTTTGAGAAATTATAAAAATACCCTTTTATATATAACATGGAGTGCATTCAATTATGCAAAACAATGTCGTTTTGAAGGCTGCCTCACGCAATAGCATGAGTAGCCCTCACCTCCCTTTTTGCCTTTTTTTTTATATAAATTTTCTTAAAATTAATCAACTCAAGAGAAAGTAAGTTCTTGTAAATATGTGACACTTTATTTGGTAGATTTGTTACATTGATGCTTATTAGCTTTTGAAAGGAATTTCATATATGAGGGTCTAGGAGTCTTGCTATGATATACTTTTTGATGGTTGCTTGAATTCTGCTAAAAGGCCAGAACACTTCAAATTGGCTCATTTTTCTGCTACTTCTCACTTGGGCTGTATATACTTGTTTGTTAGTTGGTCACGACTACATTATAAATGATGTGTAGATGTATTAATGTTCAGATCTGCATATCAATATTTGGTGAATGTTTAGGCTAAAATACTTGTGCATGGATGTAGTGTGCTCATGTTATGGCCATGGCTGTACAAAAGATCTTCCCAGATGCAAAAGTAACAATTGGGCCGTGGATTGAGAATGGTTTTTATTACGACTTTGATATGGAGCCTTTAACTGATAAGGACTTGAAGAGGATAAAGAAGGAGATGGTGAGCAGAACACAACATAATTACATTATTTCCCTTTTTCTAATAATGTGAAGGCCGTATACCTGAGAAACTATTCATTAGCCTATTGTTTCAGGGCACGGAATTTATTTCTTAAATCATCTGTAGGATCGCATCATTGGTCGAAATTTACCTCTAGTTAGAGAAGAAGTTACAAGAGATGAAGCTCAGAAAAGGATAACGGCTATCAATGAACCTTACAAAATGGAGATTTTGGAAAGTATCAAGGAAGATCCCATCACAATTTATCACACTGGTAAGAATTTTCCTGCCTATATTTTTTCATTTTTTATCCTTTCATAGTTAACTATTCTTGTGTCCTCATATTTTTTTTTTTTGATAAAAAAAGAAATTTTATTAATAGAAAAGAAAAGATACAATAAATGGGGAACAAGAAGTCTACCTTCAGCAGACTTAAAACACAAACAAAAGAGTATTAAAAAAGTGCAATCTTCTAATATCTACATAAATCACAGAGATACTTTTAAAAGTTCCCATAGCAGAAGCCCAAAGAGATGCAAGAAAAATAACTCTATTAGTCAATAGCATAAAAGATGAGCAACTTTCTCTAAACAATCTAGCTTTACGTTCATTCCAAATTTCCCACAAAATAGAAAAGAAGGCACACTTTCATAAAATTTTGGCATCCATCTTGCTTCCAAATCCTCGAAAACGAATTAGTAGCATATCTTCCACCAAAGCAGGACATACCCACTCCTATCCTAGCACTCCAAAAAGAGAGCTCCACACTCCCCAAGCAATAGGACAATGTAGAAATAAATGATCATGTTTCTCATTACTCCGCCACCACATAAAACAAATGTCCTGAGATAGAATTTTGTAAGGCCTGCAATCTTGATAAAGATCATTAGTATTCAATCTTTGTAAAACCAAAGACCACACAAAAGCCTCGACTTTGGAGGGGATGTTGATCATTAATATTCTTGTTGCCTGATTCTGTGCTCAGACTTTACTTACTGGTGCCTGTTTTGCCACTTGATAAATATTACTAGTAAGCTGTAAATGTGCTCAAAGGGCATCTCTCTGTCCAGTTTTCCATGAAATAAACTTTTCATTAGTGAAAATTCCCATGTTCTATTGGTACCCTTTTTGCAAATGGTATTTAGAGAACTGATACCATTTTTTTTGCCTTCTTTAAGCTTATTTCACCCTTTGAAGTGTTTCCTATTAAGCCTTGTTATGGACTAGACACTCAAGCTCAAAATCTCCAAATAGTTGCAACCAGGTGCTCCTGGATAAATATATAAGTGTTTTGAGGCTCATTAAATCTTTCAGGGATACTATGGTGTTGTGAGCGAGTCATTATATCCTTCATCTCAAGATAAATGCCGTGATTATAGATAAAATTACTTCCATTGGGGTGCATCAGCATGTTGAGGCTAGTAAACTTTGCTGTATTAATGTTTAACTTCAATTTAATTTCATGGTTAAGTTTGCAGCAAGATAAATACGTCCAGAAATATATGCAATTCTTTCTGTACTAGGTGTCTTACTCTATATTCTTTCCAGGTAATGAATGGTGGGATCTTTGTGCTGGCCCTCATGTTGAATCCACTGGAAATATTAACAGGAAAGCTGTTGAGCTTGAATCTGTTGCCGGTGCTTACTGGAGAGGAGACATAAACAAACCAATGCTCCAAAGGATTTATGGCACAGCGTGGGAGAATGAAGAGCAACTGAAGGCATACATTCACTTCAAAGAGGAGGCTAAACGCCGAGATCACAGGCGTATCGGCCAAGATCTTGATCTGTTCTCTATACAGGTATATCTTGTCTGAATTTGATTTTTCGACTTGTTTTGAATGTCAATGGTTTGCCTACTTACATACCTTTTACGTACATATATAGCTGTCTGCTAAGATAAATTTATAGAATGAAATTGAGCTTCTGAAATCTGAGTGTCAATTCTACAGGATGAAGCTGGTGGAGGTTTAGTATTCTGGCACCCTAAGGGTTCTATTGTGAGACACATGATAGAGGATGCCTGGAAAAAAATTCACATTAGGAAAGGCTATGATCTGCTGTATACTCCCCATGTGGCAAGGGCAGATCTTTGGAAGATCAGTGGTCATCTGGATTTCTACAGGGAGAATATGTATGATCAGATGAAGATTGAGGAAGAGCTTTATCAGCTTCGGCCAATGAATTGCCCTTACCATATTTTGGTTTACAAAAGGATGCTGCATTCTTATCGGGATTTTCCTATCAGGGTTGCAGAGCTAGGAACAGTTTATAGGTATGAGTTATCTGGAGCCTTACATGGCCTTTTCCGTGTAAGAGGTTTCACTCAGGTACATTTTCCTATCTCAGATTTATATTAGGAGATGCTCAAGTATATGTCTAGCTGTTTTGACTGTTGGGTCATATTTGTAGCAATACATATAACATGTTACTGGACACACCTATCAAAAAAAGAAAAATTGTTTACTGCAAACCCCAGTGTGTTTTCATAGTTTAGCTTTTGAGCTTCAATGCTTTTTAACACAACTGTTGAGACCAAGGTAAGTTATGTAACCATAATAGATTGTGAAGTGTATAATTCTAGTCCTTTCTGTATCAATGGGCCGCATTTTGGGATCAGACAGATCAAAACTGTGCTTAAAGCCCATCTGCGCCTATATAAAATTAGGGCATGTTGCATCCAGTCGATGATGTAGAATGGGGTCATATGCAATGTGGAAATGTACTACTCTTCAACATGTGTATTGTAACTTGTAACCCTTAAACACTATACTGCAAAGATTATATTATTTGTAATCTAGCTTTCTGAGTCTGATGTATCTGTTAACACTAAAATCATATAATCCCAAATATCAAATGTTATTTTATGTTGATTTTATAGGATGATGCCCACATATTTTGCTTAAAAGATCAAATAAAAGATGAAATCAGGGGTGTCTTAGATCTTACAGAGGAAATATTACTGCAATTTGGTTTCGACAAGTATGAAGTGAACCTTTCCACAAGGCCAGATAAAGCTGTGGGAGGTGATGACATATGGGAAAAAGCAACATCTGCCCTTAAGGATGCTTTGGAAGATAAAGGGTGGAGCTATAAAATTGACGAAGGTGGCGGTGCCTTTTATGGTCCAAAGATTGATCTCAAGATTGAGGATGCTCTTGGAAGGAAGTGGCAATGCTCAACTATACAGGCACGTCTTAAACTCGGTACAAGATAATATATATTTTGATGATAGGTGTTCTAGGGCACGAGTTATACCTTGGGTTCTTTGGTTGTAATGAAGCTTGATAAATGGTTAGATCACAATGAATTTGATCTTAGACTAGTAGGCTGCAAGCTTGGAACATTCTTTTTCGACAAATGTTTGATATGTTATTCTTTAATTGACCAAGTCTTTTTCTTAATGTGTACAGGTTGATTTTAATTTACCGCAGCGTTTTGACATTACATATGTTGATTCAAACTTGGAGAAGAAGCGGCCAATCATGATTCATAGAGCAGTTCTAGGATCCTTGGAGCGATTCTTTGGAGTGCTTATAGAACATTATGCTGGAGACTTTCCCTTATGGCTTTCTCCAATTCAAGCTCGAATTTTACCAGTGACAGGCATGCAGGTAAAAATGCTTCACAGTTCCCTAATTTTAATTTCTGTCAGCCCCTTCTACCATCTGTTTCTGTACCAGCACAAATCAATCAAATACTTTTATCAACATAATAATGGCAGTTATGTATATTGTGAAGCCTCGTTAAGCAGGAATGTGGCTTCCTTTTGCTTGAAAAGTATTTCTGTTCAAACACCTCAAGTCTTCTTAGTCATTGGTAGTCATAAATTTCTGGACTCTAATGGAATTGTGTGTATTTACAGCTCGAGTACTGTAATGAGGTGATCTGCAAAATGAAAGCTAGCGGTATTCGAGCTGAAGCTTGCAGTGGCGAGCGGCTCCCGAAGCTCATCAGAAATGCTGAAAAGCAAAAAATCCCTTTGATGGCTGTTGTGGGTCCCAAGGAGGTTGAAACACAGACGGTTACGGTTAGATCTAGGTTTTCTGGGGAGCTTGGAACCATGACAATTGATGATTTTATTAGCAGAATCAAGTATGCAACTGAAAACAGAACATTCATTTGAAACACTAGGAAGTTGGAAATTGTTGGTTATATTTATTTCTTGTATAGCATTCATATCTAAAAATAAAGCACATATATACAGATAAATGTAGAACCTTGTTTCTTCTATTGGTAACAAATCATTGTGACGAATAATTTAGTTGTCCTTAAATTTAATATTTTTGTTAATGTTGTCACGTCAAATGTATGGTAGAAAATTAAAATTTTCGTCCACCATTAACATTTTGTGCACATATAACTTTCGTGGGAACAACAGTAATCTGCAATTTTGATCAGTCGCTACGAACGACCCCTAAATATCTCAACTCCAAATATACACTAAACAGTCAAAAAAACATGTTAGCCTCACGGACAAATTACTGAAACTTATTCTGCCTGGATATTTAATTATTTGTTGTCTCAACCTCCATTTTTATCAGTCTTTATATAAAGCCAGTGTTATCTATTCAAATTTTTGAAAAAAATTTCTTTTTGAGTCTCATAAAAACCAATATACTGCTACATTGCTAAGAATCCAAAGGAGATGACTTTCAAAATCAATTCAAGGAATTTTATGCTTCCTACTTTTGATGTCATTAATCAAAAGAAGCCAGGGAGACATTTTCGACGTTAAAAAGTGTGGAGCAAAGGCTGATGGTAGTTCCGATGATAGCCAGGTTTGAGCGTTTTCTTTTGCATATCATTCTGCTCTTATATTTTGGAACGAAAAAAGTATATTATGATCAATCTTGTAATAAGGACATAATTTTACAAGCATTTTTATGTTTGGTTATTAGATTTTTATATATATATATTTAAAAATATTTTAATTAGGCTATTATGAGTGCTTGGAAAGAAGTATGTGCTTCGCCACAAGCAAGCCAGCTTCTGATTCCGGGAGGGACATATATGGTTGGTCCAGTGACATTCCAAGGTCCCTGTAAGGCTCCCATTACAATTCAGTCTCAAGGAAACTGGAAGGCTCCAATAGACCTCAACAAGCTCAAATCACAGGACGGTTGGATCGTTTTCCAAAACATCGACCCCTTGACGCTCTCTGGCGGAACATTTGATGGTCAAGGCGAAATGCTTGGTCTCAAAATGATTGTGCCAAAACTGGAAAATGCAGTTCTTTACCCATAGTAAATCCTAAACCAAATTTTCTACATTTTAACTTTCAGTATTATGTCAAAATGATACGCCAACAAAAGTATTCGAAATTGTCATTTGAAACACGTTATTCTGTTAGATCTTATGTTGGTTTAACATTATTCTTATATATATTTTTTATTTTCTTGATAATTAAATAAGACGATTGATATTGCCAGAATAATGATGTTATTAGAGTAATAAGCGTCGCTAAAAAAATGTTTAGTGTCATTAAAACAATTACAAAAGGATGTATGTTGCAATATCAGCAGGGCCGACCCTATATTATACCAAAAAAAGCATGGGCTTTAGGCCCCATTTGAAATAAGGCCCCAAATTTTTAAATATCATAAATAATTTATATAAAAAATATTTTATAAAAATATAAGCTCAATTAATTCTTTAGGACCTATAGTCCAATTCAAATATTAAATACGTAAAAAAAATTAACTGTATAAAAAAAATCTCATTTAAATAAAAAATATTAATACTCCTTCCGTCTCAAAATAAAAGTTCTCAATTGATTTTTGTAGTCAAATTTGACAAATTTTAAAATTAAAAATTAAACATATATAATTAGATTTTAAAAAAAATAAATATTAAGATTAGTACTAAATTTTATGTAATTTATAATGTTTATAGGCTTTATATATATTAAATAATAATAAGATATAATGATTTGAAAAATGATCAATTTGACCATAAAAATCAATAAAAGATGTACTAAAAATAGAATGACTCATTTAAAAATATCGCTTTAGGCCTCAAAATGTCTTGAGCCACCCCTGAATATCAGCCGCCTTAAACAAATATTTGTTCATTAATTTGTTTTTCCTTCTTTGGCAATTTTGAACAGAATTTAAGATTCAACAAGATCACAAATTCCATGATTCGTGACATAACTTCAGTGAATAGCAAGTTGTTCCACATGAATTTGTTGAACTGCAACAACTTAACTCTGGTTCATGTGACCATCAATGCACAGGAGACGAGCCTTAACACTGACGGCATTCATATTGGCTAGTCCGATGGGATCAATATCACGGCATCGGACATTAAAATCGGAGATGATTGTGTTTCCCTCGGTGATGGAAGTCAACAACATGTTTTGGTCGAAAAAGTGACTTGTGGACCTGGCCATGGCATTAGTGTTGGAAGCCTAGGAAAGTACCATAATGAGGACCTGTGGTTGGAGTTACTGTAAGAAACTGCACCTTTACTAACACAACGAACGGCGTTAGGGTTAAAACATGGCCGGCTTCTCCGAATGGCGTTGCTCGGGACATGCATTTTGAGGAATTGATTATGAACAATGTTGGCACTCCCATATTGATAGATCAACAGTATTGCCCATATGGTCAATGCCAAGCAGAGGTATGTAGGCTTTTATAGCATATATAGTACTCCGTCTTGTCCATAAATGAGTCCCATTTGTTATCAAGTTAAGCATATTTGGGTCCCTGATAATACCTGATCATTATTTTTATTATTCTTTTGCTATATATGCCTCAATCAAACCTCAATTAAGAGAAAAAAGATAATATCATTTTTGGTCTGAGATTATAATATTTTAGCTGGAGGAAAATGAGAAATTATTTTGCGGTTGCTATTGTCAGATCAAGTATCGCTTAAAATTTTAATCGTTGTTAAAAGCCTAAAATTTTTATTAAAATATCCTTAAATCTATATTTGTTCGGACAGAATTATTTTTTTTCTAACAATATCAACAACCATTTGGTACCATCGTGATAATATGTGTTGTTTCTTTCTAGGTTCCATTGCATGTTAAGATCAGCGACATTAGCTTTAAGGGAATTCGTGGCACATCTGCCACGAAACTAGCTGTGAAGCTTGTTTGTAGCAAAGGTATACCCTGCCAGAATGTGGAGCTGAGTGACATTAATTTGGTGTACAAAGGAACCAATGGAGCTGCTATTTCTCAATGTTCAAATGTCACGCCGAGGCTTTCTGGCAAACTATTCCCTAATGCTTCCATACAGGGGTGGCTCAAGACAATATGAGGCCTAAAACGATATTTTTTATTTTTTTTTATAATGCTAAAGTGATATTTTTAATGAGGCATTCTATGTTTGATACATCTTTTATTGACTTTTATGATCAAATTGATCATTTTTTAAATAAATATATCTTATTATTATTTAATATATATGTAAAAAGCCTATAAATATTATAAATTATATAAAATTTAGTACATATCTCAATGTTTACTTTTTTAAAAATCTAAATATATCTATGTTTAATTGTTAATTTTAAAAATGGTCAATTTGACTATAAAAATCAATGGAGAACTTTTATTTTGGGACGGAGGGAGTATTAATAATTTTTATTTAAATGAGGTTTTTTTTTATACTGTTATTTTTTTTTACATATTTAATATTTGAATTGAATTATGGGCCCTAAAAAATTATTTGGCTTATATTTTTATAAGACCTTTTTATATGAATTATTTATGATCTTCAAAAATTTGGGGCCTTTTTTGAAATGGGGCCTAAAGCGCGCGCTTTTTTTTTTATATAGCAGGGCCGGCCCTGCTTCCATAAACATCTGCTTAATTAATTATATCTTCATATTTCTTAGATATTAACTAATGTTTCTATATACTGTTAAATATATAGAGAGGAAGTACTGCATGTATATATTTATTCATAAAGCGGAGAAGGTCTCATTCATGCACCCCTTCATGCTTTGATGCATGAAGGATTGGTGAATATAATTCTTGTATAGTTTTACAAAAATCACTATTCGTTTTAAATTGTGGAATTTGCATAGTATAGTTACCCTGCTCATGATCAGTTGATTGTGTGTAAAAAAAATATTGGTTCCAAAATTAGATACAATTTTTTTTTAGCCGGTTCAAAATTATAGATATATTTTTATTTTTAAACTATAAAATTGCATGAGTTTCTTAACATAATACTACTTCCTCCTTTTAAATTATAGGATCAATATTAATTTTTAAAAAGTCAATTTCAAACTCAAAATTGACATTATTCATTTAAGTTTTAAAAACGATAAATATTACAACGCTAGTAGTACTTTTTAGGTACACTACAAGAAAAAAAACTTATTTTTCATTAAATTTTTCGTTGAAAATAAACTTATTCTGTCAAAAATAGCTTATTTCCAACATAAAGTTTCTACAAAAATTCGGTCGTAAATAAGTTCATCGTGAACAAGTCAGTCAAAAATAGCTTATTTTTCTTGTTCATGCATGTAGCTCATTTATGACAAAATTATGTTAGAATTACACTTTTTGTCAGAAATAATTTATTTTTGACATTAGTTATTTTTCTTGTAGGAATAGTTTATGATATTCATAATTATATTGACATAAACTATATACATTCATGTTAATTTTAAATTTAAAAATATTTGAAATTAATTTTTAAAAAATCAATATTAATTTTATAATTCAAACCGGAAGAAGTATTATTTATATTCTAGCTAGATTTAATACTCTGATGGCACTACTATCACACTTATAGCTATATATGTTAATAATGTGTTTTGGGTCTTGGATATTATTAAGGGTTAAATATATTTCTGTTATCTGAATTATCATTAAATTTTTAATTCGGCCCATAAAATAATTAAATTTATAAATTGTTATATAAACTACTTAATTGCAATTGGAACCGAAATACTCTTTTCGCCGACAATTCATTTGATTTTATAAAGTTTGACCGTACGTATTCAGATACGGTTTGACTTTATTAAATAATAAAAATATTAATTTAAAGGATTATTTTTATAATAATTAATTTAAAGACTTAATAATATTAAAAAAACTAAAACTAAAAAAAATCACCACTACAACCGCCGCCCCTTATCACCACCACCGCCCACTGTTGCACCACCACCAACACTAACGCCATTACCATCAACTCCTCAATCTCCATCATCAATCAAGCACCCTTTCTTTCTTAAACTCCAATCTTATCTTGAATTTCACAATCATAACACAATCTTCAAAATTTTCACCTATATCTGAGCACAAAATTGAAAGCAAAGTGGGTACAAAAAATAAAAATAAATATTAAACCAACCTCTTTCAACTTCTCCCGTCGTCGAAATAAAACCCAAATTTGGGTGATTTTCTTCTTTCACGGTATGAAAATTTTGGATGGCGGTGAGAATTGAAAGGGTTTCCATGAAAGGTGAAGAAGAAGAAATTAGGGCTAAAGGTGAAAGATGAAGAAGAGGATTTCTAGAAATTTTACCCCTTTAGTGGCCAATTTTCGCCGGAATATAATTTTGGGGTGGATATTATATGCAATTAAGTAGCTTATTTAGCAATTTGTAAAATAATTACTTTGAGAGTCGAATAATGAATTTAGTTATACGATATAACAGATGTGTATATAGCCCTATTATTAATTAGTTCTTGTACCTAATGTAATAGTTTAACTGATATTAAAAATACAGAAGCTACAATTTATAACGAGTATATATATATGTATTCTCACAATCCATCTATATTGAATATTTATAGTAGAATTAATAAATTAGCGTTAGTAACAAAACATTAATTAACGGTTGCATTAACAAGAATTGTCATGGTGAAAGATAGTTTACATGCAATACTATCGCATTCAGAATTTCAACCTCCATTTTCTCTCATGTCCAAAACACAAAAAACAAACAAACAAACAAACGGCAAATGTAATAATTTCTCAAATTTTGAAGCAGCGCAATTTTTCTCTGGAAAACTTCTTTAAGAAACAAGAACCGGATTTTAGGGTTTTTGAATAGGAGCTGGAGATGCATGCATGGTGGTTAAGGAGGAGGTAGAAAACCTTTTACCTTGGCCAAAGGGACAGGTTTGCGATATTTCGATCTTCAAATTAAAATTTTCTTTGTATTTTTTCGGCAATTGAATTTATGTTTCCTAATTAGAAAAATACTTAATTTGTTACCCTTTCTGATTAAAGGGCATTTTAATATCAATCTATCAGATCAATAGCTATCCTGGAAATTTAAGGCTCTCACAGTTGTTTTTGGTTAATAATATCTCTATGATCTGATTTTCCAGATATGTTTATTAAATTATTAGTTTTTAAGCTTAAAATAAGTTGGTATGACTCCCTCCCTTCTAAATTATAAAATTATTATTGACTTTTAAAGATTAATTTGATATATTTTTAAACTCAAAATTGAGATGATTCATAAAAGATTATGAAAAAATAAATCTTACGATGACTAGTATTTTTAAGATAGTTTACGATATTTATTAATATATTGACTAAAATTAAATAAATTCATTTCAATTTTAAGTTTTTTTAGTTAATTTTAAAAAGTCAATAAATAAATTTATATTTTATAACGGAGGGAGCTGAGTATGATTTATACCTATAACTTATAATCAGATAATAACTTACAAGCATAAAATATTCACAAGTTTCTCAAATAATAATTAATTATTAGAGTATATACAAATTATGTCAATGATTTCTTGATATTTTCATTGATATCCTCTCAAAAAATTATTAAACAGTAATATGATTATCATAATCCCATTTTGACAATCTTAAAAAGAGGTTAAAAGACAATATTGGCCTTATTTAGAAATGAGCAAAGAGATATTGACCATATTGGCAACTTGATTGACCTTATTCTGAAAATTTGTGGCCTCAAATGTTTTTCCATGTTTTCAACGTCCCACAAACAAAGGACCAAGTGTCATCTAGATACGATAATTATAACTAGTCTTTAAATAGATAAGAAGTTTGCAGCCTCAAGAAATTAGCTGAAAATATGGTAAAAAAAAAATGTTAGTGGTATTTTTACTTAGCTTCCCTTGACCATTAAATACTATAAATTACTTCCAATTTTTCAGATATCATTCGGAAAAAAACATACAATATAATTGAAGGAAGAAGAAGAAGACGACGATGGGTGTAAATTTTGGTATTCTTTCCACGTTCTTGTTGTTACTACTAGCACATGTTGAAGTGCAGGCAAGCACTATTGACGTGACTAAATTCGGTGCCAAGCCTAACGCAGATATCAGTCAGGTGAGAATTACATGTACATTCACAATCATATATATATATATATATATAAACATGATGCATGCATGTCAGTTATGTATGGAGTAATTCTCGATCAACCCATCTTATACTATTAAATGGCCATGACTTAAAGGTTCATTAAACCGTCCGTTAAACTGTCTTACACATGGTTTAAATGTTTAACGAACCTCTAATCAATTGCACGCTCTTGAATTATACATATATATGAAAGTTTGTCTAAATGTTGGCTTTTGATATTATTATAACAGAAATAAATTTGTTAGACTAAATATATATTTAACGCTAGTTTTGCAATTGTTCTAGCATCACTTTAATACATTAAACGACACCTATTGCTCTAGTAATATAATTTTTGCTATGATAATATTATTATTTAATTTTGAATTGTTCGTCACATTTTAACTCATTGAGCTATGATTATTAATCTAGTAATATTATTTTTGTTACAACAATATCAAGTGTTTTATCAGTAATATATCCGAGTGCTTAATTTGTTTTCAATATATAGGCTCTATTGTCTGCATGGAAAGAGGCATGCGCTGCGCCAACCGCAACTACAGTTGTGATTCCTAAAGGCAATTTTTTGTTAAACGCCGTGTCGATTGCAGGCCCTTGTAAGGCTCCTGTGGGCATTCAGCTTCAAGGCAATGTCAAAGCTCCATCTGATCCGGCCAGCTTCCCCAAGGACGCTGAATGGGTCACTATCAAATACATTAACTCTTTTACCTTATCCGGTGGCGGAACATTTGACGGCAATGGAGCAGCTGCTTGGGCCAAAAATGACTGCCAAAAGACAGGAAAATGTGGTTCACTTCCCAATGTAAGTTCATTATGACAAAATCAAATACAGTTGCTTTCCTTAAAACAAATATGCTTGTTATTAAAATAGTGCGGGTCACCAGAGTCACCGTAATAACCATAATTGTTTAGATATGAATAATGACTAGTGATATTATCAGAGTAAAATATTGTAATTATAACAAATATCTATTTAACAATATTTTACAATTGTTTTAGAAATAGTTAATATTTTAAAAAATATTAATAGAATTATTTTTATTTTAACAATATCAGATGTCAAAATAATCGTCTGATACTTATAATTTTTGTCGTGTTACTAAATACCAGCTCCATTTTTTTAACCTAATCCTCTATTAATTATATATGTATTTTGTGAATTGCAAAAACAGAGCCTAAGCCTCAACTTCCTTAACAATTCAATCTTCCATGACGTGACTACTCTCAATAGCAAATTATTTCATGTCAATGTGTTGGGGTGTCACAACTTGACCTTCCAACGCTTCACCATCACTGCACCCGAAGAAAGCCTAAACACCGACGGAATCCACATAGCAAAATCCACCATGGTCAACGTTATTGACTCAAACATAGGGACCGGAGACGATTGCGTCTCCATCGGTGATGGCACCGAAGAGGTCCACGTCACACGAGTAAAATGTGGGCCCGGCCACGGCATCAGCGTCGGGAGCCTAGGCAAAACCCCCGGTGAAACACCCGTTCGAGGAATCTATGTCAAGAACTGCACCTTTATTAGAACAATGAACGGTGTCCGAATAAAAACATGGCCGGATTCTCATCCTGGCGATGTTTCGGACATCCATTTTGAAGACATTATAATGGATCATGTCATGAATCCTGTAATCGTTGATCAAGTGTATTGCCCTAGTGGAAAATGCTCGCAAAAGGTAATTTACAACTTAATTCCAAGTTTTTGATATAGAGAATTGAGCACCAAATTTTTAATTAAATTTCAGCTTTTGAGAATCAGTACAAATCTTTTGTCTCTATCTCCCATCACATTTTATATATAATTGGGCATAAGATCTTCCGTAACTAAAATACTGTCTCTATGTGTCGAGATTTATGACGACGGTTTTTAGGGTCTATAACGACAGTATATGTTCCGTCGCCGTAGCTCTAAAAAAAAGTTATGGCGATGATACATACCATGACCATATACCCTAAAAACCGTCGTCATATATTTCGATACATAGAAATAGAAAATTTAGTTATAGAGGATCTCACCCCATATAATTGTCTAGCGTATTTAAATGAACAATAAATACCAATATATGGGATGTGATGAGACATGAAAATGGATAGCAAATCTAGATTCTCACGTTTCAGTTTCCAATTTCAACGTTTCAAATTGAGTTTGTCACACATAGTGTCAATTTTATTTATGTTCACCAAGTTTAATTTTTCTTTTCCATACATTTATCATTAAATTATATCAACTAAAATTTATCAAGTGTTTGATATTTATTTTTTGAGCGTGTTTAATTGCAGTCTCCCTCAAAAGTTAAGCTTAGCAAAATGAGTTTTGCGAACATTAGGGGGACATCAGCAACTCAGGCAGCTGTGAAAATTTCTTGTAGTAGGGGCGTACCGTGCTCGGGTGTGACAATTGGGGAAATTAACTTGACATATTCTGGAAAAGGTGGTCCTGCCACGAGCGTCTGCGAAAATGTTAAGCCAACTTTCACTGGCAAACAATTTCCATCTATTTGTAGCGGCCATCATGCTGCTTAATTAACAACTTACTTGGTTTATTGCCTCCCGAGAAAAAAGTGAATTTTATGTTCACCTTGTAACACCTGGCATGTTAATCTATATTATGAATCCTCCGGCAGATGTTTGATGATTTTGTGTCGCGTTTGTTTTTTTTCTCTCTCCTCTCTCGTGTTCCTGTAATTTTAAAAATTTTTATTTTGTGTTTTTTAATTTCCCCCCCCCCCCCCCCCCCCCCCCCCCCCCCCCCCCTATTTAGTCATCTAAATTTTATAAAATTTTAATTTTACATTACATAATTTATATACGTAACGCATGTACCACCAGATGCTAATTATATATAATGGGGCAAGAGCTAGGTGGAAATAACTAAACTAAATCAAAAATGATATTCTTGAAGCAAATGTAAAAAAAAAAAAGTTGGACAATGGTTTCTTGAGAGATGTTCGATTGGACCTCATTAGTACTAGATAGGTCAATCAATGAGATGAGCTAATTTGATACTCCATGCGTTGCAAATAAGTTTCATTTGTAGCTATTTCAAGCTAAGTTAAGCATAATAATAAACTACTTTCATAAGTCTGTCTGAAAAATGGAAAATAACAAAAATTCTAAATGACATATAATTTAAAAAAACTATGCCCAAAATATAAATGGCATGTTAATCTATATTATGAATCCTCTAACGGAGGTTTGGTGATTTTGTGTCACACTTGTTCCCCCCACCCCCCCTCTCTTTTTCTCTTATTCCTACAATTTTAGATATATTACAATTTTGTCCTTTTTAATTTATTTTATTATTTTTCTATTTAATCCTCTAATTTTTATAAAATTTTAATTTTACCCTACATAATTTATATACGTAGCACGTGTACCACCGGATATTAATTATATACAATGGGCATGAGGCTAGGTGAAAATAACTAAATTAAATCAAAAATGATATTCTCGAAGCAAATGTAAAATAAAGAAGGCTGGACTATAGTTTATTGAGAAATGTTCGATTGGACCTCATTAGTTCTAAGTGAGAGTGAGGTCAATCATTGGAGAAAATATTTGATGTTTCAGGAGTAAATGAACAGTATATTCTTCCTTTTACATAACAGTAAGGTCCGCAAGTGACACAAGGGTCTCACTACTTGTAGATCCACTATTATATGAGAAGGGAACATACTATTTATTTGTTCCTGGGACATTGAATAATTTTTCCGATCATTGAGATGAGCTAATTAATTTGATATTCCATACGTTGCAAATAAAGTTTCATTTGTAGTTAGTTGATTTGTAGTTACTTTAAGCTAAGTTAAGCATAATGATAAACTACTTTCATAAGCCTGTCTGAAAAATGGAAAATAATAAAATTCTAAAAGACATAATTAAAAAAACTAAGTCCAAAATACAAATGAGCCAAAAATAAATTAAACTAATAAAGTTGTGTAAATAATAAATAAAAACACATGAAATATATACTAGATCTATATAAATAATAAAATATATAAAAAATAAAATATTCATTGATATTTTTTTACAGCATCAATATGAAAATCTAAATCTTCATCGATATTTTCCATGGCACGAATATTTTAAGATATAAAGTGGTTTCAATTTGAACAAAAACGATAAAATAAAATATAAACTTTGCCATTGCAGGAGTTCTAATAGTCTAATATATATATATATATATATATGATCACCTAATATTAATCCATGGATCTTAAATACACCCACGAATGTGTTGTCATTACAATAGCACCCCTGCCGGGCACAAAATTTGTGGATCATTTAGCAAGGTGTTACTAAGCAAAATAAGTGTCAGATTATATTGCGCCAGGTTTTGTATATGCACCTCAAACTGCATACAATATATTAGATGTGTAATATTACCGTTGCTCCAAAATATAAGATTATTTGTATTTATAAAAGTAAGTTATTTTTTATTTTGGAACACAGAGAGAGTATGTCCTTTTAAATCTCAAATATGTAAAAATATTATAAACATGATTAATATTAACTAGTAAAATTGAACTCCAAAGGGTTAAGAGGAGTTCGGGCACCTTAAGAGTACACTCAACCTCAAGTTTAACTTATTTAATCATGATACTAGTTATCGTAGTCCATTTGAATGTATTAGCCAAGGATATCTACCCTTATTGTACTTTATGCTTTGAATTTCTCTTATGACTATCCATATATCTTCTGAATTTGTCGTTTTTATGTAAGCTTCTAAATTTTAGTACAAAAAGATC
This sequence comes from Hedera helix, assembly GCA_947179155.2. Classification (NCBI taxonomy): domain Eukaryota; kingdom Viridiplantae; phylum Streptophyta; class Magnoliopsida; order Apiales; family Araliaceae; genus Hedera; species Hedera helix. The sequence continues at coordinate 37,158,816 of OX359268.1, forward strand.
TCCTATGAAAATTAAAATTATCTACCATATTAAGTTTAATGCGTAACTTGGGAATATTATAATATAGTACTTCCCATGGAGTAAATAGGGACGGTGATTTGCAAGACAAGGCCTTCAACCTGCCTTAATACTTCAAGTGCTTTTTAATTCTGTTCAACCATCCCCATGATAAATCTCCTATAACTCCCCCTAATCTCTTGTTCGACTGATTGCTCCAATCTGCAGATGAAAAAGTAAAATAACTATAAAAGAAAATGAGTCTTATAGGCTTGTCTTTCTCTCTTCTAGTTGCCCTATTGGCAGCTCTTGCATCAACTCATTTTATGACTTCTACTCCAGTTTTACTTATCAAATACTTCTACTCATCATACATCCTGTCAACACTGCTATTCCCATACAACAATATTTATAGCAGCCGCGGCCACCACCATCACCACCACCACGATGAGACTAAAGAAAGAATTATATCATCTATTTGTGACGATTTTCCACCAACTTTTCCGCCTACAGATACTAATACAACAACTACTCTTTGCGTTGATCGTAGAAGTACAATTTGCACTAGACGTAGTTGCGAATTTTAGCCAGAAAAGGAACGTAATATGGATCAACTCGGGTGTTTATTAGTAAGTTGGTAGTAATTATCATGCATTACATATTTTATTTACTTGAGGTTTAAAGCTTTTTAATTATAACATTGTTATAATTGTGATCAATTAATGTTGTTAATTCAGTGAGAAAATAATTGTTCCGAAAACAAAACCAAACATCACTTTTCAGGGACAAGGTTTTACTTCAACGGCAATAGTGTGGAATGACACGGCCAATTCTTCGAATGGCACATTTTATAGTGGCTCCGTTCAAGTTTTTGCTGCCAACTTTATTGCTAAAAACAAAAGCTTCATGGTAAGATACTAAAAATAAAGTTATATATTGGGCATGATTGATATAATAGGACTTCTATAAAAATAAAAATAAAAGACGTATAATTAGTATTAACTTTTTTGAATATAGGTACATATATCTCTATTTTATTAAGGAAGAAGGAAAAAAATAATTATTTTTAATGAAGCTGTGTCACATTTTTAACTGCTACATATGACAGTTATTTGATTAAAACTAACTTTTTTCTTTCTCTTCCACATTTATCTATAATTTCTCTATTATGTATTTCCACTCATGTTTTAAAACTCTTATTCAAGTATTTTTTTTTAAAGTTTCTTGATTGCATCACAAGACACAAATAGTAGTGAAGAATAATGGAGGTATATAACTGTGTATGTGCACGATGATATATATAGGAAATTGTTGCGCGCATTTATATAGAAAAAGTTGGTATTGTATTTGCCACTTGTTATATATATATATATATATTTTCTTATACAAATACAACTATTTGTCTATTTCTATCGTGCATGACGTTGTAAATATATTAACCCCCCCCCCCACACACATATTTTGTGGCTGCCACTTGTTATATGGAAATATAATTTTGTTTCTTATACAAATACAACTATTTCTATCGTGGACGGCGTTGTAGCTCTATTAAACCCACATACATATATATACACACTAAAGTACTTTAACTATGAAAGTAGAATGTAGCACCAATTCCACGGCCGGGTGATGTTGGAGTACAAGCAGTAGCCATGAGAATAACAGGAGATCAAGCTGCGTTAGGGGGTTGTGGATTCTTTGGAGCTCAAGACACCCTTCACGACGATAGGGGTCGCCATTACTTCAAGGATTGCTATATACAAGGTTCAATATATTTTATCTTTGGTAATGCCAAGTCATTTTATGAGGTAATTAATTAATCTTCCACACTAAGCTTCATTCTTGCAATTCAAGTTCCAAATATATATCCTAAGAGCATTATTTAGGGGTGAGATCGTCTGTAATCAAATTTTTCTATTTTTCTATATTGAGACATATAGCGACGATTTTTAGAGTTTATGACAACGGTATGTCCCGTCGCTATAGTTTTATTTTTTTGTAGATCTACGGCGACGGGACATACTGTTACCATAGACCTTAAAAACAATCAGTATAGGTCTCGATACAGAGTAATAAAGAAATTTCGTAACAGGTGATCTGAGCCCCTTTATTTAAGCAATTATGTTATGATGACAAAAACATGCATAAATACAGAATGATGTCTCTAGAATTTTAATGTGGTTCATTACAAATATTGAACTGACGTAATAGATCCTCAATCAATCACATTCGAACATACTATTTTGTACATATTTGTTTTTGTGTTATGTTTTGTCGTGATAGCACTATTCTTATTTAAGACGAGCTTTCCACAATTGAAAAGAATTAATTCACGTATATGATGATATAGAAGGGAACGGCATGTAGAGAAAAAAAAATGTTCTTTTTTATTCAACCAAGACACGCAAATGGGACATGAAAATTAGCTTATTCTTCTTGTTGGTTTTCCCAATCAGTGAACAACCTTAAACCCTATGTAATCAGTTTATGCTAACATGCAAAAATGGAAAAACGCCAAAACTACTACAATAACATATTGAAGTAAAGCAAGGTACCTTTGTATATTTTGATACTAGCTAGTTCCTTCTTCTTTCTTTTCTAGTACATACAACATATTGAAGTAAATAAACTAACGTACATTTTTATGAGTTTGTTCGGCTACTAACGTTTGTGGTGATAACATTTATAGTGTTTGGACTTTCAAATGTATCATACAAATTTTAGTGCGTTATGTTTAATATTCAAACGCTACGTTTATGAGTTAAATAGAATGACTTCAATGACCCCGCCAGAGACCAGTAAATTACTCTCTGAGTTCCAAAATTAGGATAAATTTTTCTCTTTAATCCATTCTAACGAAAAGAGATACAATTCTATTTTAAAAATATAAAGTGAAATAATATTTTTTGATTTATTATTACTTTTCTTTTTTACCATCACACCACACTACTAAACTTTTAGATAATATTACGAGTATATTTTAAAATACAATATTATACTAAAAAGTAGCCATTTTAAAATTTTATTTCTAATTTAGAACGGAGAGAGTATATAAATATCGACTCAATTTATGTTTTCTCTATTAAGTACGCGAGCTTCATTTGACTTTTAATATTTTTTACATAATATTTGTCGTGTTTGACTATATTATAGTCTTGAAAAAACCTTAATTAATTTGCATGAAAAAGTTCAAAAATTAAATGGAACTCTAATTTTGTAACGGAGGTGCTTGGTATATATGATAGCTCAACAATAGACCTTATAACTTGCTCTCTCTTTTATTTTTTTTACTTTTGAATAAATGCAGGAATATGTTTTATAGAGAGTACATGTGTTCGGGTGGAGGAGCAAATATGAGCATGAGGGTCCCCTCCCTATGCCCAGAGACTTAACTATATATTAGGTACATTAATTTCAACAAAATAGTTGAATTTGCGGACTAAATAGAAAAGGAGCTGCTATGTCCTGCTGGTAAATATTTCCCTTATCTACTACGGCTTCCACTTCCGGATAAACTTGTTATTGCACATATCTTTTGCGCCAATTATATTGTTAACGCAAAAATTATATTATCAGAACAAATACATATTTAATAATATTTTTATAATTATTTTAACGGCATTTAAAATTTTAAACGATATTTATTATTATGTCACCAATATTTTTATTCCCGCAATATTAACGGTGATTTTCCCGTAAAGGAAGGAAAACAATTCTCCACCTCATCTAGTACTCCTTATCAGAGAAAGAGTGCTATTTACAATTTTTAAATCTTAGGTTTATGACATGATAATAAACGGAATACAATTTGTCATACATTTTACTTAATACATCATTAAATTTTTAATTTTATAAATTCCTACATTAAACTAATTAAAATTTTAAAATTAGACCATTTCGTTAATAGGATTGGACATACGTTAAATTGATTTAAATATTTTCATATGTGGAAGAAGAAAAAATAGGGAAAACAATGTAAAAATAACATGGCCAGCCACATTAGACTTGGTCTTATAAAATGAATTTAAAATGTAAATTAATAAAGAAATAATGGCATGACTTTAATTCAGTAGCTCACAAATAAAATTATTATTAAATTTTAAAAATGCAATTAAAATTAAAATAAACTTGAAAAATTACAATAAAAGAATTTAAAATAAAATAATAATTTTAAAAAAAAACAAATAAAATTAAAACAAACTTCAAAAATTACAATAAAATTAATTAAAAATAAAATAATAATTTAAAAAATAAAATTAAAATACAAATAAAATTAAAATTAAAATTAAAATTAAAATTAAAATTAAAATAACCTTGAAAAATTATAATAACAGAATTAAAAATATAAAATTAAATTAAATTTAAATTCTAAAAATACAAATTAAATTACAATGAACTTGAAAAATCACAATAAAGTAAGTAAAATAATTCATTATTATATTATTGATTCAAAATAAAAATATAAAACTAAAATTATTTAAAAGAATTTTGAACAAAATAATAAAATTTTAAAAATACAAAAATACAAAAAAAAAAATTAAAACAAACTTTCAAAAATATAAAAAAAAATTAACATAAACTTGAAAAATTATAATATAAAATTAAAAAAAAAATAATAAATTTTTAAAACAAATAAAATTAAAATAACTTGGAAATTACAACAAAAAATTTAAAACAAAATAATAAAATTATAAAAATACAAATTAAATAAAAATGAACTTGAAAAGCTACAATAAAAAAATTAATAATGAAATTTTGAAGATATAAAATAATTTTTTTGAAAATATAAAATAAATTTTTTATTTTAACCTATTTTTTAGTTTTATTTTGTATTTAAAAAAAATTATCACTTTTAAATTTTTTATTGTAATTTTAAATTTTATTTTAATTTCATTAAGTACTTTTAATAATTTAATTTTTAAATTTATTTTATATTTTCAAAAAAAATATTATATTTTTTTATTTTAACTTTTCAAGTTCATTTTAATCAAATTAAGTTCAGCAATAACAATATATTCATTAATAATATTATATAACAAACAAACAAATTAAATTAACGATTAAAATTTAGTTAATATTTATAATTATATTAACGATTAAAAAATGTAATATATATTTCAAATTATATTAACTATTAAAATTTAGTTACCATGGCTATTGGCTAGTGTCATCACTTCCCTCGCTTTCCTCTGTCTCATTTTCTCTGTCCTCCCCACATCTGTAGCTCCTAAGTTGTTGTTTCTGGTATACAAATTACACCTATATTGTTAATTCTATGCATCATCGGATGTTATACTTTCCTCTCCCACAAAAAAAAATATCTTTTATAAAATTTGTGAATATCGATAATATAATTTTTAACAAGTTTTTAAATAAAATTGAGACTCTAGATAGGATTTCTTTTTTTGACTATTCTCGAAAAAAACACTAGGTTGTAAAATGATGATTTTTATAGATCTAAAAAGTAGTAAATTAATAAAAAAAATTGATACACAAGACAAATATAATAAAAAATAAAAGGAGATATGTCATAGGGCTGTTCAAAATTTTCGGTCCAATCGATTTTTCTGGTATACTAGATCGGTCCGAACCAGTCGGTTCGGTACAAAAACGACAGATTCAATACTGATCCGATATACTAGTTCAACCGGTACTGGTTCGGTAATTTTTGGTTCGGTACATATCGGTTATACCGGTTTTTTATATTTTTTAATTAATAATAATAATAATAATAATAATAATAATAATAATAATAAATATAAAATTCGGTACGACCGATTTGACTGATTTCGATTTTGGTACCAAATTTTGTATATTTTTAGTACCGGTTTAGTTTGATATTGGTTCGATCTGATTCAATTTTTACCGGTTGAACACCCATAAGCATCGTATACAGATTTGATACTAGAAGACTATTAATTATACTATTAAAGTTAGAACTGTGACGCCCCCAAATCTAGGCCCACACAGCCCAAACTTGAGTCGTCAAAAGACTGCAACAAAATTATTACAACAAAGCACAACGTACAACAATACAGTGTATAATAATACACAACTAAGTCTTCACTATTATTGCCACACTATTTTACAACACGTGAAGACTAGGATAGCTATTCCTCGGACTCTCACTCCATCCCCCGGCTAGATCCCGTTACGTTTTCATCTCCTGTTGAAAAACAATGGAACAAAAGAAAGGATGAGCTCAAATAGCCAGTAAGAAATATCATGACTAAGATAATGACGAATAAATTATCATTAGCCTTCAACAGTTGAGTTCTTGATAGAATACAATAGACTACAAGGTTTATATCAAAAACTGTAGTTAAATTCTTAAACAATGTTCAGATCAATAATAGCAGCGGAATGAGCAATCTATTAGAAGAATAATGCAGACTATAATGTCCACTCGCTTCTCTTTTTAGTAAAAATATCATCAACTTTTATCATCTGAAATACCATTAGTCAAGATAATACAACTTCACAGTTCCTGGTCATAATCATGCAGATTAACAGTTCGTCTTTGCACTACGGGCCAAAGACATTCAATATAACACCAACGGTCATGATTATACCAGATTCAGCCTTTGGTCATAATCATACCAACCAACAGTTCATCTTTGCACTACGGGCCAAAGACATTCAATATAACACCAACGGTCATGATTATACCAGATTCAGCCTTTGGTCATAATCATACCAACCAACAGTTCATCTTTGCACTACGGGCCAAAGAGAACATTCACCACGTGTCATAAAAGACACCGAACAGATGTATCGCCTTTAACCTAGTATATCGCCTTTAACCTATCATCTGTTCAACAATTATATCACATCTGTGCCCCCGGCCACAGATATTCACAACAGCTTGATTCTTGATGATTAATACAAATAACAGTGATACAAATGATGAACAGAAGAACAGGATAAACAATAAGTGTCGGAAGTTTACTTTGTGCAGATTCAAATAATGTTCAAATTGCCAACATGATGTGGAGTGAAATTTAAAAATGATATTCAAGATCCACAGTTCAGAATAACGATTACAGTTCAATAGAAATGTTCAGAAAATAGGAAGGTTCAGTTGAACTAATGAAATTCAACTATTATGGAACATATAATATTTTCAGGAATTATAGAAGCAATAGTTCCATAATAAGTTTCGATTTAGGTGTATGGAAGAAAATAATATCCCTTACCGTAGCAGGTTTGATTAACAAAAGGTGAAGGGAATTAATATCCCTTACCATAGTAAGTTTGAATAATGGAAGATGAAAAAGATGGTATCCCTTATGAGTATAAAGGAAAATGATATCACTTACGAATATGGAATAAAAGTGTCATGTGATAATTCGTGTAAACAAATTATTTCCACACGAGACAAATAAAAAGGGTTATTCACCAACAGGCGATAATCCGCACCGTAAGGTTATTCCCATCAATTTGAATACGAATAGTTATTCACCAAACAGGCGTAATCCGCACCGTAAGGTTATTCCCATCAATTTGAATATGAATAGTTATTCACCAAACAGGCGTAATCCGCACCGTAAGGTTATTCTCAAAGATTAATAAGGAATGAATACATAAGGTTATTCACCAACAGGCGGTAAACCGCGCCGTAAGGTTATTCCCACAATTTAATACATGGAAATAAATGGCACAAGAAAGAAACGATATTATTTTCGAGAATCAAAGAATGATAATCCCTTCAAGTAAGAAAGAAAATAATATCCATTTATGATGATGAAAAGAGTGATACCCCTTACCGTAATAAATTTAAGAGTGTGAAAAGAATGATATTCCTTACCTTAACACGTAACTGGATATTGATTTAAATGAGGTTGATCAACCTATATATTTATAATATAAATTAGTAATTACCACATATAAATTTCAAAGTGTATAATAACTCGTATATTATGAACTATCAAAATTATATATATTTAACATAATTTTTGTAGTATAATATAACAACTTTCAAATAGTTTTTAAAATAATATTTCAAAATAAATCTTCTAAAGAAAGCTTTTAAAAATGAATCTTCTAATAGAAGAGTCTTCTAAAGGAAGTTTTGTAAATACCGCGAAATATATGAATTTATGAAATTACTACTCTTTAATAAAAGACTTACTTGAAAAATTTCTGCACTCCTTTTGGCTTTCAAACTCTCAAAATAACCTTACTATTCTCAGAGAAAACTCATAAAATTCTTATAGAAAATTTTTATGTTTTAGGTGTGATTTTTCTATTCAGCTGAACAAGCTATTTATAGGGGAAAATGGGGTACTATGCGTGGTAGGTGGGCACTGTGCATTTGGTAGGTGAGAGAGGCTGCGCAAACGTTTTTTTTTTTTTAAAAAATTTCAATACTTGCATAGTAACTTTGCACAGTAACTTTAAAATTTTCAAAAAGTGAACAGTAACTTTTGTCAGCCGATGAATAGTGATTTCCGGGAGTGAACAGTGACTCCGGAGTAACTTTTCCGATGTGAACAGTAACTTCCGTCAGTGAATAGTAACTTTTGAAAAATAATAATATTTATTTTATTTTATTTTATTTTATTTATTCTACCTGTGGATCCAACATATAAAATAATGCTACAACAATGATAACAATAATGTAATAAACATGTTACAGATTATTATTAATTTAAATAATATAAATTACTGTGTATTTGCTACTGTGACAATTATTTGGTTCAATAATTTTAAAATACAACGCACCAGCAATTATTGACTCAATGATATAAAATGCAGTGTAATGACAATTATTAAATCAATAATGCAAAATACTGTGTAGCAACAATTATTGAATTGATAACATAAAATATTATACAACAACAATTATTGATGAAATGATGTGCAACAGTTAGGGTGTCAATTTCAGATCAATAATATAAGACACTGTGCAATACCGTGTGCTACTGTAGAGTACTGCATGCTACTGTAGAATACCATAAATTACCGTATGCTACTATTCTTTTATCACCAGTATTTAAATAGTTAACACCGTTGACTATTTTTATTTAAAAAGGTTACTTCTGTCGTTTTCTATATCCGACAATTATTCCGTTGTGGGGTCCACCAATAATTAGTTATTTCGGCGCCGTCGTACGACACGAATATTATATTGCGCCGTCGTACGGGCAGAACGAATATTCCCCGACAAAATGAATATTCCCCGACAAAAAGAATATTGTCCAACAAGGTATAATTTGCACGAAACATCCTTAACTTTCAATTTTATCAATTTAACCACTTACTGTTTCATGAAAAAATATATATGAAGAAAAATTAAATTTTATATTTCATAAAATTCGGGGTCTTACAACCTCCCCTCCTTATGAAATTTCGTCCCCGAAATTGACGTACCGGGCATTTCAAAGTTATCCTCCTGATTTCCAGATGCCATACTTAACTGTGGTCACAAAATAAATGTTAGTTCAAATAAACTGACTCATCACTTCATGTCCCTATATTCAAATCAACTCATTAGATAATAAAATCTAATTTAGGTGGGACACACTAGTGACCGATTCTATTTGTCTCTCCCCTCCTAATTCTAACCCCAGATCTCCATTAAAGACCATATCCCTAAGCTCTGATGCCAACTGTGACTCTCATCCCACCATAGGGACAGCACCTCACAATGGTACCTATCAGTTTGCCACCTCTACTATAGGCGTCCCCTACGGAGAGTCTGGCTTCGGTGCATCCCCTTTCCCTAGGAAGTCACCAGCGAGAGGCTCGGGGCTCTTCGTTATATGGCTCTGATACCAACTGTGACGCCCCCAAATCTAGGCCCACACAGCCCAAACTTGAGTCGTCAAAAGACTGCAACAAAATTATTACAACAAAGCACAACGTACAACAATACAGTGTATAATAATACACAACTAAGTCTTCACTATTATTGCCACACTATTTTACAACACGTGAAGACTAGGATAGCTATTCCTCGGACTCTCACTCCATCCCCCGGCTAGATCCCGTTACGTTTTCATCTCCTGTTGAAAAACAATGGAACAAAAGAAAGGATGAGCTCAAATAGCCCAGTAAGAAATATCATGACTAAGATAATGACGAATAAATTATCATTAGCCTTCAACAGTTGAGTTCTTGATAGAATACAATAGACTACAAGGTTTATATCAAAAACTGTAGTTAAATTCTTAAACAATGTTCAGATCAATAATAGCAGCGGAATGAGCAATCTATTAGAAGAATAATGCAGACTATAATGTCCACTCGCTTCTCTTTTTAGTAAAAATATCATCAACTTTTATCATCTGAAATACCATTAGTCAAGATAATACAACTTCACAGTTCCTGGTCATAATCATGCAGATTAACAGTTCGTCTTTGCACTACGGGCCAAAGACATTCAATATAACACCAACGGTCATGATTATACCAGATTCAGCCTTTGGTCATAATCATACCAACCAACAGTTCATCTTTGCACTACGGGCCAAAGACATTCAATATAACACCAACGGTCATGATTATACCAGATTCAGCCTTTGGTCATAATCATACCAACCAACAGTTCATCTTTGCACTACGGGCCAAAGAGAACATTCACCACGTGTCATAAAAGACACCGAACAGATGTATCGCCTTTAACCTAGTATATCGCCTTTAACCTATCATCTGTTCAACAATTATATCACATCTGTGCCCCCGGCCACAGATATTCACAACAGCTTGATTCTTGATGATTAATACAAATAACAGTGATACAAATGATGAACAGAAGAACAGGATAAACAATAAGTGTCGGAAGTTTACTTTGTGCAGATTCAAATAATGTTCAAATTGCCAACATGATGTGGAGTGAAATTTAAAAATGATATTCAAGATCCACAGTTCAGAATAACGATTACAGTTCAATAGAAATGTTCAGAAAATAGGAAGGTTCAGTTGAACTAATGAAATTCAACTATTATGGAACATATAATATTTTCAGGAATTATAGAAGCAATAGTTCCATAATAAGTTTCGATTTAGGTGTATGGAAGAAAATAATATCCCTTACCGTAGCAGGTTTGATTAACAAAAGGTGAAGGGAATTAATATCCCTTACCATAGTAAGTTTGAATAATGGAAGATGAAAAAGATGGTATCCCTTATGAGTATAAAGGAAAATGATATCACTTACGAATATGGAATAAAAGTGTCATGTGATAATTCGTGTAAACAAATTATTTCCACACGAGACAAATAAAAAGGGTTATTCACCAACAGGCGATAATCCGCACCGTAAGGTTATTCCCATCAATTTGAATACGAATAGTTATTCACCAAACAGGCGTAATCCGCACCGTAAGGTTATTCCCATCAATTTGAATATGAATAGTTATTCACCAAACAGGCGTAATCCGCACCGTAAGGTTATTCTCAAAGATTAATAAGGAATGAATACATAAGGTTATTCACCAACAGGCGGTAAACCGCGCCGTAAGGTTATTCCCACAATTTAATACATGGAAATAAATGGCACAAGAAAGAAACGATATTATTTTCGAGAATCAAAGAATGATAATCCCTTCAAGTAAGAAAGAAAATAATATCCATTTATGATGATGAAAAGAGTGATACCCCTTACCGTAATAAATTTAAGAGTGTGAAAAGAATGATATTCCTTACCTTAACACGTAACTGGATATTGATTTAAATGAGGTTGATCAACCTATATATTTATAATATAAATTAGTAATTACCACATATAAATTTCAAAGTGTATAATAACTCGTATATTATGAACTATCAAAATTATATATATTTAACATAATTTTTGTAGTATAATATAACAACTTTCAAATAGTTTTTAAAATAATATTTCAAAATAAATCTTCTAAAGAAAGCTTTTAAAAATGAATCTTCTAATAGAAGAGTCTTCTAAAGGAAGTTTTGTAAATACCGCGAAATATATGAATTTATGAAATTACTACTCTTTAATAAAAGACTTACTTGAAAAATTTCTGCACTCCTTTTGGCTTTCAAACTCTCAAAATAACCTTACTATTCTCAGAGAAAACTCATAAAATTCTTATAGAAAAATTTTATGTTTTAGGTGTGATTTTTCTATTCAGCTGAACAAGCTATTTATAGGGGAAAATGGGGTACTATGCGTGGTAGGTGGGCACTGTGCATTTGGTAGGTGAGAGAGGCTGCGCAAACGTTTTTTTTTTTTAAAAAAATTTCAATACTTGCACAGTAACTTTAAAATTTTCAAAAAGTGAACAGTAACTTTTGTCAGCCGATGAATAGTGATTTCCGGGAGTGAACAGTGACTCCGGAGTAACTTTTCCGATGTGAACAGTAACTTCCGTCAGTGAATAGTAACTTTTGAAAAATAATAATATTTATTTTATTTTATTTATTCTACCTGTGGATCCAACATATAAAATAATGCTACAACAATGATAACAATAATGTAATAAACATGTTACAGATTATTATTAATTTAAATAATATAAATTACTGTGTATTTGCTACTGTGACAATTATTTGGTTCAATAATTTTAAAATACAACGCACCAGCAATTATTGACTCAATGATATAAAATGCAGTGTAATGACAATTATTAAATCAATAATGCAAAATACTGTGTAGCAACAATTATTGAATTGATAACATAAAATATTATACAACAACAATTATTGATGAAATGATGTGCAACAGTTAGGGTGTCAATTTCAGATCAATAATATAAGACACTGTGCAATACCGTGTGCTACTGTAGAGTACTGCATGCTACTGTAGAATACCATAAATTACCGTATGCTACTATTCTTTTATCACCAGTATTTAAATAGTTAACACCGTTGACTATTTTTATTTAAAAAGGTTACTTCTGTCGTTTTCTATATCCGACAATTATTCCGTTGTGGGGTCCACCAATAATTAGTTATTTCGGCGCCGTCGTACGACACGAATATTATATTGCGCCGTCGTACGGGCAGAACGAATATTCCCCGACAAAATGAATATTCCCCGACAAAAAGAATATTGTCCGACAAGGTATAATTTGCACGAAACATCCTTAACTTTCAATTTTATCAATTTAACCACTTACTGTTTCATGAAAAAATATATATGAAGAAAAATTAAATTTTATATTTCATAAAATTCGGGGTCTTACAAGAACCGATAAATATAGCCGAATGTTAAAAGTGTTTTTAAAACAAGTGTCAAGCATGATCGACTAACTTTATTCTTATGGTAAACATTATCAACTGCCTTTTAAAAAGTGGACTTTTTGCCAATCGTACTCTTTTTTATTGACATTTAATGAAAAAATAATATGCAGGGTCTTAACTGGGCATCAAGTGAAAAAGGAGGATTGTACAATTCACTAATGAAGCCCATTGATGACCTGGCTAGTGTAGGGTTACCCATGTTTGGCTCCCTCCGCCTTCTCAATCTGCTGCACCCCAAGTAGAGCTGAGCATTCGGATAAAATCAAAAATTGAAAACCGAAAAGTTATAATCGAAAACCGAATTTTGTACAAATTTACTATCCAAATGGCTACACAAAATTTAAATTAACCGAATTACCGAATAATCAATTCGGTTATTCGGTTAATGTCCGAAATTTACAGCACAACAAGTGTTTCAGACTCATCCCCAAACTGTAAGTCTGTAACAACTAACAATTGTAGCCCAAACATTTGAACTATATATCAAATTTATCAATTGCAGCCAACATTTTTCTTGCGATTCAAAATTGTAAATTTCAAAAACTTACAAATTAAATCAAGCAACAATTTCTCAATAGATTTTGTAAAAGCGTAATCTCCTGTTATGCAAGGGAAAAACTTACAAATTAAATCAAGCAACAATTTCAATGGACTTTTCTTTCCAGAGACAGAGAGACTAGGGTGGGGCCATGGTTTAGTGGAGGCAGTCAGGCAGAGACACTCAGACACGGTCTCGCAGAGAGGCCGGAGGCGGAGGCCGAGACCAGAGGTGGAGGGAGGCGGAGGCGGAGGCCGGAGGCACGAGACCGGAGGAACGAGGCCGGAGGCACGAGATCAGAGGCAGAGGCAGAGCCGCAGAGGCCGGAGGCGAAAATGTGAGAGAGAGAAAGAGTCTGAGAGACGCAGGTCACGCAGCCCAGGAGAGAGAGAGAGTGACCGAAAGATAAGTTAACACTTAACAGATAAGAGAGGCTAAAGATAAACGTGTGGCTCGCAGGCTCCGCTCGGTGCTGCTTTTTTTCTTTCTTTTTTCTTATTCTTATTCGATTATTCGGTTAACCGAATAACAAAAAATCAAAAACCAAACCCGAAAACCGAATAATAAATCGGATATAACCGAAATGTAAAAAATAACCGAAAAACCGAAAAATTTCGGTTTAAAAAATTCGGTTCGGTTCGGGTATTCGGTTTTACCCGTTTTTTGCTCACTCCTAACCCCAAGGTGGATTTTATTTCTATTTTTCCTCATCTTGTTTACTGGCTTTTATAGTATTCATCTATGTTGCATATGAGGTGTTTTTATAATTGTGTGAGTAGTGAACTATTTAATTATGCCATTTTCTTCATTGTTCGTATACAATCACCTCAAACAAGAGAGAGAGAGAGAGAGAGAGAGAGATTTCAACCAGCCGCAGACAAAATGGAAGAGGAAGAAATTGAACTTAATCAAAGCAAGAGAGAAAAATTAAGTGGTATAAACATCTGATTTGGTTTCTAATTCAAATGGTTTGTAAAATTTCTTTTTCCTATAAATTTTATGATATCCCAAGTATGAGTAATTTAAACTATGCTCAAACATAGCTAGTTTAAGGTCTAAAATAGCATGAAACATAATTCTCTGTGTTTAACTAGTTAGAATATGACAATTTTATATGATATACTAATAAGAGACCTATACATGATGTAATACCCGGCTATAGTTTTTTTAAAAAAAAAGTCCCACATCACCCACCCACTAAAACATTCCCCTTCCCTTTACCTATATATATGGACCACCTTCTTTAGTTTTTAAAACACTAAAACATTAAGGTTTTTCCCAATGTGAGAAAACCTTTTTGTGTGAGGATCTTTTTAGTAAGGACCTCCTTAGTTAAAATATTTTTTCAGTGTTGAGAACGTGGGCGGACTACGAACCTCATAATTTCGGGTATGTCTCTTTTTCTTTCTTTATGCAATTATTTAATTTTCTGTATTAGTTTTAATTTTGTAGTTTTAATTTTTGTATGCTATTTAGTTTGTTAATTAATATATTTTGGTATATCTTTGTTAGTAATTAGCATTTTGGAATATTAAATTAGTATTTTTGTAACTTTAAAGTTTTGTCAGATAATAATAATAATAATAATAATAATAATAATAATAATAATAATAATAATAATAATAATAAAATATTTGTTTGTAATAGAATTAAAAATGGAAAGAATATTTTTGAAAATATACTTATATGTATTTCGGAAGGAACAAGAAAACTATTATTTATTAATACGTTACCATGATTAGAATATTTATGTATGTATAACTTTAGGTATAATTTTGTTTAGAATGGAAGGATTTCAGATTTGCCTAATAGAGAGAAAATGTGTAAAACTTAATCAATTGATTAATGTATTATTTATTTGTTCCTTTATTAGTTTCGATGGAGGGAATTTAACGAGTCAGTTTTGCAATATAATTTCGGGTATTACATTGCTTATTCCAGGTACGGATTCCGTACTCCTTCAGCGATATTTCTTTACTTTTAAGTTTATTCGTTTTGTCTCTCAATTAGAATTCAAATATTATTTCGATATATTATTCATATTCCAATGTTTATGATATAATTGTTTGGTTTTAGATATTCGAAAATTCATAACTTGTACGCTTTAGACTTAGAGAGCATGTCTAGTATTTATTCTGATTCTGTAGCAACGTACATGCTAATATATTTTGAGGACTTTGTGTTGATTCATTTCGGTTTAGCATGTGCGTATTAGAACCCCTTTTGTGATATTGTGTCGCATTCGTTGTGACATGATATTTTTGTTAGAAAGTACCTTAGGGTATACCTGAGCTATAACCACCTGTGGGGGTACCACAGACATGTCCTCTTGACACCGAGGCATGACATCTTCCGTGGCGGTGTGATCAATCCACGGCGTCTCCATTTTGTGTTTTGGTGGGCGATGGCCAACTTTGGTGTTTTGTTGTGGGAGGCGTATGGGTTGACCCTAGTTTCTGTTCTGTTCTGCGGTTTGGTGTTGTTTGTGTCGAACACACCTTCCGATTTTGCATACATTTGGATCCGCAGTCCAATGTGTGCCTGCCTGTGTGGCAGTATTTTGACTTGTCTTTGTGACAAGGTATATTTCTGTTTTGTTCTGAGCTCGGTATGAAATAAACACAACCATTCAATTCAGACTTTTATGTTGTTCAGTAAGTCAGTCCAGTTCAGTGGGTCTATTTTGTTCAGTAATTCATTTTCAGTTCAGTAAATCAGCTCAGTTCAGTAGATTAGTTCAGTAAGATTATGTTATTCAGTTCAGTTGATTTTGTTAATCTCAGTTTGGTTCAGTTGATTTTGTTAATCAATTTCAGTTCTTATTTCTGTACTCTTTATCCGTACTGGGCATTTGGCTCATGCTGTGTTTTTCTTCCGGCAGGTTTTCAAGGAGATTCAAGGGCAAGTGTGAAGAGAGTTTTCTTATTTGTTTTGACATTCTGTTTAGAGTTCGTTCGTGCGTAGCCTCCCTTTCCACTAGTCGGGAAGGGGGTGTTACAGAGTTGGTATCAGAGCTAAGGTTCTTTCTTGTAGAAAACCTATTTAGGTTTGACCTGTGAGTTATGGGTAGATATCTGGGATAGGTTTTTATTTGTTTAAAATTAATTTCAGCCATCATATGAGTTTGTATTCGAATTTGCCTTAAATCAGTTTCGCTTTCGTCCGTTTTGTTTTGTCGAGAGCTCGTAAAACCATTAGAGGTGGTGGAGGCGGTGATAATGATGACAATGTTGGTCGCCACCACGAAGGACGTGTGTTCGCCTTGTTATATAATTAGGTGATAAATGCGCAATATTCTATTTCGACACTCTTTGAGTTGACAGTCGTGAAACTTTTATTGATTTCGACTCTACTCATTCGATTGTTTCGTATTCTTTTGTTCGGCATCTTGGTGTGCCATCTCAGTCCTTAGATTCTGCTATGTCCATTGCTGCTCCGATGAGAATTTTTTTGTTCTCTGATTTGTACCGTGGTTGTTTCTATTAGTTTTGGAAATAAAGATTCGTGGGACTAATTTTCGGTCGATGCGTATGTACGACTTTGATATGATTCTTGGGATGGACTGTCAGAGCTTAGGTTATGATTATGTATATTGTCTTTAGGCTTGATCTATGAGTTATAGGTAAATCACTAGGCAGACATATAAGTTTATTTTGATTTGGTTCTCTGTTTGGTTGATCTTGATTTTGACCAAATGTTAATCTGTTTTGATTTGTAGTTGATATGAGGAAAGTGAGATAATTTGTCAAGGTTATTATTGTTATAAAATGGAGTAAGGATATTAGTGAAGAATTGTGATTGGAGCATTAAGGAAAATAAAGTTATATTTTGTACAGTTAAGAAATGATCATATATGTAATATGGTTATGATATGAGTATTTGTATCAGCAAGTATATTTGATTTTGGAGAATTAATCGTTAGAGTTCTTTTAGTAATAATCTATTATGATCTTAGACATAAGGATTTGATAGAGGTCGTGTTGGATTTGTGTTAAGCTCGTGGATGATGTGAGGTATGTGTATTGATGGGACAATATGATAAGTGAAAACTATTTGGTATTTATAGATGATCTCTTGTAAACTTGAGTTGTAGATATTCGAGGTAATTAGATTAATCATTGAGGCTAATGATCAATTTTGCAGCTATTTTTGGAGTTTTGTTGAATGACGAGTAATAGTATGAGAAGATTTTGGAATTTGTTGGACTAAGGTTTGCACTAAGAGATGATTGATTTATTTAAATGGTTATATATTAAGTGATGAGATTTAATAGATTCTGAGAGACATTGAATAGTTTAGAGTAGATAGTTTGCTTATGCAGATAATTGAATGTGACTTGGAGTTTAATATGGTGATTTCGATACTTTAATGGTATATTATTTAGAGTAATAATATTTGAGAACTAATTCAAATTGAGATTGTGATATTTTGAAGTGCTTAAGGTGCAAGGGAAACTACTCAATCTGTGTTTTATTACCCCATTTGAGATTTTAGAAAGGATTGACAAAGTTGCATTTCAGTTAGTTTTGCCTTCATAGTCAGCTCACGTGCATAATGTATTTCTTGTCTTAGTGCTAAAGAGTTATCATTATCATCTGTTGCACATAGTGCACTATCCGTTTTAATAAGATTTCGGAAGAAAATCATTTCGTTTGTTTTGTGAAAATTCTATTCGAGCGAAGTATTCGCATCTTTTGATAATTAGGTTCGTCCTATTTTATTTTTTTGGATTCCGAGGACGGAATCCTTTTTAAGGGGGAGGTAATGTAATACCCGGCTATAGTTTTTTTTAAAAAAAAAGTCCCACATCACCCACCCACTAAAACATTCCCCTTCCCTTTACCTATATATATGGACCACCTTCTTTAGTTTTTAAAACACTAAAACATTAAGGTTTTTCCCAATGTGAGAAAACCTTTTTGTGTGAGGATCTTTTTAGTAAGGACCTCCTTAGTTAAAATATTTTTTCAGTGTTGAGAACGTGGGCGGACTACGAACCTCATAATTTCGGGTATGTCTCTTTTTCTTTCTTTATGCAATTATTTAATTTTCTGTATTAGTTTTAATTTTGTAGTTTTAATTTTTGTATGCTATTTAGTTTGTTAATTAATATATTTTGGTATATCTTTGTTAGTAATTAGCATTTTGGAATATTAAATTAGTATTTTTGTAACTTTAAAGTTTTGTCAGATAATAATAATAATAATAATAATAAAATATTTGTTTGTAATAGAATTAAAAATGGAAAGAATATTTTTGAAAATATACTTATATGTATTTCGGAAGGAACAAGAAAACTATTATTTATGAATACGTTACCATGATTAGAATATTTATGTATGTATAACTTTAGGTATAATTTTGTTTAGAATGGAAGGATTTCAGATTTGCCTAAGAGAGAGAAAATGTGTAAAACTTAATCAATTGATTAATGTATTATTTATTTGTTCCTTTATTAGTTTCGATGGAGAGAATTTAACGAGTCAGTTTTGCAATATAATTTCGGGTATTACATTGCTTATTCCAGGTACGGATTCCGTACTCCTTCAGCGATATTTCTTTACTTTTAAGTTTATTCGTTTTGTCTCTCAATTAGAATTCAAATATTATTTTGATATATTATTCATATTCCAATGTTTATGATATAATTGTTTGGTTTTAGATATTCGAAAATTCATAACTTGTACTCTTTAGACTTATAGAGCATGTCTAGTATTTATTCTGATTCTGTAGCAACGTACATGCTAATATATTTTGAGGACTTTGTGTTGATTCGTTTCGGTTTAGCATGTGCGTATTAGAACCCCTTTTGTGATATTGTGTCGCATTCGTTGTGACATGATATTTTTGTTAAAAAGTACCTTAGGGTATACCTGAGCTATAACCACTTGTGGGGGTACCACATGCATGTCATGTAACGCCCCCCCAAATCTAGGCCCATACAGCCCAAACTTGAGTCGTCAAAAGACTACAACAAAATTATTACAACAAATCACAACGTACAACAATACAGTGTATAATAATACACAACTAAGTCTTCACTATTATTGCCACACTATTTTACAACACGTGAAGACTACGACAGCTATTCCTCAGACTCTCACTCCATCCCCCGGCTAGACCCTGTTACGTTTTTATCTCCTGTTGAAAAACAATGGAACAAAAGAAAGGGTGAGCTCAAATAGCCCAGTAAGAAATATCATGACTAAGATAATGACGAATAAATTATCATTAGCCTTCAACAGTTGAGTTCTTGATAGAATACAATAGACTACAAGGTTTATATCAAAAACTGTAGTTAAATTCTTAAACAATGTTCAGATCAATAATAGCAGCGGAATGAGCAATCTATTAGAAGAATAATGCAGACTATAATGTCCACTCGCTTCTCTTTTTGTAAAAATATCATCAACTTTTATCATCTGAAATACCATTTAGTCATGATAATAAAAATTCACAGTTCCTGATCATAATCATGCAGATCAACAGTTCATATTTGCACTACGGGCCAAAGACATTTAATATAACACCAACGGTCATGATTATACCAGATTCAGCCTTTGGTAATAATCACACCAATCAACAGTTCATCTTTGCACTACGGGCCAAAGATATTCAATAAAGCACCAACGGTCATGATTATACCAGATTCAGCCTTTGGTCATAATCATACCAACCAACAGTTCATCTTTGCACTACGGGCCAAAGAGAACATTCACCACGTGCCATAAAAGACACCGAACAGATGTATCGCCTTTAACCTAGTATATCGCCTTTAACCTATCATCTGTTCAACAATTATATCACATCTGTGCCCCCGGCCACAGATATTCACAACAGCTTGATTCTTGATGATTAATACAAATAACAGTGATACAAATGATGAACAGAAGAACAGGATAAACAATAAGTATCGGAAGTTTACTTTGTGCAGATTCAAATAATGTCCAAATTGCCAACATGATGTGGAGTGAAATTTAAAAATGATATTCAAGATCCACAGTTCAGAATAACGATTACAGTTCAATAGAAATGTTCAGAAAATAGGAAGGTTCAGTTGAACTAATGAAATTCAACTATTATGGAACATATAATATTTTCAGGAATTATAGAAGCAATAGTTGCATAATAAGTTTCGATTTAGGTGTATGGAAGAAAATAATATCCCTTACCGTAGCAGGTTTGATTAACAAAAGGTGAAGGGAATTAATATCCCTTACCATAGTAAGTTTGAATAATGGAAGATGAAAAAGATGGTATCCCTTATGAGTATAAAGGAAAATGATATCACTTACGAATATGGAATAAAAGTGTCATGTGATAATTCGTGTAGACAAATTATTTCCACACGAGACAAATAAAAAGGGTTATTCACCAACAGGCGATAATCCGCACCGTAAGGTTATTCCCATCAATTTGAATACGAATAGTTATTCACCAAACAGGCGTAATCCGCACCGTAAGGTTATTCCCACAATTTAATAGAATTTGAACACGAAGAGTTATTCACCAAACAGGCGTAATCCGCCCCGTAAGGTTATTCTCAAAGATTAATAAGGAATGAATACAAAAGGTTATTCACCAACAGGCGGTAAACCGCGCCGTAAGGTTATTCCCACAATTTAATACATGGAAGTAAATGGCACAAGAAAGAAACGATATTATTTTCGAGAATCAAAGAATGATAATCCCTTCAAGTAAGAAAGAAAATAATATCCATTTATGATGATGAAAAGAATGATACCCCTTACCGTAGTAAATTTAAGAGTGTGAAAAGAATGATATTCCTTACCACAGTAAATTTAAGAGTATGAAAGAAAATAATATTCCTCACCGTAGTAAATTTAAGAGTGTGAAAAGAATGATATTCCTTACCTTAACACGTAATTGGATATTGATTTAAATGAGGTTGATCAACTTGAAAAATTCCTGCACTCCTTTTGGCCTTCAAACACTCAAGATAACCTTACTATTCTCAGAGAAGACTCATAAAATTCTTATAGAAAAATTTTATGTTTTAGGTGTGATTTTTCTATTCAGCTGAACAAGCTATTTATAGGGGAAAATGGGGTACTATGCGTGGTAGGTGGGCACTGTGCATTTGGTAGGTGAGAGAGGCTGCGCAAACGTTTTTTTTTTTTAAAAAATTTCAATACTTGCACAGTAACTTTGCACAGTAACTTTAAAATTTTCAAAAAGTGAACAGTAATGAACAGTAACTTTTGTCAGCCGATGAATAGTGATTTCCGGGAGTGAACAGTGACTCCGGAGTAACTTTTCCGATGTGAACAGTAACTTCCGTCAGTGAATAGTAACTTTTGAAAAATAATAATATTTATTTTATTTTATTTTATTTTATTTATTCTACCTGTGGATCCAACATATAAAATAATGCTACAACAATGATAACAATAATGTAATAAACATGTTACAGATTATTATTAATTTATAAATTACTGTGTATTTGCTACTGTGACAATTATTTGGTTCAATAATTTTAAAATACAACGCACCAGCAATTATTGACTCAATGATATAAAATGCAGTGTAATGACAATTATTAAATCAATAATGCAAAATACTGTGTAGCAACAATTATTGAATTGATAACATAAAATATTATACAACAACAATTATTGATGAAATGATGTGCAACAGTTAGGGTGTCAATTTCAGATCAATAATATAAGACACTGTGCAATACCGTGTGCTACTGTAGAGTACCGCATGCTACTGTAGAATACCATAAATTACCGTATGCTACTATTCTTTTATCACCAGTATTTAAATAGTTAACACCGTTGACTATTTTTATTTAAAAAGGTTACTTCTGTCGTTTTCTATATCCGACAATTATTCCGTTGTGGGGTCCACCAATAATTAGTTATTTCGGCGCCGTCGTACGACACGAATATTATATTGCGCCGTCGTACGGGCAGAACGAATATTCCCCGACAAAACGAATATTCCCCGACAAAAAGAATATTGTCCAACAAGGTATAATTTGCACGAAACATCCTTAACTTTTAACTTTGTCAATTTAACCACTTACTGTTTCAGGAAAAATATATATGAAGAAAAATTAAATTTTGTATTTCATAAATTCGGGGTCTTACATGTCATCTTGACACCGAGGCATGACACCTTCCGTGGCGGTGTGATCAATCCACGGCGTCTCCATTTTGTGTTTTGGTGGGCGATGGCCAACTTTGGTGTTTTGTTGTGGGAGGCGTATAGGTCGACCCTAGTTTCTGTTCTGTTCTGTTCTGCAGTTTGGTGTTGTTTGTGTCGAACACACTTTCCGATTTTGCATACATTTGGATCCGCAATCCAATGTGTGCCTGCCTGTGTGGCAGTATTTTGACTTGTCTTTGTGACAAGGTATATTTCTGTTTTGTTCTGAGCTCGGTATGAAATAAACACAACCATTCAATTCAGACTTTTATGTTGTTCAGTAAGTCAGTCCAGTTCAGTGGGTCTATTTTGTTCAGTAATTCATTTTCAGTTCAGTAAATCAGCTCAGTTCAGTAGATTAGTTCAGTAAGATTATGTTATTCAGTTCAGTTGATTTTGTTAATCTCAGTTTGGTTCAGTTGATTTTGTTAATCAATTTCAGTTCTTATTTCTGTACTCTTTATCCGTACTGGGCATTTGGCTCATGCTGTGTTTTTCTTCCAGCAGGTTTTCAAGGGGATTCAAGGGCAAGTGTGAAGAGAGTTTTCTTATTTGTTTTGACACTCTGTTTAGAGTTCGTTCGTGCGTAGCCTCTCTTTCCACTAGTCGGGAAGGGGGTGTTACACATGAGGTAAAAATTTAAGACGCTAACTCGTTATAGATTTTTAATTATGAATTTTGCAAAGAGGCTGGCCAGAGAACATAACCTGCTGCCCTGAGTTAAACTTCTAGGGTTAAAATCCAATAGTAAGATATATATAAATTAAATAAACAAACAGCCTGTCTGCCTGAGACTGGTAATCACTTTTAACCTAGACAGGCAAATCCAACCAACCTAAAAGCAGAATATAAAGCCAATCTGTTATCGTTAAAGGTGTAGGTAGAACATAACTCCACTCAACTTTCAACAAGATGGAAAAGTTGAGAAAATTTTCAAAAGCTTTACTCAACAAAGATTCTCAGTACACTACCCACCACATTATTTAATATTGAATCTCCACCAAGAACACAAAAATTGGAGCATATCCAACATGCATGCTTCCCCTAACTCAGCACAATCATGATCTCTCCTTATCTTCTAGTTTGCAACTTTGAATGCAATCATGCCAATCCCTACATTTCAAAATGTAAATAATTAATGTACAATTTGAAACCGAAGTTCGAATGCCCCACGACTATGGGACTATCTAGCATCATTTTAAGACCTACTTAGCGCGCTTTAATCAAATAAATTTCAGGTAGATAAGAATTATTGAGGGGAGGCATATCCTGATTTGATTAAATTTCAGACACATATTCTATTATCAATAACGTCTGATCATGCTTATGAACAGTTACTTGACTTCCAATTGAAGAACACAGATTTTGACCTGTAAACTAGGTGGGGATTGTAGCTAGTGCTTTTCATCACAGTCTCTAAGAAAAAGAAATACTATTGCAAGATACATTTATTGATAAAATATCATGATCATTCACTAATCCGGGGATAAGATAATACATCATTTTTGTGTATGCTAATCATGTTGTGTCCAGTGCTGCACTCCAGATTCTAGCGTCTTCCTATGTGGTAAAATGTGCTTTATATAAGAAATTTATTAGAGATAATATAGAAAAATCGAAAGGGAAATAAACAAGAACCCCGCAAGAGTTTACCATTTTATTTTTCTTATTTTATCAGTTTCAAGACGCTTTTAGAAGGATGATTGGCTGTTAACAGGGTTTTGTAGGTAATTTGACCAAGTTTTTCCTCCGGCCCCTGGGTTTCTACATATGTAACCCTATGGTCAGATATTTTCTTACTTTTGTAAGAACAGTGGAAGGAAAGACATTATCATACATTGAACCCTGATATCAGTAGTCGGATTAAACAGGATCTTGATGATTTACAGAGAGAGAGGATAGCTAGCCGGCAACAGTCATTATGCAAAAAAAATTATTTTCATTATCAATCAAAATAATATCTTTTTAATTTAATTTAAGCTTCATGTTCAATACACTGTACATATACATCTTTTTGGCTTCATGTAGCGTCATGTGTACTTTCATGCATATATAGGTAAATAATATATACATATTATGTATATATTATTTAGGTACTTCAGGCAGATTGAACAATGGTAGACACTATGAGTAGAACAATACTTTATGGTACCAACTTCCATGGGTCTCTTTCATAATTATAGCCCACAGGAATTGATTCCCCTACTAGCAATCCCTGATCTAGATTCTTGAACTCATATGAGAGACTTCTTAAACCGTGTCTCACTAATATAGTCTATCTATTTTTGTCAGATTTTGAAACCTATTAAGAAAATATTTACCAAATGATCAGGATTCTAAAATCAAGTTTATCTAGCCAATTACCAATAATCAATCACTCCAAAATGAAAAGATCATCGGCTGAACTTTTTGCCATCAAGATCTTAGTTAAGACCCTTAGCATGTATCCAAGTGTACTGCAATAGTACAATAATGCTACCTTGTATTTTGCTACATTTAGTGAAGTTGATAACTCAAAATAGCCCCGGCAATTGGTGCAGTGGTTCAAATGACGTCTCGAGATGAGCCGTAGACCTGGACATCTTGGGATTGAATTCCACTTGCAACAATTGTTATGGCAAAAATGTTAATGGGGTCGGATCTTAGAAGGGCTTGTCCGGACTGCAACAATTGTTAATGCAAAAATGCTAATGGGGTCGGATCTTAGAAGGGCTTGTCTGGACTGCGATTGGGAAAACTCCACATTATCAACAAAAAAAAATAGCCAAAATAAATAGTATTTTTTGTAAGATTAGGCAGCTTTGTCGGCAAGTTGGCTCTAAAAGACCCCACAGAAATAGTAAAAACAGATATGAATGTTCTTAAAAGCACCCAATAACCCTTGTGATAAGCACAAGCACTAACTGCACCACCACAACCTGCCATTATCTTAATGCATATAGAAAGATTGGCCTTCTAACCCTTGCTCTTCACCCTAAACTAAGTCTTGGTTCCTTCACCAAATTCTGGCAACAATTACTTGAGTTCGAATTTAGGTCTGAAAAGATGAGGAGTATATTGGTTGCGATGGGGCAAAACCTCCAGAACATGAGGAAGAGTCCACGAGTAGCAGACGAAAATATGTTTGGCGATCAAGGGAATGGAGCTGGATTACCAATCTTTGCACAAAACACAGGCAGAACGCGACATGGATGGAATGTACTTTCAATTATATGTAGCATTGTACGAGCTCCTCTCTCGCTTCTCTCTTGCCTATCTCACCCTCACATCAATGGTGCCGATGGAGCCTGGGTATCTGGTGAGTTGGCGCGGATATCAGAGATGAACCATCTTATGGTTAGTGACAGCATGCGCTACGCCATCTTGATGTGAAACTGTAAGCAGGCTGAGTTTGCATGTTTTTGATATTGTGTTTTTGTAGAATCTGGTAAAGGGATGGTCAGGATTCCGGACTGGCCTGTAGTTTTGTGTCCCAGTATTGTACTGTTAATCATTTTAGTAGAAAATACAGATGTCCAGTAGGACAATCAATTGCATTTAATGGAGTTAGAAACCGATTACATTCATCAATATATTAGATTTGGGGATTTAAAATTTAAAGTTAATATGTAACAGTAAAATTGTGCCATTTTTTCATTTTTAGTGGCACTATAGTAATCAGTAATCATGTCCCATGGGTTTTGCTGGGTCTCAAGTAGAATCTTGCCTAACAAAGATCTTAGTAATTCCATCTGTGAATATAACTGATCTGGTGTACGTGTGCGAGTCCTTTGTCCAAAAATATAAAATATAATCCAAGTATCTAACAAAGAAAATTCAAGCAAAGTTTGAGATCACAAGAAGTATGTACATAGCATACTCGTGAAAAAATGCAGTATTAACTGCTCAGAAATACAAATATCGCACCTGAGACGATGAAGCAGCCAGAAAGTTGGTGATTGAAAATTTCATATCTGCCTTTGAGTGGGCTCAGCTGTGTGCATCTTTTCAGCTATATATGAATTCATGACTTCAAGAGTAACTCCAGATTTACATGCCGGCTAATTCCTAAATATCCAATCTGTCCTGCACCAAAATTTCAGACTTGAGTGGGTATTTTCACTTTCTTTGCCATATTACTTTTAGGTATATAAAATAAGAATATAATTTATCTCTCTGTCTTTCCTCTGTTTTTCTTTTGGTATTCAGTTGGAAAACACAGTGGTTCAAGGATTTTATTTTTATATTTTTTAAAGGGCGAGCCCTCAATTGGAATTCCCGAAAAATGTAGTAGTAAAGCCACTGTAAGACCTTGAGCATCTAGCATTCAGTTGCTGCCCGCACTGTAATACCAAGTGCCTATAAAAATCAAGCCTATATAACTCAAACCCCAGTGGTGTGGGTACAAGCCTACAATCAAGGAAGGAAAAGCAAAGAATGTCACACATTGAATTGTCCGTCACTATTCCAGACATTACATAAGACTGCTAATTGCTAGGAACTTGAGCAGAAATCACATGTTGCTGCATCACCTTACTATTTGACTTATAAAATTCTCATCCAGTAATTTTATCAACTGAACTTTTTAACTTTCAGCTCGAATTACTCAGAGTCACAGGCGGACAAAATATAGTTTTAGGCACTCCATTTCTTGTAGTGTGTGTTCTTATTCTCATAGGAGAGACTATAAAAGTGTAATAATGTTGTTGGGTTTTTGTCCATATTTAGTGGGGCATGAGAGAAAGGGTCAACTTTTCCTACTCTGT
The DNA here is from genome assembly GCA_947179155.2 of Hedera helix. NCBI lineage: Eukaryota > Viridiplantae > Streptophyta > Magnoliopsida > Apiales > Araliaceae > Hedera > Hedera helix. The sequence continues at coordinate 37,186,476 of OX359268.1, forward strand.
TTGCCGATTATCTTCATGGAAACTACTGGATTCTAAAGGTGGTGAGACCCATGCATTAGAAGGCAATTCAATGGTGTTCTCATATTTTTTGAACTTATCCAATATAACTGACAAAAATCTCTCACAAATAGTGTAAATATGACTCTACAGTTGAGTGTGCCACACTTGAACAAAAAGTCCAACAGATAGCAGAAAGCTATTATGCATGGAGGGTGATAAGCCAGACTGTAAAAGTTTTTGATGACCTTTTGAGAAGTATGTTGCTAATAACCATGCAAAGTTTAGCACAAGAGTTAAGTCTTCATCTTCATTCACTACTTTCCCTATACGTGGGTGGGTATGTGCCCTAGCATTTATAAATGTTTCCCTTTGTTCTACAAATTGATTTGCATTTGTATACAGTGTGTATATGTATATAACCCAAAAGATTAACAGAGTCCATTAGACTATATAAATTTTTAATTTTTCTCCTTATAATTTTATTTAAAAAAAATTTATAACACGGTATCTCAATATATATATAAATGTGTGTGCGCGTGCGAAATTTATTACTTTATAGTAATAAGAACTAAGAGGATAAAACAATTCTCGTCTGGACGATCAAGAATACTTCTCAAGAGAGTATTTTATTTGTTTCTTGGCCCCTCATGTCTGTCAAGCGTGGAAAGTTTCATAGGCTTGTTATGCTGCTGAAAAAGAAACGATATGCCCCTTTCTTTTTTCAATTCTACCTGATATTTTGAATCCTAATCACCAAGGAATAAAGAAAAGGTCTAGTGACATAAATGTTAAAAATTGATTTCATCTTGCAGTTTATTTCTGCCAAGAACAGTATTATTACTTACTTTATTGTCACACTAGTGGCCTCCTAGGAATCTTCATTCAATCAATTAATCAATAAAAAAAGATAACCTTATTTATTTAGGTACTAGCCATTAGCCAATGTTAGCTGCTGGGAAGGTGGACATTTTTTGCCCTTAAACCACCCGGTTCCAACCAACTAGCCAACTATTGTCTCTTACATCGATCCTACAAATCCAAAATATGTACATAGAAATTTCAAACATATGAAAAACTAACCAACCAACCAGATAAGCAATGATTGGGATAAAGTAAGAGTCCATTATTCTAGCAAAAAAAACAATAAACAATAGTAATTAAATTTTGTTTCCATCATTTTTATTTATTCACAGAAAATCATTTAGAAACTATCTGCTCCACAAATTCAATAAAATCATTGCCTAGCTAGAACGCTACTGACTGTTGCTGTCACATACGTGCAATTGACAAGCTGAGCCTCTGCTCTTATCCTAGCTGTAAGAGAGAGAGAAGCCTCCCAAAGTATTTCATGTCTTCTCACCCACGAATCAAATGAATGTGTAAGCAAAAAGATAACTGGTAATAATGGTGAAAGCAATTGGGAAAGGCAAGAACCACCCATTAAAGAAAAGAAAAACAACATGCAACTAAAGTAGCCAACTTTCAAGTCCTATCATTATCGTTCCCTGTTAAAGCACAAAATTCTTTTATCTTTTCATACAAGCTGAAAATGACGAGGGGAATAAAGTAGATTACCAAATAGTGAAGGAAATAATTGACTACTTATATCGACTGACAGTAATTTAAAAAGAAAAGGATTAAAATATTATTATTGGCATGCACCATCTCTTTATTTATTTTTATATTTTAAGCATACTGGGGAAGGCAAGGCCGTTTCAAATGTAACGCATTTTCAAAGAAAATCATGATTACAATTTGTAAGTCTGCGGATAAAACACACAAGTAAATGTTTACTCTCCAAGAACTATTGATTCACATATTATTCCATTCTTTATTAGACGATCAATATCTACTACTACCTTCATAACTTGGGTCTTGGGCCACCAGCAAAAGATGCTAACATGAACCTTTATCCTCGACTTGAACCTAAAAGTAGTACTGATGATGAATGAGTGAGTGGAAGACCAAAAGCATCGAGAGGGAGGGATCATATCTATCAATATTTACATAGACCTGGATTTCAACCATAATTATCTCAAAGAGTGAATTGAAAGAGTAGTTGAGATGTAAAGTTTTCAAGGATATATTCATAAACCAAAAGATGATGAACTAATCACCTTTGTTCATGATAACGTTGATTAAAACAGCAAAAGTATCATGTGAAAATCAACAAATATGATACTGACTAGTACTACTTTTTAATTATTTTAAGATCGATACAGTTATCCATACCAAACAAATCGCATTAAATTTGAATTTTAGGAATTCACAAATTGATTTAAAAAGTTGAAATGTATATCTAATTTTAGAATGGAGGGAGTATAACTTTTTGTTGGATCAAACTATGGCAAACACATAAAATCAACAACGGAAAATAAATACAACACAAGATTTATGTGAAAATCCCAAATAAGGAAAACCACCGGAGAGAGGCACAAAATATCACATATCAAAGTGTGAAGAATACAAGTTATGAATTTTTATAAATAAAAAAAAGGCTAAAACTGAGAAGGAAAAGAATACCGAAATTGTAGCTATAATAACATATATACAGCCAAGCTAAAAAACATAATGGGCCGAAATAACTCAACTGCTCCATACCTCATCTTTCTTTACCTGCACAAAATATTTCGGGTGATTCCGAACAAGAATTCGAAACACACAACCCTTTTCATTAGGTTTTGTTTTATCTCTTCATTTCGTAATAGGGAGCTTAAGTACTTGACAGACTATATGGTTCTTCTGTCTGGGATTGAGATAGTTATGGATGCGACTTTGCACCTGAGGATCCCATGGTTTGGCAAGGTTGCACAACGCTTAACAAGGAAAAGGATACTGCATATGTCCGTAATAAATTGAGAGTAACCTTTTCCACGTCAAGCGTCCGTCACATGATTTTTTTTCCGACTTTATGATCTAATGTAAACTGATAGGCTTACAACATATATGTTCATTGCAGATCACAAACTTTTTGAAATATTTCTTCACTAAGGTAGTATTTTATGTTTCCCATAGGGTAAATATGTTGAGAAAATTAAGTTAAAAAGAAGTAACAATTTTTATTTTAGGGCTCCTGCTGAAAGAGTGTACTGTAATCCTGACGGCCTTTAAGCTGCAGAAATTAACTTATATCACCTTAGCTAATAATAAAGTCAGAGATAAGAAAATGAACAGAACAACATAAATTATCAATCATGCAGACAAATCTAGGAGTCTAGGACAATTCATCCTTCTGTATGACTGCATCTTTTCACAAAGTCGATGGCAAAGAAGATGATACACACACACACACACACACACATCTTTATGTAGGGGCATGATACAAAACCAAAGTTGACTGTAACCAACCGCCTACCAAACAGTTTGGCGGATAGTATTTTGTTCACTTGTCAGCCACAGTTATGCAGTCGGGCGGACTCTGGCAATATAGCCAATAGTGGTCTTGAATCTTTTTCCAGATAAATATAGACATATAAACTGAGAAGATCTAAAAACAGACAATGAGAACGTTGTCAACTTACCAATATGGAAGGTTCCTCCTAAGGACCAGCTTGTATCAAGATACTTCAGTCCATTGGTAGCTATATATCAAAATTAACGATGAAACTACATGTTTAATCAGCACCCACCATTCCAAAACAATTACGAAACGGCATTTTTACTCATTATCCAACCTTCCCGCTCTTTATACAATACTGGTTTGCTACTTAAAATTAAGATATTGTAAGATGGAGCAAGACGGAAAATCTTTCAAAGAACGCCGTACTGATTATAATAATGACCAGAAATGTAAACCAATTTGATGTCAGATCTCTCAGTTCTGGTTTGAACTAATAAATACATTGACCAGCAAAGATGCTTACAGATATTCATATAGATCAGTATTTCAGGACAGGCAGATACTATAGCAGCTGCTACTTCTAACTTCAACCACGTTTGCCTAGGCGTTCCAACACGTGTGTCTCACCAGTGAGGCACTCCACCAATCCTTTCATGTTAACAAAATGTAAGTTAAGAAGTCAAAAAAGAAGTAAGAGCAGAAGAAAAACAGAGAGCAGGCTCTATTTCATGGGAACATTTAAGCTTCACATACATAATGATGGCACCATTACTTTCATTGATTGGGAAAAATTCAGTTGTAAAAACATCCTAACCCCAAGGTCAGTGTACAAAAAATATATTACCATTAGTATAATCTCGACAATCATGATGGCCAATCCTCAAATCAGTAGGCCAACTTTCATTGAACTTATATGTTGCATCAACAGCATCCACTTTGGAAAATCCAACGAACCAACATTTAGCTTTTGGAAGCTTCATCAACTTCCTTGTAAGAACAGCTCCTGACAAATTTGTGAGGTGAAACATCTGTTAAAATGGAGTAGCCTACTTGTACCAGCTTCAAGTAAAGAATTTTAAACATAAATTTTTTCTTTCTTTTTGTTGTAAGCTTTTTCTGTATGTTTGTGTGTGGCGTTTTTTTTTTCTTTTTTCCCCTCTTGTTCCTTTCTTTTGCAGTTTCTTTTGTCCTACTGGTTTACTGGAAGTATAGTTAAAACATCCATGTGTGCTAAACGCATTCAATATTAGTGGTAAGCCAAGTTTAATTGGTTCTTCTTCCAGATAGACATTTATACGATATGCAGGCTTCTTACATCTGGACCACTTAGATTTTAAAATTATTTAATCCTTGAAAATGCAATATGTGTGCTCTTAACTGAAAAAATCTATATCGTTTAATCCCCAGCTTTATCTAGAATGCAGTTATGAACTGATTAAATAATGTAGAAGTACCAACAAAATGACCAGGGATGCTTTAGATGGGATTGCCATTTATCTATGAGGAAATGAGATATATAAAGGAATAAAAAATGAAGAAAGTTTATAAATATTACCTGGTATTTTCCTCCCAGATAGAGCACCAAGTGCTACATATACATTTTCAGGATCTTTTGGTTGAAAATCAAAGACCAGTGTCTGTTAAAGTAAAATATATGAGTAAAAACAAAACCCAATGGAATGAAAAACTCATTGAGAAGGAAATTATATCCTAAGAGAAATATCAGTGTTTTAATGAAAAATGATCAAAGAAAATCCTATATACCTGTCTCCTAGTTTCTCTCAAAAATCCATACCTTACTCAAAGATCCTATAATTTGTAAATTGCCACAATATGTAAGGCCTCAGCCATATCATTCCTGTATTATATTGGTAACTAGTATATAAGGTCAATGTATTTGTATCTAAGCAATCAGAGGAATTCAATCTAAGCAATTTTTATTGGAAGAGACTACAGTAAAATAATCTAACCTTCAATTTGCAATCCCACACAAACCAGTTTAGAATACAAAATCCTGAAATCCCAATAGACAAGCCATCCAGAACTACAACAAATTACTCGGAAATGCTAATAAATCATTACATTCCCATCAATTTGAAGTTCCCACTAACCCATATTCTTAAATGATACATACACACACACACACACGAAGATAGATATATATATATATATATATATATATAATTCTCCAGCGAACCTTAAAAAGCGAACTAAAGACGATCCGTCGTCTTTGGTATCTATGGCGACGGTTCGACCCGTCGTCATAGCCATGCACTCTATGACGACGGGTCGAACCGTCGCCATAGATACCAAAGACGACGGTTCGTCTTTAGTTCGCTTTTTAAAGTTCGTTTTTGAAAATTTTCCTATATATATATATATATATATATATATATATATCAAGAACATGAAGATGAAGAAAACTTGGCAAGAATTAACCTGAGGGTGAGGAGGTGAGGAGGTGTTGACGATGACCATGAAATGCTGGAAATCCCAAAGATTGAGAGAGTAAGCAGTGGACATAAGCAACTGGGCTGGCCCTTTACTGGCTCTTAAGGCCACTGCCGCTACATATATCTCATCTCTTCCTCTTTTTGTTGGTTTTGGGACATTGCAATTTATCACTGAGGCCATATCCTATGGCCTGTGCTACTAAGCACTTGCTCTCTTCTCCTTTCCTCTGGGTTAGGGAAATTTTTCTACAAATCTACGCTAATGATACTAGCTGCGGTTCATCACTTATCAGTACAGCCACCGGCCGGAATTTGACATTTTTACAGTTGCAGAGCAGGATCAGGGTCGGGTTTGGGTATAGTACGACTTGCATTGGTATTATTGGGAACCACAGAATTTTACGGTCCATGCACTCTTGAGGCCCGTATCTTGGGCTACTAAAATCTCATCACTCGAATAAACATATTACTATTATTTTTTGAACCACAAAAAATGAGTATATTATAAGAGGCCTAGACATAAATTCCACAAGGAAATAATGCCTTAAATTAACTTTAATGATATGAATATTATTAGGAATAATATAACTGTACTTTTCACAATTAGTTGATTGTAATATGAGAAGACATTAGTTTGCCGAATTAAATATTGACAATTTTGTCGGATCACTAATTCATTAGTTAAAAATTAGTCAAAATTACTACGTTTTAAAACATTGTAACTATATTTGGTAACAACAAATTTATTGTTTTCCTTTAATAGTTTACTAGTTTATATATATATAAAGAAAATCCATCTTGGATTCTACCAGATAAATTGTCTCAACACTTGAGAAACAACATAAATGCTAGATAAGTGGTCATAAACCCAGCTAACTAGCATGATATAAATTTCATGAAAGTTATAAACTGACCAACCCTATGGCTATCAAATTAAATCCAGTGTACCATTTCCATTTACTTCAAAATTTTACTGGTCTATTTGAACTTTAGATAACACTTACAAACATGTTTTTATTTTATAACAAAAAAATAAACAAATCATTATATATGAGAAAAACACACACACACACTTACTTTGGGGAGGTTCTTTTGCCAATATGTGATTTCAAAATCCAATTCTCTTGGATGTGTTGGTGTTTTCTGAAACTTATTTTACATCTGCTAAAACAGAAAAATCTAGTTGCAGTAGTATGTAGTTTCTTTTTATCTTTTTTCTTATTTTATTCTTTCCTTTTTGAGTTTCCTTTAGTAACATGGATCACTCGTCTTCATAGGCTTGACTCGCAGCCCTTTTCAAGCTTACTAAGAACCTCTGTTGCCTCCCAATACCCAGCAGTCCAACACTTGGTTTTTCATTGTTGCATGAAACAAACAGTCATAATATTGTTGCATGCTCTCAAAAATATAATTTATAAAATGGAGGGAATATGATTTATATTTCCAATAAACATATGACATAACTCAACTAAAAAAGTCTTTTTATTAAAAAAAATCACAGATCCACCGAATGAACATTTTCCTTGATTCAACTCATAGTGAAGAGAGGTTGTAAGAGATGGAAAAAACAACTCAACATTAAGGCTAAAATTCCAAGAATAAATAGTGTTGGGCTACGTATTTTACTAGTATAAATGGAATATCAATGATGGGCTTGGTCTTGTAGACCATTAAATCTAGTGCATGCACAAGAGGACTCCTAAGTCCGATAAGTTTGGGATTACTTTCCTTATCGATTCGGATACTAACTAGTTACCGTATCTAATATTAATTGGTATAAAAGTTACCTATCTAGCATTGATTAGCGTGACAGTTACCTTCTCTAACAAGGATTTTGCTACACAATTCCTATTAGGAATTAGAGTCCTATCGAGCAATATGAGTACTATAAATAGTAGATGAATAATAGAGGTACACACATCTGATTCTACTTACTAAATACTTTCTACCTCCATTGTTGACATATCTTGAAATCTGTACTTACTCTCATATCGGAGGTATCTCCGGCGGCCCAAGCCATCAAGCACTTCTGGTGGTTCTTTCTATGCAAGTCCCAGTCTGAACCGGTGGTTGAACGTACGAACGAAATTCGAGCGTTAACATTGGCGCTAAAAGGAGGACCTCTAGTAATTTTGTAGAAACGATCTTTTCAACCAAAAACAATTAAGATGGGGACCACAACGCCCTCAAAGAGCCAAAATAACTCTCGAAGAGATACACAACCAATGTTGACAAACAGCGTCGCCTTTAAGAGATGCTTGATAAAAAGAATGCTTTTGATCTCCAGCAAGAAGAGCTTGATAGAAAATATGTAGACTTAGCCAAGGCTAGAAAAGATTTGTTAAGCCAGAGAGGCTCGGCCTTTCACTCAGGCATCTATGGTTGACACATAGATCGTTGTTGCGACCACCATCCTGACCATAAGACAATCAATTCCCGATCTGCAATTTCTAGAGACCTAAGAAAAAGATCGAGATTTCCCCTACGTCATAACAGGGATGATCGAAAAAGCTTCTTTCTTGCCAATAACATACTATCTTCGGGTCCGCAAGTTCACTGGGTTCAGCAATTGTAGTCTTACTTGGCTTTCACCACAGTTTCCTCTTCGGTCTGATGTCCTCGAAACCCCGAAGACCTCTATCTTCGGGTTAGTTATCTTGGAATCCCGATAAAACTTTCTCTTCGGTCTGATGCCTCCGGCTCCTGATGGAGCTTTCCATTCGATTTGATGCCTTCGGACTCTCGATGAAGCCTTTCTATTTGGTTTGATGTCTTCGGGCTCCCAATGGAGTCTTTCTATTCGGTTTGATGCTTCTGGGCTCCCGATGGAGCTTTCCCTTCCGTCTGATGCCTCCGGGCTCCCGATGGAGCTTTCCCTTCCGTCTGATGCCTCCGGGCTCCCGATGAAGTCCTTTTTCCCTTCGATTTGATGCCATCGGGCTCCTGATGGAGTCTTTTCCCTTCTGTCTAATGCCTTCGGGCTCCCGATGGAGTCTTTCTATTCAGTTTAATGCCTTCGGGCTCCCGATAGAGCTTTTCCTTCGGTTTGATGCCTCCGAGCTCCCGATGGAGTCTTTCCCTTCGGTTTGATGCATTTGGGCTCTCGATGGAGTTTTTTCTTTGATTTGATGCTTCCGAGCTCCCGATGGAGCTTCCCTTCGGTCTGATGCCTCCGGGCTCCCGATGGAACTTTCCCTTCAGTCTGATACCTCCGGGCTCTAGATGGAGCTTTCCCTTCTCGGTCATTGTAGTCTTTGGACTCCCGGAGCCTCCTATCTACTCCTTCAATCCATTTCATATGCTGAACGAGTGAGGGGCAATATTGGGCTACATATTTTACTATCATAAATGGAATACCAATGATGGGTTTGGCCTTGCAGACCATTAAGTCTAGTGCACGCACAAGAGGACTCCTAAGTCCGATAGGCTTAGGATCGCTTTTCTTATCGATTCAGATACTAACTAGTTACCATATCTAATATTAATTGGTATGGAAGTTACCTATCTAGCATTGATTAGCGTGACAGTTACCTTCTCTAACAAGAATTTTGCTACATAATTCCTATTAGAAATTGGAGTCTTGTTGAGCAATATGAGTACTATAAATACTAGATGAATAATAGAGGTATACACATCTGATTCTACTTACTAAATACTTTCTGCCTCCATTGTTGACACATCTTGAAATCTGTACTTACTCTCACACCGGAGGTATCCCCCGACAGCCTAAGCCGGTAAGCACTTCTGGTGGTTCTTTCTGTGCAGGTCTCAGTTTGAACCAGTGGTTGAACGTACGGACAAAATTCGATCGTTAACAGATATGATATCCATGTTTTAATATAATGATATTTTAGTCTGATAGTTAAAAGTGAGGTTTAGAAACTAACTATATTTTTCTGTATGTGAAACTTTTATATTTTTTATGTAAGACTTATATTTTTCTTTTATGTGAGATACTAAATTTAATAATTGATTTTTTACTTGTTAAAAATAATTTATTTACATTAAAATATTTGGTTATGCAAGTGTGCCAATAGTGCATGTGCCATGTAACAACACCCCAAGGGTTACGTTTATTTATTTGCAAGAATTATAATTCTAGTATTATAATCCTAATGCATAAATTATAATCTAAGGTTATATTTATTTATAAGGATTATACTTAATATAAAATTATTAATCTCCAAAATGTCTTATTTATTTTTAAATTTAAACTTTAAACTATTAATTCATAGATTATAAAATAACTTAATAGTCTTAGAATTATAATTTCTGATTGAACATAAAATTAAATAGTCCTTAATGTTAAGTCATTTATAATCTATACATTAATAGTCTAAAGTTTAAATTTAAAAATAAACAAGACAAAAATAAAATTCTTTTTCTAAATATAATTTTTATAAATAAATATAATCTTGAATTATAATTCAAGTCTTAAAATTATAATCTCAAAAATTATAATCTTTTACAAACAAAGATCACCCAAAGTATAAAAGCAATCTCTTAAAGTTAGTTTATATGGTTTTGTTTGTAAAGTCCATGTAAATAGTCAGAGAGCACCTAACCACTCCCTAATCCTTGGCCCCCTTCTTTGAATTTTTCAGTTTTCTCATAATAATGTCCCCAACATCCATGCCTCCCCCGCCCTGCCCTTGGGTGCAATTAAAACTGCCTTTACTGACCTTCACCTTCTCTCTCTTCTCTCTCAACATAATCTGGATCACCACATGACCTTTTCTCACTCTCTTTCTACTCTCTATACATTCCATTTGTTTGAATTATTGATTTCTTAAGACAAAATGCCCAATTTTTACCTTTTCTAGAAACACACTTCACATCCTCAATTCCTTTCACAAACCTCTGTTTTCACAAATCTTCAATTAAATTTGGTCTTGCATTCTTTTGGTTTCTGGGGTTGTCTTCTTTTCTGTAGTAAGTCCCATTTTGCTCCTATTTAGGACTAAGAAAAAATTTTAAAAAAATATTTGTGGTGGATTATTACTGTTGATGATTTGATGTCTTTGGCGGTTAGAGCTGTTTCTAGTTCCAAGAACATGGGAGGTTTTGATGAAGAAAACAAGGAAGGTGGATATCAAGAGAGTGGTGATGAGAGAGAAGGAGATATCAAGAGAAGTGGGAGTGAGACTTCTTTGTATGCAACTGATCAGGAGGAAGAAGATGATGCCGCTATTCAGCTGGGTCCTCAGTACACCCTCAAGGAACAGCTTGAGAAGGACAAGGTTTTTTTTTTTCTTCGCCCAAATTTAAAATTCCAATTTGTGTTTTTTTTATATTAATTGTACTTGGGTGTTTTGTTAAATTTATTATAGGATGATGAGAGCCTTAGGAGGTGGAAGGAACAGCTACTTGGGAGTGTGGATATTGACAATGTTGGAGGTTTTTTTTTAATCTTTCACCATTTATAATTTTGAGTTATTTTGAAATTTTGGGTTTAGAGACTCATAGTTTAATCTATTTGTAATATGGTTGTCTTAATTAGCAAATCTTGCTTCATATAATCATCATTAAACTGTTAAATTGGTCACCCTTTTCCAGCTTCTCTAATTTTTGTAGTCTTATTTTACAAGACTTGATCATTAAAGCTTTGTTCTTGGTCTTTATTACTGCATCTTATTAATCTGACTTATCCCAGATAAATGATATGAAAATCTCCAGTTTTCTTTTAATGAAAAAAGACTCAATTTATTGCATTTGATGAGATTTTCCTATTTCTGGGATTTTTGGTACCAGTTTCTGAACCTACCTCCCATTTGTTCTATTAATGATCACTCTTTTCGAATGTTTTCTAAGTTCTAAACAATGTTCAAACATCATGAAGAACAAGCTGCAGAATGATTTAACATTGCATTATTCAAATCATATTTATAACGTTTTCCGGATAATGTTTATTTCATACCAATGTTTTCAAACTTGGACGGGACATTGAACCAGAAAAGTTATCGGGTGGATGGATCACTGGTTGAACCAGTGATCAAACCATTGTTAAACCGGTGATGTCATAAATAGATTAAAAAAATATATTATTAATAAATTTTTACAACATTTAATTTTTTGGAAGCTAAAATATAGTGAAATTATGTTACAATATTACTAAAAATATTTAATTCTTCTAAAAATATTTAATTTTAAAATTATTTTTTTTTTTACCAAAAATATATTACGAAATACTTAAAAAACCGGTTCACTAGGTTAACTTAACCGATTTTACCGGTTGAACCACCGGTTTCAATCCGGGTTTTGACCAAAATGGTTCAACCAGGCCAAACCGGACCGGTTCCAGGTTCAACCGGTTGATCCTACTGGTCTGGTCCACATTTCAAAACATTGTTTCATACCTGGTAAAGCCTAGGTGTTCATGGTGTTTAAAAAAGAGAACTTTGATTTGAACGACAGATTGTCATAGTTCATCTCTCCATAATAATGTTTGTAACCTAGTTCATCACTTCATTTATTGCAGAAACAGTGGATCCAGAAGTAAAGATCATCAGCCTCTCAATCCTATCTCCTGGTAGACCTGACATTGTTCTTCCTATTCCTGAAGATGGAAAACCCAAAGGCCTATGGTTTACTTTGAAAGAAGGTAGCCGTTATAGCTTGAGATTCTCATTCCAAGTCAGCAATAACATTGTTGTCGGCTTTAGGTACACCAACAATGTTTGGAAAACTGGCGTCAAGGGTAAGCCAGCTGTAAGTTAACTCATTTCATTAATTTGAAATTGGGAAGGAGAATGCTTCATCTCATAATCGGTCTTATTTCAGTGGATAGCGCAAAAGAGATGCTCGGAACATTTAGTCCTCAGCAAGAGCCTTATACATTTGACGCGCCTGAAGAAACCACCCCTTCTGGCTATTTTGCTAGAGGCCAATATTCTGCAAAATCAAAGGTAACTTCACATTAGAGACCAAGTACTGATGCGCCTAATTCATGCTCAATTTGTCGAACCATTTTCAAACACAAAATACAAACTGAGCATGAGAGGGACACCTATATATCTTGTATATCAGGAGAAGCAACCTTGCTTTTTTTTTTCTTTGACAGGACAATGAGGTTGCGACATATAAATTTGAAAAATTGTCCTCAAATAAAAGTTGGTCTTTTCATGAGTAGTGGATGTCGACATTTATCAATTGTGTGTACATACACTGTTAGGATCAATGGTGATCCTAACTTAATCCAACAGTAGATTGATAGAAGGGATGAGAATTAGAAGAACCGAGGATAAGAAGGAATAGAATTAGACGAGGAGAGCAAGCAAAGAGGGAGAGTGATAGATAGTTGCAAACATGTGAACTCCTCATATTTGTTAATTTGAGCGATGAAAAATATATGACTCTATTATATACTACTTATATTACTCGAGGCTTACAATAGAAAAACTAGCCAACTTGCACCACTAGCTACACCAGTTGTGCCTTCTATTCACATGCTCTTGCCCTTACCTGAGATACACTTACAAATAAAAAAGAAAAAAAAAAGGGACATGAAAATTTGAAGTAATATCTGAAATTCTAACCAGATATTGTCTTTATAATTAGCTTCCTTCTTGTGTCATTACATTTTTTAACTGAGTGCAATATACTCTCTGGGTTCCAAATTATAAGACCATTGTTGACTTAGATGATTCATTAAGAATTATGAAACAATAAATATTACAAGAAATAGTATTTTTTATATAGTTTATAAGATATATTATTGTATCGACTTAAATCAAAGATTTTCATATCAATTTTGAATTTGAAAATATGTTAAGTTGACTTCAAAAAGTCAATACGATCTTATATTTTGAAACGGAAGGGGTATTTACTCCATTCTGATATCTTGTAGACCCTTATATGTATCAAATTGGACCCACGTACCCTATATGATGGTCCCTTATATGTCTGGAACTTTTGGCAACCCAACTATGAATAGTTAGCAGTGCTCTTTGGCCATCCTTTTTCAGAGTTTTGGTCCATGTTGATCAGAAAACTAATGTGTCAATGTAGATGTTCGTTTTATATAATTTCTTAGCTCAAATTCTCGATAGATTGTTCAGTGGTCCTAGGGCAAATCCACGTGGTGTCCCAAGCCAATGAATTCTCTCAATTTCAGTGGGCCCATAGTTACAAGAAGTGGGACGCCACTAAAATGGACAGATTTCATTGGCCTGAGACACCACGTGGCGTTGCCCTAGGACCATTGAATAATTTTTCCACATTCTCAAGGTAAATTGTGGTATACTGATGTCCATTTTAACTTTCATTGTTTTTCAGTTTATTGATGATGATAACAAATGCTACTTGGAGATCCACTATACATTCGACATTCGAAGGGATTGGGCCAATCCTTGAGTACAGCAATTTTCCACTAGCGTATGTTAGAACATCTCCATCATAGATTTTTATTATCGTCTCCTGGTTAACCAGAGAATTTAGTGTTATGCTAGTTTTCACAACAACTGCAAGTCTCTAAAGCTGGACTGCTAATAAAAAGAGAGCTTGATTGTCATTTCATGTCGATGTTTGTGAACCAAGTTTCCCATCTGTTTTTGAGCTGGATGAGCATGATTTATTTGGTGGAGTTTTTCTTTCTTGTGGGTTTTGTTTCTTTACAATTTTTTCCTCTTTTTTGCTGGTAAACTTTATTGATTGAGGTTGTTGAGGAAATGAATAGTAGACCTGTTGAAAGATTAGAATATCTAATTTTGGAACAGATGAAGAAAAATGTATCCCTAATTTTAAAATAGATGGAGATGCAGTTCAAGTTAATGGCTTAAAACATGAGGTTCATACGCAAGATGCCATATATTATTTTCCCTATTCATCTAAGGAATAATGGTCTTTTCTGAATTTGGTAGAATCCTAGTGGAACCCAGTTAGGCCAAGGACTAATGATCTTTTCAAAAAATGATGGGGGCATTATGAACTACCATAGGTTGTCACACCAGATTTTATTGGTAGAAATGTCAGCTTGATGATATATGTATGGTAACAGCTGAGAAACACAAGTTTGTTATTTGGGAAAAGTTTGAGCAAGAAATTTGGAGATTTTCATAGCTTCTGGTGTAGGTAGGGCAAAAACCGAACAATATTTCATAATTTATTGATTCCCTTTCTTTTCCTCTTTCTTCATTTTACCTTCCTGAAATCCTGCCGACTTGTGTATGGTGTTTTCAGGTAAGAAATTGCCAAGGCACCTTCTTCCACTTGGAGAAAGCCCACAAATCATGGATGTGCTTTAATACAAGTTAACACGCTAAAATAATAATAATTAAAAATAACACGTGACACTCGTACAACACTATAATATCAATAATGAAATGACTTGTGCCACATTCAGTTTATTGTGACGATCGTATCTCCTTTTAAAAGTAGAATTTCACTTTCGAAAATGGAAGTTCGTATAGCCAATTTGACTTCAATATTTATATGATCAATCATCTTTATATCATAATTTGCTTAAATATTGTGAATTTTGGTACATTAATTCTAGAAGGAAATCCTCATTTTAAATTGCCTCGAAATGATCAAATGTAATCTATATTTGGTACCGAGGGAGAATAAATAATTAAATTTATTTAATTATATTTTTATATAATAGTGTAATATTGTAGCGCAGTGGTAGTCTGTTTGATAAAATTAGCAAGAGAGAGCACAGTTAGAAAGAGAGGTGTCGGTAGTGGGAGCATGTTTACCAAATCATTGGGGTTTAAGACATGGCTTATAGTGACAGCGACAACCAGACAGCCATTGTTAGTTGTACCAAATAACACGGTTGGTTTACACAAGAGTCTAAATGATAATCGAAAAATTCGTATTCATCCGTATTCGTATTTTAAAAAAAATTAATATTATTTATATTTCAAAAAAAATAGATATATCAGTATTCGATTTAAAGGTATCCGCAAATAAACGGATACGAATATAGGCGTATTCATTTAATATCTGATCGTAAATATATTCGACGAATAATGAATATCCGAAATTCGATATCCAAATTCAAATCTGTATCCGAATAACTTATATATATATATATATATATATATATAAAAGCAAAATAATTTTTTTGAAGTGGTCTTCTTTATATAATAATTAGTTTTCACTATCATATAAAAAATATTTTAAAAATATGTCATTTCACTTTTAAAAAGTAAGAAATAACAATTTTATTATAATATTGATAAACTGAAATAAATTAATTTAAGTATAGTTAATGGATTTTTACTATTATAAAGTTAAAATATCTAAAATGCATCATTTAACAAGTGTTATAAATGTTATAAATATCATTTAACAAGTGTTACAATATAACTTTTGGATCATCTAACAAGTGTTATAAATGTTAAAACATAAAATGGATATCTCCTTATTAATGGATATCTAAACATTAATAAGTAAAACATTCATTTTTAATTTAGGATTTCAAAAATAATGAAAACTTATTTGAATTGTAATTTAAAACATTGATTATTATATTTATTAAAAATAAATAAACTAACATTCATTCATTAATGAACTATACTTTAAAACTCATTATTTTTTCCCTTATTCTAATTATATATAGTGTTACAATATATCTAAAATGTATCATCTAACAAGTGTTATAAATATTATAAATATCATTTAAATATTATAATTATAGATTATAAATATTCATATATACTACAGTATTACTCCAAACACATAAAATGGATATCAAGCTATTAATGGACATCTAAACTTTAATAAATAGAGCATTCATTTTGAAATTTAGGATTTCAAATTTAATAAAATCTTATTTAAATTATAATTTAGAGCATTGATTATTTTATTTATTAAAAATAAATAAATTAAAACTATACTTTAAAACTCATTATTTTTTTCCCTTATTCTAGTTATATATAGTGTTACAATAAATCTAAAATGTATCATTTAACTGTTATAATTATAAATTATAAATATTCATACATATTGCAGTATTACTCTAAATTAACACATAAAATGGATATATACTTATTAATGGATATTTAAACATTAATAAGTAGAGCATTTATTTTGAATTTAGAATTTCAAAAATAATAAAAACTTATTTGAATTATAATTTAGAACATTGATTATTTTATTTATTAAAAATAAATAAATTAACATTCATTTATTAATGAATTATACTTTAAAATTTATTATTTTTTTCCTTTATTCTAGTTATATCTGTTACAATATATCTAAAATGTATCATTTAACAAGTATTATAAATGTTATAAATATAATTTAAATGTTATAATTATAGATTATAAATATTCATACACACTACAGTATTACTCCAAACACATAAAATGGATATCAACTTATTAATTGACATCTAGACTTTAATAAATAGAGCATTCATTTTGAAATTTAGAATTTTAAAAATAATAAAAACTTATTTGAATTATAATTTAGAGCATTGATTATTGTATTTATTAAAAATAAATTAATTAATATTCATTTATTAATGAATTATACTTTAAAACTCATTATTTTTTCTCCTTATTCTAGTTATATATAGTATTATAATATATCTAAAATGTATCATTTTAAAAGTGTTATAAATATTATTTAAATGTTATAATTATAGATTATAAATATTCATAAGTATTACAATATTACTCTAAATTAACACATAAATAGACATCTACTTATTAATGGATATCTAAATATTAATAAGTAAAGCATTCATTTTAAATTTAGTATTTCAAAAATAATAAAAATTTATTTGAATTGTAATTTAGAGCATTGATTATTGTATTTATTAAAATAAAAAAAATTAACATTCATTCATTAATGAACTATACTTTAAAACTCATTATTTTTTCTCCTTATTCTGGTTATATATAGTGTTACAATATATCTAAAATGTATCATTTAACAAGTGTTATAAATATTATAAATATTATAATTATAGATTATAAATATTCATACATACTATAGTATTACTCCAAACACATAAAATGAACATCAACTTATTAATGAATATCTAAACTTTAATAAGTAGAGCATTCATTTTAAAATTTAATATTTCAAAAATAATAAAAATTTATTTGAATTGTAATTTAGAGTATTGTATTTATTAAAAATAAATTAATTAATATTCATTCATTCATTTGTATGGTTTAAACATTAAATTGTGATTGGTTATGAGTAATTATTTAATTTTTTTCTTTATTTTTTGTAAATAATTTGAATGAATTTTACATTAGGTGAGTGATAAACGAATTCGGATACCCGAATATTCGAATAATATGTTTATTCGAATAAAATAAACGAAAAAGGATATTATCCATATTCGGATATTATTTCAAATACTGGATATAGATAACATTTTTAAAATTCGTCAAATACCGGATACGAATACGGATAGTGAATTAATTTTTCGAATACGGATGCGGATACTACTATATTCAGAATCGTTTATATCCGTTTACACCCCTAGGTATATATAAAGACATCCTGCTATATTCTCCGTTTTATAAAAAGAGTTTTATTACGAAATTTACAACAATATCAATTTTTAGTTTAGTAGTATAGTATGATAAATAAATTATAATGATAAAATTAAGAATATCATATTACCTTTTTCGTTCTAAAATTAGATATATAATTTGACTTTTGAGATCAAACGACATTATATTAAACTTTAGTTATAAATATTAAATAGTCACATCTCATTCAGGAAAAAGAAAGACAACAAACTCGTTATCAACAAATCATCAAAATATACCTCTTTTCAAAATTTCTATCTTAGGAGTAAGACTAGATACCTACTAAACGTATCGCCAGAAGGTTTGTAAGGTAGGAGTAGCGTAATTGTAGTATTTGTAAATAATTCTCAGCCCTATGTTACTAAAATTGTAATAGTTAAAAATAATTTTCAGTCCCTTATTACTAAAAATTATACTTATATTATTGTTCAAATTATACCAATTATTCTATATTTGAAGAAGTTTTTGAATTTAAGATATCAAACACACAATTGTCAGATCCTTATTAAATAATTTTAATTACCGAATTATTTAAAATAGTTTTCAACAATAATTTTAAACTAATATTTAATTTCTTATTCACGATATATATATTAAAATATATCATAATTTTCGACGTAAGACTTAGATGTTAGATGAATAACATCTTACTGAGATATAAAATCTTCTGGACCCTAAAAAGGGGGGAGGGAGAAGAAACTTGGAGAGGCGAAATGGTAGGGTAGCGTACTAGCGTGTAAGGTTGGGGACTGAATGACATATTAAATGTTAAAAAATATTTAGGCTAATGATTTAGAAAGCCCACCATACAGAGTTGCAGTAAATTATTTTTTTTGTAAAGCCTTTTTCAACTAAAGTTCTTTAACTTAAACATTCAAAAGGAAAATACCCCATTTTTATTTTGTAAATTGTACTACCTATTCTTAACTTTTTCTCCACACCAGCTTCATCAGCTGGCACAGTCGCCCAATAGTAAATAGTGGTCCAGTTTGATTTACTTCTAAGTTTAATCTCATCAATGAACCCATTCTATATAAAGTCTCCTTCATTCTAATCTCCATTGTATTATCAAACACAACTTTTCTCTCTGAATTCCTCTGTCCAGGTCAGTTTCTCCTCTGATTTCAATTCCTTTGTATTTATTCTGTAACAGTTTTAGGTACAGCACTATCTTTTATGGGTATGGTGTTTTCTTGGAGATGTGTGTTTCTGGGTTTTCTTTTTTCTCATTGCTGCTTCTGTTTGTCTGGTTGAGTTGATCTAGATCTGTTCTTTGTCAGGGTTTATGAACTACATTGTTTAATTGTAGGGTTTTTGCGTTCTCAAACATTTGGGTAAGGGTAATAATGATTTAGAGCTCATAAAAATGGGATCTTGATCTGATTTCTCAAATTGCAAGATGCTCTTGAGGGAATGTAATTTGTTGGATGGCTGAAAAAGTTCCTACCAAGAAGATGAATCACCTTTCTTTTTCTTTTTTTTTCTTTTCCCTTTTAATGGAATGCATTATATTTTAGTCTCTTCATTTCCATTTTTTTTATATTGTTTCATCTCGTCTCTTAATTTTTTGGACTCAGATACAGATACCCAGTTGATGAGTACCCTTTGAGTTAATCTCATCTTGCTCTAGGCTACTTCAAAGATGAGCTGAAATTTCTCAAAAACTACTGCGTTTTATGTAATGGAATGGGTGAAATCTAGATAATGACTGGGTTATAAATATGGGATTTTTGTTATAAGTGATTTTTTTAGTTCACTACTCACAATGTCGTTAAATTTTCCTTACTAGATAATGTGTTGAAAAAACTGAGATCTAACTAACTGGATGATTTGATTTCAAAATGAAATTGGGTTTCACTTCAGGTTTGAGTATATTATTAATGCTTGAGTATACTATTTATTATAGCCTGATTGGTATTATTACTAACGATGTGATGTTAGTTTGCTGGGATCTAACTTTGACAGATCTTAATAATTGCAGGAATTCAGAGATTTTGTTTGTTTTACGAAAACATTTAATTGTTAATGGCTATGGAGAATACCATGATCTTCGTAGTTTGTAGTACACTTGTGCTTTTGTGTTCTACATCAGCCTATGCACAAAAGGCTGGATCTCCACCACCCTTTAGCCCAACTCCTGCACCAGCACCGGCACCAGAACATGTAAACCTCACTGAGTTACTGTCTGTTGCTGGCCCATTCCACACCTTCCTCAATTACCTTGTCTCAACAAAAGTAATTGAAACCTTGCAAAACCAAGCCAACAATACTGAAGAAGGACTTACCCTCTTTGTACCCAAAGATAAAGCCTTCTCATCCCTTAAAAATCCTTCTCTTTCCAACCTCACCGCGGACCAGCTCAAGTCACTCTGCCTTTTCCATGCCTTGCCACGTTACTACTCTCTAGCAGATTTCAAGAACCTCAGCCAAATGAGCCCTGTTAATACATTTGCCGGTGGATCATACACTCTGAATTTTACAGATAATTCTGGCAACATGCTCATTGGTTCCGGATGGACAAACACAAAAGTCAGTAGTAGTGTGCATTCAACCGATCCTGTCGCAATTTATCAGGTAGATAAGGTTCTTCTGCCCGAAGCAATCTTTGGCACTGATATACCTCCAACGCCTGCTCCAGCACCATCTCCTGATATTGCCCCAACTGCAGATGCTCCAAATGCAGACGGTGGAAGTGTATCATCACCATCAACTTCAACTCCATCATCTTCTTATAGGATTAACAGCTGGAGCATTTCAAATAACTTTGTTTTGGCTCTCTCGGGTGGATTAGTCTTGTTCTTTTAAGGGAGAATTTGTTTGCTAATTTAATTTATGTTAAGCGGTACATCCATTTAGATTACTTTGATTTTTTCAAGCCATTTTTTGAATCATATGATGTATTGATGCTGTGTATGAGATTGAATATTGTGTTATAAATTTATGTATTTTTTTTAAGGTAACGATCTGCTATAATGCTGGTGATTTGAGAATAATATTCATTTTTTTTATTCCACATTGTCCTTGTGACTAGAATCTAATAAATAATCTGCTCAATGGTTTACTTTTTTTCCTCCAAGAGTTGTATGGCAACTTATGAACTGTATTTACTTTCATTACTTGTAAATCTCCATCAACTGTTTAACCAAAGTATACACAGTATCCTGGCTTTGTTTATGATCCTGGCTTTGTTTATGATCCAACTACCTAAATACTCATCAAAACTCAAATAAAAAATAAAATTTGTTTTAAGAAAATTTCTGTGACGCCCCCAAATCTGGGCCCACACAGCCCAAACTTGAGTCGTCAAAATACTACAACAAAATTATTACAACAAAACACAACGTACAACAATACAGTGTATGATAATACACAACTAAGTCTTCACTATTATTGCCACACTATTTTACAAAACGTGAAGACTATGATAACCATTCCTCGGACCCTCACTCCATTCCCCGGCTAGACCCTGTTATGTTTTCATCTCCTGTTGAAAAACAATGGAACAAAAGAAAGGGTGAGCTCAAATAGCCCAGTAAAGAATATCATGACTAAGATAATGACGAATAAATTATCATTAGTCTTCAACAGTTGAGTTCTTGAATGAATACAATAGACTACAAGGTTTATATCAAAAACTGCAGTTAAATTCTTAAACAACGTTCAGATCAATAATAGCAGCGGAATGAGTAATCTATTAGAAGAATAATGCAGACTATAATGTCCACTCGGTTCTCTTTTTAGGAAAAACATCATCAACTTTTATCATCTGAAATATCATTAGTCAAGATAATACAAATTCACAGTTCCTGATCATAATCATGCACATCAACAGTTCATCTTTGTACTACGGGCCAAAGATATTCAATATAGCACCAACGGTCATGATTATACCAGATTCAGCCTTTGGTCATAATCATACCAAACAACAGTTCATCTTTGCACTACGGGCCAAAGAGAACATTCACCACGTGCCATAAAAGACACCGAACAGATGTATCGCCTTTAACCTATTATATCGCCTTTAACCTATCATCTGTTCAACAAATATATCACATCTGTGCCCCCGGCCACAGATATTCACAACAGCTTGATTTTTGGATGATTAGAATGATAAAAATGATGAACAGAAGAAATAGGATAACAATAAGTATCGGAAGTTTACTTTGTACAGATTCAAATAATGTCCAAATTGTCAACATGATGTGGAGTGAAATTCAAGATCCACAGTTCAGAATAACGGTTACAATTCAATAGAAAGGTTCACGTAAATAGGAAGGTTCAGTTGAAATAATGAAGTTCAACTATTATGGAACATATAATATTTTCAGGAATTATAGAAGCAATAGTTCCATAATAAATTTCGATTTAGGAGTATGAAAGAAAATAATATCCCTTACCGTAGCAGGTTTGATTAACAAAAGGTGAAGGAAATTAATACAAGGGTTATTCACCAACAGGCGGCAATCCGCTCCGTAAGGTTATTCCCACAATTTAATAGAATTTGAGTACAAAGAGTTATTCACCAAACAGGCGGCAATCCGCTCCGTAAGGTTATTCTCAGAGATTAATAATGAATGAATACGAAAGGTTATTCACCAACAGGCGGCAATCCGCTCCGTAAGGTTATTCCCACAATTTAATAGAATTTGAGTACAAAGAGTTATTCACCAAACAGGCGGCAATCCGCTCCGTAAGGTTATTCTCAGAGATTAATAATGAATGAATACGAAAGGTTATTCACCAACAGGCGGCAATCCGCTCCGTAAGGTTATTCCCACAATTTAATACATGGAAATAAAAGGCACGTCTTATGAGTAAGGAAGAAACAATATTATTATCGAGAATCAAATAATGATAATCCCTTACCATAGTACGTTTGAATAATGGAAGATGAAAAAGATGGTATCCCTTACCGTAGCAGGTTTGATTTAAATGAGGTTGATTAACTTGAACAGTACACGTATACTTATAGATCTTCACAAATACTCAAGATGACTTAAGCACACTTAGAGAGAACTTTCACAAGAAGTATTTAGAGAGAGAAAGAAAGAACAAGTAAGGAAGTTTATGAAAAATCCTTAAGTTAAGGCTTCTATTTATAGCCAAAAATCTTATCATTCATTTAATCTAAACCATTCATTTAAAGATCATCTTTTAATCTACACCATCCATTTCAAATATTATATTATCTTTAATCTACACCATTCATTTCATATCACCTAATAATCACCTAACTTTATATTATAAACAAATCAATTTAATTATTCAACAATAATTCACACTTTAATCTACACCATTCATTTCATATCACCTAATAATCACCTAACTTTATATTATAAACAAATCAATTCAATTATTCAACAATAATTCACACTTTAATCTACACCATTCATTTCATATCACCTAATAATCACCTAACTTAATATTATAAACAAATAACTTTATCAATTCAATTATTATGACTAATTGTTATAAATACAGTATAGTTAACTCTTAGATATCAAGTCAATAAATTAATGAAATACAACTGTTTAAATAACATCATAATAGAGATAACAATAATGTAAAATAAAGCATACGTTACTGTGTAATGACAATTATTGATTCAATAATGTGAATTACTGTGCATATGTTACTGTGACAATTATTAGGTTCAATAATTTTAAAAACAGTGCAACAACAATTATTGACTCAATGATATAAAATACAGTGTAATGACAATTATTAAATCAATAATGCAAAATACTGTGTAACAACAATTATTGAATTGATAATATAAAATATTATGCAGTGACAATTATCGATGAAATGATGCGTAACAGTTACGGTGTCAATTATCAGACCAAAAATATGAGACACTATGCAATACCGTGTGTTACTGTAGAGTACCGTGTGCTACAGAAAATACCATAAACTACCGTATGCTACTATTTTTTTTATCACCGGTATTTTAACAGTTCCGTTGACTATTTTTATTTAAAAAGGTTACTTCTGTCGTTTTCTATATCCGACAAATATTCCGTTGTGGGGTCTACCAATAATTTATTATTTCGGCGCCGTCGTACGGCACGAATATTCCCCGACCAAACGAATATTCCCCGACAAAGCGAATATTGTCCGACAAAATAAAATTTGCACATAACATCCTTAACTTTCAATTTTGTTAATTTAACCACTTACTGTTTCAAAAAAATATATATATGAAGAAAAATTAAATTTTGTATTTCATAAAATTCGGGGTCTTACAACCTCCCCTCCTTATGAAATTTCGTCCCCGAAATTGACGTACCTGACATATCGAAGAGGTAAGGATACTTAGATTTTATCTCAGATTCTAGCTCCCAGGTCATTTCCTCAGTATCTTGGTTCCTCCATAAAACCTTAACTTGAGGTATAACCTTTGAGCGTAAGATCTGCTCCTTCTTATCCAGGATCTTAACAGGTACCTCCTCGTATGTTAAATCCTCTGCTATAACGTCTGGTTCTAACTCAATGACGTGGTTTGGGTCCTTCACATATTTACGTAACATAGATATGTGAAAAACGTTATGGATGCGAGACATACTTGGTGGTAGGGCTAGTCTGTAGGCTACGGTTCCTATTCGATCTAGGATTTCAAATGGGCCAATAAATCGAGGGTTGAGCTTTCCTCTCTTTCCGAATCTCGTAACCCCTTTCCATGGAGAAACACGTAAGAATACATGATCTCCGACGTTGAAATTTTCGTCTCTCCGATGAAGATCAGCATAACTCTTTTGTCGTTCTTGTGCGGTCTGTATTCGTTGTCGGATCATTTGGATCTTTTCGGTCGTCAAGCGTACCAACTCGGGTCCCAACAATTTTGCTTCTCCTACCTCATTCCAACATATTGGAGAGCGACACTTCCTTCCATACAATGCCTCGAATGGAGCCATGCCTATGCTTGCTTGGTAACTGTTGTTGTAAGAAAATTCCACCAATGGCAAGTACTTATCCCAACTTCCTTTGAAGTTTAATACACAAAGTCTCAAAAGATCTTCGAGGGTCTGGATCGTCCTTTCCGATTGTCCGTCCGTTTGAGGATGGTATGCAGAACTAAAACGTAGTTCAGTGCCCATAGCTTTTTGTAGACTGATCCAAAAGCGTGAAGTGAATCTAGGATCTCGATCAGAAACTATGGAAACTGGCATGCCATGCAATCTCACGATCTCATTTATGTACATACCGGCAAGACGTTCAAGTGAAAAGTTTTCTCGTATAGGCAAGAAATGAGCAGATTTGGTCAATCTATCTACGATCACCCAAATTGCATCTAAGCCTTGAGAAACTTTTGGAAGACCCGTCACGAAGTCCATATTGATGTGTTCCCACTTCCATTCGGGAACTTCAAGTGATTGTAATGGACCTTTAGGAACTTGATGCTCTGCCTTGACACGTTGACAAGTTAGGCACCTTGAGATAAACTCCGCAATCTCTCTTTTCATATTGTTCCACCAAAATGTATGTCGAAGATCTCGATACATCTTGGTACCTCCTGGGTGGATTGCAAACGGCGTGTTGTGTGCCTCCATCATGATTTTATGCTTTAATTCAGGATCGTTAGGAACACAGAGTCGAGAGTTGACTCGAAGTATTCCTTTCTCGTCGATTCTTGCTTCGGGAATGGCACCTTCTTGTACTTTCTTTATCATGTTTATCAGTTCCGGATCGGTAACTTGAGCAGCTTTAATTTTATCGATTAAAGTTGGTTCTACTCGCACGTGAGCAATCTTCGAGTGGGTCCCTGGTGTCTTTAGCTCTATCTCCATCTTTTGCAAGTCGTACAAAATACACTTTTGTGTTGTCAGCAGTGCACTTGTACTTGCATAAGATTTTCTGCTCAAAGCGTCAGCTACAACGTTCGCCTTTCCCGGGTGATACTGGATTGTGTGGTCATAATCCTTTAACAGCTCAAGCCAACGTCGTTGTCGCATGTTGAGTTCCTTCTGGGTGAAGAAATACTTGAGACTTTTATGATCCGTATAGATATCCACTTTTTCTCCGTACAAGTAGTGTCTCCAGATCTTCAACGCGAAAACGACTGCTGCCAACTCTAGATCATGAGTAGGATAATTTTTCTCATAATCTTTGAGTTGTCGAGAGGCGTAGGCTATAACCTTTCCATGTTGCATAAGGACACAGCCTAGACCTTTGCCAGAAGCATCGCTGTAGATAACAAATTCTCCTGATCCTGATGGTATGGTCAGAACAGGAGCTGAAACCAGTCTCTTCTTGAGTTCTTGGAAACTTTTCTCGCATTCCTCGCTCCATATGAATTTTGTGCTTTTTCGAGTAAGCTGCGTTAATGGAGTGGCGATTCGAGAAAATCCTTCTACGAATCTCCGATAATAACCAGCTAGACCCAGAAAACTTCGGACCTCGGTTACTGTTTTGGGTTGCTCCCAATTTAGTACCGTTTCAATCTTCGCAGGATCGACTGATATTCCTTGACTAGAAATCACATGCCCAAGAAACGCGACCTCCTCAAGCCAGAACTCACATTTCTTCAACTTGGCATATAATTTGTTTTCACGGAGCTTTTGTAGTATCAATCTTAGGTGTTGTTCATGATCCTCGCGACTCTTGGAGTATATGAGGATGTCATCAATAAAGACAACCACAAAATGATCCAAATGTTCCTTGAATATCCGGTTCATCATGTCCATGAAAGCTGCAGGAGCATTAGTTAGTCCAAAAGGCATGACTAAGAACTCATAATGCCCATAACGAGTTCTGAAAGCAGTCTTTGGAATGTCCTCAGCTTTAACCTTTAACTGATGATATCCAGAACGGAGATCAATCTTTGAGAAATGTTGAGCGCCTTGCAATTGATCAAACATGTCATCAATCCGAGGTAACGGGTACCTGTTCTTGATGGTGACATGGTTCAATTCTCGGTAGTCAATGCACAATCTCATACTCCCGTCTTTCTTCTTCACAAATAGAACAGGAGCACCCCAAGGTGATGCACTCGGACGAATGAAACCGGTATCCAACAATTCCTGTAGTTGGACTTTTAACTCTTGAAGTTCAATGGGAGCCATTCGGTAGGGAGCTTTGGAAATGGGCTTGGTACCGGGTTCAAGATCAATATAAAAATCAATTTCACGGTTTGGGGGTAAGCCAGGAAGTTCTTCAGGAAAAACGTCAGGAAACTCTTTAACAATGGGAATATCATTCAAGTTTGACGTATTTTTGTTCAAATCAGTGACATGAGCTAAAAAGGCTTGACATCCGTTTTTCAATAAACGAATGGCTTTATGGCTAGAAATAACAGTTATAGATTTCAATGGTTTAGTTGCTTGAATTTGCATGACAGGTTGATTAGGAATATGAAAACTAATAATCTTATGAAAACAATCAATTTTAGCATGATGGGTAGTCAACCAATCAATTCCTAAAATCACATCAAATTCACGCATCTCCAAAGAAATAAGGTCAACAGGTAATGTGAGGTTGTTGATTTGAACTAGGCAAGATTTATAGACAGTAGATGTAATGGTCATTTCTCCTAATGGGGTTTCGACTGATAAGTCAAAGTCCAAGTTTTCAGGAGTTAAGTTTAAACGCTGAGCACATGCAGGTGAGATAAAAGAATGGGTAGAGCCAGTATCTAACAAAGCGTAGACTTCACGAGAATTTATGAATAGCTTACCGGTTATCACCTCGTTCGAGTTTCGCGCCATTTGGGATGTCACAACAAAAGCTCTCCCTTGAACTACAGATTTTCCCTTATCCGCGCTAGCTTTTGGTATCATCATTGCAGCTGGACTTGATTTTGTGGCAGGACAAAACCGCGCAAGATGACCCTCTTTCCCACAACTGTAGCACTTTTTGGACTGCAGTGTACAGTTTGGGCTGATGTGACCTTCCTGACCACACCTATAGCATCTCACTGGTGGTCGATCTTCTCCCCTTGAAACTGGGGTCGGTGCTGGTGTTGGTACTGGTGCTGGTGCCCTTCCATAATTATTATGGAATCTCTTTCTTTTGAAATTGTTCCCACTAGATTCTCCTCTTCTGTTATTTGGTGTGGAATTACCACCGAAGTGTTGGTTACCTCCTCGATGGTTCTCGTTCTTGTGGTTGTTGTCACTCCTTTCTCTATGCTGATCATTAACTCTTGGCTGCAATGTTTCATCTGTTTGCTCCACCCTTTGAGCCCTATCCACAACATCTGAATACAAACTAAATTTATGAGAGCTAAGTTGTTGACGAATTTTGAATCTCAAACCTCTTAGGAACATCCGACTCATTCGTGCTTCGTCATCCACAAGATGGGTGGCAAAGCGAGATAACTCGGCAAACTTAGCTTCATATTGGGAGACCGTCATGTTTCCCTGCTCCAGCTTAATGAATTCCACTTCCTTCATATGGCGGATGCTTTCTGGGAAGTACTTCTCGTTAAACAGTTCTTCGAATTCTGTCCAAGACATTTCGAGTGCTGAAGGTTGAATACGTTTTACCGCTTCCCACCAATGGTCTGCCTCACCTCGTAACATAAAAGTGGCAAATGGCACCTTCTGATCATCAGCGCATTGTAAGACATCAAGTATTTTTGTCGTCTGCTTCAGCCATGCCTCCGCTTTGAGTGGGTCAGGCTTCCCGTGGAATTCAGGTGGTCCTAATTCTTTAAATTGCTTAACAGTGACCATCCTCAAATTGCCAGCGTTTCTACCGTTATTATTGACTGGATTTCCTCTTCCTTGATTCTGTATGAACTGCATGAAATTCCTAAAGAATCCATCGTTCATCATGTTATCAGGAACATTATTTCCTGAGTTGGCAGGAGGATTGTTTGGGGCCTCTTGATTCTCGGCTACATTTGCTTCAGGCATTCCATAGTTAACCTCTTGATTTCCAGATGCCATACTAAACTGTGGTCACAAAATAAATGTTAGTTCAAATAAACTGACTCATCACTTCATGTTCCTACATTCAAATCGACTCATTAGATAATAAAATCTATTTTAGGTAGGACACACTAGTGACTGATTCTATTCGTCTCTCCCCTCCTAGTTCTACCCCAGATCTCCATTAAAGACCATATCCCTAAGCTCTGATGCCAACTGTGACGCCCCCAAATCTGGGCCCACACAGCCCAAACTTGAGTCGTCAAAATACTACAACAAAATTATTACAACAAAACACAACGTACAACAATACAGTGTATGATAATACACAACTAAGTCTTCACTATTATTGCCACACTATTTTACAAAACGTGAAGACTATGATAACCATTCCTCGGACCCTCACTCCATTCCCCGGCTAGACCCTGTTATGTTTTCATCTCCTGTTGAAAAACAATGGAACAAAAGAAAGGGTGAGCTCAAATAGCCCAGTAAAGAATATCATGACTAAGATAATGACGAATAAATTATCATTAGTCTTCAACAGTTGAGTTCTTGAATGAATACAATAGACTACAAGGTTTATATCAAAAACTGCAGTTAAATTCTTAAACAACGTTCAGATCAATAATAGCAGCGGAATGAGTAATCTATTAGAAGAATAATGCAGACTATAATGTCCACTCGGTTCTCTTTTTAGGAAAAACATCATCAACTTTTATCATCTGAAATATCATTAGTCAAGATAATACAAATTCACAGTTCCTGATCATAATCATGCACATCAACAGTTCATCTTTGTACTACGGGCCAAAGATATTCAATATAGCACCAACGGTCATGATTATACCAGATTCAGCCTTTGGTCATAATCATACCAAACAACAGTTCATCTTTGCACTACGGGCCAAAGAGAACATTCACCACGTGCCATAAAAGACACCGAACAGATGTATCGCCTTTAACCTATTATATCGCCTTTAACCTATCATCTGTTCAACAAATATATCACATCTGTGCCCCCGGCCACAGATATTCACAACAGCTTGATTTTTGGATGATTAGAATGATAAAAATGATGAACAGAAGAAATAGGATAACAATAAGTATCGGAAGTTTACTTTGTACAGATTCAAATAATGTCCAAATTGTCAACATGATGTGGAGTGAAATTCAAGATCCACAGTTCAGAATAACGGTTACAATTCAATAGAAAGGTTCACGTAAATAGGAAGGTTCAGTTGAAATAATGAAGTTCAACTATTATGGAACATATAATATTTTCAGGAATTATAGAAGCAATAGTTCCATAATAAATTTCGATTTAGGAGTATGAAAGAAAATAATATCCCTTACCGTAGCAGGTTTGATTAACAAAAGGTGAAGGAAATTAATACAAGGGTTATTCACCAACAGGCGGCAATCCGCTCCGTAAGGTTATTCCCACAATTTAATAGAATTTGAGTACAAAGAGTTATTCACCAAACAGGCGGCAATCCGCTCCGTAAGGTTATTCTCAGAGATTAATAATGAATGAATACGAAAGGTTATTCACCAACAGGCGGCAATCCGCTCCGTAAGGTTATTCCCACAATTTAATAGAATTTGAGTACAAAGAGTTATTCACCAAACAGGCGGCAATCCGCTCCGTAAGGTTATTCTCAGAGATTAATAATGAATGAATACGAAAGGTTATTCACCAACAGGCGGCAATCCGCTCCGTAAGGTTATTCCCACAATTTAATACATGGAAATAAAAGGCACGTCTTATGAGTAAGGAAGAAACAATATTATTATCGAGAATCAAATAATGATAATCCCTTACCATAGTACGTTTGAATAATGGAAGATGAAAAAGATGGTATCCCTTACCGTAGCAGGTTTGATTTAAATGAGGTTGATTAACTTGAACAGTACACGTATACTTATAGATCTTCACAAATACTCAAGATGACTTAAGCACACTTAGAGAGAACTTTCACAAGAAGTATTTAGAGAGAGAAAGAAAGAACAAGTAAGGAAGTTTATGAAAAATCCTTAAGTTAAGGCTTCTATTTATAGCCAAAAATCTTATCATTCATTTAATCTAAACCATTCATTTAAAGATCATCTTTTAATCTACACCATCCATTTCAAATATTATATTATCTTTAATCTATACCATTCATTTCATATCACCTAATAATCACCTAACTTTATATTATAAACAAATCAATTTAATTATTCAACAATAATTCACACTTTAATCTACACCATTCATTTCATATCACCTAATAATCACCTAACTTTATATTATAAACAAATCAATTCAATTATTCAACAATAATTCACACTTTAATCTACACCATTCATTTCATATCACCTAATAATCACCTAACTTAATATTATAAACAAATAACTTTATCAATTCAATTATTATGACTAATTGTTATAAATACAGTATAGTTAACTCTTAGATATCAAGTCAATAAATTAATGAAATACAACTGTTTAAATAACATCATAATAGAGATAACAATAATGTAAAATAAAGCATACGTTACTGTGTAATGACAATTATTGATTCAATAATGTGAATTACTGTGCATATGTTACTGTGACAATTATTAGGTTCAATAATTTTAAAAACAGTGCAACAACAATTATTGACTCAATGATATAAAATACAGTGTAATGACAATTATTAAATCAATAATGCAAAATACTGTGTAACAACAATTATTGAATTGATAATATAAAATATTATGCAGTGACAATTATCGATGAAATGATGCGTAACAGTTACGGTGTCAATTATCAGACCAAAAATATGAGACACTATGCAATACCGTGTGTTACTGTAGAGTACCGTGTGCTACAGAAAATACCATAAACTACCGTATGCTACTATTTTTTTTATCACCGGTATTTTAACAGTTCCGTTGACTATTTTTATTTAAAAAGGTTACTTCTGTCGTTTTCTATATCCGACAAATATTCCGTTGTGGGGTCCACCAATAATTTATTATTTCGGCGCCGTCGTACGGCACGAATATTCCCCGACCAAACGAATATTCCCCGACAAAGCGAATATTGTCCGACAAAATAAAATTTGCACATAACATCCTTAACTTTCAATTTTGTTAATTTAACCACTTACTGTTTCAAAAAAATATATATATGAAGAAAAATTAAATTTTGTATTTCATAAAATTCGGGGTCTTACAATTTCCCCCACCACTTTGGCAAGCTATCATCATCGGGCTATGAAAGGATTTCGAAGGCATTGGCCATTTGGCCTTCAAGGGCGCATGATGGCCATTATTTTTACAAAATATTGATAACTATGACGTAAGGAATTTATGGGGCTGGTCACTTCTCTTGAATCTAGTGGCAAGCAGGCAGCCCTTAATAGGAAATACTCGAATGTTTTGAATTATAAGATTAATATTGACTTTTAAAAAATTAATTGAGATATTTTAAAATTGACATGATTTATTTAAATTTTGAAAAAAATAATAACTAGCAGTATATTTTAAGTAATTTATGATATTTATAATTGTAACATAAACCAGATAAATTTATGTCAATTTTAAATTGTTCAAAATTGACTCTTAAAAAAAATATTAATCTTATAATTTTGGAACGAATGGAGTATCAAATAAAACTTCATTTCATCTATAATTATAACAATTTGTTTGTTTTACCCCCTTAAGTTGTTGGCCAAAGTTAAACGTTAACAGATTAAGACTAAATAACTTTATGAGATTACTAGTTTCATAACCCCCGTGAGGTTTTTATTAACATAATATATATATAATATTAAAAGATAATTGTATATATTTTATGATAAACAAAAAATTTATACAATAATCACAACTCATATATCGGTAGAAACATTCCTTTTAGCGGCATGAGAAATTACACAATTAGTCCCTAATCAATTACCGCTAGTCCTTCTCGCGGCTGAAAGGATTGTTCAACAAAAAAGAAAACAATAATTCATCAGTTTCTTTACTAGAGGATTGTAATATTATGTTACAGTTCTACATTCGGTTGTTTGGAAATTTTGACCGGTAATGGAGTTTATAAATTTCCTAATAACCAATTTGGATGCTTTTTATAAATTATCTATTTCCCCATTCTTTAATTGTGTTTTAAATCTCTCTCTCTTTAAACTGAATTGCTTAATTATGTGTTCATGCATGCGATATGATGTCCAATGCCATAATTTTGAACATGGATTTGGGTTTAGGTGTCCATTGCAGCCTGCAACGCGATGGTAATCCTTAACTATTTGTTTTCTACTTTTTTGTTGACAATCCTTTTTACTTATGCAACTAGAAGGAGTAATTGTAAGGCCAATTTTTTTTTTTTCTGTTTCTATCGCTAGAAAGATTAGCATCAAGGCCAGAGACTAATTTTGTAATTTCTCGTGCCGCTAGAAAAAATGTTCATGCCGCTATAGCAAATAAATATATAATTACTCTCATTTTGCACTATTAGATCTTCATATAGACGGTGTAAGATCAGTTTATTATAATAGTGTCCATAGTCCATTTGTTATAAATCATTTTCCTATATATACACAAAAAGCTTACACATTATATGAAAAAATAACAAGTCTTTAATGATTAATTTGATATTGACTCGTAATTAACCAAAACGACTCAATAAAAATATAAAATTATTGAATAAAATCTCTTAGTTCCTAATATAAATAGTTATAAATAATTGTTGATTGCACAAAGAGTGAATAAAAGATAAATTTATCGAGATAATTACTGTGTTGATGGTAAATAAGAAAAGTTCAAACATAAGGCCTATTGCCTCAGTTGGTTAGAGCGTCAGTGCTAATAATGCGAAAACATTGTCCGAGACCTGTATGGGCCAATATCTTGTGGTTTGTTTCCTTTTTTGGCACTTCATTTGTTTTTTAAACAAGGTAGCTCTAACCTCTAGGAGCTACTTATTATTATTTGAACTTTTTATCTATGCAATTTGGAACTGATTTTAAAGGGGACCCATTATCACTACTTTCTCAGTTTTTACATAACTTCGGTATTTTTTTAATTTTGCATTTTTAACAGCTTTTTTTTTTTTGTTGTGGTTTGGTTTCTTTTTTGAACTTTTATTTTTTCAAAATACTTTTTTAGACCTAACAAATGGGTTGGATCATGGCTAGATTGGGTCAAAAATGGATCAAGTCAAAAGGCCAATTTATATCAGAACACAACGACTTTAGCATTTTTTTTTAAAAAAAAATTGAAATTAAAAAATAAGTTCATTATAATGTTATTAATCTTTTTAATGAAACAATTGTCCAATAAAAAACGGTGTAAAAAAAAAAAACAAGCAGTTTCAATTGATTAACATGGTATTGATAATAGATAATTAATTTTGACTAACTCACTAATTATTTTTGACTTTATTTTTTTATTTTTATGTTACATATATTTACTTGTATACAATGCAAACGCTATTTATAATTTATTTTGTTTCATTGACAAAATAATATTGAATAACCCGACATCACTGTTTTCAAATAGTTCAATTACAAAAGTTAAAACAGTAGATATTAATGATAAAATATAATAATTTCTTTTAATTTACAAGTAATGAATATATAGTTAAGACAGACTTACGATAAAGAGATAGAAACATCCTTTTAATAATGATATTGAATTAAAAGACTAAAAACAATTGACATAAGTAAAATGGGTTAAAGACAGAGAGATTAAGAATGGAAATTGAAAAGAACATAACTAAAAGTAATATTTGTATACTTACTTCTAAATTCCTAAAAAATGTGAATTTGACTCTTAAATTTAGAATACTATTATAGCGAATAAAGTTAGTGAAATAAATTTGTTTTCCATTGCTATTAAAAAATGAATTGGGCTAAGTTACCCCTGAGTTGGGCCGCTTTGGGTTAGGCAAAAAAGATCAAGGTTTTATTGGGCTTAAAAATATAAACCCAAAGTCCACTCTTTTATGGGTGGGTTGGACTGTCTCATGAGCTTTGACCGCTTTTACTAGACCTAATTTTTTTTAAGGGTTTTTTATAAAAATATACAACAATTAGAAAGTAATTACATTATTAGTACATCCACAAAATAATTACAAAAAGAGGACAACAAATTCAAACCATTTAATTTCACATTAATAAAGAAACCTAAAATTAAGGTCAAATAACCATCATAATTAATAATTCAAATTCAAATCTTTGGGATCTAACAACAAAAACAAATCCATAATTCAAAATTCAAATCAAAAGGAACGAAAAATAAAAAAAAATATTTTATCTGTCATAATCTTCATCTTCCTCTGCCGACTCCTCACACTCTTTATCACCGTGTCCGCCGCGAATCTCCGTCTTCCTTTCACTCTCCTCCTTCACCTCTCCCCTTTATCATTCTCTTCAGCATCCTCCTCCACTGCGAATCTCCGGAAGTCTTTGGTTGCGTTGCTGCTTCCCCTTCATCATTCTTTTCATTCGCCTCCCCTTCATCATCTTCCTCCACCGCGAATCTCCGAAAGTACCTGAGTTACTGTTCTGAAATCTTTTTTTGACGATTTGGTTACCCACGAAAACTAAAATGGTTACCTTTGTATGATTTTTTGGCTACCAACTGCATCACATTCAAAATAAATTTGTAACCTAATAAAACTGAATTGATTACCTTGGTCTGAAGGTTTGACAACCAACTGCATGAAGGTTTGGCTACCAACTGCATCACATTCAAAATAAATTTGTAACCTAATAAAACTGAATTGATTACCTTGGTATGAAGGTTTGGTTACCAACTGCATCACATTCAAAATGAATTGGTAGCCTAATAAAATTGAATTGGTTACCTTGGTATGAAGGTTTGACTACTAACTGCATTATGAAAAAACTGCAGGTGTGGATGTGGATTGGTTACCTTGGTATGAAGGTTTGGTTACATTGGTATGAAGGTTTTGATTACCTTGGTGTGAATGTTTGGTTACCTTGATATGAAGGTTTGGTTACCAACTGCATTATGAAAAAACTACAGGTGTGAAGGTGAAAAAACTGCAGGTTTGATATGCAGGTTTAGTTATCAATTGCAGGTGTGAAGTTTACAAACATTCTCAGACATTAAAAACGCAAATCTTTGAAGCAAGAAAGGAATAAAAATAGATGAGAGAGAAAATGTAGGAAAGAAAAAAGCGACGGAGGAAGTTTGGAGAGAGAAAACTGCAAGTGTGAAGGTGAAACCTTGGTATGAAGGTTTGGTTACATTGGTATGAAAGTTTTGGTTACCTTGGTATAAATGTTTGGTTACCTTGATATGAATGTTTGGTTACCAACTGTATTATGAAAAAACTACAGGTATACGCATGAAGAAGCGAGCAGTGGAGTCTATAAACAATACAGATAAATGAAAAAAGAATAAAATCATGTAATTCAAAATTTCACAAAATTACGCAAGTAAACGCTAACAAGGCAACCTATTAAATCGCCTAACTAAATTAAAGGAATAACAATGCAATAATTTGAAAATTAAATACTAAAGATGCACTAATTTTATAAATATTTTATGTATGCACTTTTGTTATAATATTTTTTAAAAATATACTAGTAAATATAATTCTTCCTTTTTTTAAACAATGTAACTTTAACCTCTAGGAGCTATTAAATTTTAGGGTGACGAGGGGTCTCAAATTTTTTGTCTCAAAAGTATTTTCACATAATGTGTCATCATAACATTAGTTAGATATATCTCATATGATTGACTATACCATAAATTATCTTTAAAATATTTAATATCATGTCATGTAAGATCAAAAAATTGAGACTCCTAACATTATTCTAAAGTTTATTATTTAAACATTTTACCTTTGCAATTTAGAATTGATTTTAAAGGAACTATTATCACTACTTTCTCAATTTTTACATAACTTTACTATTCTCTTCGTTTTAATTTATAAGATTATTGTTTACTTTTAAAAAAATAATTTTAAATATTTTTAAACTAAAAATTAAAATAATTTTATTTAATTTATGTCAATACAATTATGAATATCATAAACTACATAAAAAGTACGACTAGTTATTAAATTTATTATTTTTAAAATTTAAATTAATCATATTAATTTCTTTTTTGAAAATATTTTAAATTAATTTTAATGAAATTAATAGTAATCTAATAATTTAGAAAATAGAGTATTTAACTTCTTTAATTATTTATGTTAATATGTCCTCTTAATATATGCCCTAAGAGCACATGCTAAGCACAAAAAATAAAAGATGGAACTCACTAAATATTATTTGTTTATATATTTACACTGAATTCAATACATGGGTTCAACTAGTATATTATTTTTTTATACATTGAATTCAGTATAAATGTATAAACAAATAATATTTAGTGGGTCTTATCTCTTATTTTCTGTGCTTAGCATGTGCCCTTATGACATATATTAAGAAAACCCTATATTAATTGACAATGACAATGTTTAAAGATGCCCTTCAAAACACTTTAATAGATCACTTTACGCATAATATTAGAAGACAATATAAAACATTATATCTTATTTCACCATAAAAAGTAGAGTTTGGCACAAAAAAAGTGAGACCTGACACGAAAGATTTATTTTTTAATGATGAGATGAGATATAATATTTTATGTTGTGTTTTTAATATTATGTGTATAAACTTATTCAACTTTAATATGTAACGTGAAGCAACAAGTTAAGCATTGATAGTAAATAAGAATCTCTTCATTTTTGGTTGTCCCATCATATAATCAAAACATTTTACAGAGTATTTATTATGTTTGGCATTTTAGTTCTTAGATTTTTTAACCCAAAGGACCACAAATGCAATATTCAAAATGTGGGTAGCGTCATAATTAAAAAAAAAAAAAAGTGAGTAGTTTTTTGGTTCAAACAACGTGGATGTTTTGATATTGGATGAAATATTATTCAATAATTTCGAATCACACTTAAGTAATATTTTAGATTAATTATATTTTTTTATTTTAATTATATTTTATTATATGTAACTTTAAATTTATTAAAATAATTTTTTTTTATTAAAATAAAAAAAATATAATTAATCTCAAATATCACGTGAGTCTGATCCTTCACTGTTAAATAATCACCGATACTGGATACATAATAGGAGTAACCGGGGGAGTATTACTATTTATATATATCTCATCTTCTTTCTTGTTTTGGCCCCATGAGAAATTCGCGGGCCCGTAAGGCAAAACGGTTTTCTCTCTCTCCGGCTCTTTCTCTCTCTCCGGCTCTTTCTCTCTCTATTCCCCCATTGCAATGACACATGAAAAAAGTGAAATCTGCAAGAAAAGTAACAAAAATGGTATAATCTTCCAACGGGTTCCTGAGTTTCATAAGGTTTGCACTAGCTCTTTTATTCTTTCGATTCTCTATTTTCCTTCGTGTGTTTTTTTTGTTTTTTTATTTCATTCTTTTATATTTTAAACCTTTTGAATAGTAAGTGAGAAATGCTAGGAGAAATAAAAAATCCCATTTGAACGATCAATTGGATATGATGCATCTGTTTTCTTTACCAGATTCTTTTGTTACATAGGTAAATATTAATATAAATAATAAGGAATACAACATGCATGCATGTTAAACGATCTTATGTAACATCCATTTTCAATTGGGTATTGGTAGTTTGTATAACTTTCCAAAATAAAAAAATTACTTTTTCAAATTTCATTTTTGGAGATCTTTACTTCAAATTGTTGCCATATATAAATTTATGTTGATATAAACGCTCGTGGATAAATGAAATAGGAGTAGGAGGATAGGAGGGTGTAAAAGAAGGACCTTCATATTATAATTTTATTTTATCGTTTACCATGTTAGTAGCAATCCACATTTAACATAAAATTAGTTGACATATAAATCATTCTCATTTCAATTTTAATGCTTGTGAGCTATAAGGTTTTCTTCTTCTTATTGGGGATTTAACTAGAAGAATAGAAAAGATGTCGGGTTTTGTGGCAGTTTCTGTTTCTGATCCATGGCTTGAGACCCAATTCACTCAAGTCGAGCTCCGCAACCTCAAATCCAAAGTATGTTATTGTATATTTATATCAATTGTTGTATTCTGCCCTTTTGTGAATTTAATTTTTATTTTTTTTTGAGAATATACAATCATGTGATCTACTGGACATTTTTGAGTGACATGTGAAATGTGTTGCGTTTGGTTACAGTTTCTTTCAGCAAGGAATTCATCGGGCCATGTCACATTGGGGGATTTGCCACCAGTGCTATTGAAATTAAAAAATTTCAGTGAGCTGTTTAGGGAGCGGGATATTAAAGCTATTTTGAGTGAATCGACTTCCGACATGAGTCAAGAAATTGATTTTGAATCCTTCCTAAGGGTGAGTTTCCAATATGTTGATTGCAGAAGCTGCTTTTTCATTTGTTGTTATGTGTTTGAAATGTCGGTCATGCTTGGTGGATGAACTTAAACTTTAAGGCAGTGACAAAATATTGCCAAGTAAAGGTTGAAAAATTATATGCTTTGAATGATTGCTAACCTCTGCAAAGTGTTAATGGATCTTTTTCATATTTATTATCCCGCTATTTTTATGTTTGGTTACAGAAATACTATGATAAGGAACTGGAGGCAACGAAATTCTTTTGCAAGTTCCAGGATTTTTCTTAGTAGACAAATCTTTCCTTTGTGTATTTCTGATTCTCTATGCAAAATCAATTCATGTCTTTCATATTTGATCAATGAACATTGATTTTGAAGTAGTGGAAAGGATATAAGATTATTAATGGGATTCCATGATGGCAGGCATACTTGAATATAAATGCCCGAGCTCAAACAAAATCAGGTGCTCAAAAATTCAAAACTGCTACTTCGTTCCTCAAGGCACCCACAACCACCCTTCGACACACCATTAGCCAATCAGAGAAGGCTTCATATGTTTCCCACGTTAATAGCTTTCTTGGAGAAGACCCATTTTTAAAGAAATATCTTCCTATTGATCCATCTACCAATGCTTTGTTTGATCTTGTTAAGGATGGTGTTCTTCTCTGGTACTTTCAGTGGACCCACTTTATTATTTCCTCTTATCAGCCTGGATAAATGTTTTGTGGTTTGTGTTTCTTGATTACAACTATTTCTTACAGTAAGCTTATCAACGTGGCTGTCCCTGGTACGATAGACGAGCGAGCTATAAATACTAAGAGTGTTCTTAACCCATGGGAAAAGAATGAGAATCACACCCTGTGCCTCAATTCTGCTAAGGCCATCGGCTGCACTGTAGTTAACATTGGCACACAGGACCTGGCTGAAGGCAGAGTAAGTTAATTTGATGCTATAAGGGAGAAATTGATTGGAGTGTGGTCGTTTTAATATTCAAATTTGAGGCTAATGTAATGGTGTTCTATGCTTTTTTTTTTTAAAAACATCTTTTGTAATAGATTCCGCATACAGGAACTTTGTTATATTTATTTATTTGCCTATATGCTGAAGTTTCTTTCTTTTTATTCATTTTCTGCAGCCCCATCTGCTACTTGGTTTAATTTCCCAGATAATTAAGGTATATTCTACTTCTTGCATCCTTTTGAACATACACGAAATACTTGTAATGGACTACAATAATTTTTAATCTTTCTTCTGCTTTTGTGTATTGGCAACATCAGATACAACTTTTAGCTGATCTCGATCTCAAGAAAACTCCTCAGCTCCTGGAATTGGTGGAAGAAGACAAGGTCACAAGATGTTGATTTGTTATTTGTGTTACTACAATACTATTATATATTTGGGTGGAGAGTTTTGTGTATATTGTGATTGTGATGCCTCAATTTATTGATTTTTTTTCAGGATTTAGAGGAGCTCATGGGTTTAGCCCCTGAAAAGGTTCTTTTGAAATGGATGAATTTTCAATTAAAGAAAGCAGGATATCAAAAAGAAGTTACGAATTTTTCATCCGACTTAAAGGTAATGTAAAGTTTGTTAGTTCTCATTGATAAATTACTCTTTCAAAATGTAAGTGCAGTGTTCATTGATTCTATTATGCAGTATATATATATTTGTTGATGGATTTCATGCCTACTAATAGTGACGTAGTGGCTTTGTTTGAGCGGTGAATGGAGATCATGAGCCAATTCATTTTCAATGTTTCTCTGTGTCCTCTCTTACTTTTGAGTACCTAGTATTATAGGTATAATTATCTAGCCATTTTTATTTAGATTGCGGGACTGAACTCTCCTTGATTAAGTGATGTGACTTCTCTCTCTTTTGCTTATGTTTTATTTCTCTTTTACTTATTTGCTCATCTTTTCTCTTTCTTGCTAGAAAAACATCCCCTAGCATGTGTTATGGTTTTGAAAGTAAATGATCCTACATCCTTTTATCCCACTACATTTTCCTTTGTTATTATCTTTAACAAAAAAAAATCCTTACATTTCCTTGCACACTCATCTAGAGCTTGTCCTACTTTAGTTGTGTCGACAATCTTCACCATGTTTCCACATAATGGGATATCCTGTGTGCCGAGACTAACAGATTGGAAAATGAGATATAAGTATTCGGTACTTAAATTCTATGCTTGAGAAGAAAATCAACCTGCAATAAGGCCGGACTAATTCTAATCCATCCATTGCTCTCGTAAGGTGCCATTAATACTACATTTTTTAAATAATTCATTGCCGTCCTGAGTTCTTTAGCCATCCTAAGGTGGGTATGCATATTTCGCTTGGTAATTTGAGTTTCATAAAGACAGAAAGAAACAAGTTCTGGCTATATGTTTATGAAAAGAATAAGAGATTTCAAAAGTGGTTGTATGACTTTGGTCCTTATGGCATATTATTCATAGGTACTATTTGAGAAAAACTTTCAAATGCCACAATGCATCACTTTGTAACCCTGATCCAGACCGAAGCCAAAGCATTATTTTTGATATTATTGGTGGTGGGTTTTTTCTAATTGTCAACATGCTTTTTCCTGTAATAGTTCTAGTTGCTAAAATGGAACTTGTCTATGCTTTACCATCTTTGTAGTGCAGTCCATATTTTTAGCATTTCCTTATGATCTTAGACGACCTAACAGGCTTTTCCGCTTGCAGGATGGAGTGGCCTATGCTCACTTACTTAATGTTCTTGCCCCGGAACATGGTACCACCTCCACATTGGAGGCAAAAGATCCTGCTGAAAGAGCAAGCTTGGTCCTGGAGCAAGCAGAGAAAATGGACTGCAAAAGATACGTAACTCCAAAAGACATTGTTGAGGGCTCAACAAACTTAAATATTGCATTTGTTGCTCAAATATTCCAGCACAGGTCAGATTATTGTTAATAAAATGTGGTTTGTACAATTATTATCATGTGCAAACATTCACTGAACTGGCTTAGTAAAAAATTATGATTTAAAGCATGGACACATTTTCTAAAAATACATCCAGTCATTTTGGTGAACTAAAATCATTTTCCATTTTAACTGACCATGCGTTGTAGAACAGTCGATCACTTCCTGTTACCTGTATGTTGCATTTTTAACACTACAATCAACTCCCATGCTGCGGCTGCTTTGTTCTTCATCTCCCAAAGTACCCAAAGAATATTTTGGACTTCCTTGGTCATCTAGTATACGGATAGTTCTTGTATTAGTTTTTTTTTTATAAACTATATTAAATTCCTTTCCATTTTCTGCTCAATATTATACATGCTTTGCTTGTGGTCGACTGTATGAAAATCTTTATTTTCAGCGTGTATTTTCCTCTGCAGGAATGGCCTATCAACAGACAACTCAAAACATTCATATGCAGAAATGATGACAGATGATCCTGAAACTTCTAGAGAAGAGAGATGCTTTCGATTGTGGATCAACAGTCTTGGAATTGATACATATGTCAATAATTTATTTGAGGATATCAGAAATGGGTGAGCTGTCCACTTCTGTGCGACAATATTGTGTCCCCTGTAAATGTTACTTAATGTTTATTCCTTGCATGCAGATGGATTATTTTGGAAGTCCTTGACAAAGTTTCCCCTCGTTCAGTCAACTGGAAGCAAGCAACAAAACCTCCCATCAAGATGCCTTTCAGAAAAGTTGAGAATTGCAACCAAGTTATAAGTATTGGAAAGGAATTAAACTTCTCCCTAGTGAACGTAGCTGGAAATGATATTGTACAAGGAAACAAGAAGCTCATAGTTGGTCAGTCTGCTTCAACATCTTCCTCCCTGCCCCCTTTTCCGCGTAAAATATTACCAGCTACTTATGTCTAACAACCACATTAATCTGTTATATACCTTTTGGAGGCTGTTATCTGAAGGGTCTGACATATTGAACCATAGTCCTAGTGGTGTGGTAAGTTTACCCGAGAAGTTTTGATGGTCATTTGCCCCTGGAAAAGATTCAGTCGTATTTTCAGTTTGCCCATGAAAGTTCCATATATTATTGTATAGACAGCATATTCGGTCAATCTTGTTGCCTTTGGATAAAGATAAAGAACTTATCCGTGAGATGGTTGTGGCTGAATTGAGTACATTGCATCAGTTGGCAGTCGACGCTTTTTTCAGTTTCTTTTTCTTTTCTGGAATTAATAGTTTAAAAGCCTTCTGCTATTATTCATGTTCCTTTTTTTATTTTTTATGGTTTCTTCAATAGCAATATTTGTCATTTTATTTGGAAAATGTTCATTTCAAATCTTATTCACTTGGTATAAATATTAATTTATTCACATGTTTCCCCAGCTTTT
The DNA here is from genome assembly GCA_947179155.2 of Hedera helix. NCBI lineage: Eukaryota > Viridiplantae > Streptophyta > Magnoliopsida > Apiales > Araliaceae > Hedera > Hedera helix. Next base: position 37,230,334 of record OX359268.1, read on the forward strand.
CTGTGGCAGTTGATGAGGTTTAGTATGCTCCAACTACTAAGAAACTTGAGGTCTCACTCCCAAGGAAAGGAGATAAAAGATTCTGATATTCTAAATTGGGCAAACAACAAAGTGAAAAAATCAGGCAAAACATCTCAGATGGAGAGCTTTAAGGTGAGGGATAATTTTATATCTTGAACTTTTAATACAATCAGATGGACCTTATTGATATATTTATATATTGTGAGATATTTATTATTAGGATAAACGCCTTTCCAGTGGGGTTTTCTTCCTCGAACTTCTTAGCGCTGTGGAGCCAAGGGTTGTCAACTGGAGTCTTGTTACTAATGGCGAGAATGGTATGCCAATTTTTAAATTTTGGGAATTTGACTTGGTAAAAGGAATAACAATTGTTACTTTAACTGCAGATGAAGATAAGAAGTCAAATGCGACATATATAATTAGTGTGGCGCGAAAGCTAGGGTGCTCGATTTTTTTATTGCCCGAGGATATAATGGAGGTAGGACTGATCATGATGAACTTGAATACTTTTTTTCCTACGAATTGTTCAATATTAGTAAAATCTTGAAAGTCACTTAATTTGGTCAAAGATGCATACGTTGATGTATATTAAACTCATGCTTCTCCTAGAAATATGTAGATCTTTTTCAGTGGACCTGTGAGAAGCTTGTTAACCAGTTTCTTGAACTGGTTAGAGCCTTAAACTAAGCATGCTTCTGAAGATGTATTTTTTCTCCAGATAAGTTTGCAATCCATTTTGATTTGAAGAACCGATCATTTACATCATTAGGTAACTGGAAATGGAACACTGGTGTATGTCTAAAAGATTATATAAGACAATTTGTTGCCAGGTGCAACGGTGCTTATCTGGACGGGTTACAGGCTATCTGGAATGTTTTTCTTAGAAACTAACGAGGAATTTTGGGTAATTGGTAGAATTTGGATTAGTACAGAGCTTAAATTGCCAATTTTGGTGTCCCATGAATTTCTATGACAGGTGAACCAGAAGATGATCCTTACCCTAACAGCAAGCATAATGTATTGGAGTCTTAATCAAAAGGGTAGGCAAAGAATCCCTACAGAAGACAATAAATCTCCTGATGCATCCCCAGCAGCGCCTGTGGATGGTGAGCATGAAGCTATTCCAACTGATGATGCATCCAGTGAGCCAACTGAAGCTGAGGAACCCTCGTCAAATACTGAAGAAGGCACAACTGATAAAGAATGACTTAGAACTTGCTAATCGAATGTGCAAGGAGCTGTTGACCTTTTCTTTATTAAGTGAATTCACATTGTGCAAAATTACGTACAAAGGGAAGTGGAGGAGGTTGCTGTAAAGTTTTCTATGTAATTAGAGTTTTTTGTTCAAAGGTGTCCTTTGCCTTTTATTTTATGAAGAGTTTAAATTTCCGGTGGTGGGGGTGGCAATGATCTCCTTGGACCACCAACAGATAGGTTAGTATTACGCAGTGTGATGGTTTATCCAGTCGATACCCTAAAAGGGTAGTGGCTGCAGGTTCCACCATTACAAAAAAAATGGGGGAAAAGTTCTCCATAGATATTATTAGCTGGTCTCTTGGCTGTAAGGCTTTCCTTAGCTCTTTGATATAGCTTTCTAAATTTGAAATTGTCATCGAGGTAAAGAACAAAGAGGAATCGTCTTACCTCTTAGGAAATCATTGATTGCCTTTAATTTCTTCCATGCAAATTCTTTAAAGCTTTGGTTATTTTGCTCATGGTTTTAATTTTAATTAGGGCTCAATACTTCCATCATTAGCATATGAACTGATCACGAAATCTGCAAGGATGATCAGATGTTTCATCTCGGTAGATATTTCCAAGCAGATGGAAGATTTAGTCAAGCAATGACGTAACGGTTCAGTTTTTTATTCTTTTTACCAGGAAGAAATCATTTTGCAATGTTATATTGGTGGACTGTTAGATTCCATACAAGTCTAAGAAAAGATTAGAGAAACTAGGGGGATAAAAAAAAATTATAATTATATTAAAATGTAATATAATATAATAAAATAAAGAAGCACGAGAAGAAGAAGAGTTGGGCAGGGGGAGGAACATAAATATTGAACCTGCAAGCTACAGCCTTACGATGGACCACCAAGAGACTTGATAAAAATTAGGCAGCTTAGGTAAAAAATAAAAGTTTCACATACACAGTACGCATCGTATGAAAAATATCCAGTATGAACTTCAGAACTAGTCAATTTAGAACAGAGACAGAAGAACATACGAAGCTTGCATTCCTTATAATAAAGTTATTCGCTTTGCCTAACAATTTGAAAGAATACAACAGGAAAAATTTTGCTAAATTCTTTTGTTCATTTTTGTGCAAAAATGGAAGAGGAGACAGTTTCAGCGCTGTTTTCTAATAATCATCGTTGTGAACCGGACTTCTCTTGTTCTGCCACAAGCATAAGCATCTCAAGGCGCCGGTCAAAGAGTAATGCACTCTCATCTCTTTTGTCAAGTTCAGCAGCTTCTGCCTCGAGCCATTTCTCTCGCAAATCATCAAGAAGATTCCCTTCATCCAAATTCATTTCAGCTCCTGGAGCACTTGGAACTGTGGTTCGAAGAGAGGAATCTCCTGATGGTGGTGGAAGTGTCAAAAGCATTGCCCGAAATTCTTGAGAATCAGCAAATGTCTCGAAGTTAAAAGCTACTATATCTAGACAGTACTCCCGAATCTTCAGAACACCATACCTACACATACGACACCATATTTTTTTTACAATGTTATAACCAATACTAAACAGCTTAATTAAAAGGTATAAGCGACTCCCCTCTTCCTTCGGGATCAACCAAATAGGAATATCATAGGCAGAATATTTTACATTTTATATCCAACAGAAGTGGGAAAAAGAAGAAGCAGCAACACAATAATCCACCAAGAAAATTCAGGAGCAAAGCATACATGTCTGATAATATCAGCCAATGGCATAATTCTGCAGGAGGAGCCATTTCAAGGTGGGGCAGCAATGCATCAGCTACAGCACGCTTAAGAGGAAATAGCAAATATCTTGAAGCAGCATCAAACATTTCTTCAGCCTGCTCCAGTGAAGAGTGAGGGGAAAAACCATTAAACAATATCAACAATAACTTCCCAACCACTGCTAAACATACCTGATCTAGGTCGATATCCTTCAAACTGTCAGTGTACCTGTATCGAGGAAAAAGTCGTATAAAAATAGTTTGGTGTTGACAAATTAGAAGCTGCCACCATATTTAGTGGGCCACAACTCAAACCATATTTATTATAGAATACGTTAGAAACTTAGAAGTAGCAATAGCTTCAAGCTTTTCTACTACTTATTCGATGACTGTTTGGCAGAGAGGTAGATGAAGCACTTTTCCTAGTAGAGTTGTATGGAAAAGAACTTCCATGTAAAAGTCAAAAAGTGTTTGGTGAAAAATCTTGGTAAGTTTCTAAGTTTAAATATGGACACACATTCAAGAGCACCACATTTAAGTTTCTCCTGGAAATGCTTTTTCTTCTAAATCCTACTACTAAAAGCACTTTTGTCATGCAACCAAACACTATGGAATGTAAAATTGTTGAATCAAGCATGTTTTTGATAAACAACTCAGGTTTCACATTATATTGATTTAAAAGAACTTACATATACTCGATCATTTTCTCAAAAGCTTCCATGCTAAGATCATGTTCTTCAAGACACGGAAGAGTGAAATCAGGTAAACCACCTTGTCCTTCAAGAAAATCCTTCATACGGGATAATCTTGCTTTGAAGTATTCTGATCGAGATGCTAAGACCACTTGATGGCAACGGAACAACTTTTTGTCAACTCTTATGCAAATATCTGCAAGATCACCCTCTAAGTCACTCATCTGCATTGTATTCACGTGAGATACAAGACTATCAATACCAGTATCCATGTTTTGTTTTCTGGTTGAATTGGCAAGACAAACTTGTAGGATTCGTTGCAAGGCAACGGGAAGACGGTCATCCTCAGGAAGGGAAAGACCCTGCAAGATAAAACGCTTCTGGGAATCGTCTACATCTCTTAGTGCTTTGTACTCTGCATACTTTTGATGTAACAAATCCTTCTCAAGTACTCTTTTTAATGATTCACATTGGCAAACTTTGCATATTCTAACAAGATCTTCCATCTCATCTACGGCAATTTCAAGTCTATCAGAATAAAAGAAGTGGATGAGACAGTAAAGAGCAGAGTAAGATAACTTTTCCCTTGAAAATCTTATTTCCTTGCGATCCTTCCAATCAGTCTCAAATTTTTTCTTGAAGAAGGGTGACCGCGCACTCAAAATGACTCTATGAGCTTCAATAGGTCTACCTTGCACATAAAATACAACATCTGGTGGAAAGTAGCTAGAATTTGATCCTCCATTGGTCAAATCACCTACCCAGTACCCCAAATAATGTCAAAAATGATATGCATAAAAATCCTCAGAAGAAACATGTATTTGCACGACTTAGGAAAACAAAAACATCTATGAATTATGGCTGAGGCATCTAAAGTAGAAGAATAAATAGGACAACTGTGTTACAGTTTACACAAAGGGGAAGCTACCTTACGGCTTACATGCAACTGTTGCCATGGATATTTCTAGATTTTCAGCTAAGCTAGTTTAAACTGATGAATTGATAAGCTAGTCTTGGAAAATAGGCAGCTGGCATCTAAGTAATTGTGTAATTATTTTGGCCAGAAAAGGTAGAATGCATTCATATTTCAGTTGCATGATTCAACCATGCCCAATGTTTTTAATTCCACAATGGCACTAAATCTATTGTAATCTTTAGTTTCTTCATCTCTTAAGGTTGCAATGGGGTGGGGGCGTGTAACTATTTATATTTTTTCTCATTTTTCACTTACCTAAGTATTCTATCAGATTGAGATTCTTCCCCCATTCCCCGCAAATGGGATCCATTCTCTTCTAAGTATCAAAATCATACATCTCGTCATATATTAAAAATTCAATACAAGTATAATAATCCTGTTCATATTTAATTCACAATTTTCTTTTTGCAAAAGCGAAAACTTTCATAAAAGAAAAAAAAATAGATCTCATACTTAAAGAGGCAGCCAAAGGGGAAAAGGAAAAGTTAGTCAAAACAAACTCCACGACAATAGTAACAAATTCTGACACCAACCCATCTCAAAAATAAAAATAGGGGAGGAAAATTCCACATTGAGGTCTTCAGTCCCTCAATGCAAATACTTTTTATACTTATCAGAAATAGGAAAAGCCCACTAAGTGATGAGAACAACTCCAAGGCTGCAATACCTCCGTGTCTCTTGTTCTCTATTCGCATGCTAAATTTTGTAATTCTCGTCAATTTATTCCTTCCCTTTGCATGTCATATTATCAATTTTCATTTACTACTTTACTACTAGAACATAAATGCTTGCATAAAAATTCAATATAATCATGCCTTACATATACTGATAAGTCATAACTGTACCATAATGAGTGCACCATCTGAACTTAACAGAGCATTCAAAAATAAGCACATTGTTTACACTACCAAATTAAACTGACAATATCCCAATAATTGAGGCACTTTTTTCACACTAAAATATAAACCTGCAATCTGAGACTGGCCATTCAATTGCTCCAAGTGAACCGAATTACCAACACAGCCCAGGAAAGTATCTCTTAACGCCGCCTGCAAAGGCCCCAACGGCGGTGGCCGAGCTTCAAATGCTTTCAACAACTTCCTCACCTTCAAATTCAGCGCCGCATAATGACACCTATCCCCATCAAACGTATGCTCGGAACAAATGGCTCCGCTTTCGAGCAACATACGGGCGGCATCGAGGTGGCCGGCCAAACAAGCGTAATACAAAGCCGCGGAGTCCCATTGGTCACGCGCGTTGACGTTCACGCCGGACTCGAGAAGGTACCGGAGGCGGTCGACGTCTCCGGCGCGTGAGGCCTCAAAAACGTCGCCGTAAGGGACTTTCTTTAGAGGGAGTGAGGACTTGAAGTCTTCGGGTTGGAGGTCGATATCGTCCAGGTCTGACATAGCTGTTGCTTGAGGATTCTGAGATTGAATTGGGCTTGGGTTTTGGGATTGGGGAGTTCTGGTGATGATGAATACATGATATGATTAGGGTCTAGGGTTTAGATTAATTTGTGTGAATCGGAAAAGGAAGAGCAGAGAATACGAAGGAAGGAAAGGAAGGAAAGGATATTCAGTTTATATAAGGGGTGAAGTGGACAATTCATGTTACCATAAATTGCAGATTGCTCCCCTCTAGGCTGTAGGGTTCAACCGGTAAATACCGGTTCGAACCGGACCAATATTAAACCGGACCGATATTAAAACTGGTTGGTATCGGTTTTTATTTGATTTTTATTTGATAAAAATTAAAAATTAATATAATAAATATTTTATTATTATTATTTATTATTAATAAAAAAAAATAGAAAATTAGAAAATTGATATAGTCGGTCCGATTCGATAAATATTAAATCATAAAAATGCGATATCGGAATCAGTATCAAAAAATCGGTTTACATCAAATTTTTTGTATCAGTACTGGACCGGTTCTTTTTGTACCGAACCGTCCGGTTAGGTCCAAAAAAATAAGTCATACCGAAACATTTGCACACGCCTACCTGTAGCATGTATCAAGGTTTTCAGATCAGGACCGATCATCAAATCGAAAAAAGTATCAGGTGAATGAGTCACTTCGAACCGTTATTGATCCAGTGACATCATAAATACATAAAAAATATATTAGTAATAATTAATAAAATTTTAAAACAACTAATTTTTTGTAAGTTAAAAGATAATGAAATTATGTTACAATATTATTAAAAATATCTAATTTTAAAAGTGAAAATTTTTTTGTACAAAAAAAAACTTTAAAATCGGTTTATTGGGTCAATTATACTAATTTTACAGGTTGAACCATCGGTTCAACTGGGGCACGTCAAAATCTATTTTGCGGGCCAAATCAGACCGGGATGCCAACCGATTTTGATTTTTATCGGTCGGACTATTGGTCTGATCCGATTTAGTTTTTAAAACCATGGCCTGTATTACTACTTATACATGAAACTGATTTTTTGATATTTTTGTAAGATTTTCTCTCACACGAGTATAAAGTGAAACTCACTAGTTCGCTTTTATACAAAAGAAAATTATATAAAAATATAAAAAATACATATAAAAATAGTATTCTCCTTTATATATATGTATATGCATGTAGACTAAAAATCCCAAAGCTTTTTAATCTTTTGGTCTTGATAATTATTTATAATTTTTTTTTTTAAATTTGGGCAGACTTTGAAGTTTTCATTTGATTGAAAAGTAATAAAATTCATATAGTTATTGTAATGAAAAAGTACCATTAATGGTAAACTTTGTTGCTTCTAAAATTTACATAAATTATATTAATTTAAAATTTTAAAACTCGAAAAGAAACTCTCTATAAATTTTAAGGCTCAAATGATGTGTTAAAAATGGTGAAGGGTCAGAAATAAATGTCTGCACTTGTTTTGCTTGAGCAGATTGCTGGAAGCATGTGTTGCAAGAGATCCCTAATTAAATTTGTTTAAAAAATGTTACAAAACAGAAATAAACGGTTAGAACTGAAATTTTTCTAATTATTAAAAGTCATCCATGCTGCAGATAATTTATTTATCATTATTTTTATTAATTTTTAATCCATTTTCATCATTATTTATAACCAACAACTTTGATAAGCAGATAGTGGTCTTTAGCTGCGGTTCAAATGATTTTAGTTGCTTGATGAAAGAGATGCCCCACGAAAATGGGGAAGGGAGGTGCTCATTAAGAAATTATGATGCTATTGCACCTTTTTTAGTTGCCTCCTTTTGGTGTCCAGACATCGGTGGCAGCAGGGGCAGAATTATTAGTTGGCTCTGTCGGCTATAACCCGTCCCAATTTTTTTTATTTATTTATTTATTAGATATACTATATAATTAAGTTGGAATAACTCAGTCCAAAATAGTCCTAAATTGAAATAGACTCGATCAGCCCAAATAGTCCTAAATTGAAATAGACTCGATCAGCCCAGTCTAATTTAAATCCCCCCCCCCCCCCCCCCCCCCCCCCCCCCCCCGGCGAGTGGCCAACAAGTTCATTGACAAGGCAGGCACTCACATTCAAACCAAAGCTCCTCATTCTTATTGTTCCCAAAGAAACAACGAGGTTCATTTTACTTGCCTCCATGTCAATTCGTACCTTTTAAAGGCTTTTACCTCCCTCGCATGTGTTTGTTGTTACAACAGACTCGATAGAAAAGAGCCTCCATATGATATTATAATTTGGGAGGATGATGAAATACTCTGTGGCAAGGTACGGAAACAACAATGATGGAATGTATGTGGATATGGAATTAGAATACCCTATGAACTTGTTTGAAAACAATCCACAAGTGGATATCAGGGGGCCTTCAGAATTATATTCCAGAGAAAGCAGATTTCAGGGCATCCGGTTGACTCATTGTGCGCCAAGAACAGAACACGCAGCCTATGTTTCTAATGCTGCACCGGGCACTGGTTACCTGCAGCAGCAAATGAGTGAGAGAGCTAGCTTTCCCCATGCCTTACCAGTGGCCAGCAGGGCCCAACTATAATTATACATAATAGCGGATCCTTTTATCCAAGAAGGCCAGCCAGGTGTTTCTGAGCATAATAGCTAGTGCCCCTCTTACTATTTAGGAAAAGGAATTAGCTGTAATCTAAAGATTTGTGCATAAACTTTCAAACTATCTATTCTCTCAAAGAATTCGTTCGAATTCTTAATACATGATATTGAGAATCGAACTTTTTCACTGATATCCTAATTTATATACGTTCAAGTGTAATGTTCACGTTGCTCATAGCCAATGTAGTCCAGCATCATAGTACGGTTGTAGTTGGACGACAAAGAAAAAGAGAACATCGGAATTAAAATCAAATGCATAAACAAATTCTAGAAAGGATTTAACAACACAAAATTTAAGGGCATTGATTTCATACTGGCCCAATTTGCAGTGTGAAGTGTGATATAAGTGGCGTTGCAACTCCTCAAAATTTACATTGTAACATCTACATCTTGAAACAACAGCAAGTTCATTCCGGTCTTGAAAGGTGGGTCAGCACAACCCCAATAACACGCGTCATAGTTACAGTTTGACGTACTACTGAATTTCCCTATTTGCAGTATCCGAATTTAGTCTTCGCAATCTCTGATCAATCTCTGCCATGACTGCTGGTTCCTGCTTTTTCCTTTGCTTTGATATATTTGTAAGAGTCATTGAGCCAATCTTATCAAATGCAACCTGGAATCAAAATAAATAAATGCTGAGACTTCAAGGACTAGATATTCATAAATTGGCTGGAAAAAAATCACTACCAGCACAGATCAACCTGAACTGGGAGCAATAAGTTGCAAGAATTCAGGTCAGTACAAAATTAAAAAATGAATTTCAGAAGAATATTAAACTGATCATAGCATTTGCAATGAATTTTTTCCCCTTTCTTCTTTAGGGGTTAAAGGGCACCAAGTTGGAGGAAGATTAGAAAGGACGTGGTGAGAGGATTTACCGTCAATAAGTCATCGGGATCAAAGAGATGATGAGTGGTCATCTGCAATATATTGATTACATCTCCAACATGTTGTGTCATGAGTAACTCCTCTTCTTTCATCTGCAATCATTAATCCACTACTTTCACAACCTTCTTGACGTCCGTATTAACACTACATGGCTAATAGCTGCTAGAACTTTCCAGAAAAATAAGATAAACCCTCAACTAAACCCTTACCTTGAAGATAGCTAATGCTACATGGAAAAGAACATTTGCACCTTCATAAAAAAGGACATCCCACACCCGAAAGGTTGTCTGAACAAGTTAAGCAGATAGAAATTTTAAACTAACCAGGCTTGTAATAGACTACTAGATAGAAATCCATGTGTAAGTGTGTGCATGCATAGGCATGGGGTGGGTGGGGTGGGTGTGTGTGTGTGAGAGAGAGAGAGAGAGGTTTAACCTCTGAAGGTAAGCTTTTGGAATATACGCATAGAAACCATTCTGTGGCAACAAGGGAGACATCAAATTCCAGAGCTTCCAGATGAGCGGCTATCCTGCAATTCTTGTCGAACTTTAAAACCCAACAAGAACACAATATCAGCTAGATTATCAAAAACAAAAATGGCAATACCTCGGACATTTTTTAACCAGAACATCTTTAAACACCCTTTGTTCAACATGACATCCTGATAAGTTAGTCGTGTAGCAATCATTAACTAAGACATTCTCCAAGAGGACAGCTAGCATCCAAAAAGCATCTTCTTCGGTTTTCATCACAAGCAACAACAATGCTGCAACATAATTTAAACCCTGCTTCGAAATTCATCCACATCATTATAATGCATTTAGAAGTTTCCAAACTTAGAAATTGACATCATTTAGAATAAGTTTTTTCTGTTCTTTTATTTTCGTAGTCATGAAGTCAAAAACTCTATGTAACCTTTTTGATGCATCATAGTAGTCATCCACGAGCAGGAACCAAGAAACTATTAATGAGTTGCTAAATAGAAATGCCTTGGCGTGTTTGAAATTAAAATTGCACGTCAATTCAATGAGCAGCATATCATAACATGACAGTTAAATTCATGCTTAAACAGAAGTCTGTAGTAGGCTTTATGCAAGAAGGATGCAAGAATTTTACTCAACAATAAGCGAACCACTTGACACAATTACAGTAGAAGTAATTCAATGTTGCTCATAAATTTAAAGTATAGATAGACTAATATGCAGGAAACTAGAAAGCATTACAGAACTACTATAATTTTTTTTCAATGAATGTGCAATTTTTTAATGATGTGAAAGAATTTTGAAGAAAATCGGTCTGTAATATCTGATTGGTGTTTGAAATTAGTAGCGCAAGTGTATTTAGCACTATGGTTCCCAGTACATATATAAGAGATTCCTTTACCCCTAACACTCTGTTTCTAAGTTTTGAACGGAAAATAAAAGAATAGAAAATTTCAATTAGAACAGAAAAGAAAAGAATAGAAAATTTAAAATTTTCCTTTGTATTGCTTTTGAGTTTTTAATAGAAAATTTAAAAAATTTCTATTCTCGCGTTTCTGAGTTCCAATGAAAAGAAAAGAAAAATATAACTTTTACAAATTTACCCTTCTAATTATAATTATAACCATTGAACTATGAATCAAAAATATGCAAGATAAAATTTAATCAAAGGAAAAATTCCATAATCAAATACAAATACCCAAACCAATGTTAAATAAAAACTAATTTTACAAAGTCATTGTCATACCATATCTAAAAATCATCAAATATCATAAAATGTGGTCGAATCATAAAATCTCAAAGTTTACTCTTTTGATTATCCATCTATTTAATCAATAAAACTGACTGAGTTTCAAAGTTAAATACACAACAACAAATGGACACAAAACAATAATAATATAAATTTAACTTGAAAAGTCTACGATTTCTTTTCAACTGTACTAGTAAAAATTAACATGAAAAAAAATAATAAGATAAATTTGCTCTACTTTGCCTCTCTTTTTCTTTGTGTCTAATTAATAGTACAATAGTGTCAGAATCTAGTTTAAAATGAATTTATATAAATTTGAGTTCCAAAATATTTGACTTTGAAAAGTTAAATTTGATATTGTATTTTGAATTGAGAGAGTATATGTTATTTAGTATACTTGAGTTTATAACATTGTTTTTTTATACCATGATATATAAAAATATTAACAAAGTTGTTGTGTTGGTGACAAATTCCATATATATCAAGTAGGCTGGCCTCACCCATTACTGTAACACTCACGCAGTTATAGAACCTTGAAAATAGGTAACAAGGACTCAGAAAATTAGAAATTAAGAAATAGATGTCAAAGGAAGACTAGCTCATAGAAGTATAGAACTAACACGAGCCAACATGATATTTTGAAATCCCAACTTTTGTACATGAACCTGCCATAATATCACGTCTTCAGGGCTGAGGGTGAGTAAGAGAAAAATTTGGGGACATGAGTTGTAATTTAAAATTTATTATACTGAAAGTTGGGGGTAATATGGTAATTATAAAAATATTACTTATTCTATTTTCTTTTCCGTCCAAATTCGGCCAATTTTGGATGAAAAACTTTGGTAGGAAAAGTGGCGAAGTTTTCTATCCATTTCTTTTCTTTTTTGTCCATTTTAAAACTCAGAAACATAGTGTAAAAGTTAGGGAAAGCTTCATTAGGTATTCAAAGAATAATTCCTTTTTCTGATATATTACTGAGTATTAGTGAAATATTAGGTCATAATCTGAACTCCTTCCACGAGTTTTCATAAAAGAAACTAACGCACCTGACAATAGCCAACATCAGAATCACGGAAAGAATACCCAACAAGTACACGTCTAAGAGCAGCATGCCCCTCTTTAGTATCCAACCATGGATGGCCAGGAAATGTTCGCGGTAGGTCCTGCATATATTATATATAATCCAAAGTAAATAGTAATATTAGCAACATATCATAACGTGAGGCTAGAATTTATTTATTTTTCTTTTGATGTTCACAGTGAGGCTTGAATTTGTTATTTCGAAGCACAATTTATACTAGTTTCAAAGGAAAAAAATGTTATCAATGAAATAATGTGTAACCAACACAAATCAAATCATAAATGGAACTGCCAAAACAACAACAATTTAATACAATAATCTCATGGCAGTGACCATAGGCTGGAAAATTTGTGCGCGCGTCATAAATGTGTCCCTACAAGAAAATACCCCACATTGTGAAGAGGCAAACCTATTGTTCCAATTGAAAAGTCCGACCGTGTTTAAAGGAGCTGTTTAGCATTGTCGTTATATACAAATGAAGGTCAATAGAAATCCACGCAACTGGTAATCAAATTCTTCTCTCCATGTTAAACTAAATATGTAACTTACAACTACAAATTACAAATATATACTCTTAAGAAAGAGCCAGTAAGGTTTAGCCAAATGAAAATATCACAAAATTCAACCATCCAAGACGCCATAAGCAACTAAGATCCTCCTTCACCAGATACCATCAAATACTACCAAAAGCAGCTGTGTGGCTATATATTGAAATATGTTGCAATCTTAAACTCATCAACTTGTTATATTACCAACGGAAGTTTATCAATGATTCTACCACTTCTTCTTTTTTAATGAAATCAAGAGAATTTTCCAAAGCATTTAAAGATCTTATAGATCTGACATTTCTTCTTAGAGAATCAATAATACTATAAACTATAAATCACTGAAACAAGAATTTTCCAAATGAAAGCACATCCGTAGCAGAGAGTGCAACATGAATGCCAACAATGATCATAAATGCCCTATATACCGATTTACTGCAGGAGAACACCACTCACAGAAAGTCAAATAATCTAGCAAAAGGAATACCACAACTATCACATCAGAAACAATTGATAACAATTCACTACTAATGTTCATTACCTATGCAATAATAGAAATTCCAAAACCATATTGTAAGAAACATTAGATTAATCTTTCACATGTCAAAATGATCAGCCAATTACTCACATGATCGATCTGCTTGGTGGCAGGTGTGACCTTACCCTCTACTGCAACAATCAAATCATTATAATAGCTATCAGGTACTGTTGATTTCTTCTTTGCTGCCCCAGACAATGAAAACCACACCTTTGGCCTCAAAACTGGAGGTATTCCCTTCCTAATTAGCCTCTTGAGTGTAATGGCATTGACTAAAGCCGAAAACTTAAGGGATGATTTAAGGGTGGAGGATATATGAGTCTGCAAATACCAATTTGCACCTTTGCTAGCTTCCAAAGCCCACCAAACCCTGCCTTGTTCCCTCACCTTCTCTCGCACCTCATTCAATATATTGACATCATCAACATTTCCTTCAACCGTGAACCCATAAAGATCTTGAAACTTTACTACAATTTTTGCTCTTCTGGCATGAATGCTCGGTCTCAAAATGGGAATTTGAGCTTGAATTTCAAAGGCCAAGTCATTCTTGCTTTGAGTTCCATACATCTTACGGGGGTTACAATGAAGGATCAAGAATTTGAGAGGGAGAAAAAGAGGCAAAGTCTAGAAAATCCAAAATGAACAAGACATGAACTGGTCAAATTATGAAAGCTATGAGCTTCAAATTGAAGAATCAAAATCTGAAATTGGGTTCTTTTGGAAATGGGTATCTGGATTTTGATGAACAGATTAGCACATCTCTAGCATAGGATAATGTCTATATTTCGTAGCACTGATTTCCTAAAATCTGATAAATTAAGTGGAAATACTGAACCTTTCTCCAAATGGGTGCTTGAAATGTCGGCTTCAAATTATTAAAAAAAAAAAAACACACCTCAGAACAGGGAAATTAAAGAATGACAACACAAAAAACAAAAGCAAAAACACAAGAAACAAGAAGCTAAACAAAATCCATCCCAGATAAACACAAATCCTTATACTCCTTCCCCTGCAAATTTCACAGAAGAAATGACAGAAAAGAGGCTACCTGGGCATGGATTTTGGTCTAAAGAACAAAAGATATTATGAGAAAATAGCGGGGTGTCGTTGACGAAAAGGGAAAATTGATGATTAAAAACGGACTTAAAGAGTGAAATGGGAACCCCTAATTTAGGAGGAAGAGGAAAACCCTCGAATTTGAGGAAGAATCGGTGATTCGTCTAAAAAATGAATCATTATTCTTAGAGCGTTTGTGATTTGGTATCATATAATATTACTCCTTCACTTCTATTTAGTATTTACCTACGCACACGAAATTTGAAGCATAGAGTTGATGATAATCTTGTGGGTGGGGGCCGGGGGGAGTAGTATGAGGTAGTATGAGGTTGAGAGAGAGAAATTGAAGGATACTGCATGCCGCTATTGGCCAGGACGCTGTGGGGACTTGTATTTAGCAAAAAATTAATTAAATAAATAAATTTCAAATTTTCAAAATAATCAAATGAACCTGGTTGGCTCCTCTAAGGCCTGCCTAAGCGTTGATTTTCCAAAATTAATCTTTGAAGAAAAAAAAATTAATTGATAGAAACTTAACTTACATATTGAGATTGTTTGTAATTTGAGATATATATATAAATATAATTGAGATTGTATGTGCCAAATCAAACTTCACTCGTTCGTTTAATCAATCAAACTTACCATTTCAAATAAGACTTCCAAGTTGTACTTATTTGGTTTACAATATTTTCTTTTGACATATATATGATTTGCCTGGTTTACAATCCTATGACATATGCTTTACTTTTCTTCAACCGATTGTTTCTTGGATAATAAATTTTAAGGTTTAATGTTAAAATGCATTTTAAGATAATTATTTTTTTTTATCTTTTCTATATTAATTTTTTTTTACCTTTTTATATACTTTTAATTTTATTTATTTTTAATTTATCTCATATAATTTACATGCGTAGCGTGTGTGCCACAAGGTGCTGGTAATAATAAATTGATAGTTTATAATGATGTCGTTGTGTTCTTTTATACCACTATCAATAAAAAGAGAATTTTTTTTGTGGAACAAAAAAATGACAAAAATAAATCTCTTTTTATAGAAGAGTAAAATTTGGACCCTCCAAATTTTCAAAAAAATTCCAGTTTAGTACAGTTCAATAATTTTAAGATGAACCTTATGCTCTCATTTATGTTTATAAAAAGGTTCAATTGAACTGCAACAATTTTTTTTAACTTTATATTAATTTATCTATTTATTAAAGATCAATTTGACAAAAAAAATTAACAAAAATTCTCTTGTTGCGCAGCAGCTAGATTTTTTAAAAACTTAAATGAAAACCTAAAGTTGATATTAAAACTAAAAATAAAATTTAAAAATATTAAGATAAAGTAGAATATAAATAATTTAAAGGGTCCAAAACACAATTTTTTTTATTTATATAAAAAAAATTATATATACAAAAATCAACCATAAAATCAATCTTAACTATTAAAAAGTATAACTTTGGCACGAATTTTAACACAAAGTCACATCTTTTAATTATTAAAATGAATGTAATTGTTAATTTTTTAATTGAATGTTGTGTACTAGTGTAGACTTATTCTATATATAAAAAAAAATACTCATTTTATTTGGTTTAAAACAGATCCGATCAATATGAAATTAACTTCATAATAAATTGGACAATAAATCAATATAGTACTGACAAACAGAGAGAGAAATAACACTCAACTCGCGTCTTAACATTATATTAATCAATTATTTAATTTATCATAAAATTAATTTCATACTAATTGAATCGATCTAAAACATGGCGGGGCACGGCAATCACGGGGTTCAAAAAATAGAACTACAACGCGTTTTGTGGTTGATGGTAGTAGTGGTATACAACACATTGTTAATTGATTACATCCAAATAGTATTTTTTTGGCTCTCACGGTCTCACCTAATGATTGTTCAAACTTGAAGTGGGCTTATAATTTTAATTTTTTTTAGGAATAGTAAATTTTGTAATTTTATATAATAATTTTTTTGTTATTGGGTTATGTAAATAATTGTAATTGAATTTTTTTTAATAATTTATTTAATGTAGAAGGCCAGCATTTTAATATACATCAGTATTGTAATTTAACAAAAACTTTCGCAATATATAATGAAATTTATTATTGTTTTTTTGGCCCAATTTCGCTATTGTAAGCTTTCTTCTTTCCCAGACTAAGCCCAATGAAATTAAATGCGGAGGTATCACGTGCGCGATATGATTTTATCTTCACCGTAGGAGTGACTGGGGGCCTGGGGCACATAGAAATTATTATGTGTGTTTTTGCAGTCTAGTTTGTTTTCATCAGTATGCTGGCATTAATAGATTTGTAGGTTATGGGCCAGAAAATATTTATTTAACCTTATATTGGGCCCGTTAACTGATGAAGGAAAGGACACAAGACAAAAGTGTCTATTAAGCCTTATTAGGTAATAAGAAAGTAAAAGCAATAGAGAAAATAGAATAGTAACGTATAGTCTAGACATGCACAGTAGGCCGAATTAGTTCGACCTAGTTTGTGTCTGGTAGATTTTGGCCGTTGACTAGGTCGGGTCAGACTTTGACTTTTGGGCCTGTAGAGCTGGTCAGGCCAGACTTCTCGATCAAAGTCTGGCCTTTTGAGGCCTGTAGGCTAGGCTGGGCCAGGCCTTGGGGCAGGTTAGGTCAGTCCAGTCCTTGGGCTGGGCCGGGTCAGGACAGGCCTAAAAATGTAATCAACTAATTTTTAATGTAAAATATAAATATTAAATAAATTAACTACTATATTAATTAAATGTATTGACAAAAAATTAAAAATGAGTAACTAATCAATAATAAATAATGAGTCGGTTATAAATATTTTGCTTCAAAATATTTTTAAAATGTCTTCAAAATTCAAATCTTCAAAAAATGTATCTTCTTATCTTCAAAAAATATCTCTTTGTTATATCTTTAAAAAATATATCTTCAATCTTCAAAAAAATATATATCTTCAATATTCATAGATGTACAATTTTGTCAGTTTCTACTCCAACTTGGAGATATATATATATATATATATATATATATATATACACATAACATAAATGATGATGGAATAGGTGGAGTAAGACTTGCTGTAGTGCCTAGTGGGTGTAGCCGTGTATTATTTAGGCATTTGTAGAAGTAAGATATATGATACCAATTCAAATATTAATAATTCATTAATTTTGATTTACGTGGTAAATATAATACTCTTATTGCTCTTCATGTTTTTTTTTGTTTGGACTACTTTACAAATTTTGATAACTCAAAAAGCCAGACAGCGCCACAACGGTAATAACAACATAGGCTATTCGACGGACTGAGTCGGGCCGGTCCTCTACGTAGGCTGGGCCGAGCTTTTGCATAGGCTGGCCCAGGCCGGTCTTTTTCGTAGGCCGAACTAAGCCGGGTTTTTACGTCAAAATAGCAGCTTGTTCAAAGACTGTAAGTCGGACCGGCCTGATCCGGACTTTGACCAGGCCGAGCTTAGGCCAGGCCAGGTCGTCCTATGGGCCATAGACTTTTTGTGCATCTCTAGTGCAGTCTCTTTTTTATTTTATTTATTTATATATATTGATATTTAATATTGAGATAAATTTGTATAGTTACACTCAAAGTAGATATGTTAAATGTGCGAAAATAACTCAGAGAATAAATGGGTTAAAAGGAAAAAGAAAAATAAAATAAAAGAGATGAGTGATTTTTCTCTCCTGAACCACGTAATCAAGTTATTTTGGCCCTTTTGAAAGTGGAAAGATAAGGTAATATATATATATATATATATATATATATATATATAAACACTAAGAAAAAAACAAAAAACAATTCGGTTGTATTTAGAAGTTGAAGGAATTAGGAATGTAAAAAAATAGTTACACTAATCAGATTTTTATTTATGTCATTTTGCAAGGAAGCATATATATTAGAAAAAAAGAAGTGGGAAAACTTTCTTTTCCTGATTCATGTGGCAAGTAAGTCAATTGAATACAAGAAGTTACCTACCACGAGAAATTTGATCAAGTGACATATAATTAAGGCACTCAACATTATAAAATAATTTGCTAGCGCGCGCGCGCGCGCACACACATATATATATATATATGATAAAAATGTAGGTACACAGCTGTGTACCTACACGATAGGCCTTTAGCGACGGTTTGAATGATTATGGCGACAGTACTATCAAGAAAACTGTCGCCATAACAATTAAAACTGTCGCCAAAAGCCTACCGTATAGATACATAGCTGTGTACCTACATATACCCCTATATATATATATATATATTTATGTTCCCCTGGTCTTAATTCACGTACGTGCTGCTAGCTTCTCCCTCACCACCTACTATTAGGCTTTGGTACAAAGACATGAAAAGACCTTTCCGAAGCAACTTATAGAGCACATGTAGCACAGCCTAAAACGAAACAGAAAAAAGAAACTGTACGTTGAACTGATCAAGTAAAGGCACCATTTCTACTCCATATCTGATGCCATAGTAAAGTTGTCCACCATTAACGAAATGAGCTTTTCACAAAAGCTAGCTCCTTCATATAAAATTCGTATCATTTATTCAATAAATAATCCGAATTTGAGTTGAAAAATAAGTTTGTTCAAATAAAAGAGTCAAACTTGAGTATGACAAGCTCGGCTAGATATATATCATTCAAGGCTTTATATGTAACCACTATATTAACGTCATCCTGTCAGTAGCTGGTTATATATATATATATATATATATATATATATATATATATATATATACACACACACACGCACACAAGTATGCGAAAAATAGTCGGTGGTGGAAAACTCGTTGTTTGGGTTTTATGATCTAATGAAACAAATCGAAGTTGTTCAACTGCTCAAATAAAGTCCTCCATTTTTGCCACATTTTTTCTCTTCTTATTCTTGTATATGAGTTTATTTAATTTTTTTCCTTTTCTTTTGAAATAAACTATTCTGTTAATTATAAAAGGAGGTTTAATCCAACCAATATCCTTAAACCTTCCCAATTCACATAGACTCCAAGAAAGAAATGACATTCAGAATCACCTGGTTCAAGCAAGGGGAATTGAATTGAACTCTGGATAGTAAAGTTAGAAATTATATATGCCCTCTTTGAGTAAATATTAACCAATAGACCTAAAAAAAATTTCCCACGGTACCAGACATAATTACTGCTACCTCCGTCCCTCAAAAATGAATTTAGATTGATTTTTTTGGTCATATTGACCAATTTTAAAATTAAAAATTAAATATATTTATTTATATTTTAAAACTCATGAAAATTAAAAATAATACTAAATTTGATATAATATTTTATGTTTATAATTATTGCACCTATATTTAAAAAAAAATAGTATAAATTTTAATTATAAAAATGATCAATTTAATTTTATAAATTAAACTAAACTAATTTTTGAGGGACAAAAAAAATAAATTTTATTATAAACTAAAAAGAATGAATTATTAATATATCTCTAAGGACCGTCACTTATTTATTTGTTAGATCGTTGGTCTAAATATTGGGCTTTTGTTTAATTCATTAGTGCTCTCAACAACCAAACCGTGGCAGGGCTAGCTGGAGGCACCATTATGTAACGTGGTACACGCGTACCCATGGGCTAAATTAATTGCTATTAATTGTTGCCTAGTTGTAGGGAATTAAATCTACATGACAATTTTTTTTACTTTTTAAATATTAATTCAAGTAACAATGAAAAATAATTGAGTGTGAGAGTATGCAAAAGGACCATGAGGAAGATAAATAAGAGATTAAAAAAAGCGGGAGAGATAAAAATGATGGAAAATACAATTATGACTTTTTTAACACTTTAGTGTCACACGATTCAACTAAAATAAACGTTAATGAAATGACGAATTTAATGAAGAGCCAGTTGTGGTATTTTTAAATTCAAAATTAATAAATATTTATTTAATTTTAGTTAATAGTAAATTATTAAAAAAAACATACTACTAATTATAAGATTTATTTTTGTGATAATTGTTAGTTAATTTTATTAATTTTGAGTTTAAAATGTTTTACATTGAATAAAGTACCTAAGTGTTTGAATTTTTGATTTTCAAACTAAAAAAATTGCTCTGAACTTGTAGAAATGTCAAATATATGTATATGAAATAATGTTCCATTTTCAATATTAAGTTGCTAATATTTTTGAGAGAAATGTGTTTGAATGTTATATTTTTATTTTATTTTTCAATGGAGTTTTATATATATACATATATATATATATATATATATATATATATGTTGCCATAGTTAGGTTAGATTCCTGGATCCGCCCCTTCGTTAGTCTCATACTCAAGCTTTATAATATACATACTCCAGGAAAGTAGACATAGATAATGATCGAGGCTAATCTATTTCATGTAAAAATTAATCACGTTCGCCACTATAATTAGTCATTTATGAAAATGTGAACAACAAATAGACAGCAATTAATTGCAACTGCACATAGTTCTATGAATTTGTTTATTTATTTATTTTTAATCAATTTGATCTTAATGGACTTCCCTCTTCTCTTCTTATACCCCTTCATGTGTAAGATTAATTACATTCACATGGTATTATGCATCAATAACTGACTCATAATAATGACGTTTCAAATAATAATAATAATAATAATAATAAAAGAACTCAAAACATGTAATGACAATGACGACTTAATTAAATTCATGATTTAATAGTAAATATTTTTTTTTTCATGCACATAGATCGAATCACAAAAAATTCTCTTCGGATGTGCACAAAGTAATTAATTAATAACTTGATAGATAATAAGTAAAATTACCGAAAATTAATATTTTTGGATCCTTCCAATAGGGGTTGATCTTGAGGAGTCGAAAAACTCGCCGTTAGGAAATCTAGAAGTAGAATTATTTTGTAATAATTATAGGCTACTAATATGAAATGACTTAAATGTTATTAATTTCTCATATATGTCCTGAAAAATAATCAAAAGGACTTAAATGAGGTTGTAGCTTTGTCAACTGTGAGTTGAAGTGAAACTTGACAAGTTAACCACTCTTTAGAGAGAGGGAGGTGGCATGTTAATTACAAGAAGTCATGCCTACCAAGGACCAAGTTTATTCTTTATTAAGTACTCCAATAAATTTAGTAATATTTTTAAAATTTATTAAATATATTTATTAAAAAATTTGAACTAATGAACGATTAAAGTTAATAGTAAGATCGATATACTTTCTTATGATCATAGTTCTTCCTTCTATATATTTGTAAAAAATTGAATAAATTTCGATTCTAAAAGTGGTCAGTTAACCTTGAAAATTCAAACTAAATTAGTATAATTTCTTACTTTTTTTTTAAATACCCACTTTTTGAAGAATATAATATAATTTCATAATTCAAGTACATTATCACTAAAGGAGAAAGAAATAAATTCACAAATAAGTCTGACAAACTTTCGAAAAAAATTAAAAAATAAACTCACCTAAATAAAAATCAAACTTCAAACCTAAAAATCATAATATTTTAATTTTAAGTATTAAACTAAGAACTCATCAACGATATAAGTTCTTACTTAAATAAAACAAAAGTACCTTAGAACTATATATATGTATCAAATTTGCTGATTTAGATGTCCATTCTGATATTAGTGTTAGAGGCCAGGTGTTCTAGAATTTCGAAAACTAGAAGAGAGAAAAAGAAAAAATTAAATATTGAAATTTACAAAATTATTGAAACTTTATTAATCATTGATGTCAGATCATTTAGAAAAGTATGGATAATTAGATTGATGTCCATCAATATAGTTTACTTTTCCTTTTCTTTCACATTTTCCAAGTTTTAAACATTACCCTTGTGTAATTTTTTTTTTAAAAAAAGTAGATTAAAAAAAAGATAAAAGAAGAAATTGAACCTAATTAAAATTATTTTTGTTGAAACATTTAATTTAAAATTAATTGATAATAAGTGAAAAGACCTTTCAAATATATATAATTAATTTTTAAATCTAATTTATCCCGTGTAAAATTATAAATATATCGAATTTATAAATTATTTCAACATATTTTCTATATAATTTAAAATTAAAATTAATTAATGGCAGGTAAAGAGACCACCTATCACGATCACCAAGAGTTTATTTGGAGAAAAATAAAATTATAGGAGTACTATAAAACAAAAGGTTTAAAGTCAACAAGTTGAATCCTCGGGCGTAATGCTAGCCGTATAATTTTGAAACGTTGTCCGTCTAACAAAAACTGCTAAATCCCTCGTGTGCCCGTTCTACAATATTACTACCGGATCTCCCACTCCCACGCGCAATAGGGTAAGGTAGCGTGTCATGTCTTCTATGCCAAGTGGCATTGCTCGCTTGGCTAAATATTGTCCAAGTCAAAGCTTACACAAGCTAGACGGCATTTTTTATTTGATAACGATTCCACGTGCTTAACAGCGAGTGAACATATCCTTCGAATTTGCATGCATTGTTAATCCCTATTCACCGCTAAAGTGTTCGTGTCCATGAAACTAATTAGCCCCCTTTTTGGAACTTCGGATTATTTGGAGAGAAAAGATTGAAATGAGTAATATTTAAGTAAAGAGTTTAAATTTAATATTTTCACCTTTCCGTTGTATACGTGGTTTAAAATATAATCACATATGTTAATTTTTTTTATTAATAATATTAGATAATTAATATTAATTTTAAATTTTATTAGTACTCATACCTTAATTAATTACTTCCCCTCATTTCTTTCTTAATTACTTCATCTTTAAAAATAAAATGAAAAGTAATTAAATTTTTTCTTTTAGATATATGTAAAACTTATTATATTTTAAAAAGAAAAAAAACTTCTAAAACGACTTATATAATGAAAATGAGAGAGTAATGTTGTATATAAAAACGTTGATAAGATCATAATAAATTATTTAAAAAATATTTATGTTAGATAAAATTAATATATTATGATTTTAATATCTTCTTTTTTTTTAATTAAAAAAATAATTTTAATACTCCAGGACTTTACATCAAATTTAGACTCTTTACATAATGGGATCTTATTTGGGAAAGTTAACCGGACAATGAACTAGCTAAAAGTCCTTAAAAGGAAAGTATTGCTTAATTTTTTCCCATTCCTTTTCGTATTTCCCCCTTTTTTTTATGTGAAAGCTAAGTTAATTCTCATATCCATATTTCTATATATGTTTTAAGGAAAAAACATGAGCTCAATATTAATTTGTATAGAAATAATGTGTTTATTTATTTTATATTTTTCATTCCTGGATTCATTCTGTGTGTATATATTAATGTAACATGCATATTTGTTGTGAAATATAAATAATATTACCAAATATATATATATACACACACACAATTATGAGAGCTTTCGACTATGTGATATATAAAATGCCCTCAAGTTATGATTATTTAAAAATATGTTTTATTAATTATCATGGGACAAGCTGATCAAGTCATTAATATTGAAGTAAGGGCATCACGTAATAATTAAAAGTCAATATTACAGGTTGTACTCAACCCACCTCCTTTTTTTTACGCTTAGCGATATTTTCCACACTGCAGGTTATAAATTTGGTTGTTTTTAGCCAAGTTATTTCAAGGAAATTGCTTAGAAAACAAAAGGTTATGCCTGAATATTCATTAAAATTATAAATTATCATTTTATATGATCCAAATGTCAATTCTTAGATTCAAAATTAGTGATTGTTAACATTTAGAAAAAGAGCATATAAAACAAGACATATATGGTGGCATAGGGACGACATTTAAATTAGGTGTAAATTGCTCATTAATTTGACATCATACCAAACAATATATAGTTTTGGAAAATTTTATATATCTGCCCTTTCAATTGATTTGTTGATTTTGGCATAAACTTTAACACTTCCAAAATTTCCATCAGTTATGTTTGATCCTAAGAAGCAAAAAATTCAAGAGCTCCTAGGCTGACATAAAAAGTAATTAATTAGTTAATTTCTTAGAATCGGCTTAGAAAAGTCTGCCTTTGACCGAATTGTGAAGAGTGAGGACAAAAATATAAATCAAATATGTGCACAATATTGTATCAGAGCTAACTGTAACATGATAAGATCAATATAGAAATGTATTTATGTATATATATAGTAAGGTGTTTGTAAAAAAAAGTTAGGCCTGGGAAACCATCCAAGACTTATTTCATTTCTATGAATCTGCCTTAGTCTAAAAGAGCAGTTTAGATACATTAATTCTTGTAAACTACCCAATGCTATTTTCCCCGCGCTCCAATCTATAAATTTCCATAATAATATACCCAAAAGAAATAGGAGAACTGGCAAAATACATACATACATACATACATACATATATATATATATATATATATATATATATATATATATATAGAGAGAGAGAGAGAGAGAGAGAGAGAGAGAGAGAGAGAGAGAGAGAGAGAGAGAGAGAACCAAAAGAAAAGAAAAATAAAATTATTAAAAAAGAGCAAGAACAATAAGAGCAATGCCTGGCCTTCCCATGTACGCCGCTAAAACCTCCTCACCGATGAATTCTTCACCGGAAACAAGCTTCTCTATCGGAATTCTTCACCGGAACGTTGAGGAAAATCCCAGAATGAATGTCTCATTTGCAACAAAAGGTTGTTGAAACTCCAATATTGGCGTTTCAAATTCTAAATTTTCCATGCACAACAAACTATATTTCTCTTCTTCCTTCATATTTTTCCACAAAACAAAAATAATTTTCAGATTTAGAGAAAATAGCAACAGAAAATAAAAAAAGAAGAAGTTTTGATGGGCTAAACTAAGAACATGAGATTACATAGATGATATATATAAAGAGAGAGGGGGAGGAGAAAGGGTAGCGTCTTCCCAAGAAGATGATGACGAGCGTTTCCCGTTAATGCTGTTTTCAAAAGGGCTTTTAAATTTTTTCATAAAATGTGGGCCACAAACAGGCCTTTTTGTTTCACACGTTGGGGCTGTTCTCTTTGTCTTCCCGGCCCCCACAACACACTAGTCAAATGGTTTTTGAGGGAGGAGTCCTTTAATGACCTAATTTTGCTTTATATTATACAATCTTTATAATTTATTTAAATTATATATGGCCTTGATTAGTGGAACAATTAAAGTCCAAACTTTGTACGTAATAACATTTTCATTTACCGATCCATCAAATGGATCTTTGGCAGTATAAGTTTATGATTTAGATCTTTATTTATATTTATATGTTGGACAATGATGTATGAATACATTCTTTATGCCGTGAGATCTACGCTAATTAAATTTCTAGTGAACAAATGTCAATCATCAACGGTCTAGATCCGTAGTTACCCTCTAACATGGGTCGAATAAGTCGGAAATATTGTCAACTACGACGGATATATATTTTATTGATGGTTTGTAATACTAGTGAATGCGGACATATATTATAAATTATAGTAACACATATACATATACGTGCGCGTATTAATTTATAATTTAAAATTGCTCCCACGATGGGTAATATAAAGTATATTCACATTAGTGCACAGTTGAGGGGTTGATAATTAAATAAGCAGGTGACTATAATATATATTTCCTCATTTTCATTATATAAGTCGTTTAAGACATGATTATACATATTAAAAAATATCATTAATATTAATGTTAGACAATTAATGTTGATTTGAAATTCCATTACTATCCATACACTCATTAATTACTATTCCTTCTCTCTCTCTCTTAATTATTTCATCTTTAAGGATAGAATAGGAAATGATTAAATTTGTTCTCCTAGATATATGTAAAACGACTTATATTTTGGAAAAAAAAAAAACTTCTAAAACGACCTGTATAATGGAAAAAGTATATAACAATTTTTAAAGCAATTAATAAAATTATCTTGAAGCCAAAACTCAAATAGAGATTTTTTAGGTGTAGATAATTTATAGTAGTAATTGCCATGCTAAAGTTGATTAGTGGAGTATGTCAATTCTCATGCAAAGGTAAAGCGTACGTAGGTGTTTGGTCCAAATTCAGCCAACATTACGTAAATGTTGGCTTTCAAGCATGCACTTAATTTCACCACACGTGTTTGTTGGTTGGCTCATCGCAGTGTAGCATCTTCTAATTAGTAATAATAATTATTTGCAGTAGGTTAATGTTTTGGTATCAGATTAGCGGATAAATTATTTAATTATATATCTTGCAATACCTGCACATACAAAAAGCCCTAAAATTCCGTCCCTATGATGTTTTTTCTTTCTTATTTTTAAATAAAATGTTTGATTTTACACCTTCATAAATCATATCTAATGTCATCGTCCATGTTTTTAGCATATTAGAGTTTAATAGTGTTTCTTCCAAAAATTGAAGTGAAAACGATCCAAACATAAAGATAATAACTAGTAAATTAATGTTGACCGGATGGTCTCAGGACGCCTCACCGTTCTTTTATATGGGTGACAAAAAAATGATCCACCTACGGGGACAAATGTGAAAGATCGGTTTTTTGAAATAAATTAAAGGAAGGAAAATTAAGGATCCAATTTGATTTCGGTCTAAGATGAATTTTACTATATATAATGATACATATAATGATGTGTATAATAATTCAATATAAAAATAATAAATTTATAATTTTTACATTGTGAGTCTCACCATTTTTACATTAAATTATTATACACATTATTGTATAAATTATTTACTCATAGCAAAATTGGTCTAAGACAGGAGCTTTGCTATGAGTAATGATCATAGTAATAATTTATATAATGACTTTTGTAAAAATAGTTGAACTAATTACTTTTATATAATAAATTCCATTATTTTTATAAAAATAATTGTATGAATTTACCACGAGTCATTACTCGTACATTTTTTCTAAGACAGTGTACCAACACTGCTAGCTGCTCAAGAACCAAGAAAACTTTTATCGCTATAAGAGTTGAAGGGACTTGCCGGTGGAGAGACTTTGACGGCCATTCAATAGCCAAATAATAGGCAATATACAGGGTGAAAAACTGGTTCAAATTATAATTACTCAGTCATTGATTTTACAAAAAAGAGACATCATTAGGCACGAACACCATTTTTTTATGTTATTAAATAAATAATAATTATTATTTTCACATGAAACTCTCTCACATAAATATAAAACTCATTTAATACTCGTATGAAAAGAATCATATGAAATATTATATTTTTATGTGAAACTATCTATTTCTTAAAAATATATATATAATGTCCTAAAATTTCATTATTAGATGGATCATTAGTGTTAAAAAAATACACTCAGTAAATTAAGAATTAGAAATGAAATAAATATATCTATAAAATTTTAAAATATTATAAATGAAAGTATGAAACTAATATTATGTATGATAAATGTCTTTGACACGTATGTATATAGAGAGAGAGTAATAGAGACATATTTGTCAAAGATCCCAAATGACAAGAATCAAATGTTGTGGGGTGGTTAAGAAGTCCCCGACATGATTCCTCAAACATTGAAGCACAGACAGGCAGCGGCCGGTCAAGCCGGTTCCGGACGGGTTCGTGGGATCCACTAATTGTTATATCTATATCTATATGAATATAAATTAAATATATTGGCCTAATTGTGTGGTGAAATTGTCGCCCAGATTTAAAGTTTTCTGAATTGGAAACAGTGAAACGTACACGTACATGATCCCAAAATGTGAGAGCAGGACGATAGTTGTTACAAGAAATCTCGACGGTCATTGTCTTCATACCATCTATTCATTTTATTTTTCGGATGAACATATATAAATATTTAGCCATAATTTAAGGAAGCAAAATATATAGAGGAAAATAACAAAATAAAAGTTTTTTTTTTCTCTTAATGTTCTAACTACGACATAAGTACTTAAATGTTTATGGGTATTTTTTTAACAAATAACAAATTTAATAAATAAAGTAGCCTATATTTAACCATATATAATACAGTTTTTAGACAACTAAAAATTATTTATTGTGCCGTTTACAACTATTATCTTTCAGCTTTTTCATATCTTATGCTCAACGAAAATTAGTAATTGTAAAAACATTTATCTAGCCAAATAAGCTACTTGATTTATTTTTAAGATGTTACAATGTCTTTCCCTCTAATTTGATTGGTCATCTATCACTGTTATTAGTAGTTTCTTTTTTATTTATTGACTCAAATATAATTAATTATTCTCTTAGTTCTAAAATTAGAGATAATAAACTAAAATGACAACTTCTAAAAGTAATTTTTTTAAAACACATCTCTAACATTTGCTACAAACATAATAGTACAATAGTATAATAATAATATTCAATGACATTAAAATTTTCATGTTACTTTATAATGTAAAAATAAAATATGTTTTTGGAGCAGACTAAAAAGAAAAAGATTTTCTAATTTTAGAATGGAGGGTATATTTTAAAGGAAAATGATGTACATGTGTCGACAAATATATGACAAAATTAGTTTGCGAGTAATGTAAAAATTTATGTGATAAGATAGAATAAAATATGATGGATTAATTCTTAATTTATACCTATCCCTTATTATATGCACATATATATGTCGCAATTATAATTCGACTTAAAGCTCCGGCAATACTCTGTTTTCAAGTTTATTACTTCTTAAAGGTCGCAGATGAGATTTTACTCATTAAAAGGAGAAACTGATTATGTTCTAAAACTTTTATAGTTCTACTATCGAAATAGTAGAGTATCAAATACAGTAGACTCGTAGAGTCCTGGGCTGGTGAGTACAGGCACACTACCAAGCTTACACGTGGGAGATAATTTTAAGCAGTTAACATTAGGCTAAATTCATCAAATTTGTTCGTCTTCCTTAGGCTACTGCTTAAGGCTTCTATTCTGCATAAAGAGTGCTATTTTCTTATCTTTACTTTTTAAAATTATTAAGTACAAAAATATCTTGTTTTGGTTAGAGCAATATTCACATCCATCATTCACCTTCCAAAATCTTTTCATTTATATTCATTATTACTATTAAAATTATCTCCTAATTACAGCCATCTGCAATATTTTTGATTTAGTATTCTATTACAATCAACAACATATAACATTCCAAGTAAAAACTAGTAATTATTTGGGGTATCTTCATTCATCTACGTATGTATATGAGTATATTTATATGTTCTCAAAGTTGGAAAGCAGGACGAGAGTTGTTACCAAGGAATCTTAATGCTAGCTCATTGTCTTCATTCTACCATTTATTCATTTTATTTTTTGGATGAGCGTGTGTGTATATATATATATATATATATATATATATATATATATATATATATATATAGTTTAAGGAAGCAAAATATATAGAGGAAAATAACAAAATAAAAGTTTTTTTTTTTGACGTACTAACTACTAATAAATATTAAAATGTTTATGATTATGAGTAACCTGTATTCTTTAACAAATTTAATAAATAAAGGAGCCTATATTAGACGTCTTACAATATAGTAATTACACAATAAAAACAATGTATAGTGTCCTTTACAACATCTATCTTGAGCCTTCATATCTTATGCGCAACGAAAATTGGTAATTATAAAAACATTTTTCTAGTCAAACTAAGCCACTAAGATGACACATTACAATGTCTTTTTTCCCTCTAATTTGATCGATCATTTATCTTTATTCGTAGTAGTTTATTCTTCTTTAATTTTTGATTTTGATACAATTAATTACTCCCTCAATTTCAGAACTAGAGATACAAAACAAAAACAATGACTTTGAAGAATAATTTTATATTTTTTAAATATATTTTTAACATTTGCTAGAAATATAGTAACGACGACGTTATAGTATTCAATCTACCTAGAATACAAGTAATGACATATTAGAAATTTTCACATCATTTCATGTATTTTTAATTTTGGAATGGATTAGAAAAAAAAAGTTTTTCTAATTTTAGTATGGACGAATATTTTTAACTTTAACATTTCTTTCAAACACTCTATTTAATAATGAATAATTTTAAGTAAATAAATACAAAACACAAATTCAAACACTAATAACATTTAAACCATGAAAAAGTGAGGCATGACACTGAAATCCACGTCATACCTCACTTTTTAATAGTGTAAATATTGTTAGTGTTTGAATTTGTGTTGTAAGACCCCGAATTTTATGAAATATAAAATTTAATTTTTCTTCATATATATATATATATTTTTCATGAAACAATAAGTGGTTAAATTGATGAAATTGAAAGTTAAGGATGTTATGTGCAAATTTTATTTTGTCGAACAATATTCGTTTTCTCGGGGAATATTCGAGCCGCACGACGGCACCGAAATAACTAATTATTGGTGGACCCCACAACGGAATATTTGTCGAATATAGAAAACGACAGAAGTAACCTTTTTAAATAAAAATAGTCAACGGTGTTAACTGTTAAAATACCGGTGATAAAAAAATAGTAGCATACGGTAATTTATGGTATTTTACTGTGGCACGCGGTACTCTACAGTAGCACACGGTATTGCACAGTGTCTCATATTATTGGTCTGATAATTGACACCGTAACTGTTATGCATCATTTCATCGATGATTGTTATTGCATAATATTTTATGTTATCAATTCAATAATTGTTATTACACAGTATTTTGCATTATTGATTTAATAATTGTCACTGTAGCAAATGCACAATAATTTATATTATTAAATTATTAATAATCTGTAACGTGTTTATTACATTATTGTTGAATTATTGTTATAACATTATTTTATTTAATATGCAAGACCCATAGGAAGAAAAAAAAATTAATTTATTATTATTTTTCTAAATACTAACATGTGGACCCTATGTGGGGGCCACATGTGAATTAGCATGTGAAATGTGTTGGCTGGAGAAGTTTGAAAAATGCAGCAAGGCTGCTGCCGCTTGCTGCTAAATTTCAGCACTGAAGTGCACAGCCAGTCACCTACCTACCAACCCGCATAGTACCCTCTTTTCTCCTATAAATAGCTTGCTCAACTGAATAGAAAAATCACACCTAAAACATAAAATTTTTCTATAAGAATTTTATGAGTTTTCTCTGAGAATAGTAAGGTTATTTTGAGTGTTTGAAAGCCAAAAGGATAGCAGGAATTTTTCAAGTAAGTCTTTTATTAAAGAGTAGTAATTTCATAAATTCCTATTTTTCACGGTATTCACAAATCTTCCCTTAGAAGACTCTTCTTTGAGAAGATTCATTTTTAAAAGCTTTCTTTGGAAGATTTATTTTGGAATATTATTTTAAAAACTATTTTAAAGTAGTTATATTATACTACAAAAATTATGTTAAATATATATAATTTTGATAGTTCATATTATACGAATTATCATACACCTTGAAATTTATATGTGGTAATTACTAATTTTATTATAAATATATAGGTTGATCAACTTCATTTAAATCAATATCCAGTCACGTGTTAAGGTAAAGAATATTATTCTTTTCACATTCTTAAATTTATTACGGTAAGGGATACCATCTTTTTCATCTTCCATTATTCAAACTTACTATGGTAAGGGATTATCATTATTTGATTCTCGAAAATAATATTGTTTCTTCCTTACTTATAAGATGTGCCTTTTATTTCCATGTATTAATTTGTGGGAATAACCTTACTGCGCGGATTACCGCCTGTTTGGTGAATAACTCTTCGTATTCAATTTTTATTAAATTGTGGGAATAACCTTACGGCGCGGATTACCGCCTGTTGGTGAATAACATTTCGTATTCATTCCTTATTAATCTCTGAGAATATCCTGACTACGCGGATTACCGCATGTTTGGTGAATTACTCTTCGTATTCATCTTACTTGTCTCTTGTTGGTAAAGTTTCCTGAAATAAATATATATTCTTTAATAGTTTGCGCTTCATCTAATATCATTTCAACTGAACCTTCCTATTTTTCTAAATCTTTCTATTGAACCTTAACTGTTATTCTGAACTGTGGATCTTAAATATCATTCTTGAATTTTAGTCCACATCATGTTGGCAATTTGGTTATTATTTGAATCTGCACAAAGAAAAATCATAAACTTTTGATATTTATTGATCATACTGTTTCTTCTGATTCATCATCTATATCACGGTTGTTATTCTAATCATCAAGAACCATGTTGTTGTGAATATCTGTGGCCTGGGGCACAGTTGATAGGATAAAGGCGATATAATTATTGTGTCTTTTAGGGCACGTGGTGAATATTCTCTTTGGCCTGGGGCAAAGATGAACTATTGTTGGTATGATTATGACCAAAGACTGAAAACTTGTATAATCATTACCGTTGGTGTTATATTTGAATATCTTTGGCTCGTAATGCAAAGATGAACTATTGACTGACATGATTATAATCAGGAACTGGAAATTTATATTATCATGACCAGCGATGTTTAAGATGATAAAAGTTGAAGCGAGTGGACATTATAGTTTGCATTATTCTTCTAATAGATTGTTCTTTCCACTGCTATTATTGATACAAAGCTTATTATTTATTATATTCAATTAAGAACTTATCTGTTGAAGGCTAATGATAATTTATTTGTCATTATCTTAGTCGTGATATTTCTTACTGGGCTATTTGAGCTCACCCTTTCTTTTGTTCCATTGTTTTTCAGAAAATGAGAGAGTAGCCGAGTCTAGTAGGGGAATGGAGTGACGGTCCGAGTGATAGCTATTGTAGTCTTCACATGTTGTATATAGTGTGGCAATAATAGTGAAAACTTAGTTGTGTATTATTGAGTTTGTATTTCTGTTCCATGTACTATTTGTATTAGAAATTTTGTATTTTATGGCGTCTCAAATTGAGCTATGTAGGCCTAGATTTGGGGGCGTCACATATGTTATGTGTTTGTGCACTTAGATATGTCTTTTAATAATTACTCCTTAAAGGTCACAAATGAGATTTTACTCCTTAGGGTGAAGATATCTGACCAATATCTGACCAATGACCCCCAGGTATTTGATTATGTTCTAAACTTCTTACAGTTCTAATATCAAATACTGTATAGTCGTGGAGCCTGAGCTAGTGAGTACTGGCACACTGCAAAGTTTATATACATGTGGGGGATAATTCAAGCGGTTAACTTAAACAATCACCATTAGGCTATTAAATTGCCCAAGCCCAAATTCGCCCGCTTTAGATATACTCGTGGCTTTCAAATTTGTGGCTTTCAAATATTTTACTTTTCAAAATTTTGAGCACAAAAAAGATTCTGCCTGGTTAGAGAAAGAATGAAAGATATAATATGTATAATTTAATCCTTCATTCACGTTCCAAAATCCTTACTTCTGCTATTACAAATGTTACAATCATAATTATTACCTGACCATCATCTCCTATTTATGTACAATTTCTAATTTAGTGTTCTATTACGATTCATATTCTTCCTATTTATAATTATTTCACGTGTAGGAATAGATGAATTATTATATATTGCAGAGTTTCCAAATATATTTGTTTTTTCATTAATAATTAACTATATGTATAATAATTATACAATAAAGTAAATAATATATTCTAGAAGGAATGATTTTTCTTATTAAGATCATTATTATAGAAAGTAAAGATAATAGGGTCCGCTTAATGTGTGCCCTAAGGGCACACACTAGGCGCGGAAAACAAGAGATGGGACCCGCTAAAAAATATTTCTTTATATAGTTGCACTGAATTCAATACATGGGGTCCACTAGTATATTATTTTTTTATACATTGAATTCAGTGCGCCTACATAAACAAATAATATTATACATTGTTTTCCGCGCTTAATGTGTACCCTAAGGGCACACATTAAGAAAATCCAAGATAATATATTCTAGTAGAGAATGATCGAGAGCTCGTTAACTTAATGTCATTTAATTTGTTATCTCATTTTAAATAAAAAAAATTGACTCCTTCCGCACTGGTCAAGAAATTAAACACTAACTGTTTATAAAATAAACATAATATTAATTTCAACCAACTTCAGAAACAGAAAACATACGTAAAGTTGTGTCCTTGGAGAAATAACCTTAGGGATATAAACACTAGCTAGTCAGCTAGGGCACAAGTAGGAACATATAATACATGAGATATATAGAACCCACCTGCGCACCTTGCTTTTATTTCCTTCAACTTTTGCCCCATGCACATTATTGATGTATGGATACACACGTAGATACATAGTTTTCTTTTGCAAACATAGATTGGCTAGGGTTTTAAGGGTTGGCTTCATTATTTGCCATGTTATACGTCCTACCTTCTTCAGCACTTTGACAGCAGTATCTGCAACCACGTCCTCCCCATCCGCCTCCACAGCAGCCCCATCTGCAGCCTCCTCCCCAGCCGCCTCCTCGTCCACCCCCACCTCCGCCTCCATAACCACCGCCATAGCCACCACCGTAATTACCGCCATGGCCGCCACCATAATAATTTACTTGATCGGCTTTAGAAGCTTCATTCGCTGTACAAATGAACAAAATATGTCATATTTAAGTGCATCCTTGTGATCTGCATATATATATATATAAACTTAATGGCCCAAAATGTAATCATTGAACTCTTGTTATTAAGTAATCAAAAAAACATACATTTTAAAAAAAAAATCAATGTGTAATACATCACACACATATATTCTTTCCTAATATCAAAATTGGCTTTTTTAAATCAATATATATATGTGAGATTTTTAAATTAAATTAAATTTAATGTAATTTTATTTTACTTTTGAAAGCAAATACATATTGTAATTAGTAATACTTTTTACTTATTATATGATTTTCATAATTGTCCTATCTAAATCTAAAAGACTTTACTTTTGATCTTAAAATTTCTCAAAACTGAATTCAAAAGTCAACTTTAATCCTATATCACTTTTGATTTTAAAATTTCTAAAAATTGAATTCAAAAGTTAACTTTAATCCTATATTTTGTATAGAGTATATAATATAATATTAATTAATAAAACTTAGTAGTAGTACGTACGTACGTACTGCATGGTTACAGAGTACTATTTACAACATGATAGTTACTTATATATATATATATATATATATACACACACACACACGCACACTTGCATGCATGATGAATACTAGTGAACATGAATAGCAAGAAAGCCTATGCTCTAAAAAAATAAAAAAGAAGGAGAAGTCCAAGTTGGATGGTTATACTAACTCTTTTCCTCATCTATAGGTTTTTTCTCAGCCGTGACCGAGGAAATGAGAAGGGGAGCGAAAATAAGACCAAGGAAAAGAAAAGCGTTACGCTTCATTTTCTCCTAGTAAAGATGGACACGTTAATTAGATATTGAGAATTTTTTTTAAAGAAAGATATTGAGGAAGGATTGGGAATGCTATCCTTTTTCTCCTTTGTATCTATTTATAGAGTACAAGGATCGAGTACAATCTCATTATGAGGGTGAGAGAGGAAAAACTGTGAGCATTTAATGGGGCTGTTTGGTTGGGTGCTAAAAGATTTGGATTGTAATGTGTTTTTCAAACTCTTATCTATATGATTACGATCAATATTGTTACAACCTATATCATGAAGGACTGGGGTGGTGGCAACTGGCTAAAGAGTTTTGGGTAGCTCTTGGAAATCACTTCCTTCTGGCTATTGGATTCCTCAACAGTCAATTTATTTTTACTTTCTGGTATAAGGTTTTTTATATGTTAATTATAGATCATGTATGTTGTCAACTAATTCAAACTTTGCTATTTGTTCCTATCCCTCTCTTGTGTGTATGTGGGTGTTTTCAGGATTTAGATTATGCGAACTTGGCATTTAGTGAAGTTACAGCATGCAAAGAGTTGCGTATAATTTTATTTTTTTTGGGTGGTCTTAATTTGATGGTATTTGATACCAAACTATGTCAAACAAATACAAGTACTCTTTACAATAAATATCATAATGAGTTGAAATTATCAACTTCATTGAATTCAGATCTGTTTTTTTGTCGGGTTGATCTAAGGTTTCAGTTTGATGTGTGAGATTGAGATGAACATGTTAATTTGAGGTAAATAATGACACATAATTAAAAATTTTACTTTGATGGCAAACACATCCGTGCCGTTCATTTGGCTTTTATCTTCAAATCAAGGATATTATATATATATATATATATATATATATATATATATATATATATATATATATATATATATACTAGATAATCTTCTCTACACCTATTTAATAAAACTACGTAATTTGATAGTTTTCTTTTTCCAACTTTCTCTTCTCTCTAAAGAATAAATAAAATCTATTTACATCTTTTACACACTTTAGGATAAGTAATATTGTGTAGACGATGTAAATTATTTTTTTTTTAAAGAAAAGAGAAAGTTGGAATTATTATTTTTATGAAAATTACATAATTTTACTAAAAGGTTTATAAAAGGCTATCTAGTGCTAACAATAGAATGAATTTTCACATATATATATATATATATATATATATATATATATATATATATATATATATATATACACTTTACCTTTCAATTTATAATAACAAAATATTGTGCAAAAAAAAGGAAACTATGATAATATGGTGTTAGGCATGTTTCAAATTTAAATTATATACACCAATTTTATGTATAGTCAAGTTGGTTGTGCAATTTTCATCTTGTAGAGTTGTAAGGTTATACTCCTTCTGTTCTAAATTATAAGATCAATAATAACGTTTTAAATATCAATTTTAAATTCAAAATTGACATGAATACATTTACTTTATGTCATAAATACAATTATAAATATAAACTGTCTAAAAAGTATTATTAGTTATAAAATTTATTATTTACAAAATTTAAATAAATCATGTCAATTTTAAATTTAAAAAAATGTCTCAAATTAACTTTTAAAAAGTTAATAGTAATTTTATAATTTGGAACGGATATAATATTATGTAGATTTAGTATGCTTTAATTTGTTTCATTTGGTTATTACTTGCCTTCAAATTTATTTATTTAAAAAAAAAACATATTTACAAATACTATGTCTATTACAGGCTTACACCTATGAATATAGCCTTTCTGCTTCAGAATATATGATTAATTTGAACTTTATAAAGTTAATTTGAGATAGATACTTTTAAATATAAAATTAATGCAATTTATTTAAATCTTAAAAAGAAAAAAATTATTGTAATTAGTTAGTAGTACTTTTTCGATAACTTATTGATATTAAATGAATTTATATCAATTTTAATTTAAAAATGTCTTATATTGCCTTTAAAGAGTAAAGATTTGATTTTTTTATTTGATGCTTATTTTTATCGTTGTTGTCCTTCTGTCTTCCTCCAAACTTTGCACCCTCTCCCGTAATAATTAAAGAAACTCATGTTAATTTTGTATTTATAAATATTTAAGTTAATTTTAAAATATAAATAATAATTTTATATATTTTTTAATGGGGCATTATAAAAAGATTCTTTTGTAAAATTGTCTAGTAACAATATGCAATATGCCATGCAGATAAATTAAAATAAATTGAAGAAATTTAAATCATATTTTGACACAACGTGTAATTAACCTTTTCCACCGTAAAACTTAATTACTTACATAGTCCGTCAATATAATAAGTACACTACTAGAAAAATAAGAATATATGACGAAATTTGGTGACCTTTTTTAGAAACAATCACAAAAAAATAGTAATTTGTGATAGAATTTTTGAGTAATTACAAAATAATAGAATATATGATGGCATAGTGATTAATTTTGTCATCAATGTATTATAATTGTTATAAACATGCCAATCATCAAAATTTTCACACATTTTTTTTTTTTGTGACGCACTAAGTCATCACTTACGGATATATCATTTTTGTGATTGTATTTAAGCTATTACCAATATTTTAATGAAAGAAATAATCAAAACACTATTTTATGACGACCATGACAATCATTAAAAAAATAGATGTTTGTGAGGATTTTTATTTACAATTACAAAAAGAAGGTATTTTGTGATAAAATTTTCAAGTAATCACAAAACAATAAAATAAATGATGGCTCTCAGTGATGACTAATTTTACTATTATTATAGAGTATTTATGACTGCTATTGCAATCACCAAATCTTATTTGTGACTAATTTTGTTTAGTAAGTCAACTCACACATGTTTTCTTTTATATTCTGTTTTAAAATTATAATCATGATCTGGGCTTTAATGTAGTGGTAATACTCGTTATTTAGTTTTAATATAGTGAAATAAATTGTTCATAAAAAGATATTCACGTTCTAACCTTTGTTCCCAATTTTTTTGGTGATAACTTTGACAATCACAATAGATTACGTAGAAAAAAAAACTAAATTTGTGGAAAAAAATAAAATAAATTACATGTGACACAACTTTAAGAAGATGGTTATTTTTTTCTTCTTCTGTCTTTATAATATAATAGTCTTTACTTGACACACACTATGTGTGTGAAAATAAAAAATTGTAAATTAATTAATGGGGAGATAATTTATAAATGAGAGAGAAAATAGGAGATAAAAAAACTGTAATACATTTTTTTTGAACCATAAATTTTACACAGTTTCATGAAAGATAATTTTTTTCTCCCTCTTTCTTTATAAAATATATATATAGAGAGAGAGTAATTCATAATTAAAAGTGGCTACATATGCATGGAGGGTGTTGTACATAGCTAACCCATCTTCTGTCTTTCATTTCTATATTTGACGGACGTGATTTTATAAAAAGAAATCATTGTATGAACTATTATGGTGTGTTTAAATTAAATTCTCCATTTGCAACATAATGGTGCATATGGAATGAATAATTTTAAAATTCGTGTCCGCTGAATTTCGTAGTGGACGTTACAAGTTAGTTTGACTGCTACCCATTTTATAGTTAAAATTGACCATGAATCATTTCTTTTATATATCTCTCTCTGTGTGTGTGTGTGTAGGATTGCTCGGGGTGGGTCTTTGGCGTTAATTATCATTTTATCACTATTAAATTAATAATTTATTTTTTAGACTTAGACATACGGAACAAACTAAGAAAAAATCGTTAATATAAGCAAATTTGCAAACGAAGAAACTTGTTTTTAGAACAAATAAAATATTCAATTTATAAATAAATATATGGAAAAAAACTGCTGATCACTAAATTCGTAACTTTGACTCTGATTCT
Source organism: Hedera helix (assembly GCA_947179155.2). Taxonomy (NCBI): domain Eukaryota; kingdom Viridiplantae; phylum Streptophyta; class Magnoliopsida; order Apiales; family Araliaceae; genus Hedera; species Hedera helix. The sequence goes on from OX359268.1 coordinate 37,269,954, forward strand.
AAAATGATGATTTCTACAATTATGTGTAGCCAAATAATACAGCAACCTAATTAATCGCTATGCTAGAATCATACACTTGCACACAAACGGATAACAGAGCTGCATTGCACACTTGAGAACCTCGTAAGAGAACTTTGAATTCCTTGCCCTATTTAGTCACATAATTTTGACTACTGGGAAATCAATGACCAGGTGGAAGTGATTTTAAAGAGCTATCCAAAATAAAGGACACCTGTCACAATTCCAGGCAAACATACCTTTGAGCAATCAAATATTGATTTTAATTGCATATATATATCACTGGTCCTCCAACCCTATAAATAGAGGCAACAACGTACTACCGTTACCATATAATATATAGACTTGTGATCTTAATTAATTTCTATATATATTTAATTTCTTTCTAGGAAATTAAAAATGAAGTCTAATTACAAAGCTTTTGTTTTGCTCGGTGTCCTTTTTGCTTTTGTTCTTCTCGTCTCTTCGGTTGTGGCAGCAGAGACATCTCAAGATGAGAAGAAGGGTAATTAGTATTATTCAACTTTAACTTTTAATTCCTTTTCATAAATATACTGTATGCATAAAAATATATATGTTCATAATATATGCACACACATAATCGCAACCACGTAGAATATATATTGCATTCATCTTAACCATCAAAAAATGAGGCATGACATTAAAATTCGTGTCATTATCTACTTTTTAATAGTTATGATGAATATAGTATTTGATTTTGTATTTGAATATTGTGTATGTAGACTTGTCCTAAATTGTTTGCAATATACATAATAAATAAATAAATAATAAAATGTTAAGGATTCATTTGATAACTTGAAGATACATACATACATGCATGCAGTTGATGAAGCAGCAAAGGAAAGCGTTAACCAGCAGGGGAGACCAGGGGGTGGACAGAGTTGCAGGTGGAAGGGTGGCTGCTGTCGTTGGAGCCCAAAAGGCTACGGTTGCATGCGCTGCTGCCATTCCGCAGGTGACACTCACTAAATTTCATGGACGAATAATTAATTAAAGCTCACGTTTTCTTTCAATAAATACTTTCCGTATCTAAAATGGCTTCGAGCATCTGGCTTCACCACCGCTGCCTGCTCTCTCCTTCTTCGGCACTTCCCAGTCCACAACAGACCTGATCTTCTCTTGAGTCTTGATCTGTTTGAATCACACCCTTGCTGATCCAATGACCAAGAAATAGCACTTTCATCTGAGTACCGTTTCACGAAATATTTTTCTTTTAAAATTAAATTAAGAGATATATTTTTATTTCTAAATCATAAAATAACATGCATATCCTTACTTTTATTTTAGGTTGATCGACTGTAATGTTCATTACATTAGTAGGTTTCTAACATAATATTATAGATATATTAATTTGGAAAAAATAAAATTAAGTTTTCTTAATTAAAATAGTTGTTTTAAAAATATATCTCTAACATTGGAATAAATTTTCAATCCCAAGTCACAAATTAAATGTACCTACAATATATAAATATATAATACATAAATGACATTAATTAATTAAAAGTATTTTGTTCATTTCTATTAATTGCAGCAAATGAAGCTGAAAAAGCAGATGATCAGGTAAATGGTCATGGCGGTGGACCTGGCGGTGGCTGGGGAGGCGGTGGCCATGGGGGAGGACATTGCAAACATGGGTGCTGTGGCAAATGGAGGGGGGGTTGCAGTTACTGCTGCGCTGACGCCGAAGAAGCTAGAGCCTATGACATGGCTTCCCAAGGGCTGACCAACCCTTGATTGATTAAACAAATAATTTATCTGCATGGATAGCAGCTACTTAGCAAAATATAAATAAAGTGCATGCAGGTGGGTTAATTCTGTTCATTTTCCCACTCATGCATGCATGCCCTATATCCCAAAGAAACGTTTGTGCTCATTTTTATCTGTACTTGATAAAAATGTGATGTTTCTAGAATAAATAAATTGTGTTTGATTATTTTTGGACTTATTTTGTGACTAATTAAATTTTCTTAATTTCTTAAGCAGTAAAAATATTCTTCTAAATTAAACCTAACAACAATGAGACACGGTACATAATGCTGCTAAATTAAGTGGACTATTGATGCAAAATGAACATAATTCACTCGAGGCATGAATTATGTAAGGGTCCTAAGGAAGACGATATTGAACTGTGGTATGGGAATGTAATTACTTTTCAGTTCGGTTATTTGTTCGGGAATTATGAGTTTTCACACATTTAATGACCAAAAAATTAGTTGACCTTCTGCCAAGTTATAATTAAAACCAACCAAATATATATATATATATATATATATATATATATAGAAGACGGATATAAAGTATACCTCTTAAATAATATACATTTTTATTTAAAAGGTATGTTACTTAAGAGGTATGATTTTGAACCGTCATATATATATATATATATATATATATATATATATATATATATATATATATATATGCATACTTTTATCAAAACGACATCGTTTTGATAATTCTTTGATGATATTTTTGTAAATAAAAGAAAAACAAGTAGAATCACAAAATGTCACATCATATCACATTTTCTTTTAATATTATTTTTTTATAAAAAAAAATCTTCAAAACGACTCGATTTGATAAAAGTATATTATTTAAAATATGTATATTATTTAAAAAATATGTTTTAAATCCGTTCTATATATATATATATCGACAGATTTACAGCTAACCATTGAAACTATTATATTATATATCAAAAAATTGACCAGAACTCTTTAACCATAGTTAACGAGACATCTGATAGGTAAACTAGTGTTGATAGGACTGCTTTTATTTGTGTAAAAAAAATGTTGTTTACCAAGGAACACATTTTCTATAGGTCACAACTCAAAAGGAACCACTCCATTAATAGACTTCACTTTTAAAAGGCTGAAAATTCATCTATTGATGTTTATCAAGAGTTTTATGACATAAGCTCTAGTATTTCTTTCTATCCAAATTGTTACAGAAACAAAGACAACTCTGGAGTTGGAATAAAGGAGAAAATTCTTTCACCAAACAGTTCAGACAATGATACCAAAAGCTGCCCAGATTTCAAATCATCCTTCCAAGCTTGGTTGAGGACAGCTCTCATCCTTAAAGCTTCATTTTCACACCTCTCTCTTCTTTTTCTGCTGCCTTTTTCACTCTCGTTCGGGATCTGTGATGATGACGAAGGACTTGCATCAGATACACCTGGAACTCTTGTCTCTACTTGCATGTCAGTCGGCAACGAGTTATCTGATGGTGTAACTATTGTGGCGTCATTAGCAACTTTCTTCAAGGGAGGCTGCTGCCCCAAGTCCTCCACGTTTGCCTTGCGTTTATCTTCCATTATACAGATGGAATTAGGATCAGACAACAAATACAATCCACGAAGAACAACTGTTTATAATGAGTTCACTGCTAATATTCATAATATATTGCTACCTAATCACATCAACCAAATACTTTAAGCTGTTTTACTTAAATTTTGCCAAATATATCATTGGTTGAATATACAGGGGAAGAGAAAAGCATATTGTAATTATCTGTGAAAGGCATAGTGCCCAATGAAACCAAAAGGAATATTTATAGAACGTACTTTTTGGACTTCTTGTAATAACCCTTGCATCGGTCCTCCAGACGGTATGTGCAGGAGGGCATGGTAAAGGTGGAAACATCTTGAGTTTATCATATATGCTTTGACCTGCAGCACGCTGAAAGTGGAAAGGCCTTGTTACAATATGTACAAACAGATCTTGTGACATACCATAGCATAGAGAACAAGCATCTATTTCTACAATTTACTTACCAGCAAGGCCCCGTAAACACGCCATGCTTCATGCCTTTTCATTTCATTCTTTTGCTTCTCAAAAAGCATTTCTGGTTCAAGAAGTTTTAGATAGGTCTCAAGATTTGGAAGTATAAGAAGGCGAACCTGCCCAGTCAGAGGTTGCAACAAAAAAATACCATGGGGAAGTTAAATACTAGAAACAAGGTATAGAAATCTTTGGGCAAGTTTGTAGATTAAATTTATATTTTTCCAATTCATAATTGCAATCAAAAACCACCCTGCACAAAAACACACTACTATATGAAATTTCAACAAAAAAAGAAAAAATAAAAGAAAAAGAAAGATAGCAAGAAAAAGAAAAGAGTACGTATGACAATGGCAAAGGCTTTTCCTTTTCTACTCTGCATTTCACTTCAAAGGGAAGAATATAAAGAATTTATCCTTATTCTGTAAGTTAATTGTGGAAAAAGGAGAAGGAAAAAAAAATCATGGAGAAAGCCTTCTGAAGATGTCCATCCACCTTTCAAGTCAGAAGCGATGCAGTCAAAGCCGGGGAGGTTCAATGGAAGAAAAATGAGAAAGCATCTTTAACCGTAAAATACTCATACTATATATCTTATTCAATACTGGATCTACTCGGAGCACAGCAGAGAAAGGGGGGGGGGGGGAAAAAGTCTTCCGTTTTGGGTGTTTACATTTGATATCTTATCACTAATCATGAAGATAACTATAAAGCCTATCTTTATTCTCTTGCTATCCATCAGCTCTTACTTCCTTTCGTTCAATTCATTTGAACCAATAATCACTGTGTCTGAGATATTAATAACATACTAATGAAGAAGAGGCTAAAACAAAACCTAAAACAAAACCAAAACAAAAACAAAAAAACAAAAAACAGATTAATGGAGCTAGGATTTGAAAGCAGAAAATACCACATTAGGTCCAAGTGCCGTTAACCCTTGGATGGCACCATAATGTTGAGTCATTGCTCGTTTTGGATCCAAAAATGCATGAAGCAAAGTTTTAGTGAGACGTGTTTGGAGACTATTATAAACATGCCCAAACCTGCAAAAAATAAACATGTTAAACTGAGGAGAAGAATAGTAGAAAGCAGAGAAACTTCAAAAATTGAAATGTGCCCTTGTCAAACATGAATAGAATGTTTATACTTCTCGGAGACTCTGGGACACATATTCAATACTCCCTGAGGTAAAAATATTTCATATTAAACACACTTCTTGCCGCTTGTCAAAACATGACAAACCAACCTATTGTTATCAACTTCTAGCATTTCAAAAAATATCTATTAACAATTTCTGGAATACAAATTATAAAATCAGAGGTAAACACCTGAATAGTTATCATACAATATAATATTCAACTATCTACAGAAAAATTCTAAAAATCCACTGTTTAAAATTATAACGAAAAAATTCCATATTGGGGATCACACGGTAGCAATAGATTTTGAATGAGTTTGATTAATGAATCAATCATAGTGTGAAGCAATAAACCCATGGCCCAACCAGCAAAGTAAGTTAGGAGACGGATTGCAAAATATCTAAAGCTTAGCATGCCACAAGCATCAGCCTAACAATATACACAATGACAGAAATTCATTTACAACTAACTAATCTGCATTTACACAAAGAAGTAAACTGAAAACATGTTTCCACATGACATTATGATAGGTTCATCCTACAGAAATAAGGCAATCACTTCCCATGGTTACACAAAATAAAACATATTACATGTCTCACCTTTTACATATAGAGGCTACGAGGTTTGCCGTAAAGTCTCTCAGTTCCCAGTGGTTGTCTGCTAACCGATTTCCTAATCTTTTTGCAACAAGACAGGTCACAACTGATGGCATCAATTGGTGTAGCTGACAAGGGAAAGAATGACCCATTAGATAAACCACCAATTGGTCCATGAACTGTATCGAAACATGATCCAGGTAACACTGGTATAACCTAATATAGATATATCAAGTCTAGTTCCAAACTTATCAGCATTATCATACAAACCAAATGAATCAACATGAGACTTACATAAGGTTCTATATGTATGTGAGGATTCTTGAGAAGACTCCAAACAACACGCATTAAAGCAAACAGCAGACTGAAATCGGTCAAACCACGTGCAACCTGACATCAGTGGAAATAGAAGCCTTGATATGAGCAATAAAAGGGCAAAAACTTTCATTTGCTTTAATTAAAAAAGTAGCTGAAAAATACCTCATCTGCAATAAAGCATGTGAAGTAAGGAATTAAAGGATGGAGTCCCGAGTCTGTGGCCAAACTCACTAAGGCCTCTTTGAAAAGGACAGAGTCAGACCTACTTAATGTGAGCTCGGTAATCTTATTAAAGTATAACTGCAACAGAAAAGGTGAGGTAAGCATACTATCGGTATAAAGAAAAATAAGAAACCGTCTAGAGGAGAAATAATAAAATCATATACCTGAAGTTCTCTAGACAAAACATGTTTTACAGGTAATCTAATGTCGACAGGCAGTTCATCATCTTTCTGCTCAGCTTTTATCGTCTCAGAAGGAGCAGTAATAGCTGCAAATGAGAAACAAATTCAAAAGGCAGCTTCACCACTACAGCTGATAGTTAAGGCAACAGAATGGGGTTTTACAAAACAAGTGACATATATAAAAATGAGGCCTGAAGATCGGAGTGACTCATTTATTCATGACTACAAAGTACAAACTAATATTATTGAGGTAGATCCCAAAGTTTATAGTTTAAATTTCCCGTGGTATAGATACAATTTTCATAAATATTTCAAGCTAAAAGTTTATTAATGCATCCCATGATATGATCAAGTCAAACTGCATGCCATTCCATTATACAAATAAGTATTTCAAAGGTGCTAGAATTCTTTAGCATGACTGAGTAACAATATAGGACTTGCTAAAGGTGATGGGGATCACAAGTCAAGACCAAAACAAAGAATTTTTATATTTGTTATTTAGAGTTTTTATTATATTTAATGTAATAGTAATTGATGTAATTTATTTATTAGTGAGAATTTAGGATATTAACTAGTGATTAGGAATTATTAATAAGAGTATTTTTGTCGTTTAGTATTTTTATTATTCCCCAAGTAATATTAGGGTTTTGAGTCTCTTTAAATAGTGATGTAATCCCCCACAAGTTTTATAGACTACAGACGAATGATATTGAAGTTTATTATTATCATTCATACCGTAGAGGTATTTTATTCATACTATAGAGATATTTTATTTATCTTAGTGTTGATTCGTGGAATTGATACACTTGAGAAACACTAGTGATTTAAATCATAATTTTTTATTTACTTATAGTTTTTCATTAATTCTCTATCTCAAATTTGTCCAACATCATTTTTGATATCAGAGCTTAAGGTTTCTCCATTAATTTCTTAAATTTTGGGAGATCTTGGTTTCTTTGCCAAAAAAAATTACTATTGGGCACTGTTCATCATCGGATTTACTGTTCATTGCCGGATTTCAATGTTTATCGTCGGTTTCATTGTTCATCGTCGGAGTATTGTACATCGCAATTTGTTGTTCAAAAAAACAAAAACAAAAACAAAAAAAGGGATAAAAGAATCAAAGATAATGAGAAAGAGAGGACGCACTTATGGTCTTCTACTGCTACAACCTCCTTTGGTAAAAGAAGAAAAACCCTAACCTCATTCTCTATATACCTACACTAGCAAATATCCATTTAGTTACCCCAAAATTTCCTCTCATATTTAAGTTTTAACTCATAGTTTATATATTTTTCACTTATACCCTTTTATCCTTTTAAATCAGTCCCTACACTTTCTGCATTCATACTTTAGCCCCTGTTTTCTATTTTCTTTTCAGTTAAGTCCTTGAGTTATCAAAAAAAAAATTATTTTATTTATTTATTTTTATATAACCCATTGTACCAATGTCTCGAATCACAAAAGAATTGGTTGCACAACAAAAGGAGTATATTTGGTTTCCTGATGATGAAAGTGACCAAATACACTACCTTATTAATATATGTGGTCATAGATATTTGAAACCCAAGCAAGACAAACTTAGATGGGATATTATTGATGCACAAGACAACATGAAACAATTGCAACGTCAATATCAAGATGAACAAAGAAGAGCTTAAGCAAGGAAATGTCAACAAGTTCAAGCAAAAGAACTTCAAAAGGCTATACATGAAATTGTTTCTATAAAAGATGACCTTATTGACTTGCTGACATATATTCGAGTAGAGAAGGAGCAATAGAAAGAAAAAGAGGATGTTCACGATTTCGGGGCTACAAACAGTTGTGATGTGTCCATGGAAATTCTTAAAACCCCACAAGTTGAACCAAAGATTGTGTGTGAACCACTTGAGAAAAACCCTAAAGTTACTTTTGAGTTGTTTGTTACCGAAGAGTGGGCAGTTCGAGAAATTGATCCACTACAAGTTGATAACGTTGAGTTCATCATTCCGGTTAATCTACTTTAACTGCCATTGAATGCAAAAATGATACTCTCGTCAGTTATCTTCCCAACAATTTTTTAGCCTTATCGCGTGAAGATATTGTCAACAATGTTCCAAAATGTTCTTTCAGTAGAAAGAAGTTCATGGATTATTCTATCATGTTATAAAACTCGAGGTCGAGTTTTTTCCAACAAGGGGAGAATGATAGGAATCACAAGTTAAAGACCAAAATAAAGAATTTTTATATTTTTTATTTAGAGCTTTTAGTATATTTAATGTAATAGTAATTGATATAATTTATTTATTAGTGGGTATTTAGGATATTAATTAGTGATTAGGAATTATTAATAAGGGTATTTTAGTCGTTTAGTACTTTTAGTATTCCCAAAGTAATATTAGGGTTTTGAGTCTCTTTAAATAGTTATGTAATCCCCACAAGTTTTATAGACTGCAGACGATTGATATTAAAGTTGATTATTATCGGTCATAACGTAGAGATATTTTATTCATGCCGTAGAGATATTTTATCCTTCTTAGTGTTGATTCGTGGAGTTGATACACTTGAGAGACCTTAGTGATTTAAACGTGGAGTTTAAATCCTAATTTACTTTTACATAATTTTCCATTAATTCTCTATTTCAAATCTATCCTGCATCAAAAGGTTATAATAAATTTATAAATAAATAAATAAACTAAGAAACTAGTTGCTTTGGCAATATGTGAGCTAAATCGTATTGCATTGTGATTTGAACTTTGGGTAAACAAATATTTCTTTTTGTCCTTAACATTAAAGCCAGACCAAACCTTTAACTGGAGCATTTTCTGGAATAGCTGGCTGTACACCTTCAATAGCCAGCCAGTGACAAAAAACCGAAGTATCCAATGGTGCTTTTGGCAGAGGAGCTTCAATCACCTATGAAGCAAATAAATGGAGAAAAGATAAGGGAACATGGAAGATTGCTCCATCTATTTATACAGTTTGCATAATCAAACTTTTCTTACATCTTTAAAATCCACATCTTTGTCATCAATGTAAAACAAATCCTTGTGTCCAAGCGCTCTTCTGAACCGCAAAGGATCGCCAGAGGCAAAACCATATACTGGCTGAGATAAAATATCAAACAAAATCGGATTACAAAGACATATTTTATCAAAGTCAAGAAGTTTGCAGAACTTTTACACTTACAAAGTCTTTTAATTACAACAGATATACGTTTTGATGATCTTTTCCATGCATTGAGAAGCGATAAAATTAACATCTAGCCTTTTCTGCTCAGGTATGTAACACTCAAGCAAGAGAGGTGAAATAATGAACATGTATTTGATCCCAACTTCTAAAAATTTACCAATGGAAACCAAACTTTAAATAAGAAAACCACCAATATTCATAAGGAAAAGAAAGGGCAGCTGCAAATTAAGTTATGGAATCTAAATGTTTTGAAGGACCTGCTTTGACATAGCAATTTGGTGCCTGCATTGTAACTATCAAGTTTATGGAAACATGAATATCTCGTAAGCTTGTAGGGTGGAGTAGTAGACACTAAAGGAGCTACACAAACGAATGAGCCACAGATTTAAAGGAATAGTGAAAGAATCATTAACTGCATAGATATGTCATTGTACCGTTGCTCTTTTTTTCCACTTACTCATTGCATGGTTACAATCATTTAGGAGCAACCGCTTCTGAGAGTACAATGTCCTATAGATTGCTAAACTGTTCGCTTTACTTGTTGATATGAAAAAGTCCTATAGATTGCTAAAATGTTCACTTTACTTGATATGAAAGAAGCTTTTATAATCTATCAGTTATCTTGGTGTTTGGTAAAGAATAGAATATGTAAAAATTACACTCTTAAGAAAAAAAGGCACTGGACAATTTCTATAAACATGTAAAATTTTATACCTAGTCCTGAATATTCTTTTTGCATAAAGAAAGACAACCTGAATAGTCTCCTTAAGAATTGCATCTGATTCCATAAACAAACCCAGGGAGACGAAATATGACTAATATTACTCTAAGCTGTGTTGTTGTTTAGGGCAATTAAAAAAATAATAAGCCACTTATGCATTGTGTTATGTGCATGTGGAAGATTTAGAGAGTGAGAGATTAAGAGATTTAAGATTATTTTGATTAAAGTATTACTGAATTTTATTAGTTGCTTGTTTACTAGGATTTAATTGTTACAAAGGAGTGGGTATAGCTACTAGGAAGTGATGTAGTGGCCAGTGGGTGTCTTGTGATTTATTTTTTGCTAAATTTTAGATAATTAAGTGTATTGGGTCTATCGTGCCCTTCTATTTTAGGGTGAACTGATGCATTACATAAATAAAAGGAGGTTCATGAGGTATTAGATTTTCCTAGCATCGGGTGAACGGTTATATGAACATTTGGTTTTTTTTAAAAAGCCCATACATTTTAGCAAATTGGCTTAGGCTTTTATCCGTAGAGGTTTAGGTTCCTCTCAAAGTGAACCACCATAGGAAGATTTCGTGAACTGCCACGATATGAATCAACCAAAGATGAGAGTTCGTATTATTTCGACTATCAAATATTGGTAACACTGATAATGTGCCTTTCCAGGTCCAACTAATTAGAACATCCAACTATATAAATATCATAATAATGCAACTAAGAAGCCTATTCCCATTAAAGCCAAGGGTGACTAAAAAACTGGCAAAATATACTGGTATTTGTGTCTCATGTTTCAGCAAATAACTCATTGTAGCACAATAAAGTTAAGCTTTCACTCTAACAAAGAGATGAACTCCTTACTATAATGCATAAATGAATAAAAAAAACTCATGCGAAAGAAAGGAAACCTATTAGTTATTTGTCAAACTTTCATTTATTCAATGACCAGAATCAAACGGGATATATAGCTTGGAGACGTAGAACAAAAATACGTTACTTGCATCAAGCTTTCGAGGGGCTCATTCAAGGTTTACTCAAACAATTACTCAAAAACCTATGAAGACTAACAAAAAAACTATATAGAATCTTTGAAATTCCCAATCCTCTGTGCAACAGTAAGGTCAGATGTGCATGTAACCATTTCTAGATGATTCTCTAATAAATCTTAAGCTTAAGGTCAAAGTCCCAAAAAAATATTAGACATAGAGCAAAACATAATTAATGCAACACCAGAAGAAAAAATTCAATCATTGGAAATTCACCTCAACATTTCTTAACGTAAGTGCAATATCTATGTCATCAGTTGTCAGTGTAGTTCTTTTTGAATGGTGCATGCATTTGATTGCCTCCTGCAGTTTCAAAACAAGAAGTCCCATTAGATCGTTAATTTTCTGATTTAACGAAATATACTACACAATTCTGCTCCTTAGAAAGAAGTCCTAAGCACCAACCTCTCATCATCCCATTACTGAATTTACTATTCAAGTAAATACAACATAACACTCATTCAATTAATATACAACACATTACTCATTAAACTTCATCTTATTAAACAACAGTTCAAGAGCAAATGACAAATTTTCATGCCCATTACGTATATTTTATCTGATCAAAAACAAATATAACAGAAGTGTGTCCTGTAACTTCTAGTTGTCAATCATCTTGTGGCTTTGTTAGAAGGCCATATAGTGTGTGTGTGTCCAGAATGCCCAGAAACAACTAAATTGTATTGGATAGCATTGAGCAAAATAATTCTAATAGGAAGCTTCAAGCTTGACACCAATGGTTCAGAGTTCAGACTAGTGGTTACGAAGCTAATTGCCAACCCCACCCTAGCATTGGCTAGGTCAGGTCTCATCAACCTTCGCCTAAAAATGTAATGTTCTTGATATTAAATTTAGAGAATCATAATACGAAGCTTAACACTCAATGCTTCGAAAAGTATATAACAGGCATCAAACTGATACGAAATTAACATTTCTATTTCTCTTTCTGGTGAACCTTTGACTGAAATTTCCATTTAAGATTATCATATGAATAAGAACGTTAAGCTTGGTAGAAATGCATGAGAGATCAAGTTTGGACAGATTTCTGTAGTTTGTATCATGTTTACCCAAAATGAAAGATTATCAAATGTATTTAGAATCTTAGATAGCTGTTCATGTACTTTTCATCTATTAAGAAAATTCAACATCCAGTTCTTATCTAGTGTTGTAAACCGTATACTGTACCCTTTAGATTGTTTTAGAAAAAAATACCAGTATTAGTAGTATATATACTTATTCTGATGTCTTAACATTTGCTTCCATTTTTCACAAGTCTATGAGATTGCTTCAAGGTTTATGAAATGAATATTATGCATTTTATATCATGCTATTTTACTACGATTTCAAAGAAGATACGAAATAAATAAAACACTCATAGTGTTTGCCAACATATTTGTCTTCATATAATATAACAACTTATAATTTTAATATCCAGATATTATACAGTAGCAGTATGACTTCAGACAGCAAAATGTTACTGGTTGTGTCCATAAGATACTTCGAAGTTTTTCTAGTCTTTTCATTTCTGATAAGTTAAAGATAAGGCTTTAAGTAAGTGATGCACACCAAATCCAAAGCCTAGTTTACATGTATAGCATCAGCATTGAAAGCAGGAATATGATCTGACATGTTATTTAATGACAGGTCACTACTTCATATAAGATAATAAAACAGCTAAGTAGATCAATTCTTGTGAACAGAAACTTGGCGAACCTGCATTATCTCACGCATGCGATATTCCACATCAGGAGCAAGCGCAAGTGCGGCATCTGGAGACAAATTATTAATTCCAATGCTTTGTGCTATGACCTCTACTGTCTCCTTAGGTACAATGCTCATTTTTCTTATCCTCGGCAGTACTTCATGAGCCAAGCACGTCAAATTTCTATGTAAACCTGTAATATGATACAAGAATATAAGTACTAGCACGTAATCTAATTACAGCAAATTCACATTAACTCTTATGTAACGCAAGTTATTATCATAATTCCAAATATTATGATAATTAAAAAAAATTCTCTAAACAAACATTGAAAGAAGTAAAAAAAAAATTGAGAACAACAAAAAGAATTATCTGTTTCGGCTTTTGTCCTGTGTCCATGGTCGAAAAAGAGATTAATCCACTATACTGAATCTGAGAAGTACAAGAACTAAGTAGAAAACTCACAATTGAGAGAACGTCTCTCTAAACCCTCATCCCGAAATTACACCAAATATCTGTCACAATATACCCTAATCAAAGAAGTACAACACATATATGCTGAAGCTACCTATAGGAAGAGTCCTACAACATAATGGAATAGATCCAGCCCGCAAGACCTAGCCCAACATTGGCCTCAAATGTCTTTCCCTTTTGGTTGCATCTTGTCTCTGATCAGACCATGAGTTTCAAAACTTACACAACACTCAAAACATACACAACACTTAAGTTCAGAATGCCACTCTGCATTGGAACACATAATTTCCAAAGTTCAAGATGTAGATAATCCAAAATTTTGAAAACAAAATGCTTGTAGAGCCATTCAAAATTTCAAATTTCTATATTTATAATTTTGTAGATTTCAATTGCTCTAAACTCTCTCGTTGTTGACGCTCGTGCATAGGATGTTATTTTCCACCGATTGCTTAACCTTGAAGAGTGATGCATACCCAAAATATATTAGTTTGACCAATAAAGTTCTTGCAAAACCAAAATTTTATCTTCATCTCCCTCAGTAATACAGTAAATAATAAATGTAAATACATCAAGCTCATATGTGTGCGTAATTTTACTAGTGCCTAGTAATATTTGAAATTCAGAACCCACAAATAAGTTGATACTCATAATGCCAGAAAAGGGTTCTTTCTCTTCTTTTTTTCTTTTGCAAATCTCTTTCTCTTTCTAGTAAAACGAATATAATGTGCGCACATGCTTTTTAATTGATTTGGAACCGTTATTTTCTCTAATTTGCAAGAATACTTCGTCAATTAACCAAACTGAGCTTCAAATGGAGGAAAAAAATCACTTAAGCATTATGTCGAACGGTTAGTGGCCTTTAAAACAAAATCAAAATCAAAATCGACTGAAAATGTTAGTATCTTACGCAAATAGGAAGAGGAATAGATCCTGAGCTTCTATTTGCCGGAGCTTTGAAGCCGCTGTTGATTGCAAGCAACTGGGCTCTGAACAATTACAAAATTGAAACCTTGCCTTCATCAAGATGTATACTACTTGGAAGTAAGGGGACAATACATCGACCAAGGCGATTGGTTCATACGAGGGAAATACGAGTTTTGGGGGTTTTCTTTCATGTTTTTTTAATGTGGCTCAATTTTTAATGTTATTTTTTATTTTTTAATAGGGTAAATAAATATAATATTTAATTATTATATATATAAATTTATTCATTTTAAATTATTTAATTATTGTTAATTTTTTTAAATCAACTTAAAAAAAATTTAAATTTAAAATTAATATAATTTTTTAAAAATTTTAATATTATAAATATTATAAATTATTTAAAAAATATTATTTATTGTAAGTTTTATTGTTATTATTTTATAATGTTTAATGAGTTATCGTAATTTTAAATTTTAAATTATTTTTTAAAAATTAATTATAATTATATAATTTGAAACAAATATATTATAATCAATATTAGGAATTTTTCATCAATGAGATCTTAACTTGACAATTAAAACTCAAGTTCCGTGGCTTTCCTCAATTCAATTTTTATTTTTATGTGAGTTTATTCTTTTCTATGAGAACTTTGACCGATTAATGTAATTTGTCATTATTAGTGTGAGTTTATTGATAATACAATTATAATTGTATACTTGATTATGAGAATCTTATCGTTATTGCAATTTGTATTCCCAAATTAAAACTTCAAAAAAATATCAAGAATCTCTGAATTATAATATATATATATATATATATATATATATATATATATATATATATATTATAATATCATTAAATTTTGAGTGATAATAAATTATCACAACATTAACAAAAGAAAGAAAAAAAAAATTACAGTACGAGGAAATTAAGAAATAGTAGCATTTTTTTTTAAAATTATTAGGGATTATGATATTTTAATTTACAACACTCCAAAATTTATATATATAGTAAGGTTTATTGGGGACGTACGAAATCAAAATGTGAAGGACTGACATATGCATGAATTATAGATAAGAGTGGCAAACACTTTGACTCTTTTCCGGTCTCTCTTCTCTTTTTTAAGAAAATACAAATATTAGAAAAAAAATGATATATATATATATATATATATATATATTTATATATATATATATTTATATTTATATCATTTTTTAATTATTAGTTACGTTATGTGAATTAAGTATTAATAATAATTTTTTTAAAGTGATATATAATTTAAAAAATAATATATTTCACATTTATAACTTAAAATAAATTTATCGCAATATATAACTAGTCTCTTAGACAAAATGTGAAAGCATCAAAAAAGTGCATAAAAGATATTCTGTTCGCATAAAGAATGTTATTTATCATATCTTTAAAACTAATCTCATGTATTTTAATATTAATATAAAATAACACTATATTTTTAAGTTTATTATTATGATTTTATTACTGGGCCATCAATATTCAATAAAATTAAGGATAAATTTGAAATAAATAAATATTTTTAAAATTGGTAAATTTTTCAAATGAGATTCTTTTAAAATTTGTAAATTTTTAAAATGGGATTCTTTTTTAAAACACAAGGATTTCTTAATAACGTTAGTGTTAGTGTATATAATCTGAAGAGTTTAGTTCAAATGGTAGCGAATCAAGTAATAAGTGCGACATAAATATGATTCAAATGTTCGATATTCTATTAATTACTAAGATAATACTTTTCTATGCGAACAATCAAACATAATTTATTATCTTAACCGGTGTGCATGATCTACATTGTATACAGATAAGTGACGTAATGATTTACTCGGTACATATCCTAAGAATAATGATTATATTTTTCTCACCCAACTAAAAAAGAACAAATAGTAGTTCGCGTACAAATTATCACCTGAGCATTTGGAAGAAAGCAATTACCCTGCCTAGTGGGATCAAATTCTCTATAATAAAATTTGTATATCTATCTATTATGAAATTTATAGCGAAACTTTTCATAATTTATGACGACGGTTTGTCTCATTATCATAGTCTTATTCTATTGCTATGGGACAAATTATCGTCATAAATTTAAAAAATCGTTATTATAGATCTCATATAACAAAAATACAAAAAAAATTTATTAAGGAAGATTTAAAGCTCCTGCCCAGTACGCGTCTGAGTACCATTACCTTCAATTATGTCCAAGCAAAAATGGTGGCCAATCAAGCACACTATTTGAATGGACCACTTATTCCGATCAAGAGTCATGTCATGTTTCGTATTTTGACAACTCATGGTTCCATATAGTACTAATAAACACGGTAATACTTGCTTCGACCGGAGGGGAGGGAGTCTTCCTTTTTTGGCAGTAAATTTTTCTACCAATAATAAACTTTGTTGTCGAAAAAAAGATGTATGCATGTCAAATGCAAACTTTAATACTCCGTCTGTCCCAAAAAAAAAATCACATTTGTCAATTTTTTATTCCTCGAGAAAATATTAATAATAGTTTAAATAACATAATGTCGTTAAGTTGGCGTCCTAATTTCATTAACACTTCACTACTATTAAGCCAACAATTTATTTTTAGGGTACATCATCAAATAAAAATATATTTTTAGTATTTGTCGATATAACTCTTTTTGTGGTACGATGGAATATTTGTAAAGAAAAGGTCAACAAAAAATAGTACTCTTTCAGGACTGACGTAGTATTTTACAAGAAGGCTAATGGCCTTTATGGCCAGATTGATACCCTCCACAAGTATTGAGTACAAACTTGATAAAATCCAGTTACTTAATGAGATGATTTTCACCTTCATATGCCGACCCAATTCATCCATTTTTGGGCACAACAGGCCACTGCATCTTTGGCAATGGTCACTATCTATATGATCAAATACATCCACTTGACAGCACAAATTTGATGGCTCTGTGGATGCAAAGTTGCAAACACAGGGAGTCATTATCACCTCGCACATTTTCGACTAATAGTCAGATAATTCATTGGAGTCTATTTGGGTATCCAAGAATTGGGTGAGCACGACATTTGTTGCCTACCTTTTATCTCTAAGTCGTACCAACTTGATTCAAAGTTCAGACTAGACATCACCAAGGTTTCTTTATTGGCTACCCAAACCCCCCTTTAAAGTTCATGATATGTTTCTAAGGTACAAAAAATGAAAAACAGCAATTTCAGCAGTTCCACATATAAATTGAGTCAACACACAAGGAATAGACATAGACCCAATGGCAAGCAAGCTTTATGGGGCCAATCTGCTCCCATGCATGTGCAAAAAGCTATAAAAACTATCACTTCTCAAATCATCCTTTCTATCAACTCTTCCACTTTAAAGTTCTCCTTGCCAACTTTGTGATTTTAAAGGTGTCCAACTCCAGCTCTAAAGTTCTGCAAATCCTTCACACATTCTGACTTGATTCTCAATCAACATGTGGGTATTCTGTTTATAAGGACTAATTACTATAAACTATTTTGCAAGTAAAGCCTAATATACTAATTAAAGCTGAGTAAAATACACAACACAACATGCATTTCTTCACTTTGACACAAATATATAATATATAGAGTAAGTATTCCCAACTTGTAGATTGTTTCCTTGATATAACTGGAGACGACCCCAGTTGGGAATTCTGCATTAGGATTGCTACGCTGAGATGGGTATCACTGGGGAGCTTGTTAGGAGTGTCTTCTCCAAAAGCCGGTCCGCCAGAACCCATGCAAGCAATGTGAGTCAGTTTTACTATTATCTTTCTGCTTGTTAAAATGTTCATATATTTCTTCTAGTTTTTAAGTTTTTATCCAATTCGTTAGACATTTATTCTTCTTCTGTGTCAAAGCAGATTAGAAGCAATTCAGAGAGACGAAAATGGAAAAGCTCGGTGAGGTCATACCTGTGTGGTGATGAATTTAACTCTGTTCTTGCAGAGGATGATTTGGCTTCTGTAAGGAGCTCCAAGATCACTGAATACACGCAGCCTGAATTTAGTTATGTCTTTGCAGAGGAGGATTATGCTTCGGTTAGGAGCTCTGAGGCTACTGTTACACAGCCTATACTACCGGATTTGATTGACAAAGGAGATGCTGAAAGCAAAGAAAACAAAGAAGAAATACAACAAGAGAAGCAGAATTCAGCCTCTATACTATTTCGCAAAGACGATGCAGCCACTGTCATCCAGTCAGCATTCAGAAGCTTTCTGGTCAATTCAATCAGTCAGAAATATAACTAGACTTGATTCATTCAATCTGATTTAGCTCATTTCATAACTCACATAATATATTGCAAAAATTTGAAACCTGTTTAAGCATGCACTATGATGTTGGAAATTGAGAAGTATATACTCTTCATATTGTGCATTATTTTCAATTATAGATTCATAATTCGGGTTAAAAACTCTTTCAGGCTCAACGGCGTAAGGAAGGACACAACTTGACTGATGGTAAAGAAGAGCTTGCCATAGGAACAGGAAGTCCAAGTAAGGAGTCTGTAGGGACATCAATTGAAGTTCAAACTGGGAACTCAACAGAAGTTCTCCCACTGAGAGAAGAAAGTGTGATTTTGCCTCAACGAGTGCAGCAGAAAAGTAGAAGTCAAGTATTGAAGCTGAAGGTAAAAACAAATAAAAATTCCAATTCTCTGGTCATAAATATACAAGTGTGCGTTCAAATGTTTATGGTGATGCTCAATTAATAACTAAATATTAATATGACTAAGATAACAAATCAAGCCCTTCCACTGTCACAAGTCAAAAGAACAAGGTAAAAATAATTTCTGAAATTATATTATATATTTAACAAAAAGATACTATACAGAATCCACAGATTCCATAACTATTGCCGTCAATTAAACTAAGATTCTTAATCACACTGAATCTATAGTCAAACCTTATACTAAGAACTCCCAGTCGCAGATCTGCATTGAATACAAAATATTTTAATTATCATTTATCCAACTTAGATTAAACCATTTTCCTTATGATTCTTGCAGGAAGATTGGGACGATAGCACTGTGAGTAGCAATATATCAAAGCTGAGAACTCAGAACAGACTAGAAGCAACGACCAGGCGTGAAAGAGCATTGGCTTATGCTTTCTCGCAACAGGTAAAGCTAAAGAAGATACACGTTACATAAAAGACTTGAAATTTAGACTACAGATTGATGTTAGAGTTCATTCTACTTATATCAAATTATTGATCTTTTAGCTAAGAGCCTGCTCAAGGAAGAAACACACCAGATCCGAATCTGATGGCATGGAACCTAACATGGGTTGGAGCTGGCTCGAACGATGGATGGCAACCCGTCAGCAGGAAAATTGCTTGACAGATATAACTAAGCAATATGAGCCACTTAACAGCAACCAAAGATCAGTGGCGAGGAAGAGACTATTATTTGATGTAGCAGGGGAAGAGAAAGAGAGCTGTGGATCCAACGAAGTATCTATACAATTCGATAACATTTCTATCACAACATTGTCAAAAGAGAAAGATGAGTACCCTAACCCCCTGCAGAATAAGCTCAAGGCTACCGGCATATCAAGAAGCAAAACCATGTCATCAAGCTATCATTATCCAAAGGAGAATGTCAAGGTAGATAGTATTCCAAACAATAACAACAGCTAGAAGAATGCAGTCATTTTTCACAGAAAAAATAAAATTAAAGTTAAGCTCAATGAACTCAAACTAAACTGAATGAACACTACTGCATCGGCAGAACTAGCATACTTATGTCACACTTTGCTACAGGTGATCAAGAAAGATTGTGCAGGAGAGGATGAAATGGACAAAAAACGTAAACCAAAACAGCCTGCAGGAAATAAGAGAGAAGTAAAAAGTGCAGCTGCTACATCTCAAGTATCACCTGAGATTGCCATTGCCATCAACTCCTCCAACTTGGGGCTTTGATCTATCAAGGGAATATAAGTTTAAGGTTGAATTGTCTTATAATGTTGTGATAGGATCCTGTTGTATGTGTACATGTGCAAGAACTTTTTATGGAAATAACTGACCTAGCATGCCAAATTTACTTGTTTCATATCTAAAATTTCGACTCTTTAAACGACAGTTGGAGACTAATCTAAAATTTGGACTCTTTAAACGACGGTTATAATAAATTTTAATTTAGTTATGATAATTAGTTAATAATAAATTCAGTATAAACTTATAATTATTTTTATAGTTATTATGTTTTAAAAAAAATTACATGTATTATTAATACAATTAATCGTGTGATTTGGTATAATTTTAAATTTTAATAAATTTAGGTAATATATAATATAGTGTGTTATATTTTCTTAATTAATTACATAAAAAATTTATAATTAAATTGGTAAAACAAAAAATTATTTTTTTTAGAAGTTGTATTTTCTATTAGAGATTGGTTAAGTTTCTTTTAAATATTTTACAAATTTGTATAGTATATATTTAATTATTATACATTTTTGTAGTACTTTATACTAATTTGAATAGAAAAAAAAATATTCTTTTATTTTATTCCTATTAGCAATAAAAATATTTTAAAATTTAGATAGTATTTAATTAATATAAATTTGAATATTATTTATGCTATTATGAATAGAAAAATTGAATTAAAAAATTGTGAAATCAAATTAAATTTGTGTTTTTAATTATATTGTTGATTTGTGCAATACAAATAGTGTGTGAAATTAAAAATATACATTTTATAAATAGATGATGAAAAAATATGAAGAAAAAAAATTGGAGATAAGAAAATTAGAGAGAAAAATATGAGTTTAAATGTGACGACATAGTTTCAAGTGAACAATTTTTTATAGTGTTCTCATCTAAAAAATATAGACGAAGATGATTATTATATTAAGTTTGATAGTTTTGTGTGAGTTACGAACTAATTTATATATATATATATTTTTTATTTTTTATAAATATTTTATAATTTTTTATTAATATATTTATAATTTTTATTATATATTACATTAAAGATAATTATATATATTTCACAATATATAAAAAAATTATAAATTAATCACAACTCATATACGAAAAATTTATACATGATATTAAAAAAAATAAAATCTAGAGTGATTGACTCAGTATTAAATCGGCCTTAACTCAATATTGACTCATAATTAATTTAATTGACTTAGTAAAATTATAAAATTATAAGATACGATCTCTTAATATCATATTATTTATATAGTTATTGATTGAGTTGACTGTTATGTTGAATTGTTAATTAACTACTCAACTCAATCCAATTTTAACTGTAATTTTTTTATTTTATATATTTGACATTACTTAAATATATTGTTTTACTTGTGTAAATAGATTAATACTCTCTTCGTTTCATATTATTTAATCATTGTTAATTTTTTAAAGTTAATTTAAGAGATTTTTAAATTCAAAATTGACATTGATATTTAATTAATTTTAATTAATACAATAATGAATATTATAAATTATCTAAAAAATATTATTCATTGTAAGTTTTATTATTTCATAATTTTTAATGAAATATCTTAAATTTAAATTTAAAAATATCTAAAATAAAATCTTAAAAATTAACAATAATCATATAATTTGGAATGAAGAGAGTAATTTGTAATGAGCATTGTGCTTATTCTTAATCCCGATGTATATAATAATTTTAAGTTGTCAAATAAAAGCAATTAAGTATTTCTCAGCTGTCTAGGACTATTTATCTATTATTTGCTTCGTTCTACTGTATGTTTCTTTTCTTTTTTTATTTAATATAGTTTAATGTTAATTTTATTTAATTTTAATTAATATTATAAATTATTTAAAAAGTAAAACTAAGTATAAAACTGTCATTTCAAATAAAAATTCGTTTAAATTTTTAAATTTTGCAAATTAACAAGTATTAAAGGTAAATGAAAATATTTTTTGTGGAATACAGAGGAGTGTTATTAACCACTCGTTGATGAACCATATGATATTTGTATATTTTATTAGTCTTCTGTATTTTTTAATGATAGATTTAGGGGTAGGTTACTGTAGCAACATGAAAAGAAAAATAATTGTGAATAATTTATTAAATAAATAAATAAAAGAAAGAGGTACGTGCCAAACAACACAAAATAACTCATTTGTATTTAAAACAATTATGAATGACAATATTTATTGAAAAGCTTTTCTAACAATACCTGTGATTCAAACATGCAAACCAACAATTTGTTATATATGACGAGACTCTTCTTAAAACAAAATAACATATCTCATAATTTTACCTGTTAATTTTTTTATTATGAATTATATAAATAATTATAATTAATAATTTATTTAATTATATATTTAATATAATAAATTAATTTTATAATTTTATTTAACCGCATACATTAACATGTGCCACAATAATAATTCGACATAACATTTTTCCAATATATAGCAAGACACTTTCTTGATACCAGACCCACCAAAAATTGAGATAAATACATTTATAAGAAAGTAAACAATTAAAAAAACAGAAAAAAAGAAAAAAAATACTTAAAATGACTTACAAGTCACTTCCAAACAATTCATGATGATAGGGATAGGTATTTCCCCCCATTTTTTCGGTATTTAGTCAAACGAGCTAGTTTGAATTGGTACATTCGGGACAAATGACAATTAATTCAGGATTGATAAATGTAATTTGTATATAATGTGCCGAATCGATTTGTATCAGTTATAGAAATTTATTTTAATTTTTAAGGTAATAAAACAATAAAATTATGACCTAATTGAAATTATTATAAATAAAAATAAATAATATTATTATAACTAAAATTAGTATAAAATCGATATCAAATCAACTAACCAATCCGATAGCAATGTTATTAAAACTGGTTCAGAATCGACGGTTCGATCGGTTGAATCGGGAACCGGTTCCTTTCTCGGTTTAATTTGGACCGGTTAATCATTTTTGGTCAATAACCGGTTGACCACCGGTTCAACCGGTAAAACCGGTTAATTGATCTGGTTGAACCGGTTTTGAAATATTTTTTTTTTATTAATAATATAACATAATTTCACTATATTTTAGCTTACAAAAAATTAGATATTTTTAAAATTTTATTAATTATTAATAATATATATTTTTATATATTTATGACGTCACTGGTTCAATAACGGTTCGACCATGAACTAGTGATCTATCCATCCAATAATTTTTTTAATTTGCTGAACGAATCGATTCTGATAATATTGTCCGAGAATATTATTGATCTAACCAGTTTTAATAGTGGTATATAATTTTTGATAATTTTAATAATCAGTTCGACACGCTTCAAGCCGATCCAATCGGATAAATTACCGATGAAGAGTCTTTACTACAGGACACTCTGTCATTGAGTGAGGTGTGACATATATATGTGAAGAGTTTTCTGTTTTTTCTCTCACTTCCTCCTCAAAACTGAGCAGAATTGTTTTTGGCCAAACCCAGCTCTCATCTCTATCAGAGAACTCCGCCGTAATCATCATGTCAATATCAACAACCATTGTATATCTCCTCCTATTTTTCTCTCTCTTTATTCTTTCAGATTCCCACAACCACCACCAACACCAACACCAACACCAACAATTGACAGATCAATCCTTCATCTCCATACTTATTTCCCAAAACGGCCTCAATTTTCTCAAAGATTTGCTGGTAACCAAAGCTATATCTTCACTCACGCCCCTTCAATTGCCCCAAATTGAGAAAACCCTTAAAATCCCCTTTATTGGCAAAGTACATATCGTGTTATCAAACATCACTATTTATCGGGTGGATGTTCGGAGTTCGGATGTTAAGCCCGGCAACACTGGCATCGCCATAGTCGGGTCGGGTACCACTTGTAATTTGAGTATGCATTGGCACTATTCTTATAGTACCTGGCTTGTCCCTGTCTCCATTTCTGATAGTGGCAGCGCTTCTGTACAGGTGATTATGTGTGAATTTTGTTTTAGAAGCAATTTTTCAGTTTGAGCTATTAAACAATTTATAAAAAGATTAGATTTTTGGTTGGTATATGTTGAAACTACAGTAACAGCTGAAGTGGATATATGCAAATGGGGAATTGAGTTCATTAGACACAGGCTAGTGCAAAAGAGGTATTATACAGAACGATGAATTTCATGAGTAATAAAAAATAATAATCTTCTCGCAAAAACTGGTTTAATTCGAAGAGGTGTGCATGGAAAAATGAAGAAACCTCCACCTAACACAAATACATGCTTTTAGAGATTAAATATGAATCCGATTAAGTAGCATAATGAGAGTCCTGATAAATTCCTAGGAGAAATCATCCATTTAAGTATAAATATTATGTACGGTACTTGGTATATGTAATATGTTTATCTAATTGAAACTTTATAACTTTTTATGGGTATTTATAAAATAACAATTATTCTAAAATTATATATTGAAATGTATGTAATATATTGTAGGATTGTTAGAGGTTGAATACGCACCTAATTAAGTAGCATAAATTATATATATTTAATTGTATAATCAGAATCCTAATCAATTTCTAGAAGAAATATAACATGTTAGTATAAAAAATTAAAAGCACATTTTCAAAGATTATGATAAACTTATTTTAATACAAAATGAAGAAATTATTTATGAGTAACTTATTTTAATACAACATTAAAAAAACATGAATTTGTGACAGCACACATTTTGCAGTTATCTAAATAATAGGTAACTGGTAAAATAACTGAAGGAGGCAATAATAGTTGGAATATAAAGGGTAAAATGTGAGGTTCTCGATTAAGACCCAATGAATGAATGAATTAATTAGGTTGTCACCCAATAATCGAGACAACTCAGGACTATTGGAGTTAATCCACCTACCAATTTGAGACAACTCTGCACTATTCGAGTTGATCCACCTATTCTTAGATTATAGATAGCAAACTAACAGTTACTAAATTACATTATTAAGCAAACCAATATCTAAAATTCTAACCGAGATGACTCAGTTGTTTAAGAATTTTTTAATGGGTGGACTCACTACATGGTATGGCAGTCTTTCCTTTATAATTAGGAATAGATATTATGGATTTTCTATTTAGTTGTAAATTTCCATTTATGATCACAAGTACTTTTGCTAGTACTGAACCAAAATATTTCATTTTCATTATGTATAGATAGGTAATTTAAAGTTATTGAGCTTATATGGCATGAAGTGTTGTAATGGTTGTGGCTATACGTCATTATGTGATTAAGGCCTTATTTTTATTTATTTGATGACGATGGAACCCATAATCACTTAGGACCCTTACGGGTGAACTTAATAAACAAGGTGCACACAATACCCCACTTATCACGCTAATGCATGGAGGAAAGAACATCAAAAACTTAAGAACACATCTAAGAAATACTTCAATGGATAGGGAGTGTGAACAAACAAGCAATCGCGTCTTTGAAATATTGGCGACTCGATTTGGTTTCTTTAGTCATCATTTTGATAATGGGATATGAATTGTAATTTCGCCAAAAAGACTGTGTATTAGTGAAATTTCGTCGTTACAAGTAGAAATAACTGAGTAGTGGAAAGAAATAACGGCGTGACAAATAAATAAAGGTGAAATAGCAGTATAATAAAGGGAGTAATTAATGTAGGATAAGGTGAAAAAAAGGAATAAAAGTACCTATCTCCGCAGAGAATCGGTAAAGAAACACATACAAAAAAAAGGTTTAATCTCAGATCAATATATTTAATAATCTATAAAATAATAAAGTATTACGATGTTTAAATAAAAAATCCAATATTTGGGGACTAAATAAAAACCCTAATTTAAAAAGGAAATAATCTTCTAACTAAAATCTACTATTTTAATAAAACTCTCCTAATTGAAATGTACTACTATAATTAAAACTCTCCTAATTAAAATCTACCACTATAATCAAATGTTCTAGAATAGCGTACTAAATAATTACATTAATAATCCAATATTTATCGCTAAATAACAATACAAAATAAATAATAAATTTCTTTCGTATCGCATTAGTAATAATAATAACACATAAATAAATAAGATATATTTACATATGAACTTATCAAATAATAATTATAATTATAATAAATATTAATGATAAAATATGTATATGTATATACTAGCTTATTCAATGTTCTAAAAGGCGCTAGGCGGGTGGCCCGGGGGGGGGGGGGGGGCTAAGCGGAGCCTAGGAGATATTCTTTATTTTAAGCCAATTTTAAATTTTTTATTTTACATTTATCCAAACAAAACAATAATATAAAGCAAAACAATCTATAATAAAGATAATAAAGACATTTGCTTAAAGTTCAAACACATATCCATATTGCCAATGTCAAAGTTCAAATACAACATGCAATTGTTCAAAATTGAAATATAAACAAATAATAAAAAATACAAACTAATAGTCTTCATCTCCATATATCTCTATATCTCTAACTATTCTTTTCCATATCCCTCCAAGATAATGTCCCCATCGGACTCACACTTATACTCTTCATCTCTCTCTTCCTCTGTGTCATTATCAGATAAAAAATATTCTTCATGTTCTCTGACTCCAACATTTTTACTACTTCTCTTAGGTTCTACTGTTCTAGCACGTTATCTGTTCCGGATGCTTCACCAACCGTCTCACAAATAAGGCCTGAACAACCCTCAACTTCATCATCTATTCCCACGACGTCGTTTTGTAATTTAGTTATTAAAAAAAAAAAAAAACAATTGTAGCCCTCTCCTCCTAGGCCCGCCTAATTTCTTCGCCTTACTCGTCTAGTCCCGTTTAATTTTCTGAAGAGATTTTTTTTTTGCCTTGGGCCTAGGCGAGGCAACAGGGGGGACCTAACGCCTAGGCGGGGCGGCAAGGGGGGGCCTAGCGCTTAGGTGGGGCGGCAAGGAGGGGACTAGCGCCTAAGCGGGGATTAATCGAACCTAGGCAGATATTTTTAGAACACTTAGCTTATTAAATAATAATAACTCTTACTTAAGAATAAGAAGAGGATGATGATGTAAAGGAGAAGTTGGATGTGGATTGATTTATAGCTATTTAGCTTCTTTTTATTGTGTTTATATACTTTTTAAGGAGATGCGGAGATTTTTAGAACACTGAGCTTATTAAATAATAATAACTATTACTGAAGAACAAGAAGAGGATGATGATGTAGAGGAGAAGTTGGATGTGGATTGATTTATAGCTATTTAGCTTCTTTTTATTGTGTTTATGTACTTTTTAAGAAGTTTTAAAAACTTATTGTTCAATTATTGTGCAATATTGAATTAGACAACTCTTCCTGTATTATCATTTGGATAATGCCATGTATACTAGATGGTGTTTTTGTGTATCAAATTGATCCATCTTCTTGTTCTTATTTTTTTTATAATTTTTTTGAAGTTCCTAGCTAGTGTAATGGCTATAGCACGATTCCAAAACTGAAACCGATACGAGTTAAAAAGTTTCCTAAACTTAGGTCGCTAAGGTGACTTTGAACCATGATAGGGAGCGCGGCTAAACCAATTGCTGAGCATCAATGATAAAAGTTTATAATATCCAAATTTTCTCAACCATGTGATAACAACTTCATTAGCTTTATCTAGCCATATCTCTTACCAAATCAATAATTGCTGGAAAAGGCTCCATAAAAATGTTCCCAATCCCAATGGATAATAATTTGTGGAAAGCTGCTTTAGATTATAATTTCGCCATAGTGCTGCAATGCACTTAACCTACACAGACCCAAATTTCAAATTATTATTTTGTGCTACATGCTCCAGCTCTTATATTATGCACATCATGCTTAAATTTATTTGTTGGGAATAAATTTAGAATATATTAGGTGTGTAGGCTTCATTATAAATTATCTATACTCATTCACACACATCCAGTGCTCTATTTTTCATGTTTCATTCTTCCGTGCTCATTTTGAGTATGTTTTCAAATAAAGGAATCTGATGAGTGCTGCTTCTGGATAAGGTTGAAGGCATGGAAATTGGGCTAACACTAGGCTTAGAAAGTCGAGATGGATTTCTAAACATGTCCCTCCTCGAAAGTGGTTGTTATGTCAAAGACATCATCATTAAACTGGATGGGGGAGCCTCTTGGCTGTATCAAGGGTATGCTGTTTTTCTACAGAACTTATTTAACCATCTTCTTTTTATGCAATTTTAGTTCTTATCATCATACAGTGTTGGCACAAGATTATAATTGTATGGTTTTTCTGATATTGCTTTTTTATGTGATTAACAAGCCAAAGGGGCCAAAGTTGGTGTTCGAATTGTCAAGTAAAAATTATTCAGTTCCCTTCGTTGGAATATATGTTTGTGTCTATCTCTATAAGCGCTTTTAAATTACATATGATAAACATTTTAGTGTTTGGTGGCCCTCCGAAAATGCTTTTAGTGAGTACTGAGAAGAGATTTTGGCTAAAAAGCACTTTTGACAGAAGCAAAATATTTATGCTTTTGACTGAAGCATAATGTAAAAATTTGTCCTTATAGTATTGAAGAACAATTAAAAGTTGTACCAAACACTTTTATATAATTTTGTCTTTTATTATTTTAAAAGCACTTTTACAATTGTGTAACCAAATACTATTTTTATTTTCTTATAAAAGCACTTTTTGTTGAAAGTTCTAAATTCAAAAGTGCTTCATCTCAACGCACAACTCCTCCAAATAGGCACTATATGTATATATGTAGACACACATATATTCCACTTTGTCTTTTGACTGATGAGGATGTTATCTTCTGTTTGTTAGAGTTAATGTCATAGAACCGAAAAGGGCACGCACTTATCCCCTCCCCCCCTCCACCCCCCACTAAAAAAAAAACAAAACTGAAAGAGCATAAGGCTTTTGTAAAGATTATAATTGTTATGTTGGCCATAAATAATTTTGCATTGTTTTTGTTAGAGAATATTATATTCCTTTTGTGTGATACGGCATTTCTCTTTTCAATTTTCAAGGATGGTGGATGCTTTTGAAGGCCAAATAGGGTCTGCGGTAGAACATGCAATTGCAAAGAAACTTGAAGAAGGAGTTTTAAAGCTTAAATCCTTATTGCAAGGCCTTCCAAAAGAAATTTCAGTGGATGATATTGCTGCTTTGAATGTCACTTTTGTGAATGACCCGTTATTGAGTAATACTGCTATTGGTTTTGCGATCAGTGGGTTATTTGTGAAAACTGAAACAGCTACAGTTTTAAATGACTTCCACAAGAATTTGCTATCTTTGGTTTCATGCACAGATTTGTCTAAGATGCTTGGGATATCATTAGATGAGGCCGTTTTCAACTCTGCATCAGCCTTATACTTCAATGTAAGTAAAGAATTCTAACCCTAGTATTAGTGGATAGTGGGTGGAATAATTCTTATGTGGGTAGTTCTAATGTAGACATGCATCAGTTATTTTTTTTTTCTATTGGCAGATACTACTCCAGATGTAAAATTAGTGATGGACTATTAGGATGAAAGTATTAGGCATAGAATGTAGGATATGCTAAATATCTGTTTTTGACTATGTTCTGTGTTATTCAAAATCAATTTCTGCTAGGAGTGTTTCTGATGCATTAAGGTTTGAAATTGCTGATATTGTAGTTGTTGTAATTTTCAGTCACTGACCAATTTCAAGTATGCTGGGATAAAGTGCATTCTCAGTAGTTCACTAGTCCTACAATTGATCATTAGTTAATGCTAACCAGTTATACTGTATCAATAATAACTTTATCCCTGGGGGAGGGAAATAGGTTATTTATCTTTTGCTATTTCAGTGCTTTTTATGACGGTAAAAGGAAAGAAAATTCAAGAGGTCAAGTTATGTTTTACTTGGTTGCACATTAGATTTTTAAGTTTCGTCATGTTGTTTATGCCCTCCATTTTATCTGTGAAATATGAGGCTGCCTCAAACCTTAGATTGTATTAGCTCCAAGAATGTTAAATGCCAAAGGGATGTCCCACATAATTGTTACTTTGTAAATTTTACTTAATATGAAATACCTCGGCATAGATGGCATCTAGAACAGAAAACTGTATGCATGATATTTTGTGCGATCTGAGGATATGATTTCTCATTGCCTTTCATGATTCGCTATTCGTTTTCTTTCTCCATAGAAAGTGCTCTCTCTCTCTCTCTCTCTCCCATCATTTACTTGTTTGTTGAGATATATACATAAAAAAAAAATCTTTGTCTTCAGGCAGAATTTATGCAATGGACTGTGGACAAAGTACCCGATCAGTCTCTTTTGAACACTGCAGGATGGAGATTTATTGTTCCCCAACTGTACAAGAAATACCCAAATGATGACATGAATCTGAATATTTCTCTTTCTGCTCCTCCAGTTGTACGGATTTCCACGCATGGTATTGGTGCTACTGTTTATGCAGACTTGATCATTGATGTTCTGGAAGCTGGTAACGTTATGCCAGTTGTCTGTATCTCATTGGTAAGCTTGTTGACCAGGGAAGAAATATATCTCACAACCACCCCCACTCAAACCTCTGAATTTGTTTTTTTTGCCAGTAATCTTTCATTCTTTAAAAATTGCCTTACTGAAAAAGATAAAGAAAAGGAAAAAGGGAAAAAAGGAAGAAGAAAAGGCACAGTCTCCCAAGGAACATATATAAAATGAACGCCTCTGGTTTGTAGCTGGATGATGTCTTTATAATATCAATATTCACTCTTGAATCTCTTGGATTCAACTGAAGTTGGATTGTTCTCTTGGCTTAGTTATTAAGTAACCTTTTCCCCTTTTAATTATTTTAAGCTCGGGCACAATTGGTCAAACCGTGGAAGAGTGGAATTTCACATGACACTTGTCTTTCTTATCTGGATCACGTCTTCTTCTATCTGTCCCACATGCACTTCCAAAACAGTAACAAGAGAGAACAAAAAAAAAGAAGGAAAAATAAACAAACCCCTGACGGAGTCCATCTTTGGTTTTTAACATTTAAGTTTAGCCTAGCTTTAGCTTTGCAAGTTTCGTCAGTCTCTGATATTGATATTATTAGCTTCAGCTTATAGGACTGTTGTAGTAAAGGAATTTTTTTCGTAGCTTTCTTTATAATGTGCATCTAGATGGTGTCTAGTGTCTACTCCTAATTATATGCATCTCGAGTTGCGGAAGACCATGATATTTTTTGGCATTTTTGCCTTTGGGTTTATAATGATGATGGTGATACTTCTTTGGTCTGCTTGTCGCTATGCTTTTCCCTGGTACAGGTCATCCGGGCCTCAGGTTCAGTAAAAATTGTAAGGAACAACCTTGCTGGCAGCGTGAAATTGGATGATTTCAGTATGTCATTGAAGTGGAGCAAAATTGGTAACTTGCACATGTACTTGATCCAGGTAAAAGTGCTGTCATCCCCAGTCAAAATTTCTCATTTTATTGCTGCATTCATCATGTTGATCCCATTGGGAATATTTTATACTTGTAACTCTTCTTTGGTTTTTTGGTTGAAATGTTGAATAAATTAACTGCAGAACTAATAATTGAGGAAATGTGTTATGTTACTTATGTAGCAGATGTTAATTACTCAGAGAAGCTATTTAGAAGCATATGTGCTCAAGAACATGGGTTTCTGGCTACATGACCACTCTTGTTTTCTAAACCTGTTAAATATGGAGCCCGAGTCTCTGCAATTTGCTTGAAAATCAGCAGTGGGCGTTTATGCTTTTCTGGACCAGCAACTTTGTGTAACTTAAACTACTTCTAAATATGTTTGACATAGGACATTAGAAAGCTAGAGGTGTCGTAGAAGTCTTACTACGGAAAATAACTAAAGGGGAAGTAAAAGCGCGCACAGAAAAAGTAGCTATATTCATGTTTTGTGTTTCCCATCCTTGGTATTGGTAGTGTTGGGTTTCAGAACTATTCAATCTGTTCAATTTTTACCATAGTTTTATCTAATTATTTACTTATTATAATTATTATTTTTAATCATATTTTGTCTACTTGTTGAGCCATAATTTCTTGATGCACTGGGTACAAATTCATTTTCTGGTACCATCATTAGTAGACAAGGGGGACAAAGAATGAACATGTTAAGAGGAGCATCACGTCCACTGCTAAAAGTTGGTGCATAGAAGATATTTGTTATATTTAAATTGAATAAATCCGTTATCACATGGTAGTTTTAGTTGTGCTTTTGATCTCTAAATAAGGTATTGTAAATTTTTGCAGCCTGTGATGTGGACTATCATTGAAACTGTATTCTTGCCATATGCAAACTCACGCCTTGGAAAAGGACTCCCTCTGCCCATTATTCATGGTTTCACCCTTCAGGATGCTGAAATAATTTGTTCAAATGCTGGAGTTACGGTTTGCAGTGATGTCACTTTTGCAGAATCATATGATCTTAGGCAGTCTCTCACCTACTTGAGTAAATGGACTCATAAACTCTTGTAAGCAAGAAAATGCATCAATTTCCTTTTGTGTAGTGTTGTTCTGTATGTATACTTGTAATTTTTTTACACGGCTGTTAAATCAAATGATGCCTGTAAAATGTTCAGTGAGCTGGTTCAAAATTATCATAAACTCTTGCTTCAGATTTAAGAATCATGTTCGTAAATGAAACAAATTTTCCTAGTGAATACCACTATGCACAAACAATTGGAAGGAAAAAGGATTAGCACTTGAAGGTTCTTGCCCGTGATGGTTTTATTGATCTTCAAAATTTCGAGATACAGTATCCATTTAAGGGTTATTTTAGTAGTGCTTTTCAAAACTGTCGAGGCCAATGCTTTAAGGGGGCGTCTGGCGACTGGCGCTGATGGACATTGATGGCCTGTCCAGGAAGCTTATAAGTTTTTCTGGTGTAGTAAATTTGACAGGACAGGGTTTGCATTATTTTGTGGTTTATCTATGGTTGCAGGGTTAAGGGAGGTGATCAGTGGCGAAGCTAGGTGCATTAGAGTGGGGTCAATTGACCCCATTGAAAAAAAAATAATTGTTTTATAATGTAGAGTAAATTTTAAATTTTTTAAGTATTATATATAAATTCACCCCACTCAAATTTTATAAATTTTTTATTATACGGGGTCAAATTAAAAATTTATAACTTTTTCAATTAAATTTTAATCACATGACTTATATACCATAAATATATGTATTTCTTTCTATAATATTTTAAAACTAAATAATCGATTAATTTATATTATTTTTCAAAATAATTAATGAATTAATTATTTATGAACAGTTGTGATTAAAAAAGTCTATTATGAGTCAATATAATGTATATATACCATATATTATTAATTATTATATTGTCATTGTAATATAGTATATATTATATATGTATGTGTGACCCGAGAGTAGGGTACAAAAATATTAAAAAAAGATTGGCTCATGGGCGTTGTTTCCGAACCCCCGTCAAATTATTTATAGCTTAATAACAATTTTAACTCTAGATACATTTCTGACTTT
The DNA here is from genome assembly GCA_947179155.2 of Hedera helix. Classification (NCBI taxonomy): domain Eukaryota; kingdom Viridiplantae; phylum Streptophyta; class Magnoliopsida; order Apiales; family Araliaceae; genus Hedera; species Hedera helix. The sequence continues at coordinate 37,303,679 of OX359268.1, forward strand.
GCCCCTGAGGTGATGGATCAATGTACAATAAATCGTGTTTATTATGCCCGGGCCAGAGGGCCAGTGTTTTGTTTTTTGGTATGTGAAAATTATGCCAGTACATATGTTTCTGCTCATGGAGAGCCAGTGTTTCAGTCTCTAATATATGGTTGTGTAGTCAAAATGGTATTTTACTTTGCTAGGTGGTAAAATCTAAACTGGGAGTCAAGTATTGTACCTTTACCATAATAAAAGAGAGACCGGGTTTCTTTCAACAGTTTTGGCCTAGCATTGTTAATTTTCTCAATCGTGAGGGCTCTATTGCTGATTTTAACAAAACTTTTATCTGCTTGATTCCTAAGATCAAGAAAGCTGATCATGTGAAATATTTTAGACCGATCAGCTTGTGCAATACTTTCCTACAAGTTTGCTGCGAAGGTTCTAGCGAATAGAATGAAAATTGTGTTGCCGACATTAATTACTGTGAATCAAAGTGCATTCGTCTCGGATAGACTGCTAATGTAATTGTGGCGTTTGAGATTTTACACTCTTTAAAGAATGAATATTGTGGTCCTCATGGTTTATTTCTCTGATTATGGAATGTGTTTCCTTGGTCTCCTCTTCTGTACTTTTGAATGGGTCGGTTTTGCTGGGATTCTCACCGGAAAGGGGACTAAGACAAGGCTGTCCGCTATCTCCTTATTTATTTGTACTGTGTTCTGAAGTTTTCTCTTTTTTGTTACATCGGAGAAATGACTCGGGGGTTCTCTCGGGAGTTTATGCTGCTTGCCATGCTCCTTCAGTCTTACATTTATTTTTTGCTGATGATAGTCTGCTCTTTGGATCAGCCATAAAGAAGAGTGTGAAGGTCTTGGGAAGATTATTGAGGACTATAGTTGTGCTTCTGGCCAAAGAATTAACTTTGATAAGTCCAATATTTGTTTCAGCAGTAACACCAAGGATGTGGATAGAGCTCTTTTCTGCCAACGGCTAGGAGTTGTGGAGGTGCAGGAGTAGGGTAAATATCTTGGCATGCTATCTAATGTTGGGTGTAATAAGGTAAATATGGGGACAAATGCAGAGTGTCCAAGGTGTGGAAACTATTCCATGCTTTGGTTGCTTGCCGGGCGGCCGATGCGTTTTGGTTTGTAAGTCCCTTGGGGATTAGATTTGAACATATTCTTCATGGAACCTTTGTCCATTGTTTTTTTTCTTTACACCAGCGGCTAGACTCCGAAAACTTTGCATGGAAATCCTGCCACAAATCCGTAGCAAGGTGTATCTAATAGTATGAGATTTTTCATGAATTTCGTTCCGCTAGAGCTGTGTTGAATACCTCAATTCCTACTAATCAGGATCGGCGTGCTAAGAAATGGCATCGCCCTTCTTTGGGGGTGATTAAAATCAATTGTGATGCATCTGTGAAGGGGAATGGTTTTATAGGTGTGGGTTTCATGATTCAGGATGCGTCTGGTTCTAGCTCAGGAGCGGGTGTTGATAAATTTCGTGATAACTTTGTGGTGAATAACGCTGAAGCTATTGCTATTTGAAGTGCTTTGATTTTTGCTAGAGTGTGGGTTTAAGAATATCTTGGTAGAAAGTGATAATAATAGTGTGATTAGTAAATTGAAGATGGAACATTTTTGATAAGATATATACCTCTATTATTTCTGATTGTAAGCTGTTGGTGCGTAATTTTGATGCGTTGGAGTTCATACAACTGTGTAAAGAGAGGATAGAGTTGCTCATGGTCTAGCGCAGTTGGCTCAAGTTTTTGATTTTCTTGTTCCTATGTTTTGGTTGGAGAACGTTCATTTTAGCATTCTTTCTTTGGTTGTTTCTGATATTTTAGAGGAATAAAATCTCTTGGTCTTTGGACTGTTTAATAAAATAAAATAAAAAATAAAACAAACCAAACCAAACCTCTGTTGAAACAATTCTTCTCCATCTGCATTATCTCCTATTTGTTTTCCACCCCATCAATGCCTTACCCTAATTAACTTGCAATCTTCGTTAAACTCAGCTCTATTTCCTCGTTAAAACCCTAAAATGGTGGCCAGATAAATTGCCGAATCCTTTCATCAACTCAGCTCACAAGACGTGTATTAAAAACGCACAGATGCAGAGCCAATAAATAATGACAAATCTGCAATTACAAAAATCTAGCCCCTTATAGCTCCAACATTTTTTAATGGTGATGGTCAACCAAAACCATGGCCTAACATCTTCGTTTCCTTGTTACTTCATTGTTCGTTGATTGATAAGTAGTACAACCATTCTTTGCCCATAGCTGCTGCTGCGGGGGGCGGAAATAATTTTCTACTAGTATATAACTTTTCAATTGGAGACGAGAAAGAAAGTAAAGAAAAGGCTACCAACAATAGAAGGATGGATGGATCAGAATGAAAATGAAGTGAGGAAAAGGCTAAAATATGGTGATGATGGGTTTAATATAGATGCGGAAACGGCGGATCCATGAAATTAACTCGACCAGATTTTGATTAATTTGGGGAGGGAGAAGTAATTTACTAGCTAGCTAGTATTAGTATGGATATTGGGAATTGAAGTGGGGTTCAAGAAATGCAGGAGATGGATGACAAAATATATAAATATGATCAACAGTCTTCTCAGACTCGGACCGATTATCAAATCAAAAAAGTTGTTGGGTAGATGGGTCATTGGTCCAACCAGTAATCGGACCGTTATTGAACCGGCGGCGTCATTAATATGTAATAAATAATAAATAATTAAATATATTAATTATTATTATATATTATATATAATATTTAGTAAATATATAAAATTAATCAATTTATCTACAAAAAAAATAAATTAAACTACAATGTTTATTTCATACAATTCAAATAAATACTAAATTTATATAAAAAAAAGATATTAAATCATAATCATAACTCAAAATTCAAGACTCAAGAGTGATAAAATCAAAACACAAATGAACATAAACATCTATAGCATATATTCAATTAAATTCGGTAAAAAAAATAAATCTATTTATACAATGTTTACTTTATACAATTCAAATAAATACTAAATCTATATGAAAAGAAAGATATTAAATCATGATCATAACTCAAAACTCAATTAAGGACACATTTAATCAAGTTCAAATGCTTAAATTTAAAATAATAATAAAAATATAGAGAACCGATAAAACCGGTGATCGGGTCACTGGGTCAACTGGTCCGACCGCCGGGTCATCGATTTTGACTGATTTTTGACCAAATCCGATTTTTTGGTTGACTGATTTTTTGGTTGAACCGGATCGGAGAGTCGACCGGTTCTGATTTTTTCCGGTCGGACCAGCGGTCCGGTCCGAGTTTGATAACCATGATGACCAATTCCTTCTCTCTTTTATTAACAAATCATGGACATAATTTTTTTTAATAATATAATATCTATATAATAATTAGTAACATTATAATTTATTTATTTAATACTAAATTATTAAAAACTCATTTAAAATTAAAAATTTAAAAGTTTTAACATTGAGTTTTGCTATACGTAATAATCCATACAATGATTCTTTGTGAAATAGTGGATCCCATGGGATAATTAAAATATGAGACATACCATTTTATAAAAAATTATCGTATAGATTATTATGTATAACAAAATTCTTTTAACATTATACAAAAGAAAATGAAAGAGCTCGGGTTACCATGCAAATGGCCACAAGCTCCCTTTGGGGTTTTTAAATATTAGTAATAAATTAATATTCCTAACTCCTACTTAGCCTAGGCTCTTAGGGAGAAATTATTTCATTCTCTTTTTTTAAATGAACAATATACTCTCTCATCTCACATACCTATAAGATTAGCTTGTGGTGGGGCCTGTAATGTCATAGAATTTTCACATCTTTATTAATTAAATTATTAATTTAATTTCCAACGAGTTAGTTTGCGAGATTATTTAAATCTTTTTATGTGATTAATTAATTATGTGATTAAATAATTATGTAATTAATTACTAAAATTAATTAAAGGGGGTCACTAATATGTTATTAAATTAGTGAACAAACCCTAAAGTTTTAATATCAAAAAAATTGATAAGTTTCCTATTAATTAAATATTCAATTAAATTGAATATAATGAGTGAATTAAATATAATAAATTAATTAATATGATTATTAATTAATGTAAATAATGTGAAATATTAATAATAATAATATTTATTAGTCCATTTAGTAATTTAATACTTATGGGTTAAAATATTTAATTATTTATTCAACCTATTTATTTATTTAATCATTGATTGAATAATTAATGTATAAATTATTAAACTAGCCCAACATGGGTCAATTAGTAGCCCAAGTGGGGAATAATAAAATTTGACAATTTAGTAGCCCAAACAATTTAATAGAAGCCCAATTGGTATTTTAAATTAAAGCCCAATGATTGGCCCATTTGAAAAATACTTAATAAAACTATTAATTATTAAAATGAGAACTTGGGACACTCATTTTGGGACATGAAGAAAGAGCTACCAGCCGACCAAGCATGCAAGGAGGAGAGAGAGTGTATTATTATTATTATTATTATTATTATTATTATTATTATTATTATTATTTGATTTTTCATTTAATTAATAAAAGGATTGCTTAGATTGATTTTTAAAGTACATAGGCACCATGCTTCTTTTTACCTAATGTGGTTAACTTGTGTAAGTATCCAATAGGTGCATGATGGGCTAAAATTATTAGATATATTATGTATCTATCATATTTGCAAGTATACTTACAATTTGGTAGTTTTGAAAGTCATTTCTCATCTTTTATTTTCAAACAAAATAGAGAGCTAGAGAGCATTTGAGAGGGTGAGAAAATTTGAGAGCAAAATACTAAGAGAAGAGAAGGAGTCTTGGTTCATGCCTTCAAACCTCATCACCTACTTTGGAAGAAAAAGAAAGATAGCCATTAAATCAAGGTAATGGTTATTCTAAATCTAAGTTTTATTTTTAAATTAAATAAATCATCATGTTTGTATAAACATGTTAATATAGTTATTAATGTGTAGTTGTAATATTTATGTCATGCTTGAGTTTAATATGCTTGGTTTGTATTTTGGTATATTTTATATGCTAAAATATGTATTTAATAGTGTGTAAACAAGTTTTGGAATTTATGTCCAAAAATATTTTTATAAAACTTAGGTTTGATGTTCTAATATTATAGAACATTAAATCATGAGAAAAACAAATTTTGAATCACTCAAAATGGAGTTATATACAAAAAGTTATGATTTATGGTAGTTTATGTGATGTAAAAATTTTTATAAAAAAATAATGATATTAAATCATGAAAAATTATTTTTTTCATGTTATAAATTAATATAAAGTGATTGGTAATTTTTTTGGATTTTTATTGAAGAGTTAAAGATTTATTGAAGGTATATTTTTATTTAAAATGTGTATGCCGGAGCACTGTTCACTGTCTGCAAGAAGAAAAAAAATTAGGAACAGTCCGCGCAATGCGCGGAAGCTTTTGCTGGGAAAAAACGCGGAGCCAAACGACGTCGTTTGGCTTCTGCGGGAAATTCACTCCGCGCGTACGCGCGGAAACCGTTTCCTGTTTCTCAAAAACGGCGTCGTTTTGGGCCGTGAAAATCTGTAACGCGCGCAATGCGCGGTATTTAGTTTTTCGGCGAAATTACATTTATGCCCCTCCGTGTTTTTCTTGGCAGAATTACCATTTTGCCCTCCGATCAGTTTTCTGATTATTTACGAAACTGCCATCGGTCCGATTTTTCAACTTAATTACGAAAATGCCATTCGGGTTAATTTTAATTAATTTAAATATTTAAAAATTAATTTAAAATTATAACAAAAATAATAATAATACAAAAATAATATTGGGGAGGATATTTTTCATTAAGTTTAATATTTAAATATTTTAAATATTAATCTAGTTGGCTAATCATGGTTAAGTTAAATAAATTTATTATTTATTTATTATTTTAAATGTTAATAATAAATAAAAATGATAAATTAGCAATTATTATTTAATGCCTATTTAATAATAATTAAAGAGAGATAAAATTTATAAATTAATTATTTATTATTTAAATGTTATTAAATAATAAATAAGGATAATTAAGTAATTAATTATTATTTAATTAGCATTAAATAACGATTAATGAAAATTAAGTTATTAGAGTAATAATTTATTATGTAATCTAAATAATAAATAAGGATGATTTGATTATTATTTAACCTTAAATAATAATTAAAATTAATTAAATAATTGATTATTATTTAATTGACATTAAATAATAATTAAAGAGGATTAAGGTTAGTAAACTATTATTTAATTTCCTTAATTAAATAATAAGTAAGGTTAATTACTTAGTTAATTATTGGTTGATTAACATTAAATTAAAGAAGGTTAAAATTAAGTTAATAATTATTTATTATTTAATTATAATTAAATAATAAGTAAGTACAATTAGTTATTATTTATTTTAAATAATAACTAGAGTTAATTAATTAATTTCTATTTAATCAATATTAAATAGTAATTAAAAAAAGATTGAGTTAATAAAATAAATTGAATTTAATTAAATAATTATAATAAGTTGTTTAAAGGTTTAATAAGTGTCCAACACTTAAGAAGAATATTTTCTAACTTATTAAATTATTAACCTAAAATGATTAAGTGTCTATAAGGTTAATAATATTGTTTTGACTAATGTAATTTATGTGTTAGTACTTATGTGGTAAATAAGTTCGTTATTAAGCGTATAATTATGCAAATACGTCGTACTAATTATTAGACCGACTTTATTAATGTTAGGTCTTTTAAAGCAAGTTAGTTAAAGCTAGACAATTATTGTAGCTGAGCAAACAGGCAAGTTCTCTAACCCTACTCAATTATTATCGTTGAACAAGTTTCCATACTTGTATTTATTGTTAAAGCTTGAAGTGGTTTAATTATTTAAAATTATTCCACATCCATATTGTTTATACAATCGCACTTAGTGCATTTGAAGCTTGTTAGTTCTTGATTCATGAACTGTATTAAAAATGTCTGAAGCTAATAGTTCAGCTAGACATTGCGTTTCTAAATTCAATAACTTGAATACTTTTAAAAGCTTATCCAAACCATTGTTGGGTGCGGATTTCTTATATTAGGTCTGAGAATTGAACAACCCTAAATTAGGGAATTTTGTGTCGGGAAACCGACTTTGGGCGCCAGTGACTAAATGTAATGCATATACAGCGGGTTGAATAGGCTGATCCCCTTGAAAACCAAACAACTCAAAGGGTCAGAGGAAACTCTATTATACCCTAGTTAGTTCAGGGTCCTTAGTGACCACTCAGCATTTTAAGATTCAAATATTCTGTTATTAAAATTTGAATCCTGTTTCATTCACAATTGTTATATCTATTGTTGAATCATTAATGATATTTCTCATTCATTCATGATATATTAAATCTATATGATTGTTCTAAACTTGCTGAGCAAACTAGTTGCTCATTCTTGCTATATCATGAACCATTTTTCAGATAATCCTGATTGCTCAAAGAAGGATAAAGGAAAAGGAAAGGCCAGAGCTTAAGTTAGTTATGCATGCTAATTAGAAGCTTAAATGTGTATTTACTATTGAAATACCTTTTGTAATTCCTTATGATAGGAACTGTTTGATGTTAAGGTTGATAGACCCTGGTATTGTAACCTTTTGAAGGGAACCAATATGTATTATTCCGCGATATTTAAATGCAATGTATGTATTTAATTGTTAGTAATGTGTTGAATAGTGAGAACCAAACTCGAGGTTATGGAACCCGGATTTGGGGTCGTCACAGGTTGGTATCAGAGCTGTAGGTTAGAAACGTTAGGATTTGCGAAACCTAAGTTATAACCTTAGTATTAAACTCATATCGAGTGCGTTAGGAGATGAATCGGGGAGATTCATCATGTTGTGTATTTTTAGAGATGGATTGAGAAAATCCATCGAGCCGAGATGTACATGATAAAATATCATTTCATTTCATCAATGAATATATTTTATTACTGTACTAACGTGTGTTATTGTTTTATGATATAGGATGGCAGAGATCGGACAGTCGAGTCGCACTGCTGAGGAGGACTATATTGATATCCATATGGATACTGCACAGCCGCTGGTGGCTGCACCCGTAGAGGAGCCAGAGTCAGATCCTGAGGAGGGGGATCGTGTGGAGCCCGTCTGGGGCGGAGTCATGGGGCCTTACAGTGAGGATGAGGCAGAGTCAGAGGAGTCTGAGGAGGAGGAGTCAGCTGATGGCATGGGCACTACTGCCGCTGACATCATAGAGGGACTGACCACTAGGAACGAGGAGCTGGAGGCAAGGGTCCAACATCTAGAGGAGCAGAACCTGACCCACCAGCACATGGAGGATCAGTATAGGGATGCGGCTCATCAGTTCTCTGGCGAGAACACAGAGCTGAAGGAGAGGATCTTAGGACTGGAGGATCAGATACAGGAGTACGAGGATTCGGTGGAGCACTTTGCAGTGCTGACACATCAGCTGGTAGATCAGGATGTGGAGCTGCAGGCTAAGTTAGCAGTAGCTGAGACTAGGTTAGCCGAGGCTGAGCTGAAGGTTCAGCAGGTTCAGGCAGAGAAGGCCGCCATCTGTGCACACTGGCAGGAGGCGATACAGGACCGTATTAAGATGGAGACACAGCGGGATGCCGCTCATGGTCAGATGATGGAGCTAGAGGAGGAGGTCCGCGAGAAGCGGGTGAGGACGGATAGACTTAGCTACGTCTACCGATCTTCATATGGTAGGCTTCAGAGCAGGGTGCACTACTACCCAGCTGAGGAGGGCCAGTCTATGCACACCATCAGCAGGAGCGTGGTGATGGCCATCGGGGATGAGGAGTATGACGACGCGATCCGTAGGGGGATGCGCATTCAGTAGTAGTAGTAGTTGTTTTCTAATTTCGTATGTAAATAGATGCAGTAGAACCCAACTTTTGTTTTATTAGAGGGTTAATATGTCACTAAATCCCAACTCTAGGAAGTTGTAGGATATGTCAGATCCCATCTTTTGTAGCTTCTCTGGGATAGAAGCATTTATAGCAGTATGCTTTTGATGTAAAGTGCTACGCACTCCTGTTTTAGCATATGAGTATAAATGCAGTTGAATTTATGTTTATATGCGTGTTGAAATAATTACTTGTATTTTAACTAAACATTGTCTAAGATACAAAATAATGAAATGAAAAAGATGAAACCAGTATAATAATGTAAATTTTTGTTTATAACAGAAAATGCCGCCACGTAGACAACCACCAAGGAACCAGGGGGTAGAAGAGTCAGTTAACAATGACCAGGGGGGACACAACGTAGACCCTATGCAAAACTTCGTCGACATGCTAGCTGAGGCAATGCAACACAGACACCCTGTTGTAGCAAATCCACCACCACCACCACCAACTCAGTTGACAAATTTCAAAGATTTTAAGGCGGTGGGACCGCCAGAGTTTAGGGGAACGTCGGATCCGATAGAGGCCCAGTCATGGATAAAGGAAATAGAGAAAGCGTTCGTTATCGCGAGGGTAGCTGAGGAGCAAAAGACAATATTTGCTACCTATATGATGAAGGGAGAGGCCAATTTCTGGTGGGAAGCCAATCAGAATAGGGCTGGCGAGGGGGTGGTGTCATGGACAAGATTTAAGGAAATATTCGATGAGAATTATTTCCCGAAGAGTATGAAAAGTAGGATGGAAGTGAAATTTCTAGAACTGAAGCAGGAAAACATGTCGGTACCTGAGTACGCGTCAAGATTTAATGAGCTGGCCAGGTTCGCTCCACATCAAGTGGATACGGAGGAACGCAAGGCCAGAAGATTCGAAAATGGATTGAGACCTTGGATATTCAACAAGGTAGCGGTACTGCAGATTGACTCATTCGCAACTTTGTTGGAGAAGTCAATCATTGCTGAAGGAGGAAGCGACGCATTAACCAAGTACAACCAGGATAGAAACAAAAAGAAAAATGAAGGGGGAAGCAAGAACAGTAATAGTGGGGGGAATAATAACAACAATAACAACAACAAGCGCAAATGGGACAACAGCAGCAACGACAAGAGCTCGGGGAATCAACAAGGAAGTGTTCAGAAAAAGCCAGCATGCAATATATGTGGAAAGAACCACTTCGGGGAGTGCAGGAAAGGGAAGAATACGTGCTATAATTGTGGGCAGGTGGGACATATTTCTCCAAATTGTCCCCTTCCAAAGAAAGTGAGATGCTTTTCTTGCGGAGCATCTGACCACCTGATAAAAGATTGCCTTAAGAAGAAGAATGACGGGGGTAGCGGCTACAAGGGCAATAACAACAAATTGGCTATCGGGGGACCGGTACCACAGAACAAGCCGACAGCCCGGACGTTCAATATGACGGTGCAAGATGCTGTGGGGTCAAAAGACGTGGTGTCAGGTATTATTCCGATCAATAATATAAATGCATATGTATTGTTTGATTCGGGTGCTACCTGTTCATTTGTGTCTGATGATTTCGCTAGACGGTTAGAATTGCCTAGAGACAAACTAGAAAACTCAATGAACATAGAAGTTGCTAATAAAGAGGTGATTCCGGTAGAGTACATACATAGAAATTGTTGTGCTGAAATCAGGGGTCAGAAATTAAATGTGAATCTAATTCCAATACGTCTGGGGGAATTTGATGTAATACTTGGGATGGATTGGTTGTTTAACCACGGGGCGATAATTGATTGTCAGAAGAAGTGCATACACCTTAAGACACCAAATAAGTCTAAGGTCGTATTTTATGGCAGCAAATCGTCAAGACAGTCTTCTTGTCTGACGATGATGCAGGCCAAGAAATTATTGAAGAAAGGTTGTGTAGGGTATTTGGCTCATGTGGTTGACACACAAGTGGTGAGTCCCGAGATGGAGCAAATACCCGTAGTTAGGGAGTTCATGGATGTTTTTCTGGATGTACTGCCAGGTTTACCGCCGGACAGGGAGATAGAATTTGTGATTGATTTAGTACCGGGGACAGCACCGATATCGAAAGCACCATATAGGATGGCTCCGGTAGAATTGAAGGAATTGATGGTGCAATTGCAGGAGTTGTTAGATAATAAGTACATTCAGTCAAGTGTTTCTCCATGGGGAGCACCGGTGCTGTTTGTAAAGAAGAAGGATGGATCGATGAGATTGTGTATGGATTATAGAGAGCTGAATAAGGTGACAATTAAGAACAAGTACCCGTTACCACGAATTGACGATCTTTTCGATCAATTGAAAGGGGCGAAGTACTTTTCAAAGATTGACTTAAGGACTGGTTATCATCAGTTGAAAGTCAGGAAGGAGGATATACCCAAGACGGCATTCAGAACTCGATATGGGCATTATGAGTTTCTGGTGATGTCGTTTGGACTAACGAATGCGCCAGCCGCATTTATGGACATGATGAACAGAATATTCAAGCAATACTTGGATAAATTTGTAGTCGTGTTCATTGACGATATTTTGGTGTATTCCAAAACGGAGGAAGAGCATGTTGAACACCTAAGATTGGTGTTGGAGATTTTACGGAAGGAGCGGTTGTACGCTAAATTTTCAAAGTGTGAATTCTGGTTGGAGAGAGTTCAATTTTTAGGTCATGTTATTGACAAGGAGGGAGTTTCGGTTGATCCGGCGAAGGTTGAATCGGTAATGAATTGGGAACAACCAAGGACGCCGACAGAAGTAAGAAGTTTCTTAGGGTTAGCGGGTTACTATCGGAGGTTCATTCAAGACTTCTCAAAGATAGCAACACCGTTGACCAACTTAACAAGAAAGACGGTAAAATACGTGTGGACGGAGAAGTGTGAGGAAAGTTTTCAGGAGTTAAAGAAAAGACTTAGTGAAGCACCTGTATTGACCTTACCAGACGATACAGGAGGTTTTACGGTCTACAGTGATGCATCGCACAAGGGGCTTGGCTGTGTGCTTATGCAAAACGGCAAAGTCGTTGCGTATGCGTCCAGACAATTAAAAGATTATGAGAAGGGATATCCTACCCACGACTTGGAGCTGGCAGCGGTAGTGTTTGCCCTTAAAATTTGGAGACATTATCTGTACGGAGAAAAATGTGAGATATTCACAGACCATAAGAGTCTGAAGTATATCTTCACACAGAAGGAGCTGAATATGAGGCAACGGAGATGGTTGGAATTGATCAAAGATTATGAGTGTGAAATTCTATATCATCCCGGCAAGGCCAACGTAGTAGCGGATGCTCTGAGTAGAAAGAGCAGGGAGAAATTGTTCATATTGACAGATCAAGAACAATTGGTTCAAGAGATGGCTCGAATGGAGTTGGAAGTGAGAAGTCCAAACGAGTCAATAGAAGTCGAGGTAAGCCCAACCTTGTTAGATAGGGTGAAAGAGGCTCAAGACAAAGATGAGGAATGTGACAGAATCCGGAAGAGGATGACCGATGGAGAAGAGGTCAAGTTTAAAATTGATAGCATGGGATTGCTGAGATTTGAAAATCGTGTTTGGGTACCACTAGTGCCTGAATTACGAGAGGAAATTTTGTAAGAGGCCCACAGTACGAGATACTCGATACATCCGGGGAGTACGAAGATGTATCAAGATCTACGTCAGCATTTTTGGTGGCCGAATTTAAAGAGGGAGGTTGCAGAATGTGTCAGCCGATGCCTAACTTGTCAGAGGGTAAAGGCCGAACATCAGAGACCAAGTGGATTGTTACAGCCGTTAGAAATTCCTGAGTGGAAATGGGAGCATATCACAATGGATTTTGTGGTAGGACTTCCAGCAACACAGAAGGGATATGACGCAATTTGGGTGATTGTGGATCGGCTAACAAAGTCAGCGCACTTTTTGCCGATCAAGATTAGGTTCAGTTTGGATCAGTTGTCCAAATTGTACATCAAAGAGATAGTTTCAAGACATGGGGTGCCGGTATCGATTGTGTCAGACAGAGATCCGCGCTTCACGTCAAAATTTTGGAGAAGTCTTCATGAGAGATTGGGGACACAGTTGAGAATGAGTACAGCGTATCATCCGCAGACTGATGGGCAAAGTGAGAGAACAATTCAGACATTGGAAGATATGCTCAGGGCCTGCGTGATGGATTTCAAGGGCAGTTGGGAAATCCATCTACCACTAGTTGAGTTTGCATACAACAATAGTTATCATGCGAGCATAGGCATGCCGCCTTACGAAGCTTTATATGGCAGAAAATGCAGAACACCTCTATGTTGGGATGAGGTAGGAGAACGCCGACTGTTGGGGCCAGAATTGGTTCAACAGACAGTAGAAATTATCAAGGTAATAAGAGCTCGGCTAGTAGCAGCTCAAGACCGTCAAAAGAAATACGCCGATTTACATCGACAGAAACGAGACTTCGAAGTGGGGAGTTTTGTGTTCATTAAGGTATCTCCCTGGAAAGGGAAGATCAGGTTTGGAAAGAAGGGGAAACTGAGTCCAAGGTTCATAGGACCGTTCGAAATATTGAGAAGAGTGGGTGAAGTAGCATACGAGGTAGCTTTACCTCCTGAATTGGAACATATTCACAATGTGTTTCACATGTCGGTATTGCGGCCATACAAACCAGACTACAAGCACGTTATCTCCTATGAACCAATTCAAGTTGGTAAGGACTTATCATATGAATAAGTTCCTGTTCAGATACTCGATAGGAAGGAACAGAAACTGAGAAATAAGATAATTCATTCTGTCAAAGTACTTTGGAGGAATCACGCCATTGAAGAAGCTACATGGGAATTAGAGGAGGAAATGAGGGCAAATTACCCGTTTTTATTTGAGTAACCTTATTTTTACAATTCCGAGGACAAAATTTTTATAAGGAGGGGAGAATGTAATGTCCTAGAATTTCCACATCTTTATTAATTAAATTATTAATTTAATTTCCAACGAGTTAGTTTGCGAGATTATTTAAATCTTTTTATGTGATTAATTAATTATGTGATTAAATAATTATGTAATCAATTACTAAAATTAATTAAAGGGGGTCACTAATATGTTATTAAATTAGTGAACAAACCCTAAAGTTTTAATATCAAAAAAATTGATAAGTTTCCTATTAATTAAATATTCAATTAAATTGAATATAATGAGTGAATTAAATATAATAAATTAATTAATATAATTATTAATTAATGTAAATAATGTGAAATATTAATAATAATATTTATTAGTCCATTTAGTAATTTAATACTTATGGGTTAAAATATTTAATTATTTATTCAACCTATTTATTTATTTAATCATGGATTGAATAATTAATGTATAAATTATTAAATTAGCCCAACATGGGTCAATTAGTAGCCCAAGTGGGGAATAATAAAATTTGACAATTTAGTAGCCCAAACAATTTAATAGAAGCCCAATTGATATTTTAAATTAAAGCCCAATGATTGGCCCATTTGAAAAATACTTAATAAAACTATTAATTATTAAAATGAGAACTTGGGACACTCATTTTGGGACATGAAGAAAGAGCTACCAGCCGACCAAGCATGCAAGGAGGAGAGAGAGTGTATTATTATTATTATTATTATTATTATTATTATTATTATTATTATTATTTGATTTTTCATTTAATTAATAAAAGGATTGCTTAGATTGATTTTTAAAGTACATAGGCACCATGCTTCTTTTTACCTAATGTGGTTAACTTGTGTAAGTATCCAATAGGTGCATGATGGGCTAAAATTATTAGATATATTATGTATCTATCATATTTGCAAGTATACTTACAATTTGGTAGTTTTGAAAGTCATTTCTCATCTTTTATTTTCAAACAAAAGAGAGAGCTAGAGAGCATTTGAGAGGGTGAGAAAATTTGAGAGCAAAATACTAAGAGAAGAGAAGGAGTCTTGGTTCATGCCTTCAAACCTCATCACCTACTTTGGAAGAAAAAGAAAGATAGCCATTAAATCAAGGTAATGGTTATTCTAAATCTAAGTTTTATTTTTAAATTAAATAAATCATCATGTTTGTATAAACATGTTAATATAGTTATTAATGTGTAGTTGTAATATTTATGCCATGCTTGAGTTTAATATGCTTGGTTTGTATTTTGGTATATTTTATATGCTAAAATATGTATTTAATAGTGTGTAAACAAGTTTTGGAATTTATGTCCAAAAATATTTTTATAAAACTTAGGTTTGATGTTCTAATATTATAGAACATTAAATCATGAGAAAAACAAATTTTGAATCACTCAAAATGGAGTTATATACAAAAAGTTATGATTTATGGTAGTTTATGTGATGTAAAATTTTTTATAAAAAAATAATGATATTAAATCATGAAAAATTATTTTTTTCATGTTATAAATTAATATAAAGTGATTGGTAATTTTTTTGGATTTTTATTGAAGAGTTAAAGATTTATTGAAGGTATATTTTTATTTAAAATGTGTATGCCGGAGCACTGTTCACTGTCTGCAAGAAGAAAAAAAATTAGGAACAGTCCGCGCAATGCTCGGAAGCTTTTGCTGGGAAAAAATGCGGAGCCAAACGACGTCGTTTGGCTTCTGCGGGAAATTCACTCCGCGCGTACGCGCGGAAGCCGTTTCCGGTTTCTCAAAAACGGCGTCGTTTTGGGCCGTGAAAATCTGTAGCGCGCGCAATGCGCGGTATTTAGTTTTTCGGCGAAATTACATTTATGCCCCTCCGTGTTTTTTTGGCAGAATTACCATTTTGCCATCCGATCAGTTTTCTGATTATTTACGAAACTGCCATCGGTCCGGTTTTTCAACTTAATTACGAAAATGCCATTCGGGTTAATTTTAATTAATTTAAATATTTAAAAATTAATTTAAAATTATAACAAAAATAATAATAATACAAAAATAATATTGGGGAGGATATTTTTCATTAAGTTTAATATTTAAATATTTTAAATATTAATCTAGTTGGCTAATCATGGTTAAGTTAAATAAATTTATTATTTATTTATTATTTTAAATGTTAATAATAAATAAAGATGATAAATTAGCAATTATTATTTAATGCCTATTTAATAATAATTAAAGAGAGATAAAATTTATAAATTAATTATTTATTATTTAAATGTTATTAAATAATAAATAAGGATAATTAAGTAATTAATTATTATTTAATTGACATTAAATAACGATTAATGAAAATTAAGTTATTAGAGTAATAATTTATTATGTAATCTAAATAATAAATAAGGATGATTTGATTATTATTTAACCTTAAATAATAATTAAAATTAATTAAATAATTGATTATTATTTAATTGACATTAAATAATAATTAAAGAGGATTAAGGTTAGTAAACTATTATTTAATTTCCTTAATTAAATAATAAGTAAGGTTAATTACTTAGTTAATTATTGGTTGATTAACATTAAATTAAAGAAGGTTAAAATTAAGTTAATAATTATTTATTATTTAATTATAATTAAATAATAAGTAAGTACAATTAGTTATTATTTATTTTAAATAATAACTAGAGTTAATTAATTAATTTCTATTTAATCAATATTAAATAGTAATTAAAAAGAGATTGAGTTAATAAAATAAATTGAATTTAATTAAACAATTATAATAAGTTGTTTAAAGGTTTAATAAGTGTCCAACACTTAAGAAAAATATTTTCTAACTTATTAAATTATTAACCTAAAATGATTAAGTGTCTATAAGGTTAATAATATTGTTTTGACTAATGTAATTTATGTGTTAGTACTTATGTGGTAAATAAGTTCGTTATTAAGCGTATAATTATGCAAATACGTCGTACTAATTATTAGACCGACTTTATTAATGTTAGGTCTTTCAAAGCAAGTTAGTTAAATCTAGACAATTATTGTAGCTGAGCAAACAGGCAAGTTCTCTAACCCTACTCAATTATTATCGTTGAACAAGTTTCCATACTTGTATTTATTGTTAAAGCTTGAAGTGGTTTAATTATTTAAAATTATTCCACATCCATATTGTTTATACAATCGCACTTAGTGCATTTGAAGCTTGTTAGTTCTTGATTCATGAACTGTATTAAAAATGTCTGAAGCTAATAGTTCAGCTAGACATTGCGTTTCTAAATTCAATAACTTGAATACTTTTAAAAGCTTATCCAAACCATTGTTGGGTGCGGATTTCTTATATTAGGTCTGAGAATTGAACAACCCTAAATTAGGGGATTTTGTGTTGGGAAACCGACTTTGGGCGCCAGTGACTAAATGTAATGCATATACAGCGGGTTGAATAGGCTGATCCCCTTGAAAACCAAATAACTCAAAGGGTCAGAGGAAACTCTATTATACCCTAGTTAGTTCAGGGTCCTTAGTGACCACTTAGCATTTTAAGATTCAAATATTCTGTTATTAAAATTTGAATCCTGTTTCATTCACAATTGTTATATCTATTGTTGAATCATTAATGATATTTCTCATTCATTCATGATATATTAAATCTATATGATTGTTCTAAACTTGCTGAGCAAACTAGTTGCTCATTCTTGCTATATCATGAACCATTTTTCAGATAATCCTGATTGCTCAAAGAAGGATAAAGGAAAAGGAAAGGCCAGAGCTTAAGTTAGTTATGCATGCTAATTAGAAGCTTAAATGTGTATTTACTATTGAAATACCTTTTGTAATTCCTTATGATAGGAACTGTTTGATGTTAAGGTTGATAGACCCTGGTATTGTAACCTTTTGAAGGGAACCAATATGTATTATTCCGCGATATTTAAATGCAATGTATGTATTTAATTGTTAGTAATGTGTTGAATAGTGAGAACCAAACTCGAGGTTATGGAACCCGGATTTGGGGTTGTCACAGGGCCTACAAGTATATAAGATAGAAGAATATGTTATTTACTTGCTCGAGTAGTATGGAATAATTTTTCCTTAGTAGATGGTTTATTAAGGATCCATAGTCTAATTAAACCTCATCCCATTTGTTTATATTTACTCGAAAAGTTCAAACTGTTTGAGCTCAATTTGAGATCATACATGCTCGACTTGATAACTAAATGAACATTAATCAAACCTTATTTCATACTCAATAAATTTTACAAATCAAATATAAGTAACTTAATATTCGAACCAAGAAGTCTTATGTCCTCCGAGTCGCATGGCGTTTTAATCAAAAAAACTTCTTGCGTAATTCATGCCTTTCTGTTTTTACGACCAGTAATTTTTTCTTGATTTCCATTTCAAATTGTTCTCTGGACTTTTTATCAATATGAGGTGTGTAGACACCCAAATTTTGCACTTCTCTACTAACCCTGGTAGGAGGGCAAAGTCGTCACTTGACCCGACATGCAAAAAGGAAGGTGGACCTCAACACGAAGTCACCCCAACGACTTACGGTCAAAGCCGCCACCACGAACAACGAGCATCACGTTATTTAAGGCAAGGCAAACAGTTGATCCAGAAGAACCTGATTTGATCACAAAAGATGACTAATAGCCACTACGCTTACGATGTTCGGGGGTCTCGCTCCCCGGTAAGCGAGCGGCTGCCCAGCTTGCCGGTGAGCTGCCCACCTGCAGATCAGCTATACATCGCCATTGTTGCGTCCGAGAGAAAAGAAGAAAGAAAATGGCGGAAATGTAGAGAGAGAAGGGAGATTTTAGAGAGAGAAACCTTCGGGTTTGGTAAAAAATGTGAGGAATCTTCATCGTTTGTTCAATCTTTACATTATATTGTGTCCTATTTCGATTTTCAAGTGTCAAAGCGGGTCTTTCATCATTTGAAATGTGAAAAAATCCAAGTTTATAGCATTTGAGGTTTTATATAGTTAGATCTAGTTCTCATTTCATCTTATCGTTTAAGTTGTTATAGATCTAATATTTGTGCATTTGTTGGGTGGATCTACTGTTAGATCCGAAATATTTGGTGCATTGCGATTTATATATTTTGATTTTGTGTATGTTGAAGTTATATCCGATGTAGTCGATATGTGTTTTGGATCTATGGATTAGGGACGGTTAGAGATGATTTATTGCGGATGGAATCTCCTCCTAACCTCCCGATGATATCCTTTTAGTTTATTTTCTAGCTTCTACGTATGTAGCGATGACGATGCATTTGTATTGTAAATATGTAATTTTTGGGCCTTAAAGCGATGTCGGATCGAAAATCGAGTTCAAGGCCCCGTGATAGTGAAAAATGTGATTGAAGGTGTTTGGGGCTATTTCGACGGCTCACATACCCATGGATAGCCCCGACACGTTTTGAATGCTTGTTTTGATTTACGACACAAAAAACGGTTTTTCAAAATAAGGCAAACGATGAAGATTTTCTAAAAGGGATCAAATTAGGATATTAGATGCACGAGGTTAAAAATTAAGAGTTTTGACGAACTTTGATTTCGGTTTGATGAAAAGGCTTCAATGGATTTTAAAATATCATACAAAATGATTTCGTAAATATAAATAAATGTTTTCATTAAACTTTGTGCATAGGGTTAAAGAGTTCTAGAAGTTGTCTTCGTTTTATTTAAATTTACTGTTAAAAAGCAATGTATAGTCTTGATTCCTATTTGACAAAAGTTTAAAAGTTCTTGTTTTCTATAAACGACACCTAATAAAAATCCTCATCGCTTTCAAAGTAAAAATCAACATTTATTGTGAAACAAAGCCTTGTCATTTGGGTCAAAGGACGTCTAAAACGCTTTCAAGATAAAGCACATTTGCCATATAAAATCCAAGCAAAATTCACCACAAACATTCACCTAGGCACGCACGCACTCACCCGCAACTCACACATTTTCGGATTTAAAAGGATAGGAAAACATCGAGACTGCGGTAACCGTGTTTCACGGAAGTCGGGGGGTGCCTAACACCTTCCCCTCGCTTAAGCAAGCTTCGAACTCTATGAATCTCGGTTTGCGGACCAATTAACTCGGAGTCACACATGAGCCAGCGATTAAGAAAACAAAATTCGGATGAGTTGGTACATCCAATTAAAATATACCAACTGACGACTCTGGTCAATTGGCTCATTATAAAATCGACCTTTCGAAACTCCGTCGACACTTAAGTCGACCCTTTTCAAAAAAAATCACATCTTAATCTAAAGGCTAAAATTGGAAAGAGCTTTTAATAATAAAAAAACGAAACGACGAAAAATCCCGGCGTCGACAAGGTGATTGTAACCCAGTATATAAGACTCGTAATTCAGGCAATCCAATCTTTCGTGTATAAGACGGAAACCCCCAAAAAGGATTTTCCAAAAATGAGTGATCAAAAGATCGAATCACCCCCCCCCCCCCCCTCCCCCTCCCCTTATGTTTCTAACCATGGTTATGTTTCTCTCAATAAACTATAAAATAATTAACATTAGGATCAATTTTTACTTGGGCTAATTTAATTTTTTTATAAAAATTTATTTTTTTATGTAAGATTTATTTGAAAATCAATAATCAGATAACTCATCGTCTTACTCAAAATTGAAGGTCTAAATTTACTATCTCATACCATATCTGATGTGTATCTCTCTAATTCTATTTTTTATTCAATTTGTAGTACTCCTTCTATATCATAATTATCAACACACATTTTTTTATTTATCAAAACTCACAATATCGTTTGATTTTCTAATTCCTCTTTATAAAGCGTGTGGTGTTGGTTAAGAGTATTTCAAGAATGCAAGTTATAAAATTTTTAGTTAGTGAAGACACCCACTATATATTAAAATGATGAAGTTGATATGATAATCGGTAAATTTGACATTTCACTTCACAAAAATTTCTTAAAAAGAAAGTGTTATAATTTTTTTGAGACTTCCTAAAATATAATGTGTTGCAATATGTATGAAACCAATAGAGTATAAAAAATGATTGACAATTTTTTTTATCCTATTATATATATATATATATATATATATATATATATATATATGCATGCAATTTAAATAAAAAATATTATATAAAATCTACTCTGCCTTCAAAAGTAATTAGGGAGGATCAACTACTGTTAAGAAATAGAGAATTTTTTAGTATATTTATGTGGGGTACGATGTGAATAAGATAAGAACTTATTTATTCTCTATTTTCTATTCTATTTTTCTAAAATTATGTGAAAAATATAATTTAAGACATATTTTTATGTAAACAGAAAGATTACAAAATAATAGGAGACGTAATTTTTATTTCCTTTATTATAATTAATTTTATCTACTTAAACTAGGTGCTTGATTATTAAAGCTGTTACATAAATGGGATATAATGAATATTACTCATTCCGTCCAAGTTTATTTGTCTAAGTTTGAAAATATATACTTGTTAGGAAAAAAATTTATTTTCAAAATATCTATGTTAACTACTCTATTATTATTTTTTATTTTAATTAATCTCTTAACTCTTTCTTGAAATAATAAAATAGAGGAGATAAAAAGAAAAAAAATGGAGTATGTGAAAGTTAATAGTGTTAATCTTTTTAATATATGTCATGTAGTTTTCAGCAAAAAAAAAAATTCTAAAGTTAAATGAGGGTAATAGTGAAAAAATAAGGTCAAAAATAGTATTTTCTCAATTCCAAATTATAAAATCAAAATTAACTCTTAAAAAGTCAATTTCAAATGTTTTTAAATTCAAAACTGACATGAATTCATTTAATTTATGTCAATACAATTATGAATACTATAAATTACCTAAAAAAGTATTATTAGTTATAAGATTTATTATTTTAAAAACTTAAATAAATCATGCCAATTTTAAATTTAAAAATATTTCAAATTAACTTTTAAAAAATCAATAATAATTTTATAATTTAAAACACATGGAGTATTGAAATGAAAAGAGAATAAATAAATTTGAATAAAATAATAGAAAAATTAAAACAAATAAACTTAAACGTAATAAGTACTTTTCTTTCGAAAAGTAAATTAGTTTCATTTTAATTCTTCCGATGTGTAGCGTGGTTCGATGAAATTGTGAATCGGGAGTTCAGTCACCGACAGCGTACCGCAGAGGGAAGGGTTGGGGAGGAGAGGAAAAGAGTTTTGAAACGTCTTGGTAATTAATACATGCATCGATTAATAAACCATGAAATTTGTAAAGTATCATTTTATATATACAATATTCAATCACAATATCAATTATTATATTTTATCTTATTATTAAAAAGTGAGACTTGATACGAATTTTTGTATCATAATCCACTTTTTAATAATAAGATAAAATATAGTTATTAATTTTTATAATTAAATATTATGTAGATATACTTATCCATTTATAAATAAAGTCCAGTAACTTCCGTCCCCAAAAAAGTATACTAAATTTGTCCACGTCTTAAAATACATATGTTAATGTGAAATTTGTTACCAACATTAATGTACCACAAAATGTATAAGTTTCATATATGAATAAGGTGGGTATATATAAAGCATATTAAGATCATAATATATTATTAATAAAATATTTAAATTAGATTTCACATATTAGTTATAACCACTGTTTTTTCTCCCAAAAAAAATATTCACATCATGTATCATCTTAGTACATACAATCTAATTTGAATTTTTTGAAATAAGTTCGTAAAATTTAAAATTTTTACGGTTACATATAAGAATTATGATTATATTAACTAAAAGTAAATATATTCCTTTAATTTAAAATTTTAAAATTTATAAGTCAATTTAGAAAGGTCAAAATGAAACTCTTTATATGGTGCGTGATAAATAGTATTAGTATTTAATTCTATGATAAGGACCAATGACAAACTATATAGAATTATATGCCAATTTTACATGCTAATTAAGAGCGTATGGAAAAAACACATAATCATATCCTGAAATGATAAATTTGGCATGGGGTAGAGTTTAGAGATCGATGTTCTCTAAATTGGTTATACAAGGAGGAGGAGGAGGAGCGCCCATGATCAGGTTGGTCTAGGGATGGGTGATTACTTTGTTTGAGAGTGGCACGAGACAGTACATGATATATACACTCTAATTTTATTAGGGAATTGATATTTTTACAAGAAAAATTGATATTTTTATAAGACTCTATTTACATAAATAGTAAATAAGACCTAACTTCATATAAATAGAGTTTTGTTAAAATATTAATTTCTCTTACAAAAATATCAATTACATTTTATTACTCTCAATAATGTGCGAATGTGACGGGGGAGGTGGGGCAGCTCATTGATTGAATATTTGGATTCAAGCCCAGCCAATTTGGTTTACTCGTTATGTTTTTTAGGCGACTTGTGTAATCATGAAAGTTTTTAATCGAATTATAATTCTGAGGTACGTGCATATATGATGTAATTAGAAATTAAGAATAATTTCACCTTAATTCATTTTATCTAAACGCATAAATTTTCTGGTCGCAAATTCTATTGTCATATATTTGTTCACGTGTATATTATTTTTCTTTTTTAAAGCTCAAAATTAAAATATAAGTTCCTCCATTCAAAATTAGATCATACAAGCCAAGGCCCAACAAATAATTAATTTTTATTTTTACTCCCTTGTATTCATTTCAATTTTTGTATAAGTGAGTGATGGTGTTTATTCTGATGTGTTTTTTGGTACACCGTTACTCAGATGATGAATCAAAAGGTAAAAATGCAAATTCTCACGTCGAATAAATATGACCAGAAATTTAATATACAATCTATATACTGATGGGCTACTTCAATTATAGTCAATTAGTTTGAGTTGAATTTTTTGTATACAAGGGACAAATAAGACCAACCCTTTTGCCAGAAAACTCATTACTGTAAACCCTTTTCCCTTGTGTAAATTTCAAGCGTCTTCTTAGAACTAACAAGTTAATTACCACTAAATAGAACAACACAGAACATTAAGAAATAAAACAAAAAAGAATTATACTAATACACGTCAAAATGCCACAACTTTAAATTATACAAATATTACACTAATACATGCACCCGCATAGTTATTTGATGCATGTATTAAAGACCCATGCATGTCAAACATTACTGATTATTAAAGAAATTATTTGATCTTGTAAATAAAATACCTATACAGAACATGATCGTTATTGAAAAACTTGCATATATGGCAGGGTAATGAAACTTCATGCTATATATGAGCAGCGCATCTCAGGCAGGCCTATGAACAATTCAGTCTCCACATCCGAGCTTTGACTACGTCGGCTGAATGGCGCAATTTCTTTCTGTTTCGCATTTGTTAGTGGCCATGATTTCACAGCTCCAAACTAAGAGTATATATATATCATAAAGAAAACAAATATTATTAACATTAATATAGGTATTCGTAAAACAAACGCCTGAATATTTAAGTGGATTGAAAGGCAATATATCGTCTGTCACTTTTTCTTTGTTAGTGTCGTGAATCAAAAGTTTTCAATTTCACTTATACTACTAAATTTAAGAAAATAAATCCTTTAAAAAGTTACCTTTTGGGTTAACCTTGCATTTTCTTCTGACAAAAGTCTCTCCTGGATTAGAGAAGGGGATTAAAAATGTAATATATTGTTGATGAAACCCTAGTAGTTAATTAAACTAATTAACAAATGCATTGATCAAATTAAGCTCCACCACACACCATACCTTTGCTTTTAGCTTTTCTATTTCCTCCTGGAATAACTGAGCCTGGAAGTAAACCAACGAACAAATATTGTTTGATGTCAATTGTTTCTTTTTCAGATCATTAGTCGTTCACAATATTTGACTGGGATGACCGAATGAGCAGGTCGAAAATTATGAAAAAATAATCTTAAATTTTAAATACATTTTTTAGTATGATGATATGTGGCATATATACCTTTCTTGCCCTAATGTTTCTTAAGCTTAGTTCCAGCTGGCTGTCTATTTCCTGAAGTTCCTCCATCGAGCATGAACCAATATTTTGCCCCAAAAGCTTCCTGTACATCCCAAATTCTAATGTTAAAGCAAGAACCCTAGAAATTTAACATTATAAGTATATTGCATAAGTAGTACATATGGAATTAAAGGAAAATTAAGTAACAAGACAAGAATTTATTAACCGTTGAGAAACTTCAAGGAGCTCTATCTTCTTGAAAATAGTTGCTGTTTCATGCTTCAAATGCTGTAGAACCAAGTATTTGAATTAATCAGAGAAGAATTAACGACTCACTGTATTTTTGTGAATAGCCACGTTGATCATTGAGAATTCCTAGAACTCATGCAGAGAATAACAATGCATCTGATGTGATTAGGTCAGGAGTTCGGACATTAATTAATAAATTAAAATTAGGCGGGAGCTTGTATTGTCCATCGTCACATCCAATTTCATTATTTCAACGCTCTCATTGTAATACCATTCAATAAGCTCCTTCTAATCTTATAATCCCTCTGCCCAGAATGATAGTCTTATTATTTATATTTGACTCACAATTTATTTTTATTAAGACTATAATTTGTTCTTGCAAAAAAAATTAAGTAAAATTTTGGTAGTTAGCAAACCTTAGTATGCTTAAAAAAAATGTCAAGTAGTCATTTAGGAATCTTATTTCTTGAAGGAGAGAGTGTAAAATTACAATAACAAACTCTATGGAAAGGACTAAACTTGTGAAATATTTAACTTTGCTGACAAAGAAACTAAGAATTCTAGCATTTTCATGCCTAAAATAACGTAAATTTAGAGTTCCTAAGGTCTTGCAGCAGGCTGGTTAGCTGCTGTAACAGTGTTTGACGCCTGAATATATAGCATGAATGGCTTATTAACTATATGCATGATGAGACATATATACTTATGATAGGATAAAGAATAGAAATCCAAAGACCAGACTCGGGAAATTAAAGCATGCATGCATGCATGTGCAGTAATTGTCTTAAAGAAAGATTTGGTTTCTAAGGATACTATTACCACTTTAAATGCACAAAAACATGACATATGTTGCATTAATTAATATCCAGCTTAGCATGGAGTAGTAATAATCCTATATAAACAAACAGCAGCCTTTTCCTGCATGTTCCTTGTTTCTCCAACAAATTTGACACTTAATTTTACGTCTTCTAAAACTTTCTGACAACTAACAAACATGCATAGGATGGAATAAAATCTTGAGAAATGTCTTGTTTAGCGGATAGCTCATAGTTTAGATCCTGATCTATACACAAGTTATGAACAAAATTGACGCAAGTAGCCTAACCTGCATGTTTTGTTCAATTTCAGTAGTATCATTGCTTTGTTCTTCTTTTGCATATTCGCGGTATCTCCCTATCGTCTTTTGTATGCTGATACATCCAAACATAAGATGCCATTAATGATAATAATAATAATTAATACATGTTTTTAACTCAAGACAATGAAATTTTAAACTGTATTTAACAATACCTAGAGTAACATAGATCACAAAATCCAAATCCAGGCTTCCTTTTTTTTTTTTTTGGACATGAGAAAAAAATCCAGGCTTATTGAAAAATGAAAATCAATGTTATCAATAACTAGACAAATCAGCCAGCAACTCCTTCAGCTGAAAAAACCACAATTACAAGTTCATTTTGCAGAATTTAGGGGAATCACTTTCAATCAAGAGTGTACATAAAATAGTGTTGCATCTGCATACTATGCTCGACTCTAAGGTAGCCCATATATAAGCTTCTTTTAGTTCTCTACAATCTGTTAACAAAATTCACAGGAGTCTAGGCTCTAGACTAGTGCGTATGGCATATAATTACTACATTGCAAGAATCTTATCAACTGTAAGGGGTTCTTTTGCTAGGACATACTTCTATTTTCACAAATGGCCTTACAAGAAGAACAGTAAAACACCATGTCTAAATACTCCAAGGGCACCAAAGTTGTTATTAGTTGACTTTATTTTAGATAATAATGTATCAATGCTCGGAGAGTTCTATGTTTTAGATAATAATGTATTTTTTGTTCTACATTTTATTTTGAGAATTTTTTAAGTCCCTTTAACCCATAGTACCCTCGGTGACTCTCTACATTCTTATATTAAGTTGAACCCACGTAAAGAGATGTAAATATAAATTAAAGCCAAGACTAAAATGTAAAATTGTACTCTTTGTTTATTGCCTTGTGAAGTTCTCATTTGTGAGTTAATGGTATTAGTCAAAACACTTTCTCAAGTTACAAATCGTAATGTAGAGTGTACCTTTTTGGCTAATTTCGCATTACTAATTATACCTCAACCGTGTGGTTTGCATCATTAATTGCACTTTGAAGGAAGGATTTTGCTAATTATAATCAAATTAAAAATTTTAAAAACACAGGCACAAACAAAATGGATAATTTTGTATTTTAGTCAAAACCACTGCATGAAGAAATTAAACAATCAAATTGGTCTAAGAGAGAGCAAGTCTAAGCATTAAGTAGATCCTCACAAATATTAAAGCTACATAAGGCTTAGCTTATACTTGATCCGATTATACCTCTAGGGGCGTCAATTTGTGACATGCCACAAATACGATATACAAATATACAACTAAAGCATTAGTATTAAGTATATATAATTTTCTTCACACCAATACATTTAATACGAAATTTAAATGAGTCAGACACATGTTATCAAGGATTTGAAATTTTTAATTTGATTAGACACATTTATTAAAAATAATTATGAAATAAGTATAATGTGATGTTATCATTTACCTTATATATTAAGTTTTAGTTTTCTTAGTTACTTTTTTAAGTATGTTATTTTATATGTTGTTAAATATATTTTTGTGATGAGTAAACATTTAAGTGAATTGTGTTGTTTTTTTTTATCTTTTTCTTGATCAGCAAAAGATTTATCAATTTATTTAAAACTAAAAAAATACATATGTGACAAATTCATAATTTGCAGATAGAGCCACATACATGGTTCATTATATATAATGTGAAGAGCAATACAAAAGAATACAACAAAAGCTCAACACCGAACCCAAATGCAAAAACTCCATGACTTGCTTTCTTGCAGGCTAAGGATCAATGCAAGTACTTGAGTTGCATTTTTTTATTTAAAAGTTTTAATTTGTGTATGTAGGCAAGGAAATTTCGTACCTACTAGGGTTAAGGCTTCGTGTCAGGGTTGGAGGCGAACAATCTGCGAAGAATACGGAATTGATTGATCGATCAGAGAAGGAAGAAGAACGGGTGGGCAATCACTCGAATAATACAAGACAGAACTCTTGGGGGTTCTAGAGTAATATCTAGCGCCCAAGGGTCTTTCGTGTGTTTTTTGGAGTTTCGAGAGAATTCAAGGATCAAAAGCTTTCTATGGCGTTTCGGGTCTCGAGAGAATTCAAGTCCAAACTTCGAGGGTCTCAAGAGAGAATTCCCTAAAGAGTTGTTTGGTTCCAAAAGTCTCTTCCTCTTGAAATGAGGGGGCTATTTATAGAGTCCTAGAAAGGAGGTCATGGCCATGCATGTGACTTCGAGAGAAATTCCATAAATACCCTTAGTCGCAGAAAAATTTCTATAATACCCTTAGTTACCCCAGTAATACCCAAATCATCTAGTTCTTCTAGCCGTCAATCCAATCCCTCAACCAATTTTCAAAATGAGTTGCCTCCATAAGCTTTCTGCCCCAGGACTCGTGGAGACCTCTCTCAGGTCTCGTTCATTTATTTTTGACTTTTTCATCTTAGTTCATTTAATTCTTTAGGTCATACGACCCCTAATTTTGTACTTGGGCCCATAGTGTACTAAATAGGTCGACACATTTAACACGATTAGTAAAATGATTATTGATAGTATTGAGAATCTTGACGTGGTTAATTAAACAATTGTGTCAGTATTAATCTATTTAGTGAAATACTTATGATTTGACACAATGTAGATGAGAAATTTCGTACCTCACTAGGGTTAAGGTTCGTAGTGATCGAGGAGGCGAGAAATCAGCGAAGAGTATGGAAATCGATCGGGAGATTGAAAAGAGGAGAAAAACCGGTGAACAACTACTCGAATAACATAAAACAGAACTCTCGGGGTACCAGTGCAATTGCTAGTGTCCAAGAGCATATCATGTATTTGAGGTCTTGAGGGAATCCAAGTTCAACTTTGGGAGTCCAAGTGTAATCACGAGTATCCCAAGTTAGAACTCAATTCAAAGTCGCCAACAAGTTCAGAGAATATTCAAGCTCCCTTGTGTTTTGGTGAGAATTCTCTAAGTGGCCAAAATTCCCTTTCTTATGAAATGATGGGGCTATTTATAGAGTTTCATGTGTTAGGCATGTGACTCTATGACAAATTTTAAAAATACCCTTACTAGTAAAAAAAATTCCTAAAATACCAATGGTTACCCGGATAATGCCCAGATCGTTCAATTCTTCTAGTCACCAATCCAATTCCTCAATTGATTCCCAAAATGAGTTACCCTCATGAGCCTTCTGCTTAGGGACTCGTGATAGCACCTCTCATGTCTCATTTTTTAAGGTTTTTGCTATTGAATTCAGAAAATCGCGCCGAACAACTTTACTGTCGAAAAATCCCAAAGAAGTTTGGCATAGAGAGGACAAGGGCAAACCCTAGGGTTTCGCTCCTTCTTCAGCTTGTTTTGTTCGTTTTGACTTTTCTTGATCAATTTTCATTTATTTCTCTTGATTCTTGTTCTTATGAAAAGTTTATCTTCTCATAGAGGAGTTAAGGACAACCACTTTTAAGCCCTCACAAGTTTCTTTGATTTCGAGTTCACTATTCGTTCATCGAATCGCTCGAAAATTGTTCGAAACAAAATTTGAAAAATTAAAACGTTGCGACCCCTAGGGGACCGAACCCTAGTCCTATGGATCCTTTAGGGTTTTTGCTCCTTTATTGGTTTTTTCGTGTTTTATCCTTAATCCGTCATTGCATGGTTCAAAATACAACTTTCAAGAACACGAGTCGGCACGCCCCCTAGGTGGCCGAACCCTAGGGTGGCCTAGGGGGACACCTCCCTTTTCGCTTTCTTTTCCTTTTATTTTCCTTGTTTCATTTCGGTGATTCAAATCAAGTTCAATCGAAGAAGTTACGGTTATAATTCAACCTAATACGAGACCACCTAGGGTGGCCGAATCCTAAGGAGCGAACCCTAGAAGGATGTCTTAGGTTTTCGTCTTTTCCTTGTTCGTTTTGTTCTTGTTTCATTTTGGTAATTCATATCAAGTTCAATCGGAGAAGTCATGGTCGGAATTCAACCTAGGGGTTCAACCTTAGGTTTTTCTGTCTTTTGATCGTTCGTTGTCCGTCGTTCGTTGATAATTTATTTCCAATTTTTTCGGCTTTTCATTTCATTCTTTAGGATTATATGTGAACCTCAATTTATACTTGGGCTCACATACGATATAAATTCGCCTAACACAACATCTACCCTAGTCTAAGCAGTCAATTACTAATATATTTTCCAATACTGCAATCAAAATCAAAGTGGTGGCCTGGAGTTAATATATATATGCGGTTGTTAACTCTACTCTTACAAATAAATATTTATTTTATCATCATGATTCATGCATGAATATCTCTCGGTATTTGACCTTTCTTTTCTCTCATCACTGAGATAGTAACTAAAGATGTTATTACGATTGTGAACACTATTTATAAAAGCTAGAACAATCATTTTATCATCATTTTTGAATTTACATTTTTAATGTAATTCAGAAATTGGAACTAAATTTATGTGTATAGACACTAATACACCCCATTACGACAACAAAACATAAGATGGTACTGATAAATTACCCTAAAGCAATTATGAAATTTCCACTCTCATATATACTCTCCACAACTCCTAGCTAACTAGGCCTCTTTCTTTAGTTCACAGTAATCATATAGGTTTTCTAAAATTAAATTGTATTTTATATAAAAATTATCCTCCAACAGTATGCAACAGTGTAATCGTCTCAAAAGAATATAGTTTATTACTTATCAACGTAAATCAACTCAAGTAAAGTTACAATGTTTAAGGTAAGAAAGTTACTCCCGTTAGTCACTTCTAAAATTAGAAATATATTTTGACTTAAAAATTAGAGATACATTTTGAATTTTTATATCCTAAAATTTTAAATTGATATGAATTTATTCAAGTTTTGGAAATAACAAATATGTTAATTAATAATATTCTTTAGTTAGTATACAATAGTTATATTTTTATTACTAAAATCAAATGCTCCATCTGTTTCAAATTATAAGATCAATATTAATTTTTAAAAAGTCAATTTCAAATATTTTCAAACTCAAAATTAACATGAATTCATTTAGTTTATGTCAATACAATTATGAATATTATAGACTAGCTAAAAAGTACTAATAGTTATAAGATTAATTATTTTAAAAACTTAAATAAATCATGTCAATTTTAAATTTAAAAATATCTCAAATTGAGTTTTAGAAAGTCAACAGTGATCTTATAATTTAGAACGGAGATAGTATTAAATTAATATCTTTTTGCAGTTTAACATTTTACAAATTGACTTAAAAGTCAAAAAAATTCTAGTTCTAGACATTAACATATATCGCATGCTAGACTGCAAATCAAAAATTAGTTTTCAAATAAATATAAGTTATAGTCCTATGGCAGGGATTTGGGAATAAAAATTTGAATAGAACCTAAGTCCATTCTAGGATAACTCTAGTTTGATTAAAGCGAAAATTAGGCAGAGTGAAGCAAAAATTAGGAAGATTGACTGTAGGGATTTAATGTTATATCCCAGATATTTACAAAAATTTGTAGATAAGATTTTAAATTATTAATTAAATGTTCTAGTTTAAAACCTAGAGTTGGAGAGGTGGAATGTGTAGAAAATGGGCAAACATTTTTTTTTAACATAATTTATTAGTTAGAAATTAAATGTGGAAATATTGTTAATGACGCATGTAGAGAATTTATTAAGGAAATAAATTCAATTGAGAAGTGAAGGTGGTTATATTAATATTTATATATATACCTAGAGTGGTGTTTGTTAGTCAAACAAGATGATGCGTTAAGTAAATTAAATACTCGATAAAACTAATAAATTAATTAGTTTAAGTATGGATTAATAAGGAAGGTCATGTAATATAATTAATTGAGTTAATTATATGAGTCATGAATTAAAGTTATGATTAGCAAGTAGAGAAGTGAAATATTGCCTAGCATGACAATATTAAGAAGTTATTTAATTAAGTAATTAACTTAATTATTGAGTTGTTGTATAGAATCCATTAATGGATTTAAAACAAGCCAAATATGGGAATATTTGCTTGAAGGTGGTTAATTAAATAATAAGCCTAAATGTTATGTTGATTAATAGTCCAAGAGGTAATTAATATAAGTTCAATTAATTAATGTTGGCAAGTATTGTATATAATGGGGTGGTAGTCCAATTAAATAAATTACCTAGCCCGAGTTATAAAAGATGTGTAAATTGTGTTGGGTAGCCCAAGTAATTAAATAAGAGCCCAATGCAAAGTAAGTTGTGTAGCTCAAACACTTAAAAGTCCAATGTTGGTCAAAGTGTTGGGAAATATTGTTAAGTGTAGAGAATTAACTAATGTAGGGTTAATTGAACAACCCTAGTTGGTAGAAAGAGAGAGCATTAACCAAACATTGGTTAAATGCTAGGTGAGTGAATTTGATGATGAGAATTAACTATGGATGAGTTAATTGAGTAACCCAATGTGGTAGAATAATTATAGGCAAGGCTAATTGGATTATATTATAAGTCCAATTGATGTATTAAACTAAGTTAAATAAATTAACCTAGTAGTCCATGTAATTAATTAAACCTTGATTCAGGTTATAATTAATCAAGCCCAGTACTTGTTTTAATTAAATGTAACATAAGGTATTTAATGTTAGCCCAATATAATAATTTAATTGAGTCCAAACCAATTAATTGGATGAGCTCAATATATTAAATCCTAGAGTCCAATGTGGAGCCCAAATGGTAGTCAAAGTTATGGTCAATATATATATATATATATATATATATATATATATATATACTTATATAATGATATAGGATATAAAAATAAAGCTAAGTTGGTAAAATTTATTGCTATTCCCGAATTTTGAGAGGGCCCCATATGAAAATGTTAAGTGTGGCTTCATTTTGCTTATTTTACACTCCAAAAGTTACTTACAAAGAATCTTGATGGAAGTCTTTCATGTTAGTCATTCAATCAAGTATTTTCCCTTAAATCAAGCCAAGTTTTGATGGTTGCAAGTAATGTTGGTCAAATTGTATAGATATACATATTGTATGTAATAAAAAAAGATGATAGAAAGACCTATAAATAAAGACATTGATTCATGTATTAGTGTTTGTTCATTTATTTCACCAAATATAGAGAGAGAAACTCTAAAGAAAAAGTAAGTAAACATTTGGGAGATTGATGATCCACCAAGAAAAAATGCTAGAGAATAGTCAAGGAAGAGTCTTTAGCAAGTTCATATCAAGAGGAAGAAGAGCATCCATGTTTAAGAGGTTAAAAAGTACTCTAAACCTTCTTTAGTTCATTTTTTAAAGTTTAGATATGATTTGAACGGTTAAAATATATTTTTAACCGATCAAAAGTTATTTTGATGCTCTAGAAGTCTAAATCTATAATATATAGGTAGATTCATGGTTTAATATGTTTAATACAAGTATTGGTATGTGTGGTAAGCAAATAAATGGAAGAAAATTCTATATTGTGTTACCGGTAAAATCCTAAATGGTTTGATCTTAAATTTCTTGTCAAAACGTTTTCAAAAATGTAATCGAACCATGAAATATTGTAAAACAAGAAGTTAGGAAGACAACAACCCTAAGTTGGTGTCATTTGGATGTGTAGAGTTTATTTTATTCAAGTTTGAACAATTAAAACCAATGATTTGAAATATTAGTTTTCACTTTGTCCTTGTGATCAGTTTTTAGTCCAGTTTCGTTCCAAATTTGGATTTGTGATCAAAAGAGAAATTGTAGAAGGAGAAATTATGATGAGAATGGACTTAAGAATCACCCCAAAATATTTTAAAATGAAGAAGTTATGGCTGACGGAGCATTGGAGGGTCGAGTAGTCAAAAAGTTGACTTTCGAACCGACTGGCCAAGCGCACCTGCGCTCGGTGTGGGCGCAGCTGTGCCCAAACAATCTGCCAAACAGATTGTGGGCGCTCCGAGTCAGGTCGGGTCGGTCCGAATCGAGTTTTCCTTGATAAATTAAGTTAAAATAAGTGTAAAATGAATGTGTTTGGATACTAAACTTATATATGTAGAATTTATTAGTGAATTAATGGTAGCTAAATGTTTAAATTAAAGACTAAAAGTTAACACAATTAAAAAGTTAAGTATTGGTATTACTTGAAGATTATTAAAATATTATTAAATAATCAATAATATTAGTATATGATTAAAAAGTTATTAAATGATTAATAACATTAGTACATGATAAAAATGTTATTAAATAATTAATAATATTAATAAGTGATTAAAATATTATTAAATTGTTAATAATATTAATAAAAGATTAAAATATTATCAAATGATGAATAATATTTGTAAATGATTAAAATATTATCAAATGATGAATAATATTAGTAAGATATTATAATATTATTAAATAGTTAATTATAATATTATTAAATACTTAATTATATTAATAAGTGATTAAAATTTTATTAAATGGTTAATAATATTAATATGTGATAAAAATATTATTAAATGGTTAATAATATTAATAAGAGATTAAAATATTATCAAATGGTGAATAATATTTGTAAATGATTAAAATATTATTAAATGATGAATAATATTAGCAAGAGATTAAAATATTATTAAATGATGAATAATATTAGTAAGTAGTTCAAATATTATTAAATGGTTAATAATATTAATATGTGATTAAAATATTATTATGTGATTAAAATATTATT
The DNA here is from genome assembly GCA_947179155.2 of Hedera helix. NCBI lineage: Eukaryota > Viridiplantae > Streptophyta > Magnoliopsida > Apiales > Araliaceae > Hedera > Hedera helix. The sequence goes on from OX359268.1 coordinate 37,338,427, forward strand.
AAATGGTTAATAATATTAATAAGTGATTAAAATATTATTAAATGGTAAATAATATTAATATGTGAGTAAAATATTATTAAATAATTAATAATATTTAAACGTAGTTGTATATTATCAAATGTAGATAATATTTTGAAATATTTGGTACATTATTAAATGTCCAAATCATTAAGTTATGTAAAAGAAGAATGTTTAATTAAATTAAACCGATGTAAATAGTCAATTTGTGACTAAATTTTTAGAAAACTTATTAAAAGTAAGTCGTACGAAGAATGTGTAGTGAAGGTGTAAGTTGGTTAAGTTTACCGACATGTCCAACTAGGTTTGTTGGGTTAGAATTTTTGTCCGGAACGTAAAGGTTCATTTGTCGGACAACTAAAGAGTTAATTAATAATTTAAAATTAAGGTCTTAAATTAAGATTAATTAATAATCATTGGAACCAATGATTATGTCAATTTTATATATAAATTGTAGGTTGAACGAAAGACGCAAATAAGCGTAAATGGTAGAAGCGAACCAAACAAGTTTTTTAGAACTTGCTCCTATGTGCAATAATATGTTATAATGTGATTTGAATTAATAGTATGAAGATGTATTGATGATGTTTGTGGTAGATGAACATGTGTATGACTACATGAAAACTATGTACAAGAATGAAGCATGATTTGCTAAGTGCTAGTTGATGATTGTATGTGATGCATGAGAGGTATGAAGTATTATTAATATGAAAACCATGATGTAAGATTAAGATGCAATGCATGTGTATTATGTGAAGCATGTAATGTGTTATGTGTAACTGTTAAACTTGTTGAGCCGTCGTGCTCACTCTTGCTTAAAACCAATATTTTCAGATAGTGCAAGTTAGTTGAAGTTCTTGATAAAGATCAAGGAACAGGAAAGCATATTACTTTCACTAAAGATCTAAATGTCTATTGTAGATATAAGTCCGAATTGGACAGGTAAATGATTGTATAGTGTAATACTTAGTTGGTATATTATATGAATGTTAAATATTCAATTTGATTGTAATAGAACGTCGTATCATGTATGATATTGAGACATACTAGGAATGTATAAAGATTGCGATTCTGGAATAGAAAGAGAAGTTGTAAAATTATAAATAAATGATTATTTCGCAATTATAATATTGTTGTAATTCATGAACAATAAGGAAGATGTAGTACTAGTGTTGAACCGGATCCGAGGTTAAAGGAATCCGGATTCGGGGTTGTCACATTTAAGAATAAAAATTTGAACAGAAACTAAATCCACTATATGTTAGCTCTAGTTCGATTGAAGCGAAATTAGGCAGATTGATTGCTTGCAACAAGTTTCATTTTCATATGAGTACAAGTATGTATTGCGAAAGTTTTTTGTCATATTACGATTGCGACGTATATCAATCTATGAGAATGAGTAAGAGTGTATATGGTTAGCTCAATATATCAAATGTATGCACAGAATTGCATACCTTGCTAGGGTTAGGGTTCGACAATAATGATAGAGGCGAGCAACCTGCGAAAGATACGAAATTGGTTGAAAGATTGAAGAGGGGAGAAAAACTGGTGAACAACTATCAGAGTAACACATAGTAGAACTCTCGGGGTTTCGATGTAATTGCTAGTGTCCAAGAGCTGTGAAAAGTGTTATAGGATTTCGAATGAATTCAAGATAGGCAACGCCAACACTTTTGTTCACTCGATTCAAAGTTCATCACAAGTTTTGCAATCCTTTCAACTTTTACTTTGTTGAGAGAGAGAGGGAGAACTTTTAAGTGGCCAAAGATTTCCGAGTTCCAATAGTCCCTTCACTTGTCAAGTGAAGGGGTATTTATAGGGTCCAAGTCATGTGGCAAGCACACGTTAGACAGAAAAATTCCATAAATACCCTTAATAACAGGAAAATTTCTAAAACACCAATGGTTACCTCATTAATGCCTAAATTATCCAATTCTTTTAACTACCAATCCAATCCCTCAAGCGATTTCCAATATAAGTTATCCCCACGAGCCTCTGTCTCGGGACTCATGACAACACCTCTTAAATCATATTTTTTAAGGTTAAACAATTTTAAGTTCAGAAAATCAAACAAAATAATTTTATTGTAGGAGAAACTCGAAGAAACGCATTACGGAGTGGACGAGGCCTAACCCTATAGGGCCAAACCCTAGGGGGCCTGCTCGTCTTCCGTCGCGTTTTGTTCATTTCGTATTTTCTTAATCAGTTTTTGTCTGTTTTTCTTGATTCTTGTTTCTATAAAAAGTTTATCTTGTCACATATAAGCAAAGAGAGATCATTTTAAGTCTTCCCAGGTCTTCTCAATTTTAGGTTCACTGTTATTGCACCACGTAAAACTTGTTCGGATCAAAGTTCAAGAAATAAAACATCAAACAGGCTCTAAGTGATCAATCTCTAGGGGGCGAACCCTAGGGGGAACTCCTTAGGATGTTTTCCAATTTTGGTTTGCTTTCTCGTTTTATCCTTGTTTTGTTTCGGTATTTCAAATCACATTCGATTGGGCCTCATTATCGGTATTTTACATCAAGGAGGGACACTCGTAGGGGTCCAAACCCTAGGGGGTCCAAACTCTAAGGGACATTTTTAAATTTCTCGTCTTTTTCTGTCTTTTATTCATTTGTTCGTTGTTTGTTATTCATTAATTTCGTTTTAATTCATTAAATATAAACCCTAATTTTTATTCACGGACTCACAACATGTAAAGATATCATTTTCTTTTTTGATATATATCACTTCCTCTTTTGACACAGGCACACCAGTTAAACTCTTTGTCCGCGATATGTACAAAAGGTACACTAGAGTAAAACAAACACACATTAAAGGAAACATACCTTCATAAATCACTACAAATATTCTCAGACAATGACCACTAAACAATAACTCAAAAACCCTGATCAAGTAGTAGGGTATACAAACTCGTAGAAAAGTGTTCATCCAAATCAACATCATCAAACACCATATCACATCAACACATCAAGAATCTAACTATTTGAAATACAGATATTAGGAAAAGAAAAAAGGAAAGATAAAAAATATTAGTATGTTAGTGATGCACCGGAAAATATCAATGAAAATGAAAATTTTCATATATTTTATGATTTATAGAGTTTTAATTTATTTGATGTATTTTAAATTCTTAAATATGGAAATCCAGTAATTTTAGATTTAGTATTTTTTTTAATTTAGTAGTTTCCTTTTTAATTTAGGAAAGTTTCTAACTAGTCATAGAAAAGTTAATTAATAGTTTCTATTATACTTTTCAGAGTAAATGTAAAAAAGTACTACAAATATAATTTTTTTAAGACTTTTTATTAATTGAATTTAATTCAGTTATTAATAATATAATTTATTATTTCTTTTAAAGACTTCTCTATCTTCCTTCTCAATTAGGTTTATTCTTTTATGTATATTATAATGCTATATGATCCTTACATTTGTATTAATACTTTAAATTAACCAATTTTTTGATACGTCAGTAAGTCATATAGTTAATAGTTTAACTATATAAATCGATCAATATATAAATTGGATTAGGCGGACCAACATCTAATAAGTGTAGGAGTCAACATAAAAAATGAGACCAGTAAATTTTCCATCCAACATGTAAATTCCCAAAACTGTATATGACAACTTTTTTTTTTTCTTGTAGTGATATATGCACAATCTAAGGTTATGTTTATTTATAAAAAATATACTTAAAATTGAACTATTTGTATTAAAAGATTAAATAGTGTAAAATAGTATTAAATTAAGATAAATAATCCAATCCCAAATATAATTTTTACAAACAAACATAACTTAAATTCATTGTTATACACTCTTTTATGTTAAAGAGATAATATTAACTTTAATGAATTGAAAGTTAATTATATCATTCAACACTTATCCATTTTAGCCTTAAACTTATTATATTTAAAACTTAAAAAAAAATAAAAAAAATCTCTATCAATCATATACATGACATGTAAATTATTACAATATACTCTCTCAATTCCAAATTATAAAATCACTATTGACTTTTAAAAATTCAATTTGAAATATTTGCAAGCTTAAAATTGACATAATTCATTCAAGTTTTCAAAATAATAAATCTTATAACTAGTAGTACTTTTTTTGACAATTTATAATATTCATAATTGTATTATAATTGTATTAACATAAACTAATTGAATTCAAGTTAATTTTGAGTTTGAAAAATGTCTCAAATTAATTTTTTAAAGGTTAATATTGATCTTATAATTTGAAACGGATGAAGTATTTTATTAGTCACGTTAGTAATAAATTTATGAATTTCTAAATTTTGATATGTATATATATACATATATATTTAAATTCTAAAATTAATAAATCTATAGCTGGTTACAATATTTGAAATTTTATTAATTAACTAAACCATTTTCTATTTAATTTGAATTTTAAAATCCGTGAATTGATTTCAAGTCAAAAAATTAGCTAGGCCAATTTGACTTTATTGTAGAGTATGCTTTAATACGATATCAAGCTAAATTATATATCATACATGTCTTAAAAAATACAAACAAGGAGGTTTATCATTTATGAATCTCTTTACTTTTTATTTTTTCTAATATTTTATTTATTATAGTCTTTAATTTATTTTTTTAATATAGTATAATATAAAATATTTCAAATTAAAAAGAATGCTATTAATTAAGAAAATAACTAGTTTAATATAGTAGTTTAGTTTCATATATTGTTGAACATCGTGTTTTGAAATAGCAAACTAAGAGTTTATATATTTTGCCTTGTAAATATGATGTGCAATAAATTTAAAGCCAAAATGGATATATAGTAAATTTGTTAATTGATTTCACATTTATTAAGTGTAGTATAATCTCTTTCACGAAAAAGGTGTGCAAAAATACATTTAGAATGTGCATATATCAACACCTCTTTCTTATTGTTGAAGAAACTAGCTAGACTAGAAATGAACTGAGTTTGGTTCCAACTAAAAGCTTATTTTACAGTTTATGCTGTTTGTTGAAAAATGGCTTGTGATGGAAAGGATATATATAACTTTAGTATATATATTATTCCTGTATATAGCATCAATTGAAATAAGCTCGTACTTGAGAGAGAAAACTCTTCTAAGACAATTAATGGTATATACAGGAGCAATATATATAGAATCTACGGAAGGCAAGTAGCTAGTATATATGCACGTACAATCTTACTGACAGAATCAATAACTACATAAAAATATCGAATCAAATTGTACCAAACCAGGATACATAGATAGATAGAGAAATTATGATATTGATTCTTGAGCTAGCTAGTACAAAGCTGGAGAATTGTACTGGAGGTCTCTGGAATTGCAACACAAGACCTTGACATGCCATGTCGCAGGCTTTTGTCACACATAACATAAACATCAAAGCACTCAATAAAATTGATAAAAAAAAATGTAAGTGTACAAAAATTAATGATAAAATATATTTTAATTATTAAAAAATAAATTTTAACACAAAAATTCATGTTAAATTTTATTTTTTAATAATTAAAATAAATATAATATTTAATTTTTGTGTACATAAGTCCGTTGATGAATTCAAAGGCAATAAGTACACACTGAACATAGTGAAAAATTAAACATAGATTATCAAGAAAATTAGCAACAAAAAAAAGTATTTTCTAATATGTGTGTGTGTATATATATATATATATATCTTCCACTAAATATCTGTAGTAATTAGGTGATCATCGAGGAAAGGAAGAAACAAAGATAGTTGTGTGTGTGTATGTATACATATATATGTATATGTATGTATGTATAGTTAAATGAAAGACACATACTTGGAAGAGCTAGAGAACTCGTGGAGCCTTCCATTCTGAGAGAAAATGATCAAAGCAACTTCAGCTTCACACAGAACTGATAGCTCATAAGCCTTCTTCAGCAGACCGGATCGACGTTTAGAGAAGGTCACTTGCCTGCTTGTTGCATTCTCTATCCTCTTCATCTCGATCTTTCCTCTCACCATTATGTATATATGTATTTACCTCCTTAACCCTCTAAATTAAGTGATGAAAGACCTAGCCATTAAATAAACAACTCATGACATATAATTTCCAAAGCCTCGATCGATCACAAACAAATTAATAGCATTAATTAGTAGTAGTTTTAAGCTGAGAGCTCCTTTAATTTAAACCCCACGTACTACACTCAGTTTCAAAATCCTTAAAAATTCAGTCAGAGATCCAAAACTAAAAGCAACTCAATTTAAATATCCAGGTAGAATCCAAAAAATGGATCAAAAACTAGACTAAATTTCTTCACAAGAACACTAATCAATACCCTAAAAAAATCACTAAGAATGACAAAAGAACTCAAGTTTGACTCGATAAATTAAACGAGGAGTTTGAATCAAAATTAATTATTTCGCAATCCCTCAACACAACCAGAAACAAATGATATGTAAACTTTGACCATTTGACAAGAACAAACATAGTCCAGAAAACCCTAAAACATAAAACTCTTGGAGCACTCTAAACCTAGAAAAGAGTTTAGAACACACAAACTTAGTTCGAAGCCAAAGAGATCAATTCTTCTCCTTAAAAAGGGAGAAAAGGAAACACACAAATCTTGATTAGCTTTAGACAAAGAATACTACAAAATGAAGATGTCAAAATTTTGCAAGAACCATTAGGAAAGGTATAATAAACATAAACAGAAACAAAACCATAAAAGGGATCTTTTGAAATTTGATGATGTATCGGTCTCTTTATTTTCAGACCACAGAACAGAACTCTTCTTCTTCTTTTTTTTTCTTTCCTTGTTCATCTTTTATCTATCTTTTATTCCCTAATAAAAAAAAGGCAGAAGTACTTAAAAAAATAATAATTTTGTTATATGTAATGATTTATATAATAATTTTTTATAAAATAATATATCTGTTATTTTAATTGTTTTATAAAAATTATTATTTTATAAAAAACTATTATATAAATTATTACATATAGTAAAACCAAACCCATTAACTAGAAACATGAAATTCTCCATTATTATCTTGTTTTGGCAAACTAAGGTGAAAATACAGTAAAATTTAATAAGAATGCTATTAGAGGGAAAAAGGCATATTACTATTATAGAAATGTTTTCAGATTCATTCAAAAGCATTATAACAAAACAAGAAACTTTAATGGAACGACCAATTATATGTCGACAACGCAGTACTAGTAGTCATCTATGTCTTTCGCCATATTGGACAATGGAATGGGACATGTCACGTGGCTCTCCTTGTTTGGCGCGTCAGCTGTTGGGAATAGTACAATAATAATCCCTAGTCCCCACTTCCCCGCCTCATTGACTTTTTTGGCCTTTGTTTTCTAATGCGAATGTTTATCAAGGTTATATTTTTTTGGAGGATAAGTTATTTTTGTAAATTAAAAAAAAAATGATATTTGCATAGGATATTATTTGCATAAATTTGAATTTTATTTATTATTTGTAAAAAAAAGACTTGTGAATATATTAATTTTTTTAATAAAAATATCACTTTTCTAGCTAGCTGTTTTTTTTTTTTTTTGGAGTTATCAAAGGTATATTTAATTAAATATAGTTAAGTTTTAATGATAATATTTTCTTAAACTGTATTTATAAGTTTTGAATGAAAAAGGAAAGAATACAAAAATTATATAAAAATGATTTTTTTTAAATATGTATAATATGTTCTTCATGTTGTTACAGAGTTTATAAATAAAGTGAAAAAAAAAACTTAAGTTTAATATTTATATTACTATTTTATCCTTGTGTTAATAATATATTTTATTCATTCTAAATTATAAGGTCAATATTGATTTTTTAAAAGTTAATTTTTAACAATTTCAAACTTAAAATTAACATGAATTCATTTAATTTATGTTAATACAATTATAAATATCATAAACTACCTAAAATTTATTATTTTCAAAAAGATTAACTACAAAGTGTCCCTCAAAGCTCCACAAAATTTCACTCTTAGCCCTAAAATATCAACTTTCTCTATTGTGTCACTTCAAGTTTAAATTATTTATAAAACTGTTCCTTTTAACCTATTGGTAAAATTATAAGTCAGAATCTTTACATACATGACCAAAATCATAAGTAATTATGTTATTTATTTATGCTTGTCATGCGTTTGAAATGAGTCGAATGTATATTTAACTATATAAAACGTAAGTTTTACCTTATAATTTTATCAATGTATATTTTAAAAGGGAACAGTTTTATAAAAAAAATAATTTAAACTTAATGGAACACAATCGATAAAATTGGTATTTTAAAACTAAAAATAAAATTTTATAAAACTTTGAGGGAGTCATTTCTAGTTAACCTTTTTCAAAACTTAAATAAATTATGTCAATTTCATAAAGTTAATATTGATTTATAATTAGGAATAGATAGAGTATTTTCTTGTGTTTGTAATGTAGAGAGTATAATAGTATAACAAAAATTATAAAAGATTTGTTTATGTTATTTAATTTTTCATCTAAATTTGTTTAATTTGGATAAAAAAAACATTGGCAAAAAAAGCGATTGAATTATTTATTTATTTATTTTTTCTTTTTTATTCATTAAACTCGGTAACATGAGAATTAAAATAAAAAGAAACTTAAATTTTTCATCATTTTCTTTTCTTTTCCTCCATTTTAAGCTCAAAAACACAGTAGTAAAGTAAATTTTGCCTACATATACCTTAGGTGAACTTAATATTCATGAAAAACATATATAAAAGACTCTCATTCTTATTTCCTCGATCTTGAAAATAGTACCACTGTCTTCAAAACATAAAAAAAATAGAAAAAATTAATTACTATTTACATAGTTCACAATTATATATTATTTTTAAAATATTTATGTTTTATATTAAATTTAAAAATTATGTGCATCCCATACAAATTTTAACATTCTAAAATAAGTACTCCACCGTTCTAAAATCAAAGATAAATTATAACTTTTTAAGTTAATTTGTATGATTTTAAAATTCAAAAATGATATGTATTAATTTATATTTTGAAATTAAGTAATATAACAGCTAGTAATATTTTCTTAGTTACTTCACAATAATTTTAGTTGTTTTTATTAAATATCTTATCAACTTTAAAATTTAAAATTCTATAAACCAAATTTTGAACGAAGATAGTAAAATTGTTTAGTAGGAAATATAAGTGTGAGTATTGCTACACATATAATCTTTTATACTAATATTAATTTACAAAATAATAGGTCAAATTAATGGGTTTGGTGATTACAACTAATACTATGTTTGGTTCCCATTCCTTGGCACGTAAAGAATGGAATGACTCAAGGAATGGAATCGAAATGGAATGGAATGGTCATTCTTCATTTTTATGTTTGGTTTATTCATTCATTCCATCAAGAATAGAATCACCATGAATGAAATGTGAAATGATATTTTTCATTTTTTATATACTATGAACTTATAAAATAAATGAATAAATAAATAAAATAGAACTAAAAGAACATCTTCACTAATAATAATAATAATATTTGTGCTCACATTTTGATTTGTAGCTATCTTGATTTATCTGTATTTTGTTTTAAAAAAGAAAAAAAAATCTTAGAAAATTTATAACGATTTCATTAGCCATGGACTCAAAATGAGATATAATCTTACTTTTTATTTTTTGACTACTTTTTTAACGAAATAATTTTACTTTAGAAAGTTTTTGAGTGCTTTTTTTTTTTATGAAATAATTATAGATTAAAAATTATAAAGTAGTAAAAACTATATAATGTGAAAATAGTGTAGTAACTAGTAAGTAGCGTAGGGAGTTTTTTAACTAAGCTGAAAGGAATGAAATAAACCCACCTATTTAGAAGGGAATGAAAAATAGCATTAAGATAAGTTTTTTAACTAAGCTGAAATGAATGAAATAAACCCACCTATTTAAAAGAGAATGAAAAATAACATTAAGATAAGTATGAGAATAACTAAAGGAATGGAATGTCCATTCCAACTGACTAACCAAACATGTTTTTAGTCATTCTGGAAGGAATGGTCATTCCATTCCCAACCCATTCTATTTCATTCTCACCAGCCAAACACACCATAATGGATTTGGTGATTACAACTAATCACTATACTCATATCTGCGTGTTCAATAGGTGTGTTATGCGGTGTGGACGGTAAAATAAAACATTTTTAAATGTAACTTTTTTTTGACAAAAAATGTTTTTATAAAAGAATTAAAATAATATTTGATTAAATAATTAAAAAAGTATTTTTGAAAGTATTAATGACAAATTTAAGATAAACGTGTAGTATGAGATTTTTTTATTTAATTTTTTTTTAACAATTTAAGAATATTTTCGTTTTTTGTGTTTTTGCCAAAGTACTAAAGTCAACATCACAAATTTTTTGCTTCAAATAAAAGTGTTTTTAAACCTTAATCTCTACTTTTTAAAAGTGTTTTTAGAGGGTAATCAAATACCAAAATAGTTATATATATAATAAAACAAAACTTGATTTCTCCCTAAAATTTAACTAGAACCAAAACTCTATTTATGATCTTGTAAAAATTAAGAGTAATTTATTATTCTATGACAATTCTATTTTTTATAGGAGTCCTTTAGTTGATTAGTCCTATAAATTGATCATTTCTAGGATTTTACTTTTTAGGTTTTCACTTAATGTTGAACTCTAAATAACTATATATTAAGAATATAGAAAAAAATGTACATTAAAAATATAAAAAAATATTATGCGTAAATATTAACTTGTTATTTTACAACAAAAAATATTAAATTATTATTTTACAACAAAAAAATTTAACTTAAAAACCATGTTTAGAATTTTACTTTTAAGTTTCTACTTAACTTTGCACTTTAAATAACTATACATTAAAAATATTAGATAAAATATTATGAGTGAATAATAATTAATATTAATAAAATATTATATATATATATATATATATATATATATATATATATATATATATATATATATATATATATATATATATATATATTACAAAATATATCAATTCTAATATAATATTTTTAGTTAATTAATATTATAAGATCAATTGTAATTTATCTATTAGTGATTAAAATTTAGTTGAGTAATTTTAAAGCTAAAAATCATAGTGGTGACTCATTGGTTTACAATAACTCTATTCCTAAATAAATATATATTAAAAATATATGACAAATATTATAACTAAATACTAATTAGCTAGTATATATCAAAATAAACTAATACATGATTAAACTTTAGTTTTCAATTTTCTCATAATAGTAACTTAGTATTTATACAACAATTTATTCCTTATAATTAAGATACTTTTACCTCATTAATTATATAATTTTGTCTTTTCGAACAAAGTTTATAGATAATCTAATAGTAATAGTAAGTTGATTTTGTAAGATTTTTAAAAAGTATTTTTGTAATCATTACATATAAAATGAATAAAAAATAAAAAATTATGTTATTAAACAAATAAATTCGTACTTAACTCAGGGCACTTGGGGATGTTTGATAAGAACGTAATGCATTTGAATGGTTTGTGATTTTAATCAATTATTTTATTTTTTATTTGAATAAAAATAATTGAATTTTGACCGAATGAGAATGTTTAATTTTTTTAACTGAATCAATTAAATCAATTCATGAATGAACCTTTTAATTAGATATCCTCTTTCCTAGCATCCAATCCCCTTTCCTTTTCCCTGAGATTTGCCACAGAAAAGGAATCAAACCCTTGCTTTCTAATTTCCCTTTCAGTTGTAGAGGGAGAAGGTAGAGAGAGAAAGGAAGAAATTGATATGATATTTTCAGTTTTTCATGGTGAAATAAAACACACAACGTACGGAAGTAGTAGTAGTCACTGCAACTTTTGGTTTTATCATTATAGATTGTGATTGAGTTATAGAAGAAAATACAAAGAGATTCTGCTGTTGCTGCTATGATATATTGTTCTGATTCTATTTTTCCCAGACCCAGTTCCCTGCGAGTGTTCTTTGGGGGCATGAGTTTCCGTATACTATTTCAAAACCTAATTAAGGACTCTAAAACCATTTATTTATTTATTTTTTATTTTAGTTGAGGCGGGATGTAAAAATACTCTTATATCAAATTATTTATCCTTCTTTATTTTTTAATTCGCTCAAAACTAGAAGGTTAATTTTAAAAATATAACAAAGTTTAAAAATCAAGTATTTTTATATTTAATAATATTTTCAAGTAGTTTACGATGTTAACTATTATATTAAGTAATATTAAATAAATTTATAACAACTTCGAATTTTTTCAGAAGGGTAAAATAGTAAAAAATTGTTATTTAGATGTTCAGATATCTAACAACTTTTTTCATTCAGTATTCATAATTCTGCATTATTTAACTTATTCGAATTACTTAAACATTTAGAACTGTTTCATTCAGTTTTATCAAGCAGCCACTTAATTAGTCCATATTTAATTTAGAAGTGTTTTTACTATAAGCTCGCCCAAATGGTCTTCCAAATGGTTATGATGGACCACAATCAAGTTTTATTCTTTTTTTCTTTTAATAAACTCTGTAAAAATATAAAAGAAATTTTACAAATTGTTTTTTACATTTTAATCATAGTTCAACTTTTTTTTTTATAGTTTTAATTTTTTTCCCCAAAATTCAGAAACATAATTTAACTTTAAGAGAAGTAGGGCTAAATAATAGACTAAGCAAAATAAAAAAATCGTCTAGGCCGAATCGAAGCGACAATAAATCAAATCGAAAATTTTAAAATCAACGAACCAATAATTGTTAATCAAAAATAACCAGAGTTCAACCCGGCAGTTCCAGTTTAGTTTCAAAAAACACCGAACACCCGACTAAATACTTAAAATTATAATATAATTATATATTTAATATACTTTATTAATAAAAAAAAAATTTAGAATCTATAACTCAATAATCTTAAAATACGATTTCAAATAATCTAAAAAAGTATGATAATATTATCAAAGGTAACACTTTATATTTGCTAGAAAGTACATAATTAATTTTGCCTTTGTAATTATTTTAATTTGCTTCTTATTATTGTGTTGTTTATTTATTGTTTTTCAGAATTTAAGTGCTCAAGTCCAGACTTCGATGATGAATAAGGCTCATTTGACTCACTTTTAGTCTTGTGGCAGGCTATTTACTGTTTATAGTTTAAGTATAATATTTACTATTATTTTAGAGTTGTTTAAAGCATACATTTTCATATTTTTGTAATACTTTTGCAAAATTTCAAGATGTTTTTGCAAGCAGCAGCCTTTCAGCAACAACAAATTGGATGTTTCAGCAACAGGATGTTTGCTATTTATGAATGTTTACTATGCATGTTTGCTATTTATGATCCTTGAAGCAGTGTTTGTTATTTTTTAGTATTAATGTGTAAAAACAGCAGCAAAATGTTATACTTTTAGTATTCAGCAGTAGTGTTTACTACGGATGTTTGCTATTTTTTTAGGAAAAATTCTACACTTACCCGGAAAAGTGTACCCGCCGTTACCTGCCTCTCACAAAAAAATTTCTGTTTTTTTTTTTTTTTTTAAAAAAAAAAAAAAGTTTGTGAGAGGCGGGTAGACGGCGGGTACAATTTCCGGGTAAGTGTAGAAGTGCTCTTTTTTTAGTATTCAACAACACCACTTGGATGTTTGGTATTTTTGTGGACTTAATTTCAACAGCAACAACGTTAAACTTTGGATGTTTACTGTTTTTGATCCTAGGGATTTATTAGTATTCTTGTTTAAGACTTTGAATCATGATTTGCTTCAACTTTGAATCACGTTTGGCATTTTTGTGGATTGAATTTGATACATGACAGCTAGTGTAAGTTAAGTAGCGTTTTATTGCATCTCAAAACATCTTATCAGCCCACAATCTCATTCTCTAAGAGGTTTGAAGTTGTTCGGTAAACCAAATATCCCTCTTGATGCCTCTAAATCGCTAAGATGGAAAATAAAGTTCAAATGATTAAGAGTTGCCTCTTAATGGAAATTTTAAATTATTGACAAAAATAGTTTCAATAGATATTATACTCCCTCCATTCTAAATTTTAAGATTATTATTGATTTTTGAAAAGTCAATTTGAGATATTTTTAAATTTAAAATTGAGATGATTAAAAATTATGAAAAAATAAAAATCTTACAATGAGTATTAGTTTTTCGATATTCTTCAATATTCATCATCAAATAAACTAGAATAAAAAAAAATATATGTCAATTATGAGTTTAAAAATATTTTAAATTGAATTTATGAAGTCAATAATGATTTAATATCTTGAAACAAATAAAATATAATTCTTTTCTTAAATTATTACATTATGTTGTTGTTCTATTAAACTTGACACATTTTTTTATTTAATGTTATAGTCATCATATTATATATTATTGCTAGTTTTTTAGATGATTTGTTTAATATTTATTTATGAGATAGAGTATATACTTTTTTTTACATTCAGCAATATTATTCACTTGTTTTTATTACACTGAATATTTAAAATTATCACGCGTTAAACTGGTAAAATAGTGTTATTCAAACATTTTAAAAAAAAATTATCAAAAATATTTGTTCATTCAGATACAATTTTAAACAAATACTTTACATTATTTAAATGTTTAAACTCTTCAAATTTTAATATTCAATTTTATCAAATACAACCTTGATGTCCCCTGCAAACAAAAAATATTTTGCTTATACTTTAGTTTAGTTTATTTCAGTCTAGAAAATGAGATACAATGTGAAAAATTGAGCCTAAAATTCCACTTAGAACCGATCAAATCATTTAAATCGATCGATTTAACTAATAACCGAATAAATTGATAGCTTATATATTTGAATAATAGAAACTAATATTTTTATAATTTTTTTTAATATTTTCATATAAAAAGTTTCGTTATAAGTTTATAATAATAGTTTTGACCTTCATTTATAGGTTATCACTTCCTTTATATAATTTTTATTTCTTATTTTTTATAATCGCTTTATATAATTTAATTATTTTTTAAATACAAAACTGATCATATCGACTGTCGCTCCGTTTATTTGACCGCGTTCTGAGATGAGAAAATAATATGAATAAGAAAAATGGGAGAGAGAAGAAAAAAGGAGATGAGAAGAAAAGGAGATGAACGGAATGGCCTCTAATCAAACCCAAGAGGTAGGGGTGTTCAACCGGTTAAAACCGGGCCAAGCCGGTTCAAACCGAAACCGAATCGAAATTGAAAGAGTACAAAAATTGATACCGAAGCCGGTACCAGTTGAACCGGTATACCGAACCGGTTAGCTGGTTCGGTACCGGTTTTTACCGAAAAAAACCGGTTAGTATTATTTTATTATTATTATTATTTTATTATTATTAAATAATTAATAATAATATAAAATAATAATAATATTATTATTATTATTATTATTAATATTATTATTAATTATTTAATAATAATAATAATAATACAAATTTAAAATAAAAAAAATAGAAAATCGGTACAACCGGTTCGGTCCGGTTAATACCGTTTCCACAAAACTCCGGACCGGTACCGAACCGGTTAGTACCGGTATACCGAACCGGTACCGGACCGGTTTTTTTTTTATCGAATCGGTCAGTTCGGACCAGTCCGATATACCCTATATACCGAAAAAACCGAAATTTTTAGTCACCCCTGCCAAGAGGCCAAGACTAATCTCCAAATTACTCGCCTCAAGGATACCGATCTGTTTACTGTATGCTTTCTTTCATTCAGACTCCCAATCACGTTTGTTTTAGCTTTTTTCTTCTTATTAGTAGTTTATTGAAGAATCTTTATTACTATTTGTTGGATCTTGGATATTTAAATGGGGCGCCCATGGAGGGTCCGACCCATTTGGTTGTTAGTCAGATGGCTATTGAGACTCAGTCTTTAACGTTATAATTATAAAGTTATAATTATAACGTTAAGTTGACTGAGTGGTTGGAGGTTTTATAGGGAGTGGGTTAAACCACTACGCTTATAAAACTCACGACCTCAGTTCATCTGAGATTATCCCATCATCATTTATCAATATACTGGATATTGATTAAGCCACAGTTCTCCTAAAATAACAACTGAATTCCCAAATTTGTGACGGATCGTGAATTTGTTCTCCGTTCTCATTCTGTAGTTCGGAGACGACTGTTTGGGTTTGGCTTTGGTTTTGGCTTTTCAACCGTATGAGTTCTTCCGCACCAAAAGATCACGCTTCGAGGGTATGATTTTTGGTTCTCGTTATTGTATTTGTGTAAACTTGTGATAACATACATATTATTAAAATCCTTCATTGGTATCAGAGCATGGTTGAATGATCATATGTATGTACTGTTTACACAATATGCCATGAAAGCATGTATAAAAATCAAAACCGCATGCTTTAATTCGCCATAACTTTCTGGGTAATAATTCGTTTCATGTGATTTTGGCATGTATGCGTAGAATATTTCATGGGCTTTCCGTAGATATATTATATGCATGATTTGGATAAGAAATGACCAAGTTATGGCCTCTGTAAGAATAATTCGCGATCTGATGGCTGGAGGTTGAAGATGAAGTGCAATAACCACTCTCAGTGGCTTGCACGTTCATTACAACACTATCGTGGAAGCTCCCAAAATTGTGGTTGAGCACACCATTGGACTCAGCTCATCCAGACGATCACAACAGGAAAACCAACGTTGCGAACGGAGGTCGGGAAGGTGGCGCGTGTTTTACACGCGCCTAGTGCCGCCGAAGTTCCCACGCGCCCCGCGCAATGCGCGGACGCCATCAGGATCTGGCGCGTGTCTGACGGTTGACCCACGCCCTGACCCGGTTCCGACCCGCGGTTCTTCACCGGCCCATTTCTTGACCCGCCCGGTTTATTTTATTTCAGAAAATGTTTTTATTAATTATTTTATATAAGAAAATGATTTATAAATACTAAATGAAATTAATAAATTCTGAAAATTTTACAGAAATTAATTATTTGCATATAATTGATGTTTCCACTGTTTGTTTTGGAAAATTAATATATTTGGATATTTTTGTTAATTTCCAACTTAATTGTGCAATAATTAATTAATTGTGATAATTAGAATAATTATCAGAAAAATCCCAGAAAATTACAGTAACCTTTTATGATGATAATACACTGTTAGAAATTTTTGGGAAATTTTTTGATGTGTTTATAATATACTTGGTATATTAAATTGTGTAATATTACTTATTATTTAATTCCTTTGTTAATATTTTGAAATATTAATTGTTTGATACATGGAATTAAATTTTTATGCTGTAATTGCGCATGCACACATATTTCTAGTGGGAGTGATTTAGGTGGTAGTAATTTAAGTAAAATTATTCCCTAAATTAAATGTCTTAAGCGCCGAAAAATTAAGTTTAAATAATTGGACATTTATATGAATTGTGATTCCTAAGCTTGGCGAAGTCTCCCTTTTATATTTATGTTCTAATTATTTTTATGTTAATTTGATTCGTGCGGCTAAGATATAATTATACTGTGGTGAACTATGAATATCTCTAATCAATTTTTTCCGAAACAGAAATGGCTTCAAAACACATAATCGCAGATCTTAATCAAGGAAACAAGTTAGACGGAGATAATTACGATGTTTGGCACCGTAAGGTTAGGATGGTCTTGGAGGAGCAAGAGGTTGAAGAAACCCTGCTGTCCAAAATGACAAAACCAGACGGTGAAGATGCAAAGGATCCGGTCAAGGTTTTAGCCTTCGAAAGTTGGCGCAAAAAGGACCGAATCGCTCGCATAACGTTGCTGAGCTGCATGAACAACGACTTCCTGTTTGAGTATGAACAATACTCAACGGCACATGAGATGTGGGAAGCTCTCAAGACGAAGTTTGGCGGCACCTCGCTGACAAGGCTGAGAGAGTTAGCCATAAGATTTGATGGTTATAAAAAACGTGATAACCACACTATGAAACAACACCTTCGAATCATGGCTAACATGATCCGGGAATTAAAATCCGGCGGGACTCAGCTGTCAGACGAGCAACAGATTTCAGCAGTGGTTCGCTCTCTTCCCGACAGTTGGGAACATATGCGGGTCAACATGACCCATAACGAGAATATCAGAAATTTTGATGATATTCGTCGCCACCTGGAGCTCGAGGCTGAGCGCCTTGACGTTGTCAAGTCCTCCAGGGCATATGTAGCTGAATCGAGCTCTTATAAAGGGTTCAAGCCAAAGAAGGGCAAGAAATCTGCTAATCCTACTGCGCCTAAGATGGCTGCGAGTGGTGGTGTCAGCAAACGGAAAAGAGGCAAGCGAGGTGCTGGCAAAAAGGACAAGGCCAAGATGGCATGCTACAATTGTGGCAAGGCGGGACACTTCGCTCGTGAATGCACTGAGCCGAAGAAGGTAATTCCTAGTCCTAATCTATCTATGTGTTTAGTATCAAGTACTGTTATGGTTGCTCATTCTCTCCATATGTGGATTGTAGATTTAGGAGCAACGGACCACATAGCTAGAGATCGGAGTGGATTCGTGGAATACCGCCGCATTCCGGCTGGCAGAAAAGTATTCATGGGGAACGATTCCAGTGTGGACGTGCTAGGCACTGGCACTTACAAACTGGAAATGCGAGGAGGCTCTGCATTGACCCTACATGATGTACTTTATGCGCCGGATGTCCGGCAGAATTTATTTTCTGTTTTGTCAGTACTTCGTTTAGGCTATTCTGTTAGTTTTGAGAACAACGTTGTAATAATTTCGCATGGGACGAATATTTTTGGATATGGTTTTATTAATAATGGTTTTATGGTTTTGGATACTGTTAATTCTAGCATTAATAGTAATGATTCCTATTCCTTGCTTGTTGAGAATGATAATGTTAGTTCAATTCAATGGCATGCTAGATTAGGCCATATTGGACAGGATAGAATGACTAGGTTAGCTCGAGCAGGTCTTTTAGGCCCACTCGCTAAAGTCAATCTACCCACTTGTGAACATTGTCTAGCAGGAAAGTCAACTAGAAAACCATTTGGTAAAGCCACTAGGGCAGAAACGCCATTGCAACTCATTCACTCAGACATCTGTGGCCCTATGAATGTGAAAGAAAGGAATGGACGTTCCTACTTTCTCACAATGATAGATGACTATACGCGCTTCGGATATACCTTTTTGATCTCTCATAAGTCTGAGGCATTAGAATGCTTTAGACGTTATTTGATTGAGGTCGAGAAACAGTTGGATAAAAGTGTTAAGGCACTTCGAACTGACCGAGGCCGCGAGTATCTATCCGATCAGTTCAAGGAACTGTGTGAAGAAAGAGGGATAATCAGGCAACTGACAATCCCTAGAACTCCGCAACAAAATGGTGTGGCGGAGAGGAGGAATCGAACATTATTAGACATGGTTAGGTCTATGATGGCGCAAGCAAATTTGCCTATCTCCTATTGGGGTGATGCATTGTTGACTGCGACATATATACTTAATCGTGTACCTTTGAAATCCGTTCAGTCCACCCCATATGAATTGTGGACCGGCAGAAAGCCCGAATTGGGCCATATGCGGCCTTGGGGATCAGCAGCTTATGTGCACAACACTTCCCATGAACATGGGAAGTTGGCCCCGAGGGGTAAGAAGTGTATCTTTGTAAGATATTCTGAACACTCCAAAGGCTACGTGTTCGTTGGAGAGCAAACTGATGGGACTGTATCGGCGATAGAGTCACGAGATGCAGATTTCCTTGAGATGGATTTCCCTAACAGAGGTGATATGAGCAAAGAGATGAACTTTTATGAGATGGAGGAAGATTTGGGCGCCCCAACTCGTACAGTAGAGTCCGATGAGGCTATTCCTCAGGCTACTGTAGATAGTGGGAGTGGCATGCCTTCAAGCAGTACTCTTCCATCAAATGAAGAGTCTCTTGTTCCTCAAATGCGTAAAAGTCAAAGGGGCAACATTCCACGTCGTCTCTTTGAGATTGAGGGGAATGCCTTTCTGGCCGATACGCATGAAGATGAGGAACCTCGATCTTATCGAGATGCTCTATCATCTACTGCTAGTGATAAATGGATGACTGCAATGATAGATGAGATGGAATCCATGAGGACTAATCAAGTCTGGGACTTGGTTGACCTTCCACCAGGGTTAAAGGCTATTGGGAACAAATGGATTCTTAAAGTCAAACGCAAGGCAGATGGTTCCATCGATCGGTACAAAGCTCGTCTTGTAGCCAAGGGCTACACCCAGCAAGAGGGAATTGATTACGAGGAAACCTTCTCACCGGTTGTGAGGTTTGCCTCAATTCGCCTCATTTTAGCAATTGTCGCACATTTGGATCTGGAGTTATATCAAATGGACGTTAAGACAGCTTTTCTCAATGGAGATTTAGCTGAGGAGATATACATGGATCAACCTGAGGGTTTCATCATAGAAGGACAAGAGCGCAAAGTCTGCAAGCTCAAACGTTCTATCTATGGTTTAAAACAGGCATCTAGGCAATGGTATCTGAGATTCCATCGAGCCGTCATTAGTGATGGGTTTACGATGATCGAGGAAGACCATTGTGTGTATATTAAACGATCCAAAGATAAATTCCTTATCCTATCGATGTATGTCGACGACATCCTACTAGCTGGGAACGATAAGGAGATGATTGTTACCACCAAAGGGTGGTTGTCCTCTAACTTTGAGATGAAGGACATGGGAGAAGCAGCTTATGTTCTTGGAGTTAAGATCTATAGAGATCGCTCAAGAAAGCTTCTTGGTTTGTCTCAAGAGACTTACCTTAAGAAGGTTCTGGAGCAATTCCAAATGAGCAATTGCAAACCCATAGACACTCCTATCGCTAAAGGCGATGCCATTGGACCCGAGCAATGCCCTAGTTCTCCCGAGGAAATTGAGAAAATGTCCCACTACCCGTATGCCAGTGCTATAGGAAAGCTAATGTATGCAGTTGTGTGTACTCGGCCTGACATAGCATATGCAATCGGTTATCTCGGTCGTTATCAGTCAAATCCTGGAATTGCCCATTGGAGGGCAATCAAGAGGATCTTGCGATATTTGAAAGGTACTTTGGACTACATGTTGTGTTATGGAGGACCGGACCTGCGCTTGATTGGTTACTCTGATGCTAGTTGGGGAGGTAACCAAGGGGTGCGCAAGTCGACCTCAGGATATGCATTCTTGCTACATGGTGGTGCCATCACTTGGTGTAGCAAGAAACAGACTTGCGTTGCTCTTTCAACGATGGAGTCGGAGTTTGTAGCATGTACGTCAGCTGTTCAGGAAGCCATGTGGTTGAGGAGATTCTTCGAGGATCTTGGAGTCGTCCCTCATGCTTCAAATCCTGTGACTGTTTACTGTGATAGCACAGCGGCCCTAGGTTACACTAAGGACCCTAAGTATCACGGCAGGACGAAGCACATTGACTTGAGGATGAACTTCATTAGAGAGAACATAGCAAATAATGAGGTGATATTGGAGTACATGCCCACTGACCTTATGGTAGCGGATCCCTTGACGAAACCGATACCGAGAGATGCTTTTTGTAGGCATGTTAGTTCGTTAGGGCTTCGTAGGGTATGATGTACTCTCTTATTTTATTGTATATCACTCGTTATTTGGCTTGTATTAAAGATATTCATTGTTGTATCGAGATATTTATCATTTATACGAGATTCATTTGTTCCTACTTATGATTGTGTTGTTTTAGCGCATATGATAAATATTAATGGTTCACACAGTTATTATGCATATTGGATATGCACACACACTAAATATATGTCAACAGGTTGATTGACTCACTCACACGAGCAATCACCCTTGGCGCTTTGAAGAGCGAGCAAGGTTGAGACAGTTCATATTGGCGCTTTGAGTAGCGAATTTTGATGTTTTGGATAACAATCAATTGGCGCTTGATAGCGAGCAATATGAAATATTATGTCGCCTTGGCATGAGCCAAGATGAAGTTAATTTGGATTAACTGAATATAGAATGCCCCACCATCTATATTAACCTGCATTGATAGCCGGATGCGAAGTTTCAGAGTTGGCGCTTGGGAAAGCGAGCAATCTAGAAATTCGAGTTAGGCGCTTGTGGAGCGACTGAACTAAGATCCGTATGGCATGACCATATGACATATGCTCATATAAATGAGATTGTCTGCCATAACATGATAACCGGACGCGAAATTTCAAATGTGGCGCTTTGATAAGCGAGCATTTTTTGAAATGTTCGAGTTAGACACTCTAGGAGTGACTAGACTAAGGTCCGCACAACAAGGCTATAGAATAGTATGTTGTGAGAGTGTTACATGTGCTTAACGACCATGTAAAGGAGGTGAGTGAATGGATCCCTGTTTCCTCACCGTGTGAGTCCTGTAGGACAAAATCTTTGTTCCTACATCAAGTGCTCTTTGTGATCTTTGACTATACTACAAAGACATGGATTAGTGTTGCTACTTTGGTTTCGATTCCTAAGGTCAAGATTGATGAGACTCTAAGGACCGATTCTGGGAAAGCAGTTGATTCATATCTGAATAGTATTAAGGCAAAGAGAAGATAATTTGATTTCACCTCGTTCTGCACTTATTGTCGACAACTATAGCGCTTCGATAGCGATATAGTAATAAGTGAGATACGAAATGGACTTGGGCCCAAAGGCGGTTAAGTATGGCTCTCTGAGGGATTAGAGATACTTAACCCAGTGAAATTCAAATGTGTCTGGGGTACTATGAGTTTATAGGTTGTAGTCTCTACGTAAACTAATTGAGTTTGACGTGAGAGCTCCCGCACTGTTTTCTTGAAAGGGTAGATGCCTCTATGTTGGCCCTAACGGGTTTGGTGTAGAGCTCCCGCATTACAGGTGAACTCAACGGTCACACGATCCGGCAAATATGAATACATGTTATTTTGGTTTGAGCTAATTTTTAGCAGTTGTGATGATTACGTCGTCCCCGCCATGGGCGAGTGGGAGATGTTGGATCTTGGATATTTAAATGGGGCGCCCATGGAGGGTCCGACCCATTTGGTTGTTAGTCAGATGGCTATTGAGACTCAGTCTTTAACGTTATAATTATAAAGTTATAATTATAACGTTAAGTTGACTGAGTGGTTGGAGGTTTTATAGGGAGTGGGTTAAACCACTACGCTTATAAAACTCACGACCTCAGTTCATCTGAGATTATCCCATCATCATTTATCAATATACTGGATATTGATTAAGCCACAGTTCTCCTAAAATAACAACTGAATTCCCAAATTTGTGACGGATCGTGAATTTGTTCTCCGTTCTCATTCTGTAATTCGGAGACGACTGTTTGGGTTTGGCTTTGGTTTTGGCTTTTCAACCGTACGAGTTCTTCCGCACCAAAAGATCACGCTTCGAGGGTATGATTTTTGGTTCTCGTTATTGTATTTGTGTAAACTTGTGATAACATACATATTATTAAAATCCTTCACTATTATATGCGCAAATTATCTACAGATAGCCCCAAATGTGAAAATCTCTTGGACAAGTAATGCAGATATATCAATTCAGACCTTAATCATATAGATGTCATAAAGGAAATATATCTATTGAATAATCAACAATGAAATTTGTTAAAACTGAGGCTTATTTGGTATAATTTATATTACTTGAATTAGTTATTCATGTTATGTATTCAGATTTCAGTTTTAATAAGATAGCTAAATTGTAGTAAGTGGATATTATTGGATTAGTAAGTTAAGTTGTAAATACAAAAATTAAGTGATCAAACTATAGTCTTTTGGTTTATCCAGTAGTAATGGTTCCTACTTTGTTTAAGGTGTTCGGGTGCAGAATTATCTTACATCTGCTGAATCTAAGGCATTTGTTAGAGCTGCAGAGTCTATTGGGTTCATCCACCAAGGGAGTCTTGGCCCAACTAAAGGCAAAGCTTATAGAGACAATGATAGAATTTCTGTTAATGATCCTGTTCTTGCAGATATGCTATGGGAATCTGGACTTGACAAACTATTTTCTGATATTAAGATTTGAGGCAAAGTTGCTGTTGGGTTAAATCCAGATATTAGATTTTATAGGTCATTAAAAGTTCTCAACTTTACTTTTTCTGCTTTCTTCTGGAATTTATTGTGCAAATTTTGACTAAATTTGCTTCTCTAGCGTGACTGAAATAAAGGTATCACTTGATCTTCAGATACAATGTTGGTCAACGATTTGGATGGCATATTGATGAAAGTGCTATTCTTGGAGATGGGAAGCGCACACATCATGCTTTGTTGATATATCTTAGTGGTGTTGGTACCAAATCCAAATCTAAAAACAAGTCGAAAAGCACTCCAGACTCTTTCTCTGAACCTCTACTTGGAGGAGAGACTGTTTTCTATGGTCCAAGAAATAATCTTGTGGCTGAGGGTAAATTCTCTTCCTCCTCGCCGCTTTCATTCCTTCATTTTTGTCTTTCCCTTTCAATCATATTGCTGTTAGGTTTGATCTTGTATTTTTATTTCTAGGATGTTGCAAGTCGTATTATTCTCTCTTTCGCTTTTGTCTTATTTTTGACCACGTTCTAGCCATATAACTCTCTCTCTCTCTCTCTCTCTCTCATAGTTCTTCATTGTTCGTTCACTTTCGTAAGTTGCGTAGTGTGGATGAAGAACTGTTCACTGATGCAAATGGTTCGAATTGTATAGGTGGCTCCTACTGAAGGGATGGCTCTGTTTCACATTCGCGGGGCCATGTGTATACATGCTGCATGAAGCAAGGAATGTCACAAAGGGTGTTAAGTATGTCTTACGGTCAGATGTAGTTTTTGCTTGATGAGTGTTTGCATGCTGAAGAACCCTGGTATGTAAATAATGTAATTGTTACTAGCACTTCTGTTTCATAGATCAGTAAAATATTTGTATTGCTAATAATATTATACACAACTTCTTCATTTATTACTAGACATAATTCAGAACAAGTAGTAGCAACCCATGATATAAAGAATTATGTTCAAGTGCATTTTGTGACAAGTAATATATAGAGTTCTTGCTTTTGAAAGACTTGTGCATTCTGTACTCGAATTCCTACTCAGAAAGACATGGCTATGTTACTCACCTTAAAATTGAATTCTCAAAGTTTCCTCTTCTTTCTGCCATACTCTTTTCAAAATAAATTGGTATCCGTCACTGATTGTGGTTTCATTTCATCTCTACTAACCCTTGGTGAAAATTCAGGTGCAATAAGCCCTTTTACCAAATTTTTAGATGGCCCCTAGTATCATTTTGTATTCTCTATATGCTAATAAAATCTTCTTTTCTATATAAAAGAAGAATATTTCAAAAGTATATACTCCCACCATTCAGATATATAAGATCACTTCTAACAACGTGATTCCCGTCTGTCCACATGAGCTATCCTTTGGCAATTGGTACTTGCACTATGGGTGAACCGTTCACCTTCACTATAAATGCATACTCCTCTAACTGTCAGAAAATTTCAGAACTGAGGGCTCTACTCCCACTGAATTTGTGGAAGGATTTGAGGTCCAACAAGATTTAGATGGTTACAAAATTCTTAGATCCACAGAGATGAGAGAATCTTGAACATGAGTAACAAAGAACTGGAAAAAGCTAGATTCACGTCACTGTTTTGAACTTGTCGGGATCAAGATATCCATTGATTTTATTTGTGGCCTACGCTGTTATGCAACAGGCTTAGTTAGTGTCCATATGAATCGCATAGATCTTTTACTTTGACCTTGATCATTAGAGAATAGATGACAGAGGTCTCCACTTCATGGACCAAAGATTCTGTACGAATTTTTATAATTATTTTTTTTCTTGATGATTGCAATATAAGTGGCTTAGGCAACTAGCAACAAGAATTATAATTTTTATTCTAATAGTAGGAAGATTACATTTGGAATGTGCTTATTGAAGGGGGGGAAAACTCGGATTTCTTCACTAGAAGTGGTCACTTTGTGACGGATGTATCACTTTACTTGTATCACATATAGAGAGTTTTATTATTTGGATCCAGGCCCATCCAGATTATAAATCATGTTGGCCTAACATGCCAGTCTTAGATGCTGGAACAGAATCTAATTGCCTGCGCGGAGAATCCCATTCTTATTGGTAACGGTGGAACCTTTCCATAGTTCAGAGTTCTTCTCCGGTGCAATGGCATTATCCAGAGATGCCCAAATAGTGGGCATGTTGAAAACTGCAGTTGGAATTCTAACAATGTGAGTACCATCTGTCCACTCCAAGGATCCTGAGACGAGTGGTACTTGGACTAAAGGTGATATGTTTTTTTTTTTTTTTGCTAATTTTACTCACACCCACCGAATTGAACCCCCAACCTCATGGATACGATGGGTTGGGTAATACCACTCGGACCAATGACTTTACTTTCACTGTAAAGGATTTTTTCTCTCCAACCTCTGAAACTGTTAGGACCAAGACCACAGTGAACTTTGGGGGCATTGAAACTTTGGTGTAGTAAGTGGAATTGGGATAGCCCACATTGGTGACAGTCCTTGGTAAGTGGTATCTATTTGCTCTCCATCTAGCAATGAGAGAGCAAATGATGAGTAGTTTAGGTCCCAGGTTTTTCCAGGTTTGTTGATGGGACAAGTGCTGGAATCACCCGCGATGAGTCCTATTAGAGAGTTGTTATAACCGACTACACACAGGAAATTCACAAAATCTGCTTCTGATGCATCAAATATTAGGCCAGGGTCAACTGCCTTTCAACGGGTTGATGTGCCCAGCGCCATAAGCAAATTCTGCATTGCCATTCTTCCTTGGGTCCGTAATGGTTGCTAACAAAAAGATAAGGCAAGTGAACATTATGGTCAATAACTAAGCATCAGGGCATTGCATTACAATCTTACCTGTAGTCATGAGGGCGGATGATACAGGATATTATAGTCTCCTGCAAACTCAGGAAATTAAAGGGAAGAAAGAGAAGAATTTAGAGAGAGATTAGAAATATGTTTTGATATTTGATAAACTAATTTTCAATACATGACGGCCTTTTATAGGCTTAACCCCTACATTGCATTCTGAAAATGAATCTTAACCTTCCATACTTACTAACTATATTTAATCCTAGCCTTTCATTTATTTATATATATATATATATTAGGCTATATTCATAACATTGCCATCCCCTAAAAAATCCACCTTATCCCTCAAGGTGGAAGTGCTCTATGAAAAGTAGGAAATATGCATCAAGAGTCTTCTTTCCATCAAGAGGTACAAACATTAGAATTTTTGACATGGCTTGAAACTTTCCAAATACTCAGTAAGTTGTATGCTTGGTAAATCTGCACCTTGAACTCCAATAGGTGTTTTCTGTCCCAGCAGTGGCTGGTTGAGGAAACTTGACTGTGATTGGTTAGTCTTCCAATATTGCTGCATCTGGATAGTATTATTAGATGGTGAAATTATCACCAATTGAATTCTTGTTGAATTTCCTAGCTGGAATTCCATGCTAGATAAACCTTCACCACGAGCTCCAATAGGTGTTTTCTGCATTTGGATATTAGTTGGTTCTAGGGTTGGTACGTTTCCCTGTAACAAATTTCCTTGCTCGTGCATGGTTTGTAAACCTGTAATGGGTGATCCTATTCCTTCAAGTCCAATTTCCCGGGCACTGTAGCAATTTTTTCTTCCACTAGCCCTACTTTCCTGACACCCCTTTGTTCCCAACATCTCAACCCTCAAGTCCACGGCAACGAATAAACCATCTGATTTTCTGCTTGAAGTTCTTAGCAACTCAAGCATCGAGTCAACAACTTCCTGTAACCCAGCTTGCAACTGGAGAGCCTCAAACACAGGCAAACATGAAACTGAATTCATGTATTTAGTCCTTTCTAAATTTGTCACTGCGGATGTGAGGAAGCAAGTTACAAGCTTCAAATTTCTCTTCCTATTATTGAATAATGGTTCAATCTTCGAAGCAACATAGTCTTCAGAAGCCTCATTGGGAATCATCGCAATAGTTAGCTTTTCACCTGACACTTCGGCAGGCGGAGTATTTGCTATTTTGATTACACCGTTCAAGCTTGTTACAAATTTATGGATATCATAAATTTCTCCAAACTTCCTCTTGTCTCCTGATTTATTTCCAATTATATCTGGGAGCACAAGTGTAGCTCCAAGATATCTAGCTACCAATACTGCATTAGCAATCTGTGAAACATAGTATTCTGGGCCACCAGTCAATGAAAATATTATAAAACCTTTTGACTCCTCCCAGCCATTTCGTGATGGCCTGGTTCGGCAAGGTTTTATAGCACCATCATGTTCACCCATAGGCCCTATACTCGGACCAGCAAATTTCACCAGATTTTGTTTAGAAATCTTGACATCATCATATTCAAAGCTCGTGCTTTCTGGGACTTTCACCTCATAATTAGCTACCGTTGCGATTTGTACGAGCTTAGAGAATTGTGTTCTTGGATCCTCATCAGGTGGCTTTGGGTTAAGTTTAGGAATGTATCCATCCCATTATGGCATTATGTCGAACACCTTGTTGGCAATATTAAGTCTCCTTTTAATTTGTAGAGAATCTCTCACTAACAATGTTGTCCATGTTAAAGGAGATGATAATTCATTTTCGAGACAAGAGTCTATCCTATCATGACCCAATTGATTGCAAACTTGATGGATTGGTGATTTTGGGCATTCAATTTTCGTGTGAAAACCCTCAATAGCTCCAACCTCGGTGGCGACGATCAGACCATCACCCTCTTGTTGAATCTGTAGTTGCCCTTGATGGCTCTCCTCCTCCTTAAAATCCAGATCCACATCATCTTCTTCCTTCTCATCTTGGGATACTGACTGTGTGGAATCTGTCACTTCACAGAAGCACTCCTCGTCTTTCATATAACCACAATTGAGCAATTTTTGAGGTATATTTTGGTTGAGCTTGATTCTGCAATTGATTATCATTATGCTCTGTAGGAGTATGACAAGCTTGCTGCTTAATCTCTTGTACCATTGCGGCCAAGGTAGCACAAATTTGCTTTGCAATTTGGGCACAATTTGGGTCAATAGAATTGGGATTTGCCATTGGGGCACTCTCAATGAAAGCACAATGATACAGGATATTATAGTCTCCTGCAAACTCAAAAAATTAAAGTGAAGAAAAAGAAGAATTTAAAGAGAGATTGAAAATTTGTTTTGATATTTGATAAACTAATTTTCAATACACCGCTGTCTGGCATGTTCCCTTCCATTTTCCTGGAGGAAGGCCATATCCTTCGTCCTTATAACTATTATTTTCAGGCCAAATTCTGCGAAGAAGGATTAAAATGTAATGTAGCTAAAAAGTTTTCACTCCAAGTTATGTTGTTCTTATCAAATATAAGCAATGCATTCAAATTTTGTTTGTTTGGTGTTACCTGTGTCTAGCATTCCCATAATAACATCTCCTTCAGTGGCCTTTATGGGATGGGATTTTGAGGAAAACCCATGAAATCCCATGATCTTGTAATGTGAAGCAGTACATTGGCTTTTGGAAATACAGAAGCTACACCTTGGATGGCTAAATTAACACCCAAATACATGATGATTTGTGGGAGTATGCAGGGTTGAATATTATGATTACTAAATATTAGTACCAAAAAATCATCTTCTTAGATGATTACCTTCAATCTTTGCTACCTCTTCATCAGAGAGTTTGGCCACAAACCCATTAAAACTCCTTCCATAACTGCGTATTAGTGCTTCTTTTGCCAAAGTAGGGGCTGCACTCAAATTACTCCAATCAATTTTGAAGTTTCATTTCATAGCCAGAGCTTCATATTCTACATGTAAAATTTTAAGTATCCTACATTTAAAATAAAAATTAATTAACTAATGGATATTGTCATTTCGAAGGCCGTGGAAGGAAAGGGAGAAGGTATTTTATTTTTTCTTTTCCAAAACTTGCACATTATGTTTGACACAATTGGAATCATATGGTATTTTTCTTTTAATTTCCTAGCTAGTATTTGCTTCTCAATTTGTTGAACACTTGGGCATATATGTATATATGTTGTACTAGTTCGTTTCTCAAATTGTGGCCTTGCATACTATTTTCCAGTATTGCTATTATATATATCAACCTTTCAAGGACTTGTGCTAGGATATTGTGATGCATTGATTGGACGGGTACACCTCCTCTTGGAAGATCTCGCATGTACACAATATGAACCCACACATTCAATCATCACTGAGCATTATTAACTTACTTTTATGTGAAAATAAGTAAATCTAAACAAGATTTATAACAGATTAAATACGACAGCAGTGCTTTAGGTAATTATTACGGTATGAGATTCTCTGTAATTAAATTTTTTTATTTTTTTGTATTGAGACTTATGACGATGATTTTTAGAGTATATGATGATGATATGTCCAGTTATCGTAGCCTTACTAAAAAATAGGACTATAGTGACGGTACATATCGTTGTCATAGATTTTAAAAACTCTCGTCATAAGCCTCAACACAGAAAAACATAGAATTTAGTTACAGAAGATCTCACCCCAATTAATATAGTATCTTAATCAACTAACTTCCTGATTTCATGGCAATCACAATTTAGCACAAAAACTGCAGCAAAGACATTAGGTAGAGAAAATAATTAATGTTACGTTTGGATTGAATAAATAGAATGGGTGAACAAATGGAGTAGAAAAGAGAATAGAATGGAAAATGAAATGATTTATTCCATTTTAATTAGAATGAGTAATTTCATACCTTATCCCAAGTAATGAAATTTATTAACATGAGAGGAATAGGAACGTTCCATTCCATTATAATAGAGTAACCCAAGACAATTTTTTATAGATCTAGAGAGAACTATGATTTCATACAGAGCAATAAAATCGTTTTTATTTTTTCCTTTTTGTATAGTGGGATCAACTTCATGCACCGAGCTAAAATTACGTAAACGAGATCCGAATAGAGAACAGTGTGAAAACCCTAGCGTGTGGCTTCCAAAAAGAGCAACCAAATCTTTGATTTCAAAGCTTCTTTTGACAAAGCTTTGAATAAGTTGTGTTGTATTGAAAGTTGGAGCTGGTAGGTTAACGTTTTTATTGGCTTTGGAAACTCTTTCATATTTCCTTCCTTTGAGTACGTTCCAGTATGGATCTCTAGACTGGAAAAAATAAAAATTAATTTATATAACATGCCTCAGATATATATGATAATATTCATGTTAACAGAATTGAAGTAGCTGAAAGGTTTTGGTTGGGAGTTGAAAGGTTGTGGTTGGGAGTTCCTCCATCATCATAAGTGTTGACGTCAAATCCTGAATCTTGCTGTAATCACCTGTCAGCAAAGTACCTGCACATTTAACAAATCGTTAACACCCCACAAAACGATCGTGGCTTGGGCCGTCCAGGGATACTTCAGTGTAAAGGTAAGTTCAGGTACTTAACGTCACAATGAAAGACCTAAAACTTGTGCTGGAATGTGTAAGATATTTCATAACCCGTGTTATTTTAGTATGTAGAAAAGCATTACCTTGTTTCTTTGGGAGTTTGTCTTCATATATTTATCCATGCATTCTCGAACGTCCCATCATCCCTTCATGAGTGGAAACATGACGTCTCCTTCCACTTACCCCAATAGGTCCAATAGGAAGAAAACTAGTGTGGGCTAAAATAATCCATTCGTTTTAAGTTAATTATAAGATTATTATTGACTTTTAAAAAGTCAATTTTAAATATTTTTAAGCTCAAAATTTATATAAATTCATTTAGTTTATGTCAATATAATTATGAATATCATAAATTACCTATAAAGTATTATTAGTTATAAGTTTAATTGTTTTGAAAATTTAAATAAATTATGTCAACTTTAAATTTAAAAATGTCTCAAATTAACTTTTAAAAAATTAATAATAATTCTATAATTTAAAACAGAGAAGAGAGTATTATGTATTAGTCTCTTTTTCAAAGTGGGGGCAGTATAAATAGTTGGACATTTTGTTAAGCATATCAGTAATCATGAGTTGTGGAGTAAGAGAGATTACCATAGCTGCTACATCTCTTGCAGAAAATTATTCAGTAGTTTTGAATTATAGTCATTTGGTGTTTCAGACTAATCATATTTTTTTATTTTAACTATGTCTCACTGCATGTAGTTCTTGACCTATTAAAATGAGGAGGGACCTACTAAAATAAGGAGATATGATTGGGTAATAAACCATACATAATGTTCTTCCAAACTCTCACTAAATTATTTATAATCATATAATTTTTTTGATCCCACTAAACAAATAATCTGGCTTCGTCACTGATTACATCTCTTTATTTTAATTTGAACGTAGGGGCGGCTAATGGGCTATTATTAAAAAAACTACAGATGATAAATAATTACGTAATATATGAATAAATTTGCAAAATATGATGATTAAAATGATAGTTGGTGTGGTATGACTATCAGGTCGTTTACGTAAAGGAAACCAGTTGGTAAGACGCAGGCATATATGTCGTAGTACTACTTTTTACTCTATACTGCATCCTTTCTCTCTCTTTTTCTTTTTTTATTTTGGTGCAGTACTTTGTTTGGATGCCGAGAAAGTACCATAAGCCAGCCTAAACCGGTTCATTTGAAAGGCCTGCATGGTGAATTCATGAACTTTATTACTACTAGTCGTAAGACATGCATGTGTAAAAAGGAAAAAAAACAATAATTATAAATATAAAAAAAAGAGGTTATGAAGGAGTGGGAGAGTAAAAATATAGGGAAAAAATAAAACATAAAAATAAATAACAAACGATGACACAGCTCCAAGAATGAATGAACACTACTACAAAATAGTAAAAAGATAACACTTAAACAACAACGTTTTTGTAAAAAACGTTGTGGTGTTTTTTTTACAACGTTTTTTCAAAAAACGTTATAAATACATATGAAAAAACGTTATGTATTTATAAGGGGCAATATTTTGTTTGAAATTTATAACGTTTTTTAAGAAAAACGTTATCTATTTAAAAAACGCGGAGCTTTAAAAAACTGCGCGGAGATGAAAACTTGAAATTAAAACACGGAGATATATTTCTGATTATTAAATGAATAAATTTCATAACAATCAAAAGAATGCTTCCCCGATCCAAATGAAAGAAACAGCCTCACTCATCTACCTCACTCATCCTCCCAAGTGAAGTAGCTTTCTCTCGCCCCGATCGAACTCATCTACCTCACTCATCCTCACAAGTGAAGCAGCTCTTTCCTCTTCTCGCTCAATCTAGCCTCGAAGTCACGACACTGTCAGTCAGTCCCAAACTCCTAAGCCCAAGTCCGAACGGACCAAACCCTAACGCTATCACAGACTCGCGTCGTCTCATCGATGGCCGTGGCCTAAACGATCGGTCGGCCTGAACGTTGTCGACCATCGTAGACTCGCATCGCAGTGAAGAGATCAAGAGAAGGTATCGCATTGCAGTATATTTTGTCTTTTTTCACCACTATCGTCTTTTTGTTTTTGTTTTTGATTATGTTTAATAGTGAATCTGAGGTGGAGCAGAAGGCCTTCTTCTTTTCATTTGAGGATTTGGAGAAGTCCCTGCCCTGAAGCGGAGGAGGCTGAAGACCATCCACAATCAACATAAAAGGTATATTTTAATGAGATAATAAAGGATGCTACAGATCTCGTACTATTTGGTTTTTGTTTTGAATCTTCAGATGCTTAGTGTGGTGGTATTGAGTTAGATGCTACAGATCTCGTACTATCTATTTTCCTATTGCTCATTAAATTAATTTTTGTTTTAGCAAAGTAAGGGTTCTCAAAATAATTGCAAGGTTTGTTTGTTCTTAACATATTTTTATCATTTTATGCTCTGCTGATCTTTCTAAAGGTACTACTGTTGTTGATAGAGTAAAATTTATATTTTGTTCAATCTACTTGTTTGGACCATCAAAGTTGTTTTTGTTTTTTGGTTAAACTTTCTGCTTATGCCCTACAAAATGTTTATGGTTTAAATGTATTCTTTTATATAATCAGATACAATAATCTCTTGGAGGGATCCAGAGTATACAACTGAGCTAGCTCTTAGCTTTCAAGAAAACACGGGGTGCTCATATATATGGTAACTAGTGTATAATTTTTATTTGATAAGTAAATAATCCACTAAAAGCACCAAAAACAGGGTGAATCTAAGTACACGCCTAGTGTATATATAAGTTTATTTATTTATACTATGTAACTGGTGTATTAATAAATAAATAAATTTGTATATATGCGGATTCATTAACGTGCCTACCATTTAGGCCTTTTGTTCTGCTTATGCATATTTTTTTTTCTTTCTCCTCTCTAAGGTTAATTTCATTAACTAATAATATCTGCATTTCTGTAGGGACCAAATTTGTAGTGTGCAAAGGAATCTACACTTTAATTCTCTTACAAGTAAGTGTTTTTATCTAAAAAATAAAGTAAGCACCTGATTCTTGTTTTTAATTGTTTGAAAATAGCAAGGCCCTATTTCCTTTTTTTTCCCCTGATAAATTATGAAGCATGCTCTTTTGATGGTGATTGTAAGCTTTCAAGTTCAAGTATATGGATTGTAGGGCAAATCTGTGTCGATCTATACATTTTAACAAACGAAGTATAATTATTAACATAACCAAGACTAGATTCGTCTGATTATCCATTTACAGAAAATCCCAAATGCACTAAAAACTTGAATTGTGGGATTTTGTTTGTACAATATATGCTGAACTTACAAATTATATAATTTTATTCTTAATGTCAATGAACAAGTCCAGAGAATACTTATAAGATTTGAGCTCCTTTAAACTCTTATGCCTCTATGTTTTAACTTTTGAAAAAAAGAAGGAAAAAAGAAGCAAAGGCAAAGTTTTACGTTTGTGCCTGTAGAAGCCTGCCTAGATGTGATGACTAGTTTTTTTCCTCCAGTATTGGCCTTTTAATATTTAAATGTCATTGCAATCAAAAAGAAATAACTTTTATAATACTGTATTACATAATACTTTAATAGTATCAGTGACATAAAGCGGTTACCTGACTTGAATCCTTAAAGTCGCTATTGTATGCTGGGCCTATTACCAGAAACTTCTGATTACTAATATTTATATTTAGAGAAAGTTGTAAAACTAACCACACTAATATTACACCACGTGGACTAATTACTAACAAGAGCTTGTTACATTACAACTGTCAAACACGTGCTAAATATATTTAGCACTAACTCTATGAGATTAAAGTCTGGTAAGTGTGGGAAGCATTATTGCAGCTTGGCTGTGACTGTGACTTCTTTCTGTTGCTTTGTAGCTGTAGTATTGCTCTGAATCATTGCTACGCTTATTATTTGATTTACACATCCAATGATATTGATCCTAATACAAGTAAATTGACGTGGGATGGAAGATCCGTGTGTAGGCCTATATAGCGTTAGGTAGACGAAGAAATAAATCTTGAATATAAAACTAAAATATAAAACTGAATAAAACTAAAACTAAAATATAAAACTGAATAAAATTCATAAGAGTGAGAATTTGGCCTACAAATGACAACCTGAGTTGCAAATGAAACTCAATCTTTCCACGAATGTCCTTTGCACATGCGAAAAACACATCAAGTCCAATCCAAATTCTTGACTTTTTACTGTTGCATGTGGCCAGACTTCGGGTGATCCAGTTTCTCCATATATATATATATAAAGATAATGAAATTCCATGAAGTTGTCATTCAAATGAGATCGAACAAATGTAATTCTGGGATAATAAGAAATTAAACAAAGCATGCATTTATCTTTCATGGTTATAATAGCTGGCGATTAGCAAAGTCAGCTTGATAAATACAAAATCAGCTATGCATTTTAGTGTTTTCTTATTCAAGATTATCGAGTTTAGCCAATTGATTATTAACTGAGTGCTTATTTAGTGTTTTATATTTAGTGTTGGATTCTACGTGACATGTTTTGTTTTTTTAAGATGGATAAGTTGTGGATGTGTGCTGATAGAAGGTCTCGAGAGTATGAACTAGGGGTTGATGAATTCTTGAGGTTTGCGGTAGAGAACGTGAGAAATGTGAATCTTATTCATTGCCCTTGTGTAAAATGTGGAAACATTTTAAAATTCGGTGTTGGAATTTTATATTTAGTATTAATAAAGATATTATTCTCAAATTACACATTGCCCATTTGATGAACATTCATACATACATATGAAGTTATCATCAAATATTCCAAGTTTCCAACTTAACACAAAACAAATTTATCATCCTTTTCTACAAAATTTCATTGGAAATCATAGTTCAAGTTACACTCTAGTCCTCCATTTTGTTTGTTTATTATTTCTGTTTATAATATTCTTCCTCTTGTGACCCCAGTCTTATTAGAGAGGAGAAGAGTGATCTCTCAGTCTCTCTCAAACCTCTGTTAATAAGGAATATGTGTACTTCCTTCTACAGCAACTATCTTTAATTATCTCTCTGTTTTTATTTCTCAGGATACCTCACTCTTTCTTCTCCATTTTAACAAGAATCCATTAAATTTTGTCAAAACCTCAGTCAAGATAACAATCATATGCTGTTACAGATAGAGAAAGTAACCAAGATAAACTCTTTTTCTTCAAAAATGGCAGAATTGAAGGGAAACAAGAGGACACTTTCAATTAACCTTTCCTTTTTTACCCTCATATCCAAACCAACAATGAAAATAGCCTAGCAAAATCATCAAATAAGTTTGAAGGGCAAATGGAGTTGTGGGTCTTGGAATTGTGGCAGCCATAAGTTTAAAGGCAATATGATGACGAAGTTGTTATTTAAATTTTTTACAAGATCTAACTCACATAAATATGAATTATATTTACTATTTATGTGACGGAGTTTATGTGTTGGAAACTCCGGGTTAGTACTTATTATATTTAGTTCGATCTGGAATTAATGGTAAAGTTCTTTACTGTTTTGTAGTACTGACTACAAATATGTTTGGGGCTGATTTTTGTATAGATGTTATTGGGTGTTGACCATTGTCAATCTGGACAGTAACAATGTGTACTTCATGGATTCCCTCAAGTACCGTAGAATCGATGAGGAGTGGAAACAAGTTGTGAACACATATGTTATTCTAAACGACTTTGTTTTAAATGTAGTTCAATTGGAAAGTTTTACAATAAAATCCCTTCTATTAAATCGTCTTTCTGATTTTATGTGCATGATGTTATATGCGTCACCCTCTTGCTCATGAAGTGCCATTAAAGCTCACAATGGGCAAAGCAATAATCAAATACGAAAATCACCACAATGGAAAATCTTGGTGGTATGTTAGATTATACGTATAAATATATATTGAATTAGCATAAGATGTTTATTTATGGACATTTGTTATTTTTGTTGATTTATCATGACCTAATTACTAATTGTGTTTAGGGAACTCCTATACAACCAACACACAAGGAGTGCGGGTATTTTGTGATGCGCTTTATGAAGGAGATAGTCGAGGATGGTAGTTTGGACTTTGTAGCCAAGGTTAGTTATTTTTTCTCCATCGGACTTAACATAAATGTTCATTGGAGTTTACACATTACTATGCATCTTGTTGATAGGACTATAGAAGAGATTTTGTTTTATCTTCATAATTGTAATGATTTTCTTAAGAGTTTGGGATTCAAACATTTCTTTACTGAATTCAGCCAAGCTGAGTATCCTTAAAGAGAACGACACTTATTTAGCAGTCATAAAACTGCAGATTAAAAGTAGAGAAATATGCCAAAGACATTAAAGCTGCACAAGATGAAACCAATATGATTTGTATTTTTACCATTAAATACTATATGCTAAAAACCCAGTGTGGACTCAAAAACATTGTATTATGGTTCATCCGCTGAAACATCTCTTTTAAGAGTAGGACCAAATGAATCATTTACGAATGCTACTTCGTGCATAACTCGGTAAACAGTGGGCAACTATATATAAGGAGGAGTGCATTTTTCATCCGATATATGGATAGAAATGGCATGTGTGGAGGGGACTTTCGGGACGAACATAACCAATAATAACAGATTTGTCAAAATTCACACTTTTACTTCAGCATAGAGAATTTCTTCTCGTCGGTTTTGATAATTGATCTTCCTCTATTATTGGCATGCACTTGAATTTCTTACCCACTGCTTTCACCTGATTCTGTCACCTGCTTCTCAATAGATTCATTCCTCGTATCATCAAAATGTGTGGGATTTGGTACCCTTATTCCAGCTCTCCGGTCCTAATATAAGATTGGAAAACATTCACAATTTAATTCAAGAAGACTGATGACAGCATTTTGGGAATAAATTACGAATAACTTTATTGTCTTGATATTCATTAGCTAAAGTACTATAATAGAAAAAAGCCAAAAACTTACCTCTGTGACAATTGGGTGATTCCTTTGCTACTGTTATGGCTGTCATAGTTATTTTTGTTTTGTTAGTTTGTTAACACAACTTATTCTGCTCTGTTGGATATCTGTTACTTTATCTGTTTTGTCTTCTTTAGTTGTTCAGATCATGATGATGGCTGAGTTTGGCTTGGAGATGCAGTTTAGTTGTTCTGTTTTGTAGTTTTGGGTTGATTGTGGGTTTGTGTGTGGGTCTGCTGTGGTTTGCTAACATTATAATTTGTACTAAACTTGGCCAATTAGTCTACAGTGGGAGACTAACTTTTTGTTATTTTATTTCAGTGAGATAAGGCAAATGGATTAACGTACACACAAGAACAAATTGACGAAGTACGAGGTGAGTGGGCAGCTTATGTGAGCAACTACATGTAAGCCTCGAGTTAACAGTGGATGTACATGTTTAGATTAATGTATTTTGGGAGTTAACGGTGGGTGTACAGGTTAATTTAGATGAATGTATTTTGGGAGAAGACTTTTATGCACATGATTAATTAGGTAGTAGTGCACCACAGTTAGTTGGTATATTTTGTGGATGTAGTAATTTGAAACTGTAAACGTATGGTATTATTGGATGTATTTTGAAACTGAGAATGGTTGATACATTTTGGTTTTAAATAAGAATTTAGAGTTTTTTTTAGCTATATATCATTGCATTAATGAGAAAATGTGTATGTATTTTCAAATATGGGTGAACTACAACGGTTTTTCAATTCAACTATAACAGCCTGAAGACGTTGTTTAAATGTTACCAAATAGATGACACTTTATAAAACTTGTATAAATTTGTTTAAATGTTGTATGATGTAACAAACTACAACATTTTAAACCAGAAATGTGCTAAATAGATGACACCTTTAAAACGTTATTTAAATGAGCCTAAACGTTGTGTAATGTATTAACAAAGATATATTACAACATTTTTATATTACACAACAACATTTTAAAAACGTTGTCTAAATGTACCACAATAGATGACATCTTATAAACGTTATATATATGAGCCTAAACGTTGTGTAATGTAAAAACAAAGATATATTACAACATTTTTATATTACACAACAACATTTTAAAAACGTTGTCTAAATGTACTACAATAGATGACATCGTTTAAACGTTGTATAAATTAGTGTAAATGTTGTGGAATGATATCATCTACGACGTTTTCAAGAATCTTAGTATTTTTTTAAAGACAATCTACAACGTTTTTTAGTAAAAAACGTTGTATTATGAGCCAACTACAACGTTTTAAAAACGTTGTGTAAAATGGGTCAAATAGATGACACCCTTAACCTCGACGTTTTTTGGAGAAAATTACAACGTTTTTTAAGTGTTATCTATTTACTATTTTGTAGTAGTGGAATGAAACGGTTAAAATTCTTCGTCTCCCTTCATAAGACGAGATCAAGTAAGAGAATTGATACTTTCACAAAAAATTGATATTTTCACAAGACTATTTTCATATGAAAAATAAGTAGGACCTGTTTTCACGCGTGAAAGAGGTCATGAAAATATCATATTTTTTTCCCTCAGTGCAAATAGTAAGTAATTCCCTAGAATTAAGTATATACCATCGTGGCACATCCCTTGATCCGCAAGTATTTAGCATTTAAGATGGGCCACAATCCATATACCAAAGAACTCTTGGCCCATGTATCAAGGATCAGGTGAAGGAGTTTCCAAGTCCACCTTACTTAAAAATAAACACACAAAACAGCCACTTGGGCATAGTGAAGCTGTTGGGGGACATACCCACCCAAGCCCTATTAATAACATCGTAGAAGGAAGATGCGTCCATTCTTTTCCTAGACCAGATAATCGCATGATAAAAATGTTTTGGTTGATGATCACCAATTCACTATGTATATATGTTGTATAAATTTTATTTTATTTTTTAAAATAATTTAAAGATAAATTTGAAATCTATGCTTCAGACAAATTAAATGGTTCCTCCAAAAGCTGAAGTTTTATAATTTTTCTAAAAGTGCTATTTAGCTAAAATCCATACTCACTAAAATTTGACTAAAATATATACTTTTCAAAATATAATTTTACTCTATCGCACCGCTGCGTCAAATGGCTCTTAGTTATTTTAGTTTTTCAACATGAGGAAGACAAGATACTTTGAGGATAATAGTTTTAAGAAAAACATGACAAAATACTTGATGTATACATTTGGAGAATAACATTTACTATTTAACATTTGGAGAATAATATATATATATATATATATATATATATATATATATATATATATATATATATATATATATAATATACATGAATGATAAATCTAACACTCGCCCAATAACAATTAAAATTTTCATATATTTTTTTGATATTTTTACACTGATAAGATTTACATTTTGAGTTATAATATTTACCGTTGTTATACATCTATAACTGTCATTATAATTCTAAAATATAAATTCTATCATATAAAAATATCAAAAAAAAATAATATATATATCAATTTTCAAAAAAATATGACATAACATTAATTTTAATACTATATTTTATTTTAATAATTAAGATAAATATTATATATTTATAGTTATTATAACAATAATCAAATTTTCAATCAACTGATGGAATACATCGCATCAACTTCAGAATATTAACTGATCTAGTACATCAATACATGTTTCAATACTAAAAGACAAAATCATCAATACTAAACAAAAAGCTGTCATTTGATACGATCGAAAAATAATATAGTAATACAAGCAAATGAGGTAGAATCAACCTTTTAAGCGGATCAGTGTAATGGATAGTGAAGTACTGAAGTGTTCTTAATAATAAATTAAAAAATAGTCTTTAAATAGAGAAATTCTTTTTATTAATGAATATTGTTACTATTACTAATTTTTTTATTGAATTATAATTATGAACTACATTAATAAATAAGATTAGAGAAAATTGTAAAAGTATTTTATTATATTATATATCTTTTTAAAAAATGCATAACAAATATTTTTTTGTGTTATTATTAATAATAAAAATTAATACAGAAATTAATAATAAAAATAAAATTTTTGTAAATTGTAATTAAAAAAATTCAAACTAAAATAGAGGGAATATGAAAGAAGTTTGATCAGCATCAACCCCAAACCCAGAGACCATTAGGCAAAAAATATTCAGTAGTTTTGGTGTATTATTACGTAATATTTTAAATTAATTATATGTTATTTTTTTAATATATATATTGAGTTTAAATATGAAAAATTTATTACACATATAAAAATAATAGAGTTTTTTTATATTTATTCATAAAATTTATTTATAGAAAAGATAAAAAAATATAATTTTATTATATTCATCTTAATAATTAAAAATAAAATTATATTTTTTTATTTATATAAATAAATATAACGGATAAAATTTATAAATAAAATTAATTTTTTTTAAAATAATAATATATAATTAATTTAAAATATATCGCGATAAGGATGGAAAGTCGCGCACTTGCGGTCTACGAGTCGTATCCAAAAAAAAGGTCCCCACATTGACAGCTAAGACTCTACACGTGTCAGACAGCCCAACCTTTCGATCCACCACCGCCAGCCCCATAAAAACAAAACAGCAGAGCAGACCTACGCCTACCCCACTATTATTACTACTATTCCGATGAAAGATGTGGGTCCACAATGGGGCCCGACTAAAGAGGTGGGGTCCACAATTCTAGGGCAACAAGATAAAACGGGTGGCCCACATTTATCTTCGTCTGTATTTTGGCCCACGGACCACCGTGCAAGAGCACTGCCCCTCGGTTACTGTTACTTTTTGGCCTTTGTTGACCCACTACTCCACGAGGTTCCGTGGACCTACTGACCATGCTTTTTCTTGGGTCCCATCTC
This sequence comes from Hedera helix, assembly GCA_947179155.2. Classification (NCBI taxonomy): domain Eukaryota; kingdom Viridiplantae; phylum Streptophyta; class Magnoliopsida; order Apiales; family Araliaceae; genus Hedera; species Hedera helix. The sequence goes on from OX359268.1 coordinate 37,380,633, forward strand.
CACGTGCACAGCCTAAATCACGTGCATTGCTCAACCAATTTACACCCACGAGGCCACTCCTCTATCGGGACAATTAATAACCCCACATTGAACCGGACCACTCTCTTTATCAATGACTCCTTCAAAAGCTTAGTAGAATTTTCAAACGTTCGACATTTATCGCTCATTAAATTAATATGAAAACGTTTCAACAAAAAATATTAACTGCAATTTTTTACTTTTAACAATTTCATCGTCTTAGTAACAATTTTAACTCTCTATATCTATAAAAAAAATTACTTCAGACTCCTAAAACGTAAATAATATGTTCCCTCCTTACGTGTCCGCCGAGAATAATCTCTCCTCTATCTATGTCCTCTTTCTTTGTGACTATTTTTATCTATACAGCAGGCCAGCAGCAGAACAATAAAGCCTATAAATTATCCCCTCTTTTAAATTTGGATAAATTATTATAATTAAATTTGAAAAAAGGGTGATTAAATGATACATTTTTCCAATTCTTTTGCCCATTTCAACCCAAACAGAAGCACAAAAGTATAGCACGAAATTGTTGCAAATTCCATTCCAATTTTAACAAAGTAACAAGCTAATAACCCATCCCTAAAACTCACTCTATTAGCCAATTGATTTACATAAGAAAATGGCAAAAGACACTGACAATATGAGTTTTTCAACAACACTAAGACATCCAAAAAGAAAAACAAGTAAAATTGTGGTCTAAAAGACTAAAACCTAAAAGAGAGAATTATTATTTTTTAAAATTCTAAGCTTTAGAAGAAGATGGTGTTTTGTCAGTTGCAGAACCAGCCATGAATTGAAGCTCCCTCTTATCATAAATTTCCAAAGAAAAATCCCTTAACATTTGTGGAGTTGTTGCAGTAGTTGTAGTAGTTATTGTAGAGCTAGAGCTTGGAGCCATGGTTGTCATTGTAGAGCTAGAGCTTGGAGCCATAGTTGATGCAGACGCCTTACCAGACTTCTCTTCACTCGAAAGAGACCCTGCCGGAGCTTGAACTTCACCACCACTACCAAAGCCCACCACCCCTGGTTGCATTGCCGACACAAAATTTGATATGGGCCTTCCTGTTACATTAAAAACAGGAGTCGCCCCAGCTGGAATGGCCCACAATTGAGGCTGGTTAGAAGGCCCAGCAATGGTGGCTCCAGCCGGTGGGATCATAAAGAAAGTTCCACCATGAAGCCCATTGGACCCCATCACTCCGGCGGGCCCACCACCCATAGCCCACACCGGCACAAGCCCTTGAGGGGCAATTGGTACCACCGGGGCAAAACTAGAAGAAGAAACCGAATCTTTAACCACGTCATAAAAGTCGCTATTACAAGCCCTCTTCCGCCTCTTCTTTGCCGTCTCAGCCTCCGTCGCCTCCGTAACAACCGTAGGCGTGTTGGGTATTTTTAAAGTTCCGTTCACATTAACCGCAATTGCCGGAACGGTGCCAGTTCCGGTAGCCTGAATAATCGCCGCCTCCGCATGTTCAAGCAGCCACCGTATAGTTTCTCCATCCGATTTGTGGCCCAACTCTCTTGTTAATTGGAAGATTCTGGCGGCACAAGCGGCCGGCATACGAATTCTCCGGCCGCGCCCCTCCACCTTGGTGTGGCGATCCTTTGAAGCCCTCCTCGGTGGCGCCACCACCATGGATTTGTCCATTTGTTGCATAGGCACTAACGGCATGACGCCGACCGGGATTGAACCCTCAACTTCATTATCCGCTGGTTCTTCCTTCAGAATTGGAACTATACTGGACGGAGCCACCGAATCCACCGGAGCTATGGTATATAACTTCGGGTCCCCCAATAACGGATCAGATGGAAGATGATTGGTATTATTGTTATTATTAACCTCATCTTCTTCTGATTCCTTGTTCTGGTTTTCAATCGACGATGCCATTTGGGGAAAAATTCTTGAACGTGACCCAGATAAAATTAGATGAAACCCAATAAAATTAGATTAAAACCCAAAAAAAAAAAAAAACGAATGGAAATGATGAGAAAAAGATAGAGATCATGAACAGACTGTTTGTATTGCTTGACTGGTTTTCAAAACTATATGGTATATTACAGTGTGATCGGTGGATTAAGAGATTTCAAATACATGGATGATATGGAGATTAAAGAAAAATAAAATAGTAAGAAAGCAGAAAGATAAAACCCTAGAAAGGGAAGGGAGACCCACTTATCGTTTGGGATTCCTACAAGACAAAGGACACCAGCAGCAGCAGCAAACCCTATATATTAAGCGGAGGAGGAGAAAGAATCTATGGCTGGGAGACTCTTCCACATATCATGGTCACGCCAGATTTTGACACGTGGTGGGACCTACCACATACGGAATAATCCGGTTTTAATTAGGTCAAAGCTTCGGGTTACTATTTTGTCCACACCATTGTGTCTGGTGCAGACATCTAAGTATTAGACTACACTGACTTACTAGTCGTATTTAGTTAAGTACTTATAATAAATTAATAATACAAGTATTAATTGTAGGACTAAACAAATTTATTTGTCTTCTTGAAAAACTAATTTGGGACAAATAAAGATGTTCTACATACTAAAGCCAAATAAACGATATGTAATTCCAATTCTAATAAAACAATTTGGTCAAAGGATAAATGCCATAATAACGTAGTAACATGTTTGGTGCAACTTTTCAAGAATAGGAATCGATTTTTTATTTTATTTTTATTTTATTAAAAGTAAAAGCCAAACTCTTTTTATATTCGGTCTGTATTCATTCTCTGAAATTTGTGTTAAATCCGAAAGAAATGGGACCATTGTGTTACAAAGTTATCCCGAATAAATTTATACATACACCTTTTTTATATAAATAATTTTTTTTGATAAAAAAAAATTCATACAAATTATATAAATACTCTACATATAATTTTTTTTTTGCCAAAAAAAATAATTTATGTAAAAAAAAGTATAAAGAGTGGATTTATTCAAGTTATCCCACCTTAAATAGAGTTCCTTTCACTTCTTAATGTCTATTTGACTTTATTTCTAGTGTTCTATGAACTTTTTGAAGAATTAATGGGATAAATTTTCCCTCGTACTTTTTGTCTGATTTGTTTTTATCCTATTAATACAAACAATATCTAAAATTTATTGATATAAATTATCCCGATATAATTTTATAACGCAACAACTTATGTCCCTCAATTTTCATCTTATAGAATGTAGTGAAACGAGAAGGGTACAATAAACTGAAAATAATATTTTAATGTCAAAAAATTGAATACAGTATATATATATATATAATTATTAATTATAATTATTAAATATATTTATATATGATAAAACATCTATTAATAATATTTGGCACATTATTTTATATCTATTAATGATCATAAGATTTGGTTCTTATGGTTCTCTATTACAATTTGAATGCAAAAAGAGTATAGCTAACGAGTAATGTTAAGAATTTAAATTTTTGATATTAGAAGTATCTCGAATAGATATGTTATTGTTAAAACCTAATTTTGTTCGCTAGTTTAAATCGCCAAAAAGTCAGTACTCTACACAAATAACAATTAATGGGGCTTTGACTGTTGACAAATAATAATGAAATAAATTGTATTGTCCTGTTGATCTCTATTAGTAATTATATTTATAGTTGTTTAACATCTTGTGTTTATGCGCGTTTGAAATTAATTAAAAGTGAAATTATTGATTAGAATTTTGACCCTTCTAAATTATTAAGCTATCAAAATATATTATCAAGAGTCAATTCTAATATCGGGTCTAAAGTACAATATTAAAATAAATTAACACTAAAATCGAGTTTCAAATATAAGAATGAGATGAGTTTGTATCTTTATTGGATTCTAAATAATTTTATATCGACAGTTATCTTATTCAATTCATAATAAATTTTATATAATTATTATAAATTAATGTAATTGTAATAATATGTGTATTGACACATATTTGAGAATCGTTGGAAATACGAGACGTTTAATTAAAATTATTGATAATAGACAGATAGGATATTTTATTTACCAAAATAGGAACTTTACAAATTAAATATTTACCCTAATATTTTTTTCTTTCAATATCTTCCGCTTGTCAGTTGTCATTTTAACTCACTTTCTGCGGTTATGTATCAATAGTGGGTTTAGGAAGTTCATAAGTAGAAGGGAATTGATATTTTTATATTATTTTTTAATATTTTTATACGATAAATTATATATATATAATTTATAATAATAATTAATTATTATTTTATATTTATAGTAACAATTTTATAAAATTTATTATATAATAACATAAAAATATCAGTTTCTTAAATAAAATAGTTGTAGAGTGTAATTAATTGTATACAATCTGTAGATGATGAGAGCACTTGATATGGTGGTGGTGGTATACGTAAGAATCTCACTCACAAACGGTAGCTCATGAATTTAGGCTTGAGACTGAGACAACGTGTCTCAGTGGTGTCCACATATCCATTCCGCAGTGGATCCCACCACCACTTGGCACCCTTTCGTGTCAACTAGGAGACACTAATCTCTTTGTGTTTAGTTGGGCCCCAATACTACTTACAATGAATGACCAATGGACAAGAGTGATTATACATATAAATATCAAACATAATTTTTTATTTTATTTATTAAAAATTAAAATTTAACACAAATTTTTTTGTTAAATTTTATTTTTTAATAATAAAATAAAATTTATATTTAATATTTGTGTTGATTATCGGTGTAAATAGACCTATTCATGCCGAATTGTCTTATCTCACAGCGGTCCCACCCACAAATTGCACCGTTTGACTGCTTCTTCTTCACACCCCCCCCCCCCCCCACCAAAGTAGGTTACTAGGTGTGAGTGGTCTATGTACTCAAAGAATTTATGATAAAATAAAAAATCAACGAATTTTATACGTGTTATTAATTTAATTAATATAATTTTTTAATAGATTAGATATTATATTTTTAATTTTTTTTTAGAATATTCAAAAACATACTAGTTTAAATTATGATTAATTTTTTATTGAGATAATTATTGATATATAATTTTTTAAAAAATAATATGTACTTTATTAATTTTATTATGTATTAAAAAATCACAAAATATACTCTTATGTAAATCAGATGATCTTTTCTCTTTATCAATATTTAAGAGGGAAACATATACCTGATAGATGATTTCACTTCAATCCATAAATCGAAGCTAGGCACTCAAATTAGGGCTTCCCAAATTGCAGCCAGACAGGTGATTCTAAAACAAGAATTTCGTTGGATAATCGATGTAAGACCCTGAATTTTATGAAATACAAAATTTAATTTTTCTTCACATATATTTTTTTGAAACAGTAAGTGGTTAAATCGATCAAGTTAAAAGTTAAGGATGTTATCTGCAAATTTTATTTTATCGGACAATATTCGCTTTGTCGGGGAATATTCGTTTGGTCGGGGAATATTCGTGTCGTACGACGGCGCCGAAATAACAAATTATTGGTGGACCCCACAACGGAATATTTGTCGGATATAGAAAACGACAGAAATAACATTTTTAAATAAAAATAGTCAACGGAACTGTTAAAATACCGGTGATAAAAGAATAGTAGCATACGGTAGTTTTTGGTATTTTCTGTAGCACACGGTACTCTACAGTAACACACGGTATTGCATAGTGTCTCATATTATTGGTCTGATAATTGACACCGTAACTGTTACGCATCATTTCATCGATAATTGTCACTGCATAATATTTTATATTATTAATTCAATAATTGTTGTTACACAGTATTTTGCATTATTGATTTAATAATTGTCATTACACTGTATTTTATATCATTGAGTCAATAATTGTTGTTGCACTGTTTTTAAAATTATTGAACCTAATAATTGTCACAGTAACATATGCACAGTAATTCACATTATTGAATCAATAATTGTCATTACACAGTAACGTATGCTTTATTTTACATTATTGTTATATCTATTATGATGTTATTTAAACAGTTGTATTTCATTAATTTATTGACTTGATATCTAAGAGCTAACTATACTGTATTTATAACAATTAGTCATAATAATTGAATTGATAAAGTTATTTGTTTATAATATAAAGTTAGGTGATTATTAGGTGATATGAAATGAATGGTGTAGATTAAAGTGTGAATTATTGTTGAATAATTGAATTGATTTGTTTATAATATAAAGTTAGGTGATTATTAGGTAATATGAAATGAATGGTGTAGATTAAAGATAATATAAAATTTGAAATGGATGGTGTAGATTAAAAGATGATCTTTAAATGAATGGTTTAGATTAAAGGAATGATAAGATTTTTGGCTATAAATAGAAGCCTTAACTTAAGGATTTTTCATAAACTTCCTTTCTTGTTCTTTCTTTCTCTCTCTAAATACTTCTTGTGAAAGTTTTCTCTAAGTGTGCTTAAGTCATCTTGAGTATTTGTGAAGATCTATAAGTGTACGTGTACCGTTCAAGTTAATCAACCTCATCCAGTCACGTGTTAAAGTAAGGGATTATCATTATTTGATTCTCGAAAATAATATTGTTTCTTTCTTACTCATAAGATGTGCCATTTATTTCCATGTATTAAATTGTGGGAATAACCTTACGGCGCGGATTATCGCCTGTTGGTGAATAACTTTTCGTATTCATTCATTATTAATCTCTGAGAATAACCTTACGGCGCGGATTATCGCCTGTTTGGTGAATAACTCTTTGTACTCAAATTCTATTAAATTATGGGAATAACCTTATGGCGCGGATTATCGCCTGTTGGTGAATAACCTTTCGTATTCATTCATTATTAATCTCTGAGAATAACCTTACGGCGCGGATGACTGCCTGTTTGGTGAATAACTCTTTGTACTCAAATTGTGGGAATAACTTACGGCGCGGATTATCGCATGTTGGTGAATAACCCCTTTGTATTAATTTCCTTCACCTTTTGTTAATCAAACCTGCTACGGTAAGGGATATTATTTTCTTTCATACTCCTAAATCGAAATTTATTATGGAACTATTGCTTCTATAATTCCTGAAAATATTATATGTTCCATAATAGATGAACTTCATTATTTCAACTGAACCTTCCTATTTACGTGAACCTTTCTATTGAACTGTAACCGTTATTCTGAACTGTGGATCTTGAATATCATTTTTAAATTTCACTCCACATCATGTTGACAATTTGGACATTATTTGAATCTGCATAAAGTAAACTTCTGATACTTATTGTTTATCCTGTCTCTTCTGTTCATCATTTGTATCACTGTTATTTGTACTAATCATCAAGAATCAAGCTGTGGTGAATATTTGTGGTCGGGGGCACAGATGTGATATATTTGTTGAACAGATGATAGGTTAAAGGCGATATAATAGGTTAAAGGCGATACATCTGTTCGGTGTCTTTTATGGCACGTGGTGAATGTTCTCTTTGGCCCGTAGTGCAAAGATGAATTGTTGATTGGTATGATTATGACCAAAGGCTGAATCTGGTATAATCATGACCGTTGGTGCTATATTTAATATCTTTGGCCCGTAGTGCAAAGATGAACTGTTGATGTGAATGATTATGATCAGGAACTGTGAATTTATGTAAGACCCCGAATTTTATGAAATATAAAAATTAATTTTTCTTCATATATATTTTTCCTGAAACAGTAAGTGGTTAAATTAACGAAATTGAAAGTTAAGGATGTTATGTGTAAATTTTATTTTGTCGGACAATATTCGTTTTGTCGGGAAATATTCGGGCCGTACGACGGCGCCGAAATAACTAATTATTGGTGGAGCCCATAACGGAATAATTGTCGGATATAGAAAACGACAGAAGTAACATTTTTAAATAAAAATAGTCAACGGTGTTAACTGTTAAAATACCGGTGATAAAAGAATAGTAGCATACGGTAATTTATGGTATTTTATTGTGGCACACGGTATTCTACAGTAGCACACGGTATTGCACAGTGTCTCATATTATTGACACCGTAACTGTTACGCATCATTTCATCAATAATTGTCACTGCATAATATTTTATGTTATCAATTCAATAATTGTTGTTACACACTATTTTGCATTATTGATTAATAATTGTCATTACACTGTATTTTATATCATTGAGTCAATAATTGTTGGTGCACTGTAGTTTAAAATTATTGAATCTAATAATTGTCACAGTAGCAAATATACTGTAATTTATATTATTAAATTAATAAAAATATGTAACGTGTTTCTTACATTATTATGGTAACATTATTTTATATGTTGGACTCACAGGAAGAATAAATAAATAAATAAAAAAATAAAATAATTAATTTTACTATTTGAAATAGTAACGTGAATAGTGACGTGAATAGTGACGTGAATAGTAAGTGAATAGTAAGAAACATGTGGGACCCACTGTGGGGCCCACACGAAATGTGAGAAATGTGTTTGCTGGGAATGGGTTGGTGGAGGCTGCGCAGCAGCCTCTGCTGAATTTTTTTTCTGTTCACCTACCACGCATAGTGCCTTATTTTCTCCTATAAATAGCTTGTTCAGCTGAATAGAAAAATCACACCTAAAACATAAAATTTTTCTATAAGAATTTTATGAGTTTTCTCTGAGAATAGTAAGGTTATTTTGAGAGTTTGAAAGCCAAAAGGAGTGCAGGAATTTTTCAAGTAAGTCTTTTATTAAAGAGTAGTAATTTTATAAATTCCTATTTTTCACGGTATTCACATATCTTCCTTTAGAAGACTCTTCTTTGAGAAGATTCATTTTTAAAAGCTTTCTTTGGAAGATTTATTTTGGAATATTATTTTTAAAACTATTTTAAAGTTGGTATTTTATACTACAAAAATTATGTTAAATATATATAATTTTGATAGTTCATAATATATGAGTTATCATACACTTTGAAGTTTACATGTTATAATTACTAATTTTATTATAAATATATAGGTTGATCAATCTCATTTAAATCAATATCCAATCACGTGTTAAGGTAAGAAATGTCATTTTTTTTTTACACTCTTGAACTTACTACGGTAAGGAATTTCATTTTCTTTCATACTCTTAAACTTACTACAGTAAGAAATGTCATTTTTTTTACACTCTTGAACTTACTACGGTAAGGAATTTCATTTTCTTTCATACTCTTAAACTTACTACAGTAAGAAATGTCATTTTTTTACACTCTTGAACTTACTACAGTAAGGAATTTCATTTTCTTTCATACTCTTAAACTTACTACGGTAAGGAATATTATTCTTTTCACACTCTTAAATTTACTACGGTAAGAAATGTCATTTTTTTACACTCTTGAACTTGCTACGGTAAGGGATATTATTTTCTTTCATACTCCTGAATCGAAACTTATTATGGAACTATTGCTTCTATAATTCCTGAAAATATTATATGTTCCATAATAGTTGAACTTCATTATTTCAACTGAACCTTCCTATTTTCTGAATCTTTCTATTGAACTATAACCGTTATTCTGAACTGAGAATCTTGAATAACATTTATAAATTTCACTCCACATCATGTTGACAATTTGGACATTATTTGAATCTGCACAAAGTAAACTTTCGATACTTATTGTTTATCCTGTTTCTTCTGTTCATCAATTGTATCACTATTATTTGTACTAATCATCAAGAATCAAGCTGTTGTGAATATCTGTGGCCGGGGGCACAGATGTGATATATTTGTTGAACAGATGATAGGTTAAAGGCGATATATTAGGTTAAAGGCGATACATCTGTTCGGTGTCTTTTATGGCACGTGGTGAAAGTTCTCTTTGGCCCGTAGTGCATAGATGAACTGTTGTTTGGTATGATTATGACCAAAGGCTGAATCTGGTATAATCATGACCGTTGGTGTTATATTGAAAGTTCTCTTTGGCCCGTAGTGCATAGATGAACTGTTGTTTGGTATGATTGTGACCAAAGGCTGAATCTGGTATAATCATGACCGCTGGTGCTATATTGAATGTTCTCTTTGGCCCGTAATGCGTATATGAACTGTTGATTTGCATGATTATGACCAGGAACTGTGAATTTGTATTATCTTGACTAATGGTATTTCAGATGATAAAAGTTGATGATGTTTTTACGAAAAAGAGAAGCGCGTGGACATTATAGTCTACATTATTCTTCTAATAGATTGCTCATTCCGACGCTATTATTGATCTGAACATTGTTCAAGAATTTAACTGCAGTTTTTGATATACACCTTGTATTCTGTTGTATTCTATCAAGAACTCACCTGTTGAAGGCTAATGATAATTTATTCGTCATTATCTTAGTCATGATATTTCTTACTGGGCTATTTGAGCTCACCCTTTTGTTCCATTATTTTTCAACAGGATATGAGAACGTAGCAGGGTCTAGCCGGGGAATGGAGTGAGAGTCTGAGGAATAGCTGTCGTAGTCTTCACATGTTGTAAAATAGTGTGGCAATAATAGTGAAGACTTAGTTGTGTATTATTATACACTGTATTGTTGTACGTTGTGCTTTGTTGTAATAATTTTGTTGTAGTCTTTTGACGACTCAAGTTTGGGCTGTGTGGGCTCAGATTTGGGGGCGTTACAGTTGGTATCAGAGCTTAGGGATATGGTCTTTAATGGAGATCTGGGGTTAGAACTAGGAGGGGAGAGACGAATAGAATCAGTCACTAGTATGTCCTACATAAATTAGATTTTATTATCTAATGAGTTGATTTGAATATAGGGACATGAAGTGATGAGTCAATTTGTTTGAACTAACAATTATTTTGTGACCACAGTTTAGTATGACATCTGGAAATCAGGAGGATAACTTTGAAATGCCCGGTACGTCAATTTCGGGGACGAAATTTCATAAGGAGGGGAGGTTGTAAGACCCCGAATTTTATGAAATATAAAAATTAATTTTTCTTCATATATATTTTTCCTGAAACAGTAAGTGGTTAAATTAACGAAATTGAAAGTTAAGGATGTTATGTGTAAATTTTATTTTGTCGGACAATATTCGTTTTGTCGGGGAATATTCGGGCCGTACGACGGCGCCGAAATAACTAATTATTGGTGGAGCCCATAACGGAATAATTGTCGGATATAGAAAACGACAGAAGTAACATTTTTAAATAAAAATAGTCAACGGTGTTAACTGTTAAAATACCGGTGATAAAAGAATAGTAGCATACGGTAATTTATGGTATTTTATTGTGGCACACGGTATTCTACAGTAGCACACGGTATTGCACAGTGTCTCATATTATTGACACCGTAACTGTTACGCATCATTTCATCAATAATTGTCACTGCATAATATTTTATGTTATCAATTCAATAATTGTTGTTACACACTATTTTGCATTATTGATTAATAATTGTCATTACACTGTATTTTATATCATTGAGTCAATAATTGTTGGTGCACTGTAGTTTAAAATTATTGAATCTAATAATTGTCACAGTAGCAAATATACTGTAATTTATATTATTAAATTAATAAAAATATGTAACGTGTTTCTTACATTATTATGGTAACATTATTTTATATGTTGGACTCACAGGAAGAATAAATAAATAAATAAAAAAATAAAATAATTAATTTTACTATTTGAAATAGTAACGTGAATAGTGACGTGAATAGTAACGTGAATAGTGACGTGAATAGTAAGTGAATAGTAAGAAACATGTGGGACCCACTGTGGGGCCCACACGAAATGTGAGAAATGTGTTTGCTGGGAATGGGTTGGTGGAGGCTGCGCAGCAGCCTCTGCTGAATTTTTTTTCTGTTCACCTACCACGCATAGTGCCTTATTTTCTCCTATAAATAGCTTGTTCAGCTGAATAGAAAAATCACACCTAAAACATAAAATTTTTCTATAAGAATTTTATGAGTTTTCTCTGAGAATAGTAAGGTTATTTTGAGAGTTTGAAAGCCAAAAGGAGTGCAGGAATTTTTCAAGTAAGTCTTTTATTAAAGAGTAGTAATTTTATAAATTCCTATTTTTCACGGTATTCACATATCTTCCTTTAGAAGACTCTTCTTTGAGAAGATTCATTTTTAAAAGCTTTCTTTGGAAGATTTATTTTGGAATATTATTTTTAAAACTATTTTAAAGTTGGTATTTTATACTACAAAAATTATGTTAAATATATATAATTTTGATAGTTCATAATATATGAGTTATCATACACTTTGAAGTTTACATGTTATAATTACTAATTTTATTATAAATATATAGGTTGATCAATCTCATTTAAATCAATATCCAGTCACGTGTTAAGGTAAGAAATGTCATTTTTTTTTACACTCTTGAACTTACTACGGTAAGGAATTTCATTTTCTTTCATACTCTTAAACTTACTACAGTAAGAAATGTCATTTTTTTTACACTCTTGAACTTACTACGGTAAGGAATTTCATTTTCTTTCATACTCTTAAACTTACTACAGTAAGAAATGTCATTTTTTTACACTCTTGAACTTACTACAGTAAGGAATTTCATTTTCTTTCATACTCTTAAACTTACTACGGTAAGGAATATTATTCTTTTCACACTCTTAAATTTACTACGGTAAGAAATGTCATTTTTTTACACTCTTGAACTTGCTACGGTAAGGGATATTATTTTCTTTTATACTCCTGAATCGAAACTTATTATGGAACTATTGCTTCTATAATTCTTGAAAATATTATATGTTCCATAATAGTTGAACTTCATTATTTCAACTGAACCTTCCTATTTTCTGAATCTTTCTATTGAACTGTAACCGTTATTCTGAACTGAGAATCTTGAATAACATTTATAAATTTCACTCCACATCATGTTGACAATTTGGACATTATTTGAATCTGCACAAAGTAAACTTTCGATACTTATTGTTTATCCTGTTTCTTCTGTTCATCAATTGTATCACTATTATTTGTACTAATCATCAAGAATCAAGCTGTTGTGAATATCTGTGGCCGGGGGCACAGATGTGATATATTTGTTGAACAGATGATAGGTTAAAGGCGATATATTAGGTTAAAGGCGATACATCTGTTCGGTGTCTTTTATGGCACGTGGTGAAAGTTCTCTTTGGCCCGTAGTGCATAGATGAACTGTTGTTTGGTATGATTATGACCAAAGGCTGAATCTGGTATAATCATGACCGTTGGTGTTATATTGAAAGTTCTCTTTGGCCCGTAGTGCATAGATGAACTGTTGTTTGGTATGATTGTGACCAAAGGCTGAATCTGGTATAATCATGACCGCTGGTGCTATATTGAATGTTCTCTTTGGCCCGTAATGCGTATATGAACTGTTGATTTGCATGATTATGACCAGGAACTGTGAATTTGTATTATCTTGACTAATGGTATTTCAGATGATAAAAGTTGATGATGTTTTTACGAAAAAGAGAAGCGCGTGGACATTATAGTCTACATTATTCTTCTAATAGATTGCTCATTCCGCCGCTATTATTGATCTGAACATTGTTCAAGAATTTAACTGCAGTTTTTGATATACACCTTGTATTCTGTTGTATTCTATCAAGAACTCACCTGTTGAAGGCTAATGATAATTTATTCGTCATTATCTTAGTCATGATATTTCTTACTGGGCTATTTGAGCTCACCCTTTTGTTCCATTATTTTTCAACAGGATATGAGAACGTAGCAGGGTCTAGCCGGGGAATGGAGTGAGAGTCTGAGGAATAGCTGTCGTAGTCTTCACATGTTGTAAAATAGTGTGGCAATAATAGTGAAGACTTAGTTGTGTATTATTATACACTGTATTGTTGTACGTTGTGCTTTGTTGTAATAATTTTGTTGTAGTCTTTTGACGACTCAAGTTTGGGCTGTGTGGGCTCAGATTTGGGGGCGTTACAATTTATATTATTATGACTAATGGTATTTCAGATGATAAAAGTTGATGATGTTTTTCCTAAAAAGAGAAGCGAGTGGACACTATAGTCTGCATTATTCTTCTAATTGATTGCTCATTCCGCCGCTATTATTGATCTGAACGTTGTTCAATAATTTAACTGCAGTTTTTGATATAAACCTTGTAGTCTATTGTATTCTATCAAGAACTCAACTGTCGAAGGATAATGATAATTTATTCGTCATTATCTTAGTCATGATTTTCTTTACTGGGCTATTTGAGCTCACCCTTTCTTTTTGTTCCATTGTTTTTCAACAGAAAATGAGAACGTAGCTGGGTCTAGCCGGGAGATGGAGTGAGGGTCCGAGGAATAGTTATCATAGTCTTCATTTTTTGTAAAATAGTGTGGCAATAATAGTGAAGACTTAGTTGTGTATTATTATACACTGTATTGTTGTACGTTGTGCTTTGTTGTAATAATTTTGTTGTAGTCTTTTGACGACTCAAGTTTGGGCTGTGTGGGCCCAGATTTGGGGGTGTCACAATCGAAGCAAGGTATTAAAGCCCATAAAAATAGGGTATTGATATTTTTACGGTTATTTTTAATATTTTTACAGTTAAATCGTTGTTATAAATTTATAACGATAATTTGACTATAAATTTTTATTATTTTTTGTGAAAATATCAATTTTTTAAAAATAACCACATTTGAAAAAAAATCACAATTAAAGTGATGTCATATTCTTTCGTCAAATCTGAATCCCAATTTAGAGGAATGAAAAAGTGTTATTGTGGATTGAAAGTGTGATGACCTCAAATCTGGACCCACACAATCTAAACTTGAGTTGTCAAAATACACAACAATTATTACAATACAGTATATCATACAATAATACATAACTAAGTCTTCACTATTATTGTCACACTATTTTACAACATGTGAAGACTACTATATCTATCCCTCGGATCTTCACTCCATCCTCCGGCTAGACCCAACTACGTTTTTATCTCCTGTTAAAAAATAATGAAACAAAAAAGAAAGAGTGAGCCCCAATAGCTCAGTAAAAAATATAATGACTAAGATAATGACGAATAAATTATCGTTAGCCTTCAACAGTTGAGTTCTTGATAGAATAATTTAAACAACAAATTTTAATTCAACAACTGCAGATAAATTTTTAAACAAAGTTCAGATCAACAACTGCAGTAGAAAAACAACCATTAAAAAAATTATATGGACCATGATGTCCACTCACTTCTTTTTTTAAGACAAATATCATTAACTTTTATTATCTGAAATACCACTGGCCATGATAATACAAACTCACAGTTCCTGGTCATAATCATGCAAGTCAATAGTTCATCTTTGCACTACGGCCAAATATATTCAAATATAACACCAATGGTCATGATCATATCAGTTTTGCGCCTTTGGTCATAATCATACCAAACAATAGTTCATCTTTGCACTACAGGCCGAAGAGAACATTCACCACCTGTCATAAAAGACACATCATCAAATATATGGCCTTTAACCTAACAACACCTTTATCCAACCCGTGCTCCAGGCCACAGATATTAGCAACAATTTAATTCTTGATGATTAGAATAACAACACATATATAACTGATGAACAGAAGAAACAAGAAAACAATAAATATCGAAAGTTTATAATTTTATTTTGTGCATATTTAAATAATATCCAAATTGTCAACATGATGTGGACTCAAATTCAAGAACGATATTCAAGATCCATATTTCAAAAGAACGATTGAAGTTCAATAGAAAAATTCAAGTAATTAGGAAGGTTCAATTGAAAAGATATTAAATGAAGCGTAAACTATTAAGAAAATTATGATCATTTCAGAAGTTTTACTGAACAATACTTACCATAGTAAGTTTAAGAGTATAAAAAAAATGATATCCCTTGCCGTAGTAAGTATGAATAATGAAAGATAAAAAATATGGTATCCCTTACCTTATC
Source organism: Hedera helix (assembly GCA_947179155.2). Lineage (NCBI taxonomy): Eukaryota > Viridiplantae > Streptophyta > Magnoliopsida > Apiales > Araliaceae > Hedera > Hedera helix. Next base: position 37,396,469 of record OX359268.1, read on the forward strand.
ACGTGACTGAATATTGATAAAAATGTGGTTGATCAACTTGAAAAACTCATGTACTCCTTTTCGTTTACAAACACTTAAAATAACCTTACTATTCTTAGAGAAAACTCACAAAATACTTGCAAAAATTTTTTATGTTTTAAGTGTGATTTTTCTATTCAGATGAGTAAGTTATTTATAAGAGAGGTGAGTGCACTATGTAGGTGTGCTGCTGACGTGCTGCATGCAAGCCTAATTTTCAAAAGTGGCAGCGCACGCTGCCTGCCATTCTTCACCAATTTACATTCATTATTCAGGTGGCCCCCACAGAGGGTCCATATACTATTCACATATAATAATAATAATACCCACTAATAATACAATAATTAAAGTAATGTTACAACAGTAATAATAATAATTCAACAATAATGTAAGAAACACGTTACTTACAATTATTAATTTAATAATATAATTTACTGTGTATTTGCTACTGTGACAATTATTTAATTTAATACAGTACAATAACAATTATTGGCTCGATGATATAAAATATAGTGTAATGACAATTATTGAATCAATAATACAAAATAATGTGTATCATTAATTATTGGTGAATACTGTGCAATGACCATGTTATCAGATCAATATATGAGACACTGTGCAATACCGTGTATTACTGTAAAATGCCGTGTGCTACAATAAAATACCATAAAATACCGTATGCTACTATTTTTTTATCGCCGATATTTTAACAGTTAAAAGTGATAACACCGCTTTTTATAAAAAAATTACTTCTATCGTTTTCTATATCCGACAATATTTCCTTATGGGGTCCACCAATGATTGACTATTTCGGCGCCATCGTACGACTCGAATATTCTCCGACAAAATGAATATTGTCCGACATTATAAAATTTGCACATAACATCCTTAACTTTTAACTTTGTCAATTTAACCACTTACTGTTTCAGAAAAATATTTATATGAAGAAAAATTAAATTTGTATTTCATAATTTCGGGGACGTACAGAAAGCACGTACGAGAACTTCATGAACATTAAAGAATACTAGAATGAGATTCTTAATTTGTCCCAAAACAAAGGTATTGTTTTTCTTAGTAGCAACCAATTGAAATTATTTTATATTTTTTTCTAAATTAATAATTTTATCTTGCAGAAATGTACAACTTGGTGAGATTATTTGGAATTCTTAGACCTATGGGTGAGTATGGTACGGTTTTGTGCGGTTTGAAACCTAAATTGCACATAAAACAGCTTAGGTGCGGTTTGACAAATTCAAAATCGCACATAAAATCGCTTGTGATTGGTGCGGTGCGGTTTCATTTGGTGTGGTTTCGGTTCTAAAACTAATTGAAATAATTAAATTTTATATCATTTAAATTAACAATTTAACATCACACAATATTAAATACCACTTTGATAACACACAATCACACACAACTTTATTTATAATGACAATATTTTGTCTAAACAAAAGCAAAATAAAACCTGAAAACATAAATGATGTTATCTTCTTACATATGAAAATTCTAAACAGAGATAATTACAATTTGAGATAAATCTAAATATTTGTACATTATAATAATACTTCTTGATATGCTCTATTTTGACAGTGCATGGTACGATGCGATTTATTGTATGCGGTTTTGCCTAGAAAGCAAACCCAAATCGGTTTTGCGATTTTTGAACCCACCTAAAACCGTCACATACGCCAGAACTGTTTGTGCGGTTTGTGCAGTTTTTGATGCAATTTCAGGGATAATTCAGTTCCTTGCTCACCCCTACTTAGGCCCCAAATTTACTGGTAGGTCGAAAGAGATTTTTACGGAGTTAAAAACGAAGAACATGGAGCTTGATGCTAAACTTTTGAAGCTAAAAGAAGATTGGGTCGGATCTTGTTGAAATGAAAAATCATGGTTTCAATGTTGAAAACAAAGAAATTGAATATGAAAAAAGAGCTGAGAAGGCTAGAAGAATAAAAATGCAGCTTTTTCATTATTATTTTCAATGAATTCATCATTCACTACTCATTTTGAATTATCATCAACTAATTTATTGTTACCCTAGGCCTCCACATAATCAGTTTCAATTATAGCATTTTCATTGTGAACACCTACCTGAACACCATCTTCTTCATCTCTTTTTTCATTTGTAACTGTTACACTGCAAAAACCTACCTCATCACCATCTTCTTTATGTTCTCTCTATATATATATATATATATCTCAAAACCTCCTAAATTAGCGTACTTCAACATCTCAAAGACCTTCACATCGCTGCATATTAGTATCTTATCATTTTTCAAACTTCTTCCATAAGGTATAAAGTACATTTTGGTAACTAACAACACCACATAACATATAATAACAAACTAAATTATCATCAAAATCAACATATTTTTTCACACTACCGCCAACATTGTAAGACCCCGAATTTTATGAAATATAAAATTTAATTTTTTCTTCATATATATTTTCATGAAACAGTAAGTGGTTAAATTGATAAAGTTAAAAGTTAAGGATGTTATGTGCAAATTATATTATGTCGGACAATATTCATTTTGTCGGGGAATATTCATTCTGTCGGGGAATATTTGTACGACGGCGCCGTACGAATCAATCATTGGTAGACCCCACAACGAATAATCATCGGATATAGAAAACGACATAAACAATTTTTAAATGGTCAATGGTACTATCACTTTTAATTGTTAAAATATTCAGTGGTAAAAGAATAGTAATATACGGTATTACAAGTAACATACGGTATTGCACAGTAGCACAGGACATTGCACAGTGTTTCGTATTATTAAACTGATAAAGTGGTTATCGTACAATATTTGACTTTATTGTCACATGCCAATAATTCATGTTATTAAACTGATAATTGTCACAGCAGCATATGTACAGTAATTCACAGTAACGTATTCTTTCTTTTACATACTTTCTGCATTATTGTTATCTCTATTATGATGTTATTTAAATAGTGCTATTTTATTAATTAATTGACTCGATATCTAACTCAGAGAGCCAACTACACTGTATTTATAACAATTAGTCATAATAATTAATAAATGTGAATTATTGTTGAATAATTGAATTGATAAAGTTATTTGTTTATAATATAAGGTTAGGTAATATAAAATGAATGGTATATATTAAAGATAATGTAATAATTATAGAATTTCAAATGAATGGTGTAGATTGAAGATGATAATTAAATTAATAGTTTAGATTAAGGAAATCTTAAAAGATGAAATGAATGGTATAGATTAAAGATAATATAAAATTTAAAATGGATGGTGTAGATTAAAAGATGATCTTTAAATGAATGTTTTAAATTAAAAAAATCTTAAAAGATGAAATGAGTGGTAAGGATTAAACATTATCTTGAAATGAACGGTTTTGATTAAATTAAGAAATCTTGGTTATGATAAAATTTTTGGTTATAAATAGAGGCCTTAACTTAAGAATTTTTCATAAACTTTCTTACTCATTCTTTCTTTCACTCTCTAAATACTTCTTTGTGTAAGTTCTCTCTAAGTGTGCTTAAGTCATCTTGAGTATTTTTGAATATCTATAAGTGTACAGTACTGTTCAAGTTAATCAACCTCATTTAAATCAATAATCAATCACGTGTTAAGATAATGAATATCATCTTCTTTCATATTTTATTATTTAAACTTATCATGGTAAGAGCTATCATTCTTTTCATCATCATAAATGGATATTATTTTCTTTCTTACTGTAAGGGATTGTCATTCTTTGATTCTTGAAAATAATATCGTTTCTTTCTTACTCATAAGATGTGTCATTTATTTCCATGTATTAAATTGTGGAATAACCTTACGGCGCATATTACCGCATGTTGGTAAATAACCTTTCGTATTTATTCCTTATTAATCTCTGAGAATAACCTTACGGCGCGGATTACCGCCTGTTTGGTGAATAACTCTTCGTATTCAAATTTTATTAAATTGTGTGAATAACCTTACTGCGCGGACTACCGCCTGTTGGTGAATAACCCTTTGTATTTATTTCTTATTTGTCTCTTATGGAAATAATTTGTCTACACGAATTATCACATGACATTTTTATTCCATATTCGTTGGTAATATCATTTTCTTTCATATTCGTAAGTGATATTATTTTCCTTGATACTCATAAGGGATTCTTTTTCATCTTCCATTATTCAAACTTACTATGGTAAGGGATATTAATTTCCTTCACCTTTTGTTAATTAAACCTGCTACGGTAAGGGATATTATTTTCTTTCATACATCTAAATCGAAACTTATTATGGAACTATTGTTTCTATAATTCCTGAAAATATTATATGTTCCATAATATTTGTACTTCATCATTTTAATTGAACCTTCCTATTGACGTGAACCTTTCTATTGAACTGTAACCGTTATTCTGAACTGTGGATCTTGAATATCATTTTTGAATTTCACTCCACATCATGTTGACAATTTGAACATTATTTGAATCTGCACAAAGTAAACTTCTGATACTTATTGTTTATCTTGTTTCTTCTGTTCATCATTTATATCATTATAATCATGCAAAATCAAGTTATTGTGAATATCTGTGGCGGGGGGCACAGATGCGATATAATTGTTGAACAGATGATACATCTGTTCGGTATCTTTTATGACACGTGGTGAAAGTTCTCTTTGGCCCGTAGTGCAAAGATGAACTGTTGTTTGGTATGATTATGACCAAATGCTGAATACTGGTATAATCATGACCGTTGGTGTTATATTGAATATCTTTGACCCGTAGTGCAAAGATGAACTGTTGATTTGCATGATTATGACCAGGAACTGTGAGTTTGTATTCTCATGGTCAGTGGTGTTTCAGATGATAAAAGTTGATGATGTTTTTCCTAAAAAGAGAAGCGAGTGGACACTATAGTCTGCATTATTCTTCTAATTGATTGCTCATTCCGCCGCTATTATTGATCTGAACGTTGTTCAATAATTTAACTGCAGTTTTTGATATAAACCTTGTAGTCTATTGTATTCTATCAAGAACTCAACTGTTGAAGGATAATGATAATTTATTCGTCATTATCTTAGTCATGATTTTCTTTACTGGGCTATTTGAGCTCACCCTTTCTTTTTGTTCCATTGTTTTTCAACAGAAGATGAGAACGTAGCTGGGTCTAGCCGGGAGATGGAGTGAGAGTCCGAGGGATAGCTATCGTAGTCTTCACGTGTTGTAAAATAATGTGACAATAATCGTGAAAGACTTAGTTGTTTATTATTATACACTGTATTGTTGAACGTTGTACTACTTTGTAATAATTTTGTTGTAGTTTTTTGACAACACAAGTTTGGTGTAAGACCCCGAATTTTATGAAATACAAAATTTAATTTTTCTTCATATATATTTTTTTTGAAACAGTAAGTGGTTAAATTAACAAAATTGAAAGTTAAGGATGTTATGTGCAAATTTTATTTTGTCGGACAATATTCGCTTTGTCGGGGAATATTCGTTTGGTCGGGGAATATTTGTGCCGTACGACGGCGCCGAAATAATAAATTATTGGTGGACCCCACAACGGAATATTTGTCGGATATAGAAAACGACATAAGTAACCTTTTTAAATAAAAATAGTCAACGGAACTGTTAAAATACCGGTGATAAAAGAATAGTAGCATACGGTAGTTTATGGTATTTTCTGTAGCACACGGTACTCTACAGTAACACACGGTATTGCATAGTGTCTCATATTATTGGTCTGATAATTGACACCGTAACTGTTACGCATCATTTCATCGATAATTGTCACTGCATAATATTTTATATTATCAATTCAATAATTGTTGTTACACAGTATTTTGCATTATTGATTTAATAATTGTCATTACACTGTATTTTATATCATTGAGTCAATAATTGTTGTTGCACTGTTTTTAAAATTATTGAACCTAATAATTGTCACAGTAACATATGCACAGTAATTCACATTATTGAATCAATAATTGTCATTACACAGTAACGTATGCTTTATTTTACATTATTGTTATATCTATTATGATGTTATTTAAACAGTTGTATTTCATTAATTTATTGACTTGATATCTAAGAGCTAACTATACTGTATTTATAACAATTAGTCATAATAATTGAATTGATAAAGTTATTTGTTTATAATATAAAGTTAGGTGATTATTAGGTGATATGAAATGAATGGTGTAGATTAAAGTGTGAACTATTGTTGAATAATTGAATTGATTTGTTTATAATATAAAGTTAGGTGATTATTAGGTGATATGAAATGAATGGTGTAGATTAAAGTGTGAATTATTGTTGAATAATTAAATTGATTTGTTTATAATATAAAGTTAGGTGATTATTAGGTGATATGAAATGAATGGTGTAGATTAAAGATAATATAATATTTGAAATGGATGGTGTAGATTAAAAGATGATCTTTAAATGAATGGTTTAGATTAAATGAATGATAAGATTTTTGGCTATAAATAGAAGCCTTAACTTAAGGATTTTTCATAAACTTCCTTACTTGTTCTTTCTTTCTCTCTCTAAATACTTCTTGTGAAAGTTCTCTCTAAGTGTGCTTAAGTCATCTTGAGTATTTGTGAAGATCTATAAGTATACGTGTACTGTTCAAGTTAATCAACCTCATTTAAATCAATATCCAGTCACGTGTTGAGGTAAGGGATACCATCTTTTTCATCTTCCATTATTCAAACATACTATGGTAAGGGATTATCATTATTTGATTCTCGATAATAATATTGTTTCTTCCTTACTCATAAGACGTGCCTTTTATTTCCATGTATTAAATTGTGGGAATAACCTTACGGAGCGGATTGCCGCCTGTTGGTGAATAACCTTTCGTATTCATTCATTATTAATCTCTGAGAATAACCTTACGGAGCGGATTGCCGCCTGTTTGGTGAATAACTCTTTGTACTCAAATTCTATTAAATTGTGGGAATAACCTTACGGAGCGGATTGCCGCCTGTTGGTGAATAACCTTTCGTATTCATTTATTATTAATCTCTGAGAATAACCTTACGGAGCGGATTGCCGCCTGTTTGGTGAATAACTCTTTGTACTCAAATTATATTAAATTGTGGGAATAACCTTACGGAGCGGATTGCCGCCTGTTGGTGAATAACCCTTTGTATTAATTTCCTTCACCTTTTGTTAATCAAACCTGCTACGGTAAGGGATATTATTTTCTTTCATACTCCTAAATCGAAATTTATTATGGAACTATTGCTTCTATAATTCCTGAAAATATTATATGTTCCATAATAGTTGAACTTCATTATTTCAACTGAACCTTCCTATTTACGTGAACCTTTCTATTGAATTGTAACCGTTATTCTGAACTGTGGATCTTGAATTTCACTCCACATCATGTTGACAATTTGGACATTATTTGAATCTGTACAAAGTAAACTTCCGATACTTATTGTTATCCTATTTCTTCTGTTCATCATTTATATCATTCTAATCATCCAAAAATCAAGCTGTTGTGAATATATGTGGCTGGGGGCACAGATGTGATATATTTGTTGAACAGATGATAGGTTAAAGGCGATATAATAGGTTAAAGGCGATACATCTGTTCGGTGTCTTTTATGGCACGTGGTGAATGTTCTCTTTGGCCCGTAGTGCAAAGATGAACTATTGTTTGGTATGATTATGACCAAAGGCTGAATCTGGTATAATCATGACCGTTGGTGCTATATTGAATATCTTTGGCCCGTAGTACAAAGATGAACTGTTGATGTGCATGATTATGATCAGGAACTCTGAATTTGTATTATCTTGACTAATGATATTTCAGATGATAAAAGTTGATGATGTTTTTCCTAAAAAGAGAACCGAGTGGACATTATAGTCTGCATTATTCTTCTAATAGATTACTCATTCCGCTGCTATTATTGATCTGAACGTTGTTTAAGAATTTAACTGCAGTTTTTGATATAAACCTTGTAGTCTATTGTATTCTATCAAGAACTCAACTGTTGAAGACTAATGATAATTTATTCGTCATTATCTTAGTCATGATATTCTTTACTGGGTTATTTGAGCTCACCCTTTCTTTTGTTCCATTGTTTTTCAACAGGAGATGAAAACATAACAGGGTCTAGCCGGGGAATGGAGTGAGGGTCCAAGGAATAGTTATCATAGTCTTCACGTTTTGTAAAATAGTGTGGCAATAATAGTGAAGACTTAGTTGTGTATTATTATACACTGTATTGTTGTACGTTGTGCTTTGTTGTAATAATTTTGTTGTAGTATTTTGACGACTCAAGTTTGGGTTGTGTGGGCCCAGATTTGGGGGCGTCACAGTTGGCATCAGAGCTTAGGGATATGGTCTTTAATGGAGATCTGGGGTAGAACTAGGAGGGGAGAGACGAATAGAATCAGTCACTAGTGTGTCCTACCTAAAATAGATTTTATTATCTAATTAGTCAATTTGAATGTAGGAACATGAAGTGATGAGTCAGTTTATTTGAACTAACATTTATTTTGTGACCACAGTTAAGTATGGCATCTGAAAATCAAGAGGTTAACTATGAAATACCCGAAGCAAATGTAGCCGAGAATCAAGAGGCCCCAAACAATCCTCCTGCCAACTCAGGAAATAATGTTCCTGATAACATGATGAACGATGGATTCTTTAGGAATTTCATGTAGTTCATACAGAATCAAGGAAGAGGAAATCCAGTCAATAATAACGGTAGAAACGCTGGCAATTTGAGGATGGTCACTGTTAAGCAATTTAAAGAATTAGGACCACCTGAATTCCACGGGAAGCCTGACCCACTCAAAGCGGAGGCATGGCTGAAGCAGACGACAAAAATACTTGATGTCTTACAATGCGCTGATGATCAGAAGGTGCCATTTGCCACTTTTATGTTACGAGGTGAGGCGGACCATTGGTGGGAAGTGGTAAAACGTATCCAACCTTCAGCACTCGAAATGTCTTGGACAGAATTCGAAGAACTGTTTAACGAGAAGTACTTCCCAGAAAGTATTCGCCATATGAAGGAAGTGGAATTCATTAAGCTGGAGCAGGGAAACATGACAGTTTCTCAATATGAAGCTAAGTTTGCTGAACTGTCTCGTTTTGCGACTCATCTAGTAGATGACGAAGCACGAATGAGTCGAATGTTCCTGAGAGGTTTGAGACTCGAAATTCGTCAACAACTTAGTTCTCATAAATTCAGTTTGTATTCAGATGTTGTAGATAGGGCTCAAAGGGTGGAGCAAACAGATGAAACATTGCAGCCAAGAGTTAATGATCAGCATAGAGAAAGGAGTGACAACAACCACAGGAACGAGAACCATCGAGGAGGTAACCAACACTTCGGTGGTAATTCCACACCAAATAACAGAAGAGGAGAATCTAGTGGGAACAATTTCAAAAGAAAGAGATTTCATAATAATTATGGAAGGGCACCAGCACCAGTACCAACACCAGCACCGACCCCAGTTTCAAGGGGAGAAGATCGACCACCAGTGAGATGCTATAGGTGTGGTCAGGAAGGTCACATCAGCCCAAACTGTACACTGCAGTCCAAAAAGTGCTACAGTTGTGGGAAAGAGGGTCATCTTGCGCGGTTTTGTCCTGCCACAAAATCAAGTCCAGCTGCAATGATGATACCAAAAGCTAGCGCGGATAAAGGAAAATCTGTAGTTCAAGGGAGAGCTTTTGTTGTGACATCCCAAATGGCGCGAAACTCGAACGAGGTGATAACCGGTAAGCTATTCATAAATTCTCGTGAAGTCTACGCTTTGTTAGATACTGGCTCTACCCATTCTTTTATCTCACCTGCATGTGCTCAGCGTTTAAACTTAACTCCTGAAAATTTGGACTTTGACTTATCAGTTGAAACCCCATTAGGAGAAATGACCATTACATCTACTGTCTATAAATCTTGCCTAGTTCAAATCAACAACCTCACATTACCTGTTGACCTTATTTCTTTGGAGATGCATGAATTTGATGTGATTTTAGGAATTGATTGGTTGACTACCCATCATGCTAAAATTGATTGTTTTCATAAGATTATTAGTTTTCATATTCCTAATCAACCTGTCATGCAAATTCAAGCAACTAAACCATTGAAATCTATAACTGTTATTTCTAGCCATAAAGCCATTCGTTTATTGAAAAACGGATGTCAAGCCTTTTTAGCTCATGTCACTGATTTGAACAAAAATACGTCAAACTTAAATGATATTCCCATTGTTAATGAGTTTCCTGACGTTTTTCCTGAAGAACTTCCTGGCTTACCCCCAAACCGTGAAATTGATTTTTATATTGATCTTGAACCCGGTACCAAGCCCATTTCCAAAGCTCCCTACCGAATGGCTCCCATTGAACTTCAAGAGTTAAAAGTCCAACTACAGGAATTGTTGGATACCGGTTTCATTCGTCCGAGTGCATCACCTTGGGGTGCTCCTGTTCTATTTGTGAAGAAGAAAGACGGGAGTATGAGATTGTGCATTGACTACCGAGAATTGAACCATGTCACCATCAAGAACAGGTACCCGTTACCTCGGATTGATGACATGTTTGATCAATTGCAAGGCGCTCAACATTTCTCAAAGATTGATCTCCGTTCTGGATATCATCAGTTAAAGGTTAAAGCTGAGGACATTCCAAAGACTGCTTTCAGAACTCGTTATGGGCATTATGAGTTCTTAGTCATGCCTTTTGGACTAACTAATGCTCCTGCAGCTTTCATGGACATGATGAACCGGATATTCAAGGAACATTTGGATCATTTTATGGTTGTCTTTATTGATGACATCCTCATATACTCCAAGAGTCGCGAGGATCATGAACAACACCTGAGATTGATACTACAAAAGCTCCGTGAAAACAAATTATATGCCAAGTTGAAGAAATGTGAGTTCTGGCTTGAGGAGGTCGCGTTTCTTGGGCATGTGATTTCTAGTCAAGGAATATCAGTCGATCCTGCGAAGATTGAAACGGTACTAAATTGGGAACAACCCAAAATAGTAACCGAAGTCCGAAGTTTTCTGGGTCTAGCTGGTTATTATCGGAGATTCGTAGAAGGATTTTCTCGAATCGCCACTCCATTAACGCAGCTTACTCGGAAAAGCACAAAATTCATATGGAGCGAGGAATGCGAGAAAAGTTTCCAAGAACTCAAGAAGAGACTAGTTTCAGCTCCTGTTCTGACCATACCATCAGGATCAGGAGAATTTGTTATCTACAGCGATGCTTCTGGCAAAGGTCTAGGCTGTGTCCTTATGCAACATGGAAAGGTTATAGCCTACGCCTCTCGACAACTCAAAGATTATGAGAAAAATTATCCTACTCATGATCTAGAGTTGGCAGCAGTCGTTTTCGCGTTGAAGATCTGGAGACACTACTTGTACGGAGAAAAAGTGGATATCTATACGGATCATAAAAGTCTCAAGTATTTCTTCACCCAGAAGGAACTCAACATGCGACAACGACGTTGGCTTGAGCTGTTAAAGGATTATGACCACACAATCCAGTATCACCCGGGAAAGGCGAACGTTGTAGCTGACGCTTTGAGCAGAAAATCTTATGCAAGTACAAGTGCACTGCTGACAACACAAAAGTGTATTTTGTACGACTTGCAAAAGATGGAGATAGAGCTAAAGACACCAGGGACCCGCTCGAAGATTGCTCACGTGCGAGTAGAACAAACTTTAATCGATAAAATTAAAGCTGCTCAAGCTACCGATCCGGAACTGATAAACATGATAAAGAAAGTACAAGAAGGTGTCATTCCCGAAGCAAGAATCGACGAGAAAGGAATACTTCGAGTCAACTCTCGACTCTGTGTTCCTAACGATCCTGAATTAAAGCATAAAATCATGATGGAGGCACACAACACGCCGTTTGCAATCCACCCAGGAGGTACCAAGATGTATCGAGATCTTCGACATATATTTTGGTGGAACAATATGAAAAGAGAGATTGCGGAGTTTATCTCAAGGTGCCTAACTTGTCAACGTGTCAAGGCAGAACATCAAGTTCCTAAAGGTCCATTACAATCACTTGAAGTTCCCGAATGGAAGTGGGAACACGTCAATATGGACTTCGTGACGGGTCTTCCAAAAGTTTCTCAAGGCTTAGATGCAATTTGGGTGATCGTAGATAGATTGACCAAATCTGCTCATTTCTTGCCTATACGAGAAAACTTTTCACTTGAACGTCTTGCCGGTATGTACATAAATGAGATCGTGAGATTGCATGGCATGCCAGTTTCCATAATTTCTGATCGAGATCCTAGATTCACTTCACGCTTTTGGATCAGTCTACAAAAAGCTATAGGCACTGAACTACGTTTTAGTTCTGCATACCATCCTCAAACGGACGGACAATCGGAAAGGACGATCCAGACCCTCGAAGATCTTTTGAGACTTTGTGTATTAGACTTCAAAGGAAGTTGGGATAAGTACTTGCCGTTGGTGGAATTTTCTTACAACAACAGTTACCAAGCAAGCATAGGCATGGCTCCATTCGAGGCATTGTATGGAAGGAAGTGTCGCTCTCCAATATGTTGGAATGAGGTAGGAGAAGCAAAATTGTTGGGACCCGAGTTGGTACGCTTGACGACCGAAAAGATCCAAATGATCCGACAACGAATACAGACCGCACAAGAACGACAAAAGAGTTATGCTGATCTTCATCGGAGAGACGAAAATTTCAACGTCGGAGATCATGTACTCTTACGTGTTTCTCCATGGAAAGGGGTTACGAGATTCGGAAAGAGAGGAAAGCTCAACCCTCGATTTATTGGCCCATTTGAAATCCTCGATCGAATAGGAACCGTAGCCTACAGACTAGCCCTACCACCAAGTATGTCTCGCATCCATAACGTTTTTCACATATCTATGTTACGTAAATATGTGAAGGACCCAAACCACGTCATTGAGTTAGAACCAGACGTTATAGCAGAGGATTTAACATACGAGGAGGTACCTGTTAAGATCCTGGATATGAAGGAGCAGATCCTACGCTCAAAGGTTATACCTCAAGTTAAGGTTTTCTGGAGGAACCAAGATACTGAGGAAATGACCTGGGAGCTAGAATCTGAGATGAAATCTAAGTATCCTTACCTCTTCGATATGTCAGGTACGTCAATTTCGGGGACGAAATTTCATAAGGAGGGGAGGTTGTAAGACCCCGAATTTTATGAAATACAAAATTTAATTTTTCTTCATATATATATTTTTTGAAACAGTAAGTGGTTAAATTAACAAAATTGAAAGTTAAGGATGTTATGTGCAAATTTTATTTTGTCGGACAATATTCGCTTTGTCGGGGAATATTCGTTTGGTCGGGGAATATTTGTGCCGTACGACGGCGCCGAAATAATAAATTATTGGTGGACCCCACAACGGAATATTTGTCGGATATAGAAAACGACAGAAATAACCTTTTTAAATAAAAATAGTCAACGGAACTGTTAAAATACCGGTGATAAAAGAATAGTAGCATACGGTAGTTTATGGTATTTTCTGTAGCACACGGTACTCTACAGTAACACACGGTATTGCATAGTGTCTCATATTATTGGTCTGATAATTGACACCGTAACTGTTACGCATCATTTCATCGATAATTGTCACTGCATAATATTTTATATTATCAATTCAATAATTGTTGTTACACAGTATTTTGCATTATTGATTTAATAATTGTCATTACACTGTATTTTATATCATTGAGTCAATAATTGTTGTTGCACTGTTTTTAAAATTATTGAACCTAATAATTGTCACAGTAACATATGCACAGTAATTCACATTATTGAATCAATAATTGTCATTACACAGTAACGTATGCTTTATTTTACATTATTGTTATCTCTATTATGATGTTATTTAAACAGTTGTATTTCATTAATTTATTGACTTGATATCTAAGAGCTAACTATACTGTATTTATAACAATTAGTCATAATAATTGAATTGATAAAGTTATTTGTTTATAATATAAAGTTAGGTGATTATTAGGTGATATGAAATGAATGGTGTAGATTAAAGTGTGAACTATTGTTGAATAATTGAATTGATTTGTTTATAATATAAAGTTAGGTGATTATTAGGTGATATGAAATGAATGGTGTAGATTAAAGTGTGAATTATTGTTGAATAATTAAATTGATTTGTTTATAATATAAAGTTAGGTGATTATTAGGTGATATGAAATGAATGGTGTAGATTAAAGATAATATAATATTTGAAATGGATGGTGTAGATTAAAAGATGATCTTTAAATGAATGGTTTAGATTAAATGAATGATAAGATTTTTGGCTATAAATAGAAGCCTTAACTTAAGGATTTTTCATAAACTTCCTTACTTGTTCTTTCTTTCTCTCTCTAAATACTTCTTGTGAAAGTTCTCTCTAAGTGTGCTTAAGTCATCTTGAGTATTTGTGAAGATCTATAAGTATACGTGTACTGTTCAAGTTAATCAACCTCATTTAAATCAATATCCAGTCACGTGTTGAGGTAAGGGATACCATCTTTTTCATCTTCCATTATTCAAACATACTATGGTAAGGGATTATCATTATTTGATTCTCGATAATAATATTGTTTCTTCCTTACTCATAAGACGTGCCTTTTATTTCCATGTATTAAATTGTGGGAATAACCTTACGGAGCGGATTGCCGCCTGTTGGTGAATAACCTTTCGTATTCATTCATTATTAATCTCTGAGAATAACCTTACGGAGCGGATTGCCGCCTGTTTGGTGAATAACTCTTTGTACTCAAATTCTATTAAATTGTGGGAATAACCTTACGGAGCGGATTGCCGCCTGTTGGTGAATAACCTTTCGTATTCATTTATTATTAATCTCTGAGAATAACCTTACGGAGCGGATTGCCGCCTGTTTGGTGAATAACTCTTTGTACTCAAATTATATTAAATTGTGGGAATAACCTTACGGAGCGGATTGCCGCCTGTTGGTGAATAACCCTTTGTATTAATTTCCTTCACCTTTTGTTAATCAAACCTGCTACGGTAAGGGATATTATTTTCTTTCATACTCCTAAATCGAAATTTATTATGGAACTATTGCTTCTATAATTCCTGAAAATATTATATGTTCCATAATAGTTGAACTTCATTATTTCAACTGAACCTTCCTATTTACGTGAACCTTTCTATTGAATTGTAACCGTTATTCTGAACTGTGGATCTTGAATTTCACTCCACATCATGTTGACAATTTGGACATTATTTGAATCTGTACAAAGTAAACTTCCGATACTTATTGTTATCCTATTTCTTCTGTTCATCATTTATATCATTCTAATCATCCAAAAATCAAGCTGTTGTGAATATCTGTGGCCGGGGGCACAGATGTGATATATTTGTTGAACAGATGATAGGTTAAAGGCGATATAATAGGTTAAAGGCGATACATCTGTTCGGTGTCTTTTATGGCACGTGGTGAATGTTCTCTTTGGCCCGTAGTACAAAGATGAACTGTTGTTTGGTATGATTATGACCAAAGGCTGAATCTGGTATAATCATGACCGTTGGTGCTATATTGAATATCTTTGGCCCGTAGTACAAAGATGAACTGTTGATGTGCATGATTATGATCAGGAACTGTGAATTTGTATTATCTTGACTAATGATATTTCAGATGATAAAAGTTGATGATGTTTTTCCTAAAAAGATAACCGAGTGGACATTATAGTCTGCATTATTCTTCTAATAGATTACTCATTCCGCTGCTATTATTGATCTGAACGTTGTTTAAGAATTTAACTGCAGTTTTTGATATAAACCTTGTAGTCTATTGTATTCTATCAAGAACTCAACTGTTGAAGACTAATGATAATTTATTCGTCATTATCTTAGTCATGATATTCTTTACTGGGTTATTTGAGCTCACCCTTTCTTTTGTTCCATTGTTTTTCAACAGGAGATGAAAACATAACAGGGTCTAGCCGGGGAATGGAGTGAGGGTCCAAGGAATAGTTATCATAGTCTTCACGTTTTGTAAAATAGTGTGGCAATAATAGTGAAGACTTAGTTGTGTATTATTATACACTGTATTGTTGTACGTTGTGCTTTGTTGTAATAATTTTGTTGTAGTATTTTGACGACTCAAGTTTGGGTTGTGTGGGCCCAGATTTGGGGGCGTCACATTTGGGCTGTGTGGGCCCAGATTTGAGGGTGTCACAAACATACTATCAATATAGGTCATTTCTAAAATACCTATCATGATGAATTTCAAGGCTAATAGTCATTCTGCATGTATAAACAAAAAATACTTAAAAAACATAAATAATACTTAAAGTATAACTTAAAGCATAAAAAACCAATAAAAAATTTTCATTTATATATAAAAATACATTTAGGGACTAAGAATCGAAATAAAACAGTGTTTAGAGATTGGAAAGCAAACAAGATTCGATAACGATAAAATTTTACTTTTATATAATAATCAAAAGTGGTAGTCCCAATAATTTTTACAGTAAAATTATAAATTTGTAACTCAAGAGATAGGAATGCTTAAAAATCATAAGTTATATATAATAAATTGATGTGAAGGAAGGTTGAACAACTATCCATACTTGATGTGAAAATCCCAAGTCGATGTGTATTTCATCAGTATGCATATATTTCCCTCCTAAATATTGGTAAGAGAAAATAATGTGATTTGTATATGATTATGTTTTGTAAGATTTTTAATACATGATAATGATAAGGTTAATAAAATATATGTCATATATATATATATATAAAGAGAAAGAGAGAGAGCAAGAGAGAGATAACAGTTCAAAAATATTTCTCTTAAATAAAATACATCTTCAAATAGCATACATTTATCAAAACGACGTCGTTTTAAAGATTATTTGATGGCACTTTCGTAAATAAAAAGAAAACAAGTAGGGCTGCAGAATATCACATCTTCTTTTAATATTTTCTGGAAAAAAAAGAATAGTCAAAACGACGTCGTTTCGATAAATGTATGTTATTTAAGAGAGGTATATATATATATATATATATATATATATATATATATATATATATATATATATTACACATCAGCAGTCACCTTAATAAAAGTCTAACCATAATTTGAATTATACTACATTTTTTTGGTATTCTAAGAGGATTTCCAGGATTATAATATTTTATCTGTTAAAAAAATTACACGTTGGTTAAATTGATAACATGTGCAAAGTTCGTTGGTTTTGTTGTCATTAAATCTATACTTAAACAATAATACCTAGGGTTATAAATGGATATAAACGAATCCGAATATAGCTGTATCCGTATCTGAAAAAATCAATTCGCTATCCGTATTCGTATTCGGTATCCGGCGGATTTTAAAAATGTTATCCGTATTCGATATTCGAATTAATATCCGAATACAGATAATATCCGTTTTCGTTTATTTTATTCGAATAAACAGATTATTCGAATATTCGGATATCCGAATTTGTTTATCAATCACCTAATATAAAATTCATTTAAATTATTTACAAAAAATAAAGATTTTTTTTTTGAATAATTACTCATAACCAATCACAATTTAAAGTTTAAACCATATATATTAATGAATGAATGTTAATTTATTTATTTTTAATAAATACAATAATCAATGCTCTAAATTACAATTCAAATAAGTTTTTATTATTTTTGAAATCCTAAATTCAAAATGAATGCTCTACTTATTAATGTTTATATGTCTATTAATAAGTAGATGCCCATTTTATGTGTTAACTTGGAGTAATACTGTAGTGTGTATGAATATTTATAATATATAATTATAACATTCAAATTATATTTATAACACTTGTTAAATGATAAATTTTAGATATATTGTAACACTATATATAATTATAATAAGGGGAAAAAATATTAAGTTTTAAAGTATAGTTCATTAATGAATGAATGTTAATTTATTTATTTTTAATAAATACAATAATCAATACTCTAAATTATAATTTAAATAAGTTTTTTTATTTTTGAAATCCTAAATTCAAAATGAATGCTCTACTTATTAATGTTTAGATACTCATTAATAAATAGATGTCCATTTTATGTGTTAATTTGGAGTAATACTGTAGTGTGTATGAATATTTATAATCTATAATTATAACATTTAAATGATATTTATAACATTTGTTAAATTATACATTTTAGATATATTGTAACACTATATATAACTAGAATAAGAAAAAAAAATAATGAGTTTTAAAGTATAGTTCATTAATGAATGAATTTTAATTTATTTATTTATAATAAGTACAATAATCAATGCTCTAAATTATAATTCAAATAAATTTTCATTATTTTTGAAATCCTAAATGAAAAAATGAATGTTCTACTTAATTAATGTTTAGATATCCATTAATAAATATATGTTTATTTTATGTGTTAATTTAAAGTAATATTATAGTGTGTATGAATATTTATAATCTATAATTGTAACATTTAAATGATATTTATAACTTTTGTTAAATGATGCATTTTAGATATATTATAACACTATATATAACTAGGATAAAGAGAAAAAAAAAGTAGTAAAATTTAAAGTATAGTTCATTAATGAATGAATGTTAATTTATTTATTTTTAATAAATAAAATAATCAATGCTCTAAATTACAATTCAAATAAATTTTTATTATTTTTGAAATCCTAAATTTTAAAATGAATACTCTACTTATTAAAGTTTGATGTCCATTAATAAGTTGATGTCTATTTTATATGTTCAGAATAATACTATAGTGTGCATGAATATTTATAATCTATAATTATAACATTTAAATGATATTTTTAATATTTATAGCACTTGTTAAATGATCTAAAAGTTATATTGTAATACTTGTTAAATGATATTTATAACACTTGTTAAATGATATATTTTAGATATTTTAACTTTATAATAGTAAAAATTCATTAACTATACTTAATCAATTTATTAATATTATAATAAAAGTGTTATTTTCTACTTTTTAGAAGTTAAATGACATATTTTAAAAATAATTTTCGTATGATAGTGAAAACTAATTATTATATAAGGAAGACCATTTAAAAGAAATTATTTTGCTTATTATATATATATATATATATATATATATATATATATATATATAAGTTATTCAGATACGAATTCTGAATACGGATCCAAATTCAGATATCGGATTCCGGATATCCGCTATCCGTTATTCGTCGGATATATTTATGGACGGATGTTAAACAAATACGAATATGCCTATATCCGTATTCGTATCCGTTTATTTGCAGATAACTTTAAACCGAATACGGATATATCCGTTTTTTTTAATGCGAATAATATCTGTTTTTTTTCGAATACGGATGCGGACGAATATGAATTTTTTGGTTACCATTTACAGCCCCAATAATACCTTAGCGACAAAAGATTAGTTATAAAAATAAAATAAATAATGTATATAATAATTAGTTATAATTTTTGGACTTATTTATATATAGTGAAATCTCAACTAATTATAAATTGACACATTATTTTGAATTTATTTTTTTATAGACATCT
This sequence comes from Hedera helix, assembly GCA_947179155.2. Taxonomy (NCBI): domain Eukaryota; kingdom Viridiplantae; phylum Streptophyta; class Magnoliopsida; order Apiales; family Araliaceae; genus Hedera; species Hedera helix. The sequence continues at coordinate 37,416,024 of OX359268.1, forward strand.
TTGTCACGTAGCTACGACAAGAATACTTTAGTAATAAAAGATTAAATACAAAATGAAAATAAAAAAATAAGTAATGTTAAGGGTCTTAATTTATTTTTTTGTAACAAATAGATCTCAAATGACATAACATTAAATATTTTAATGATAATTAATAATATAGTCAATCACATGAGATTTATCGAATTAATGCAATATAATGATGACACGTCATTTGAGATACTTTATGAGACCAAAATTTTGAGACCTGTAATATTATTTTAAAAAATAATGTAGATAGTGGTTATTGATAATTAGATTTGGCAAACGGGCGGTTGCGAGTAGATTTGGGTGGGTACAAGTGCGTGGTTTAGATTTATATAAATTGAGTGTAAATGAGGTGAAAATTAAATGGGCGATCATAAATAGATATCGGCAGATACAGACTAATCCATATAATTAATATAAATATAAAGTATAAATAAATATTTTACACTCTAAAAAAATCTCATCTTTTAATTTTTAATTTTTATATCACTTTCTCTCCTTAAAATTTGATCACTTATATATATATATAATGTACGTGAATGTGTGAATGTTGAGATCCCCGACTTGCCTAAGTTTCAACAGAGAGGCACATAATGACAATACTAAGGTTTGCAGCCTCACTGAGGTATAAGAATCACCGAAATGCATACTTGAGACCACGATTCCGGAAGCCAGATCATGCTCGAATTGCATTAGTTTATAATTAAATTAATTTTATAACCAATTAATCTAATGATTTAATAATATTATTACAAAATTAATTTTCAAACCAGCTCAAGATTGAATAGTAGAGAATCTCAGCACAAGGTAAAATACGAAAAATGCATTAGTGGGGCAACTTAGTAATGTTTTTTCCATGTACAGGAACATTACTCTAAAAAAACAATGGTGCTAATATATATATATATATATATATATATATATATATATATATATATATATATATATGGAGATTGATCTATTGATAACGTTGTAAAAAGTCATCTATTGTTACAACATATCTTAATTGTTTATCCTTTGATCTAATAATTAAAAACACTCTCATCCACAGTTTAATTCTCAGTATATCGTAATTTAATATTGTAGACTGTAATAAATGTTCAAAATGCTTCAATCATTCAATTTGGTAAATGTATCGTCTGCAGTCTAAAACTGCGGACGGGTAAAAAAAAATATTATATCATCCACAATTTAATACTGTGGACGAAGAAAAAAAATTATACCTTTCGAAGTTTAATGCTGTAGATAATTTTTTTTATACCATCCGCAGTTTAATATTGCGGATGCTGAGCTTTAAAAATTCGAAGGCTAGCATGACGTCGTTTAAGGACTTCCCCCTTCTGTAGTTTAATACTGCAGACACTGTGCTTTAATAATGTAAATATCTTGGAATTTTTAAAATATAGTGTCTGCAGTATTAAACTGCGGACGGGAGAAATCCTTAAACGATGTCGTGCTAGCCTTGGAATTTTTAAAGCTCAGCGTCCGCAGTATAATTTTATTATTTTTTTTCCCGTTCGCAATATTAAAATGCGAACGGTATAATTTTTTATTTTTTTACCCGTCTACAATATTAAACTGTGGACGGTACATTTACTAACCTGAATGATGGGGGTATTTTGAACATTTATTATCGTCCGCAGTATTAAAATGTGGTATACTATGAATTAAACTGTGGACGGGGGTAGGGGTGTTCATTCGGTAAATACCGAACCGGTACCGAAATTAACCAAAATCTCATACCAATATTGGTACCAGTTGGACCAGTTCGGTTCCGATTTTATCGAAAATTATTATAATAATAATAATAAGAAGAAGAAAAATAAGAAAACCGGTACATACCGAATCATAAAACGCTGAATTGGTACCGAAATCGGTTGTATTGAGATACCAAACCGATCTATTTTGTACCGAACCAGCCGATTCGGACCCGTCCGATATATCTTATATATCGAAAATTTTGCACAGTCCTAGACAGGGGTGTTTTGATCCATTAAATCCGATGATAAATGAATAAAATCTGTTGTAAAAATAAATTTTTTTTTATAATATTATCAATAAATCAGTCTCTAATATATATATATATATATATATATATATATATATATCAAAATAAGACCTTATAAGCGTAAATTCTCTCCTTCCGTATATTCATATATAGCTAGCAAACCTTTATTTTCTATCAACTCCGTTCCTTGATTCCAAATAAAATTAAATATTTTAGAGGGTGAAAGTAAATATTTTAAAGAGAGAAAGTAAATCCTTTAGAAAAGATAAATATTTTAGAGAGAAAAAATATATACTTTAAAAAGAGAAAATTTAAATGGAAAGAGTAAAATTATGTAAAAGTATAATAAATAAATTTTGAAATGAAACTACCTTTAAAGATAAATATAAAATTGGGACACAGAGCTAGGGGTGTGCATCGGTAATTTACTGGCCCGAACAGGTCCGAACCGTACCGAACCGATTACCGAAAGTATCCAAAATTAAGTACCGGAACCGGTACCGATTGAACCGGTATCCCGAACCGATTAGCCGGTTCGGTACCAAAACGGTACCAGTTTTTACTCGAAACTATACCGATTATTACCAAAGCAACAGCAGCTGGAAAAGCTAAAAAAGGCAGATGAAATTCAGCACCAAATCATATTTAAACAAACAACTGCAAATGAGAATGAAATTCAGCACTAAATCTCAAACATAAAAATGCCAAAAAATAAAGATTTTCTTCGAAATTACTATAAATAATGATGTTTGCAGTTGCAGACTTCAAAGTTCAAACCACTTCTGTAAATAGCTTACTCTAAATAAAAATAAGAAGTTTAAAAAAATAGTCCCAAATTGGTTAAAGCCTTCAAACAATCAAACCCAAAAACTCTACCGTCTCCAATTTTCTTCGCCTTTAAACAAAAAACCTCTACCATCTCCGATCTTCTTCGTAACCATCAGATCGAGATGAGTCAAGTAGTTGACGACTGCATCATATTTCCCAAAATCATCTAAAACATCGATGATATCTAGCAAGAAACATAAAAGAGAAAAGATGAAGAAAAATGGAGTAGAAGACGAAGACCATTTTATTTTCCCACAGGCCTCAAGCTGACATTGTTGAAGAGAGAGACGAAGGTGAGATAGACTTGAATAAAGAGAGAGAATGGGATAACGTGGGATAAGGTGGGATAATGGGATTAAATGTCAGCCACCTATTTCTAATCTATTGCTTCTATAATAATATATCATTTAAAAAAGTCATCGGTACATTCGGTAAGGTACGGTTTTTACCGAACTTAATAAATTCAATCCCGTTCCCGATCCCGTTTACCCGGTATATACCGAAAAAATTTACCGATCCCGAACCGTTTATAAAAAATACCGAACCGTTCGGTACAATAGTAGCGGTTACGGTAAAAAACCGGAATTACCGATTCATTTGAACAGGCCTACACAGAGCAACCCACATCTACCCACTACATAGGGACCATTTATATATTTCCTTTCATACCTACTTACCCAAACTCATAATATGAGTCACTCGTTTGGTTGGTATTCATTTTGTCAAACTTAGTCATAATTATTGAATTCATTTATGTATAATAAAATATTTATTAATTATAATTTAACACGATATTTTTTATTTAATTTTTTGTCCTCACCTTTTATCATGGTATCATTACTCATATGTAATACATTGTATGATGATACATATACACTAAAAAAATTGTTGATGTGTTTAGGCTATTTTATTGGGTATATGTGAATGTGTTAATTAGTTTATTATTTATTAATAATAACTTGATTGTTTTAACATATTTGAAGGGTCCAATCAGGTGTGCTCATATTCCTATTATTTAATTAAAAAGATTGAATTTCATTTTAATAATGTAGTTCAAATTTTCTAATTCTTTTTCTTTCTTTCATTTTTTATTTTTTATTTGGTGGAACTTAAGAAAATAAAAGCCAAAAATAGTGCTTTTTCTTCTTCTTCTTTTGCTTAGGCTATATGTGAACTGAAAACATAACTCCTTTTTTAAAACAAAAAAAACCCAACTCCTTACAATTATACAATTATGCTCCTTATTGTTATAAATAATTTCTTGAAACAAGTATAATAAAGTGGACTTTATTTCATTAGGTCAAAATTTTGGTTAGTGAATCGAATATGAGGCCTAACAATAGTTAGAGGGCTTCGATGTTAACCATGAGGCTGAGACACAAGCACATTGAATTACATAATAACTTTAATATTTACCTATCATATATTTGTTACAAGTACAACTGCTTACCATATTTGTTACTTTTAAAACTTAACAATATAAATTGACCTAAAGTCCAATAAATATATTTAGTTTCAGAATGAACGGAGTATAACTACACAACTTATAATTTAATAATTACTTATGAGCTACTTAGTATATACTTTAAATTATACTTAAAAGTTTTTTGCGATTGTTTATGGCAAAGTCAATGTCAGAGATGCTCATTCCGGTGGAACAAGACGAACAATGATCAGAAATGAATCTAATGAACATATATGTATCAGCACATTCCATAGAAATACAAAGACTAGTAGATTTTCAATAATGCTTGCAAAAGCATCTGCAATTTGGCTAACAAGCTTCGCGAATAGCATTTCTTAACCAAAGATCAGCAGGTCCTATCATTTCATATTCTAGCAAGCATTGACATAATATCATTGACCATTTGCAACCTTTTTATTCGATCGAGGTGGTAATGTCGACGGATTTTCTTTCATAGAATCTTCTAAACATGGAGTCGACCTCTGTGAGATAGCAAGTGCCTGGAGATAAAAGGCTAGTATCTTTGCTGGTCACAAAGTCCTTGGTTCCATATCGGTGCTCCATCAGCTTCATGGTCTCAATAAATTTTTCTGCAGAAAACTGCAAGCAAATATTTTGGATATAATTAAGAAGTATCTAAACATTCACATGCCAAAACTTAAAAAGGTTTTAACACTATAATATAATGCTGCATATTGGATTAACTTTGAGGAAAGCATACTTAACAACAAAGAGGGAGAAGAAAATAGGATAAAGGTTTAATTGGAGAATATATTCAAACCGCAACTACAATATCTTTCTAAAGAAGATACTCAAACAGTGGCTAGATAGTCTTTCAACGTATGGTCGTCCAACTGTTTACTTTTAAAACACAGATATTAAAAGGACTTCAACCTTCTGACCTCAAACATATGAATGTCATCTTTTCTGGTAAAACAATGAAATAACATTTGCACCATGACGCAGTTCTTTAATATTATTAGCAAAAGGAACTTTTAATCTATAACACAGGAATGTTACCATTTCAATCAATGTAGTTAATTTTGAGGTCGATTTAAAGCATTTTTCTAAGAAGTTAAGTTGGCCTATAGTAGAAAATCATAGTTGTTAAATCGTGAATCGTATTGTGTATTGAAAACCCCCCGTATTGTGTTTCATGTATCGTATCGTGAATTATATTATAAGATACGGAAACAAAATAAAAAATGTAGTAATATATATTTAAATATATAAAACACAAGCTTCACTATATATAAAAATAGCCAAGTAAATATTATTACAGACTAAAAATAAAATTTAAAGTTAAACAGTAGCCAAAATACTCTAAATTGATTTATTAAATATTATGTAAGTAATCTTTATAGAGTAACAAGAGAAAATGAAAATTCAGATTCACCTTTAATCAATAAAACAAAAGATTATAATTCAAATTAACAAGTGGAGATTTATATAACTGCTTTACAGAAAGTGAAGTAAAAAAATAGAACAACATTTTCAATTAAATATAATACTCTAAAAAGTGATTAAAAAATCATAAAGCGATATAAAATATGTTTGCCAAAAAATCTCTTCAATTGAAATGTTGACAGGCTTAAAAGTTTTATTTTTATTATTTTGGATCTACATGAATTTTTTTTAAGTTGATTGCTTTTAAAAAGTATCGTGCGTATCGTAAGATACGGTATCATTTTAGATTCATCCTACAATATGTATCGAATTATCTCCGTATTATATCGTAAGATTCTGACAACTATGCAAAAAATAATATCACTGGAAGGCAGAGACATGAACTTCATCTAAAGAACCAAAAAAATAGCACTTATATTAACTTTACTGATGAAGGTCATGGGAAAGCTAGGCAGTTCCCAGCTACACATCACAGAATCACAATAAAGGTCCAACAGCCACAAATGATAAATAAAATCCAGAATACTAAGGACTGGGAAATAAAGACATACCTCATGTCTTGATTTCAACTTCTCCGAGACATTCATTACAGTAGCGATGTTAGACAAGCTAAAAGGATGTTCACATTCACGAAGTTGGAATGAGAACATCGTTGCAGTTAGGCCGCTACCGTAGGAGAACATTATTACCCGCTTACCTGCCTGGAAATCAATAGAAACAAACAGATCGTAAATATCTAGCAATTAAATATTTAAGCAAATATAGGATAGAAATACATGTTTACAGGGGAATCGTGGTACTAACTAGTGAGCTATGCTTGTTGTGAAGAAGGGATGCAAATGCTGCATAAAGAGATGCCGTGTACATGTTGCCAACTTGTTTTGGAATTAAAGTCGTTGGCTGCACTTTTTCTTCATAAATCTGTTTTGCCACTTGTTGTGTTGCCTGTTAGTAGCACACACGACTCACTGAATCTACTAAACAGTATAAATCAAAATTCACTAATGCTGCAGCTGGAGTATAGTTGTACCTTCTCGAGATCCCGGCTTTGATAGCTTTCGTCACCTGATAGAGCAGAAAATGGGGCTAACTTTTCTCTTGTTGCCTCGTCAACAAAACTGAAAAAGATTAATAATTACATATAGTAATCAGTGACCAGCAAATGTGAATCATATAGACTCGTGATATTTGGGTAGCAACCTAGCTAAATAATAAAGAAAAAGGCGATACACTTTGTGACTCATACACTCTTTACCCTGTTTTACATGGATCCAACATGTGGATATTATAGCCATTGTTCATTAACATGTCTTCATTATACATATATATATATATGTGTGTGTGTGTGTGTGTGTCTGTGTCTGTGTGTGTGTCAAAACTGCAGACTAAATTTTCTTTCCTTTTTAGCAGGTTTACAGGGGAAAAAGAAACAGAAAAAGAAAAAGAAAACGAAAACGATAGTTGTTTCCTAACACATCAATGGATACCTTATCATTTCAAAAAAAAATTGTAAGTTCTACAAAATCATAAATTCTATATACAAAGAGAAGTCCAGGGGTCACTCTACAATTTGCTAGAGTCCAATATCATATTGAGTAATATCACGGCTCCATTTTGATCCCATGGATCAAATCCCACGGAGCAAGTTAAACGCTATGCAAAGTACATATCACATTGTTGAGAAGTTGGTTGACTTCAAGTCACCTTGTTTAAGCAATTACAAGCGCCAATGCCTTTCTATAAAGTGTCAGAAGCAGTAATCTAAACATTGCATTTTTACTTCCATTCACAAGCAAACGTCGAAAAGTATCGTAAATGACTCCAATTTACTTTATTAAGAAGAAAGCCATCATAAGGAAACTGTACATGGAAATGCTAATAAATCAAATGAAGTGGAAGTAGCAAATACAAATAGACCGAGAAAGTGAGATTGGAACCTGGGGTTCCTCAAGAATTCATCATAGCACAGTCGAGCAAAACTTTTCTGCACAAGCTGTGGTGCAAATTCAAATGAAACAGAATATATTGTTTTAGGCAACCCAATTTGAAAATTAGAATATTAGAAAATTTAAAGAATATTTTGTAACAAGCCTTACATTGAATTAAACTGCCATACCTTATTATAAGGAGAATGAAACACATAGTAGTCGGCCTCTGAAATTGAAAATGGCTTTCCCTCCCATTTTTCAAACCTATAGGTATCAGGAAAGTACAGCATTTTAGTTGAAAAGCACACTCCAACTGTCCACCATCGTAATTATATTGAGAAAACAAAAGGAATTCATTCTCTGATTGGAAACCCACTTTGTGCAGAAACGCTTGTAGCAAGAATCCAATGCCATGAGATAGCAAGTTTGTGAAAGCTTTCCATCAACAACCTGCAAATATAAACCAGAGTGGAATTAGTTAAGGTGTACATGATATTGGTTCATAAACTAGCATTTAGTTTTCAAAATTGCCGTCCTTGTGTGAAACTATCAATTGTACACAACCTTTGTGACTATTATTTTAATTTGTCAATTAGACTCCTTTAGGAAGGAATTTATTTTATTATTTCTTAGGTAAAGCTAGGGGGCCCAAAATATTTCTCAAATGTGGGTTTCCAAATAAATGTGTTATTAACATTATTACAAATGTAAATTTGTAATATTGACACATCAATTTGGGAACCCAAATTGGGAAAATCATTTGGGACCCCTGACATTAATCTCTCTCCCTTTTTATTTTTCATCATTTTAGTTCACAGATGTTTTAGATATTGAAACCAATAGGTACTATATACCCTATATCGCAAGAGCATGAGGTTCTATGATGAGGATGCATGAAATTAGTTTTACACTCAAATGGTAAATACACAAATTTGCCGTCAACCATGACAGCAACACAGAGATATTATCTTACTCAGGTACTTTCCTTTCCTTACATGAATACTATATCCTATTGTATGAGGGAAATTTGAGGGATACTAGCTCGACTGTGCTAAAAAAAAGTTGTTAAAGGCCTTTAGAAAAAGACTGATATAATGTCAAAATGGCATATGCAAAAACCAAATGAAAACATCATTAAATTAAACAAAAGAAACTGAACCTGTTAAAAGAGTAATGCTGACCAGTGCAATCCAAAAATTTGGAGCAGCAACAATAAAAAAAATTAATACTAATAAAAATAGAATGCAGATCTAGAGTATAGACTTATGTAAGGAGTGGAAAATTTTATGTTTGAGTTGTCAAATGACAATTAAAGAGTTCAGGGAGGAGCATAACTGGATATTCACTAGCAAGGTTGGGCTTGTAAAAATCATAAGCATGAGACATATGGCTTCCTCTAAATTTGCTTTCGAAGGCAATTGGTGCATCTGGTCCTATCAGCATGACAATGGCAGCTGCTCCACCAGTAGGTCGAGCTGGACCCTCTGCATAGACCTGAAATAAAGTCCTCTTTTAAGCATATTAAAAAAGTTACGAAAAAGAGTGTATCATCACAATCTACCTTCATGGATTTGTATGAGTTGGTAATCAACACAATATGAGAGATTCCGGGTAAAAGATATATACAATCAAAATATGAAAACACAAAAATAAAAGTTCTCCCTTCTATAAAACTTTACCTTCAATTAATATTATCTATAATTAATCTTCTTTCTAGGTAGTTGGCAAGATATGTATATTAAGTTAACACAAAACACACATAACCCTGATTACAGCAACAACAAAAAATTTTAACCTTGATCAGGAATCATTGTAGATGCCAACAATTAAATCATGTAAACTACAAGAAAAGGAAAGAAGCATATACTCACAAAGGTAAGGAGGTAATACCGCACTGTCTGTGCATACAACCAATCCGTAACGTCCATCCCATGAACTGCTTTCCACCCAATTAACACAATTGAATAAAGCTGCAGTCCCTCCGTAACACGCATTTGTTGAATCAACCCCTTCGATGTCAGTATTACCACAATCCTGTTTGTTAGCATGTGGAAAGACTTAAAAATGTAAGTAACCAGCTACAAACATCAGTTAGTCATAATTGTGCATTACAATATCTTGGGTACAAAGTAGGTCCGTTATGACATTAAATATTTCTATTACAGAATACAGAAGCAAATGAACAAATGTACAATGCCAGAATTCGTGTTAATGGATCCCCACTTAGATATTTTCCACATATTTAACAGCCGACATCAAGTCTTTATATATATGGATTTTTTCAATTAGACGCTTTAATGGGTTTTTTTTACCACATATCCTGAATTCCAGCTTGCCACGAAAGAAGGTAGTTCCAAATGGAAAAAAACAGCCTAGGAGCCAAAAGAAAATTAGGAAGTACCTCAAAAATTTGCATTAAGAATGTCTTGATGGACTTGCTCTTGTCTATTACAGTCTCACTTCCAACTTCTAGGCGGCCGATTTGTTTCCGATCAATCCCAAATTTATCGAGGAGGGATGTAACTGCTGTCAAACTGAAATCCGAATATGAAAAATCATAAGTACCTAAAAAACATAACAGCTAAAACTAACTAATGCTGCTGAAATTTTAGTTTATTCACCAAAAAGTCTTTATAATGATAGTATCCTATTAGCCCATTTTTTAATAGATAAAAAGGGTTTATTGAAAGAAGATCAGAGTCAAAATGTGAGAGGACAAGAAGTCCTCAACGAAGGTAAATGGATAACCAAGATTTGAGTCACCATTTTTTTGACTCGTTCTCTTTCTTTATCCAGGAGATGGTGATAAATAAAAATAAACAAAAACAAACAGGTATGGAAGCTATAATTATACTATGAAAGAATTGGTTTATACATTCCTCTTAGTCTCAACTCTAGGAATAATTTTATTTGCCATCTTTTCTAGAGAGCCACCTAAAGTTCCAACTAAAACGTAAAGCTCCAACTGAAAAGAAAATATAAATCTCACTCAAAACTTCCTGCCATTGGCATCATCGTAGTTAACAGATTATGGTCTCTTGAGCTCACACTCACTAGTCACTAATCAGTGATTGTATATTACTCAAGCTATTAGCTCAGGTTGCTGTCCTACTTATAGTTGTAGAATAGTTCCTTATGAAGGACTGTATCTTTGACTCTTAACACCAAAAGCACCTAGACCCTCAAAGAGGTACAATTTTGCCATTATAATTGATGACATATAAACCAATTTCAGAAGCTAACACTATTCTTCGAGTATAATTGCTAGACCCCAATCACTGTAAAGCAATATTTAATAGCGTAAAGATAAGAAACCTCATTGAGATGACATCTTCCAACTCTGTACAAAATCCCATGCATTCCTGTCCAAGCCCAATAGTGTACTTTCCTTTGCTTGCACCATCATGAGATTCTAGAACTTCCTATAACAGAAGTACATTAGTATAGAATAAGTTTTTGAGGGGTTAATAACAATTTTGTAGTGAAATTGTAATGAAGTGGACAGTGTGGACACAAGCAAACAAATTTTTATATATTTTCTTTTTGATAAGTCCAACAAACATGATAATCATAAGCCTAGAAACTATGAATTGTTTGGTAGTGCTTTCCATATTGTAATTTATGGAACTATAAATTTGCTTAGAACTGTACTGATTTTAAGATACGTGAAATGTTAAGACCAGAACTGTACTGAATTTAAGATATGTGAAGTGTTACTTAGCAACACTGAGCTGAAAACAGAAATTAACCTTTTTTTTATGCCAGAGAATACAGTATAAGTATGTTTCCATTTGAATCAACTCATCAACAATCACATGTAATTAAAATCGAAATATTAAAAGAAAAGGCTTAATTAAGCATCGTCAATGAACAAGCATGCATATGCTTAATTATGTAACCTCATTTTCTGAAAACAAAACAAGTTCGTGTTGTTTGCATATTACTCATGGTGGGTGATAGTTAGCCTCATTTTGATTCCTAAAAAAGTAAAAATTATCTAAAACTAAACCCAGAGTATAACCAATTCAAACTCCACTTATTATAAGAAAAATGCAAATAACATCCCTAAGGCTTTGTTTGGAACTCAAACGGTTGTACATAACAAAAGTAAGAGATAATAAAATATTCAGGAACCCATCACACTTAGTCTTTTAACATCAAACTCGTTATATTTTCTTCCACAAAGCATACCTAATTAGATTCCTATTCATACGAACGTTTTCCAAATTTTTGAATATTCAAAATGTGATCAACAAGTCATGGATATAAATAACTAAGTATATTCGCAGTTCTTAACATTATGCATTATAAGTTTCTAAAAACTACACTAGTACTACCGATTCAAATTTTAGGTTCAATCGGTTTTAAAAAAAATGTAACTAATCCGCTCTACAGTCGAACCTGAATCAAGCTAAAAAAAACATATAAGAAAGGGATGAATACATCAATAATACAAATCAAACTTTATATTCAATTTAGTAAATTAAATTAAAAACGGAAACAAAAGGAGTAATGAAATAGAGCAATAATCAAGGAAACAAACAAGTGAGAAAAGGATCATCACCTGTTGAATACAAGTGGGTGGAAAATAGATCTCCATGGCCAGAATTCCCACATTTTTCGGATTCATCAATGCCGCCATTGTTTATGCGCAACCTTCGTACGTTCTTAAAGGAGAGAGGATATCATACATAACAGGCGCAGTGATGAGTGAGCGTCCTGAAATGCTTGCGACCATATATATAGGCACACTGAGAAGGGTAAGCTGTTTCAAATGCTGACGACGTGGTGATTTCAGAATTTGACCCGGCTTTATGGTTTTTATTACCGTATCTACCATTTTCCTTTCGTTAGCAAGTAGTATTCCATCCAGTTTTCTACGATCCACCCGTTTAAGTACATTTACTCCGCGTCTACTAACCTCCAACCAATATTTTGAAAATCGGTTATAACTCAAAAAATTATCGAGCGAATGAATCACTGTTTTAATTAGTCATTGAATTATTATTGACGTAATAATAATATTAATATATTAATTATTATTATATAATATTTATTAATTATATAAAATTAATCAATTTATCAAATAGTATTAATTTTGATTTTTAAAAATTAATTTAAATTTTAAATTAATGAGATTCATTTAATTTTAAAAATAATAAATGATAGTCTTTTTGAAATAGTTTATAATTTATTTATTTATTAGCACTATTAAACTATTACAACAGAGTGCGTAGAATTTAAATCCATACCCACGATAAAAATGTGATTTATTATATAAAAGTAATTTTTTTTTATATATATAATAAGTTTGAACCGGTAAAATCGATGAACCAGTGACCGATTCAACTATCGGTTCGCCGGATTTTAGCGATTTTTTGTCAGAACTAGTTAGATAGGTCAAATCGGATCGAAGCACGAACCAGTTTCAATTTTTTTCAGTTAAACCGCCGATCTAATTCGATTTTTAAAACATTACTTCCAACTAAAAATATGTCTCACCACTAAGACAGATATATGTCACATCTTTCATGACAATAACTAACATAAAAATGGTAAATTTTCTAATTTTTTTTATCTATTTATATTATAAATTGGGTGTAATAACTTAGATTTTTTTAATTATTAAATATTAATTTAATTTTTTTTAAACACATCACTCTACTTGAACCTCGACTATAGTGACCCGAATAGAAGTTACTAATTTGTTTATTTCATTTGAAAAGTTAAAATTATTTTAGTATATAATTAAAATATTAATTTAATTGAAATTAAGGAGTTCACTGGAGTTTTGATAACTCTTATTTTTTCTTTGTTATATTTAAAAAGTGTTAGATGTAACCTAATACTATTCGAACTTGATTAGTTGAGAATTTTCAAGTAGATATCATATATGCACTGCAATCCATTAAAAAAATCATAATTAATTCATACGATGTCGAAATTTAGTGAATCCAAAACCTATTTATTCAAATTTTCATCCTCTTTAATTTTAGAGAGAAAGAAAAAAGTTATTTGATACTATTTTTCTACCTTAAATTGATAAAAATCGTAACTTGTTTTGATTCTCATTATTGTTTTTAACCATAATTTTGGAGATTTGTAATTCAGTCATATTAACTCTAATCCAAATCGAGTGATTCTTAAGCGTATTTTGTATATTTTTCAGAAAGCTATATTTTTTATGAAGATATGAAGAGATTTTGAAGACTCTAAAAGACCTGAAATTTAGATTCTTTGCTGCCACGATTTGTAAAAAGACGAGCAAGGAAGATAAATATTATTTTGAATTATAATTTAAAATTTTGATATGCAAATTTTAAACTAGGGATTATTTTTTTAATTAAAATAGAGACATATAATTAGAAGTCATGATAATTGAAAAGAGAAGATGATTTATATAAAAGAATATAATTTGATTGAATGTAAAAGTTAAAATTGAAAAAACTCTATATATTTTTACAGTATATTGCGCGGGTTATATTTTCTAATCCGATCGTTGGATCGCTATAAATTTCGGATATGTTATTCTTATATAAGTTAATAATATTTTCACCAATTTTAAACCATTAAAATTAATTATTTTATTTGTTAAATTTTTTAAGAAAGGTTGATCTGGAATTTTTGTATCAGAAATTTTAGCAACAAGCTCTAATATTTAAAAATGTATAATTTAATGATTTTAAATTCGACTTGAGTGATTTTTTAGGCTAAATTGCAGCTTTTGAAATCTAGTTTCTGCTACAATTATTTAATTTTTAAAATAATTATAAAATTAGATTGATATGAGCGATACAGTGGACTAAAGTTTTAAGAATAATTTATTGTATTGGGATTTAAGATTTCTTAACTTTTGCTATTAATTTTTATAATTTGGAGAATTAATAAATGATCTAAGGCGAATAATTAAAGACAACTTGAATAGTTTAAAAAGTATTTTATAATTAGTAGGTGGAATTATATACTTAATTTGGAGTGAATATGTTTAGGTGGTGAATAATGTTTCATATTAGATATTATTGGCGTTTAAGATTAAGATTTTATGAAGTGTGTTATAAGTGGATTTCGCTATCAGGTACGAATTCCGTACTCCGCTCCTTTAATCATTGTAGGATTCTCTATATCTCATGATATTTCATCATTTATAACTGATTTCTTATATTTCTATTGGCACTCTTGAATAGAAGTTTGATCTTTGATAACTTTACTTTATTTTATAATTTGAACTCATTTCTTTCTATTATAATTTGTATAGATTTCGTAGATCTTCAGCTAGACTCTCATAATGTTGATTTGTTTGTTTTGCTAATCATTAAGATTTTGGTATTCGCTTAATTGTTTCGTTTTTAGTCAAATTCTTATTTTTCTTCGTTTTGGTCTTGATGTTCTGAACTCTGTATTTTGTACTATTTTTGAATTTGTCCTTCTTACATAGAACTGTGTTGATAGTTGTAGAGCCATGTTGTTACCTTCTTTTTTGTTGTTGGAGATATTGTGTTTTATGATTTGATTTAGCTCAACATGTATATTTAGAATTCTTTTTGTTGGTATTGTGTCACATATGTTGTGAGTCTTGTGACACTATATCTTGGGTAGAATAAGCGATAGGGTAGACCTGAGCTATAACCACCTGTGGAGGTACCACAAGCATATTCTCTTGGCATCGAGACATGACACTTTCTGTAGCGGTGTGGTCAATTCACGTTGTATCCTTTTGTATGTTGCTCTAGGTATGATGAGTTTTGGTCATTTGATATATTTGTTCAGGATGCGTATAGGTCGATCCCAGTTTCTGTTCTATTTTACAGATTGGTGATGTTTGTGCTTAACACACTTTCTAATTTGTATGCATTTGGATTCAAATCTGGTATGTGATTTGTCTGTATGACATTATCTTGACTTGCCTATGTGGCAGTATTTTGACTTGTCTTGCGACAGTATTTTGACTTGCCTTGTGGCATAATATATTTGTTTTATTCTAAACTTGGAATAAAATCATAACTTAGCCATTTTGATTCAGTCTTCTATTTAATTTTGTTAATTCTATTGATTCCGTCATACTCTTGCTCAAATTTTAGAGACTTTGGTTAACGTTGATATTTATATTTGAGGTTATCCTTCGTATTCTATTCACTTAGTTATTGATTTCAGTTTTGCTTCTTTTGTATATCTTTATTAGTGCTGGCGTTTGACTCGTGTTATATTTTTCTTCTAGTGGGTTTGTAAGGATGATTCAAGATTATGTGAAGAGAGCCTATATTTGACTATTTAGGTTCATTTAATTTTAGGTTTGATTAATTTTATAAATTTTAGAGAAATTATTTAATTTATTTATGAATTTTAGACTATTAAATATTTTGAAGTTATTAGCATTTTATTTATTTATTTTGAGGTCTGTTGTACTTTACACGTGACCTTTCTTTCTTGTTCGGAAAAAGGGTGTTATAGACTATAACTTATAGTGGGAGGAAAAGTAGCTCCTTTTTGGTGTTACCAATTTTGTGAATTTTTTTTTTGTATCTTCTTTTTTATCTTTTCCATTCTTATTAATTCTCTTAAATAGACAGCTATGTTTTCATTCCTATTCTCTCTCACACTCTCTTATCTCTCACTATCTTATTTTTTGACATTAAATCACACACGCTGGGTGTGTAGTTAATTAGTATTAATAAGAGTGCACGGCATGTGATGGACACCTCACATTTGAGACATTCTTAATAATAATAATAATATTTTAAAAAATTATAAAATATTTTTTTATACATAATACGGGAGAGAATGTATTCAATTACACAAAATCACGATGTTTTTATATGATAACTCACACAATTATGTGAAATTCCTTACCTCCCTTTCTTGCCTCTTAATAATGTAATTTATTATTATTTATTTTTAAGATAATATTATAAAGGAGTAAATGTAATATTTTTTTTTCCTGGTAATTAAAGAAGATTATAAGCTACAACTCCTTTACAATTAAAATTTGATTAAAGAGACATATTTACCCTTTCACAACGTAATGTGTACAGTTTCAGAGATGTAATTAACGTTTCAAATCGGGGCTAAGTAAACGATAATCTACTTAATCAGTCCATCTGGCTCACCATATCTGTGTTTGTTCCTTTGTGTTAGTGGTGAATGCATATACAATGTATTTGTATGTAGAGAAATAATTAGTTGTATTGAAATGGCTTAGTCAAGGAGTCATTTTTCTTATTTAGTAACGTGGGAACTTAAAGATCAAGAATTCAAGATGTTGAATAACTATTCTCAAAATAGGTAGATTTAAGTCAATTTTTAATGGGACCGTGGATTGTTTGAAATGGACCATTTTAGACTTTGGCATTATTTGTTTGCGAGGATTATATTTGAGGTGAGATCATATGTAATCAAATCTTTTGTTTCACTATATTGAGGCCTATGACAACGATTTTTAAGGTCTGTGACGACGGTATGTACCGTTGCCATAACTCTATTTTTTTGTAGGGCTATAACGACGAGACTACCGTCGCCATAGATCCTAAAAACCGTCGTCATAGATTTCGACACAGAGAAACAAAAGTTACAGAGGACCTTATACCATTACATTTGGAATATGATTATTAATCTTATATGTTTTCTTTGTTTTTAAATTTGAACTTGGAACTATTAGTTCAGAGATTATAAAATGACTTAATATGGGAAACTGTTTAATACTGAGTTCA
Source organism: Hedera helix (assembly GCA_947179155.2). Lineage (NCBI taxonomy): Eukaryota > Viridiplantae > Streptophyta > Magnoliopsida > Apiales > Araliaceae > Hedera > Hedera helix. The sequence goes on from OX359268.1 coordinate 37,433,388, forward strand.
ACCAGTTATTATAATCCCTACTATTTGGGACAAAAAAAAATTAGACAAAATTAAGCTAAGCTTTTTTTTAAAAAAATGACCACAATATCTTATTCCATCCATTTATCAGCCTAAACCAGCTATTGCATATCATTTTCGGACAGCAGCTTCTGGTCTCTCACTCCAAATAAAAATTAATTCCAAGAGCATCAAGTTATAATATTTGGGTGTCTGAAACGAGAGTAGCCAGATAGCATAAATTAGTTGTTAAATATCACAACACTTTTAAGTTAAGCAGCTAATATTAACATATTTATTTAAAATACATTTGAAACTCATAAATTTGAAACATGGCTCATTATTTCATAACCTTGTGCCTGTGGCGTCTGCTTTGCATCTTATAATGCATTTTGTTTGACAAATTTAAAAGGCTGTTATATTATAATACGACACAATCTATTATTGTTATTTTTTTTTAAAGATTAATCATTTTTTAAACAATTAATCATTTTTTTGTAGGAAAAGCATGATGAAACACTGAGAACTCAATAAATTATTTCAGCAGTATTTAAATATTTATAATTAATTGTTCATCATTTTTTGATGTATAAATAAGTTTAAATTATAGTTTAAAATGTGTTATTATTGATAAGGATATAATAGTTCAAAATGATATTTTTTTCCCTATCCTTTAATTAGCCATGGAAAAAATAAATATAACATCAGATTATTTTAACTTATCCCATGAATAATTCCATAAAAAACAAGCATGTGAATAGAACTATTTAATCCTATAATTAATAGTCTGGGATTATAATTTCGGGGAGCCTTAATTTATACTAGTTGCAAGAACCTAGGGTCCTTTGAGCAAATTCATGCACAACTAATTATAGCCAGGTTTATTCTCGATGAATTTGTAAGTAAAAAAGTTGCTGAATTCTTTGGAAAATCTGTTGGCTTTGTTGACTATGCTTGTGAAAATGTATGGAAAATCTAGGCTTCTTCATTTGCATGGTGTTTGTAGCAGATTTATTGATGCAAATAAGGTGTTTGATGACATGCTTCTGAGAGATGTAGTCTCCTGATCAGGATATGTAAGGCGAAGTCTTTTAATGAGGTTGTGTAATACTTTCCTGAAAATGCATGTCAAGCTGAATATTGCAGCCTTTGTTAGTGTTTGTAGCATGTGGGCATTTGAGAAGGATTTAGTGGCAACCAATGCACTGTCGGATATGTATGTCGAGTGGGAGTATTTATGGGGGGCAAAACAGCTTTTCATGGAGCTCCCAGAAAGAGATGTTTATGTCTTGGACTTCTATGATAAGTGGATTGGTGCAGTGCAAATCTCCATACGAGTCGTTAGAACTGATTAATATATGCTAATTTCAGGTGTGAACCTGGTAAGGTCATTCTTACCAACGTACCGTCAGCTTGTGCATGTGTATAAATACATTCATCAAGCATGTTTAATTATTGAAGGCACTGAATTGATTCATTTTGATACTAACTGGTTGATGCATGTGTAGGTTCTGCAAGGAATGGTATCAACTATCAAGCATGTTTAATTATCTAACTGGTTGATGCATGTGTATAATAAATACATTCATTAAACATGTTTAATTATTGAAGTTACTGAATTGATTGTTTTTTGATTTCTTACTTGTTGGTGCATGTATATAGTTTTTGCAAGGGATCTTTATTATTAAGCATTACTATCCAGAAGAATTCAATATACCTGTACTTTTTCTTTCATAGTTTTGAATCAGTTAGCTTACAATTTTGAGGACTTCACTCCGCAGACTATATACTTCATAATAATTAACCAAAAAAAAAGAAGGAAAAGAAGACTATATACTTCATAAATTCATTATAAAGAATTAATATGATTATATGCTTACACTTCAACAGTCTTCTGATTCAGAGCTGTATATCTCCATCTTTCCTTCTCCACAAAATCTGCGTCCAGGAACTGAGCAATGAAAGCCCAAAGCCTGTAAGTGTCTTCGAAATTGGCGAGGAACCCAAGTGCAGCAGTGACCACTGTTATCCCCAGGTAAGCTTTTTTCTTTTTTCCATTACTTTCTTTTTCTTCATGTCTTCTCTCTAGGACTCTCTCCTCTTCTTCATACTTTTCTGAGAACCACATTTGGTGTAAAAACCCATTGCTGATAGAAATATTGCTTCGATCAGCAAGCTTCTGGACAAGAACAGGTTCAACCTTTTCTCCTTTCCAGTCGTAAACATTGAATGCCAATGCTGGTCCCCTGTCAAATTTTACCTTCGGCCCGTAAATTCTAACCAAGGAAATTTTGTTCTCTGTATAAGGATGCTGGAGTTTTACCAGTGCGTTTATTAACCAATTGATCAAGCACCTTACTCTGTTATTGATTTGTAACTGTCCCAGTGAATCCACATGATCCAAACCCCTACATTTAATTTCTAAGCTTCCATTCTCACCAAGTTTGGGTTTCTTCTCTTGAAATGAACTAGCTGAAGTTTCTCCATTCGCATTTGGAGTAATTTCTGTTTTCTGAATCTGAACTATGGATTGTTTGCTTTGAACAGAGGTATCAACCAAGAAATTGCTTGATGTAACTAAGTCATCTTCTTGTGTTCCCAATATGGATTCTCGTTCGAGTTCCGTGTCTGCACCGGAAGAATCTTTAGGTAATCCGAACAACTTATTTTCTGAGACAATATTAACTATACCTGTGGATGTGGAGTCTTCCAGGATTGGTACAGTTGATTTCTTGACAAAGAGGCATCCAAATCCAGTTGGGTTTTCCCCATAAACCTTGTAGAAGGAGCAAACAAGGAAATCTGGGTGAAAGAGGTAGAGGCCGAAGTTGTTCATATCCTTTGGCCCCAATGCACAAGCATCAAACAAAACGTGCCACCCATTTTCCTGTGCTGTGGTCATCCACTGAAAAGGATAACTAGCTCCAGTCATTCTAGACTGAAGAGGGAAAACAAATAATCCACTATGTTTCTTCTTTTTCTTCTTCCTTACCAGCATCTTCTTCAATTTCTCCGAGTGAATCCTCAATCTAGGCCATTTGAACTCAGATAGCATGACTCGTGCTCCTCTTTTCTCTGATGTTTTGATCATACCTTCCACTGCCTCACTCTCACAATCATAGACCGTCAGAAGCTTTCGACTGGACCGGAACGGGTAAGACTCTGCCACAAGTTTAAAAGCTGATGATCTGTTTGCAGTAAAAACCATGCAATAATCATTCTCAGAGATATTAAGGAAATCCATAATTCTCTTCTTGATTGCAGATTCCATTTCTGAACCTTGTCCACCATGAAGTAGCTCTGACTTGAGATTCACCGACTTGTGCATTGTACTAAAGAAAGGAATATCCGAACATTGAGATGATACTGGAGAAGAAGAGGAGCTATGAGGGCTGGTCTGCGAGTGGGAGAAGAGACCGATGCCGATGTAATCAAGGCAAATATGACCGGATTGGAATAGATGGTTGTATTCTTGGGCTCTTATCAGGTCAACTCTGGTAGTTTCAGAGTATTGTGGGAATGCTTTTTTGAATTGAGTGAATGATTCCTTCAAAGAAGGGAGAGACTCATGGTTGGTGAACTGGGTATTTGGGAAGAAAAAGGAACAAGTTGATGCCACAAAGTTGCGCTTACATGTGGCCAAAGTTCCGGTGGGCTTGGAAACGGTGTTTAGGGGCACAGGCAAGTCCATGAAAGGGCTTTGGCAACAACCCTGAACACATGCTTGTGTTGCGTCTTTCAAGCAAGGTGGCTGCATATTTTCTGGCATCTATTTTCCTCACTTGGATTTTCACTCAATATATGTGCCTGAATCAACTCATGTTTTCTATACCAGGCTTGGTTATTGGTTAAGAAAAGTCTAAAGTATACATCTAATGATTTGTGTTGAACAAGTCAGGTTATTGTGTTGAACATTTCTTTAATGTTTAAAATGATTGACCTTCCTTTATTTATTTTGTACACTTTTAGAAATGCAGAACTGTTCAGAATAAATCAAGATCCCCGCCAGCAAATCTCCACCATCCAATCTCTTGGGGCCCCGCATCATTGGTTCTTGTAGATGTATAATGATTTACTGGATTGCTTCATCTCAGCCGTTGGATACACTAAATTGAAACACCCATCAGGTGACAAAAAATCTATTGATTTTATGGTTTTTTATCTTATTTGAGAATTAGTAAGATGGTTGTGGTGGCAACTGGCATGGCTTTTTGCATAAAATCGAATTTCCAGCTAAGTGATATGGGAGTGGAACAGAGGGAGCGGGGCTTGCTTTTGGAGCCTGGGCCGGCATCATATAGCATGCTGGCCTAGAGAAGGGTAGTGTTGGCCAGGAGCAAAAGGCTGGCCGAAAGAATCTTCACTTGACTTAATTTTAAGTCTATTTTAACTTTGCAAGCATGCGACACTAATAAGTGAATAATAAATTTTCTCCCTCCCACAAAGAAACAACGTGCCAAAAAATTCAGAAAATTATATTTATTTATATAAATAGTAAGTGGAGTTCATTTTTATGTGAGTAGACCGCGGAAATATCAATACCCTTAAGAAAACTCCATATCCAATTAAGTGCCCTACCAATCTGCTCTAGATTGCAATTAAGAAACTTTTGAGTCCATATAAAAATTATTCAAGAAACCCTTTTGTTTTTTGGGTGATTTATGAAATATACATCCAGAGAGAGAAAATTGGAAGAGAGCATGAATGCGTGTGGGCCCAAGCTTGCTTGCTTGCTTCTGTCAATTAGATTTACAACCGCTTGTTACTTGGCCTAATCACATATAATTATTTCACTCAAATCCCTGACCACTAGATCGTCATGGTTGTTCCGAGTCTGAGATCGCCGACGACTTTGACTGCTGAACATATAGAAATATAATTCCAACGTTTGAAAGTTATTTATTTATTTTAATAATTAGTTATTAATAGTAAAGAAGGATTTTTTTATTTTTTTTTTGTGAAACTAGATATCCAAAGATATTAGTAGAAAAGAATTTGGCACCAGACAATTTAAATAAATAAAATAGAGAAAAAGTTCATTTGTTATAATAGTCTTATAATGGATGAACGTATATATTTGCTGTACAAATGCAATGTGAACTACTGGACATTTTGGACTGATATGATCAGGATCCATTAGAATTAGGCAACAATTAATTAAAACCTTATTTCTTCATGCGATCAGGGGACAAAAATAGGAAATTTACATATTAGGTCAATTGTTGACTAAACAGGGAGTAGTAAAAACGCAAAAAAAACAGTGGAAAAATTGTCATGCTGCTGCACTCTTGGATTACGTTCCTGCGTCGCCTCGTGTGTCAGAGGGCATTGACATGGGTTAAAGTTTTTATTAAGCCTGTCAGTCCAGATTGGGCTGAGACTTAAGACCCGATTAAAGGCTCAATATGTTCTGGGTCGGCCTTATTGATCCCATCAATGGGCCACCATGTTACAGATGACTGCTTCTCCCCCTTCGTAATTAAATTTTGCTTTCTTGCGTGGGATTCTTGAATCAAAACAGTGGCTTCACAAATAATGCCCTGATACAAAGGGGATGAGCTCCTCTTGATTGCATTAATAATTGTTGAGATCCATGCAACCGATGGGTACATTTATACTCTATAACTCGTATTAACACAGTAATCAATGTTTTTTCTACATAAACTAAGGGGCCGTTCGGAAATAACTTCTTTATTTGCAAACAAAAAACTAAGAAATTTTTGTATATACTCCAATTAGCAAGCTAATGATGAAGGCAACAAATGAAACTGATCTCTTTAAAATTGTGCTTACCTCTCCTCCTATATAGATGTAGGCCTTGATAACATATTGATGGAAAGCAGAAGCAGTCGCAGGGCAACTCTCCTTTGGCATGTCACAAACACATATAGCCTTTACTTAGTAACTTATTTATATATATATGCCATGCCAACTGAGAGTAGCCAGGTGAGCTAAATTTCTTTAACTGTTCCTGTAGCTCAATCCAGAGGATTTTTCTCCTAAAATGATCAATTTTGAGTTGCTACGTACATGTATCATGATTTTACTACTTTCTTTACAATTTAGCTAGCTTTATAATTAAGAACTTAGATGAGGCATATATAAGGGGTGAGGAATAAACCAATGGCATGTGCTAGCAGATGTCAATCTCTCAGTTTTGGTCATTGCATCATGGGGTAAAGGCTTCTTTCTGATCCTTTTCCCATTACGCATATACATGTTTTTCTTTCTTTAATTTTTTTCTTCTCCAGGAAAAGCAAGCATATGAGATTCCTCCTCTGTAGGCACTTCAGGTGAGAAGGGGGAAAAAAGCAGTTGAAAGAATGAAGATGCATGTTGTCTAAGTTATGGAGGTATGTATTTGGTAATTGACATGCATTGGACATTTCATGGCATTTCCCTTCCTCATATTCCATTTAAGTTAATTTGTGGGTTGATATTTTTTTGGCTTTAAATTTAGTATCTCAAGAGTCAATATATGCCAGAAACTCTTTCTATTTATGTATGGTAGCTAGCTAGGACGAATAATAATCTCCTCTCTGCCCTTTTGTGCAACGTATTCACTTTTTATACGTGTATGGTATCAAATGCCACAAAATTAAGTACAAGTTTACACATATAATAACTAAATATTATATCAACTATTACATTCATTTATATCATTAACAAGTGGGGTATGATACGAATTTTAATGTCATGCCCAACTTTTTAATGATATAGATGAATGTAATATTTGATTGTTATATATGTAAATTTATTCTAAAATTAAAGCATAATGGCCAACAATTCCTCTTCCCATCAACAAGTCCAAATGTAAATATTTCCTTTTCCATGTATAGACCCAGCTATAATATGCATTGTTCTTAATCACATAGTACGGTCAAACCGTGACCCTTTGCAATTTTCATTCAAATTACGAAATTTAGAAGTATAACTTAATTACTAGACGATTTGAGACATTGCGATCTGTATCGATACAAGGGATTAATCAGGATTATAAGGTTGATCCATTATATTAAATATTTTATTAAAATATTATCAATTATAATTATTCATATAATTTATAATAAAAAAAATTAACATATAAAGTCGTAAAATATATTATTTTCTTATTAACAACTTGAGTGATTAGATATTTTTGTACACTAGTGAAATATTGATCTTAAAAAAAACTTTAACAAATTCTAGGTACTTCATGGTTAATGGTCTGCGGTCTACAATGTTCAAATATACAATTCGAATTGTAGTGAAAAAAGGTCGCTTGAAGGTGCAATAAGTGCCAAACCTTGGGTTAACTTTTCTAAAGATATATAGCTTGGTTCGTTTATATGCTAACCACGCTAAATAAAGTTTGCATAGGTAAAAAGGCCCATATCTAATTCGAAGTGGCAAGTCAACTCAGATCTGGGCCCAAAATGGACCCTGACATGCCCATTGCTAGAATGCTGGCAAATTAATATGATCAGCGAAATAGCCAAATATTTGCTCATATATCTTTTCTTTTTAAATAATTTTAAAATTAGAGATATATTTTTAATTTTAATCTATAAGGTCACAAATTTTTTTTAATATGTCATTACTTATGTACTAAGTAGATTGATGTCTACAACTACACTTCCGTTCTAAAATTAAGATACATTTCAAAAATAACTAAGCGTTTGGTAGTATTAAAACTTATTTTATAAATAGTATTAAAACTTATTTTATAAATATGTATCTTATTTAAATTATGGGCATAATAGAAAAATATATACATATATATATAAAGGGCATAAATTTTAACTACAGTAAACTGTAAATTATTTTTATTTTTTTTGTAGTACTATTTTAGAATTATTATCACGTATTCCACCATGAAAATATTATACACTTTTCTGAAATATAAGATGGAATTACCGTGCAAACACGACTTTGGAATAAGCCTTTTAAAAAATAAAAGCATGAAAATGATTCAACATCGAGGTGCCGCGTAATCGTAAAGTGTTACATTAAAAAATAAGAAAAAAAAATTAAAAATATATGTGACGCCCCCAAATCTGGGCCCACACAGCCCAAACTTGAGTCGTCAAAATACTACAACAAAATTATTACAACAAAGCACAACGTACAACAATACAGTGTATAATAATACACAACTAAGTCTTCACTATTATTGCCACACTATTTTACAAAACGTGAAGACTATGATAACTATTCCTCGGACCCTCACTCCATTCCCCGGCTAGACCCTGTTATGTTTTCATCTCCTGTTGAAAAACAATGGAACAAAAGAAAGGGTGAGCTCAAATAGCCCAGTAAAGAATATCATGACTAAGATAATGACGAATAAATTATCATTAGTCTTCAACAGTTGAGTTCTTGATAGAATACAATAGACTACAAGGTTTATATCAAAAACTGCAGTTAAATTCTTAAACAACGTTCAGATCAATAATAGCAGCGGAATGAGTAATCTATTAGAAGAATAATGCAGACTATAATGTCCACTCGGTTCTCTTTTTAGGAAAAATATCATCAACTTTTATCATCTGAAATATCATTAGTCAAGATAATACAAATTCACAGTTCCTGATCATAATCATGCAGATCAACAGTTCATCTTTGCACTACGGGCCAAAGACATTCAATATAACACCAACGGTCATGATTATACCAGATTCAGCCTTTGGTCATAATCATACCAAACAACAGTTCATCTTTGCACTACGGGCCAAAGAGAACATTCACCACGTGCCATAAAAGACACCGAACAGATGTATCGCCTTTAACCTATTATATCGCCTTTAACCTATCATCTGTTCAACAAATATATCACATCTGTGCCCCCGGCCACAGATATTCACAACAGCTTAATTTTTGGATGATTAGAATGATATAAATGATGAACAGAAGAAATAGGATAACAATAAGTATCAGAAGTTTACTTTGTACAGATTCAAATAATGTCCAAATTGTCAACATGATGTGGAGTGAAATTTAAAAATAATATTCAAGATCCACAGTTCAGAATAACGGTTACAATTCAATAGAAAGGTTCACGTAAATAGGAAGGTTCAGTTAAAATAATGAAGTTCAACTATTATGGAACATATAATATTTTCAGGAATTATAGAAGCAATAGTTCCATAATAAATTTCGATTTAGGAGTATGAAAGAAAATAATATCCCTTACCGTAGCAGGTTTGATTAACAAAAGGTGAAGGAAATTAATACAAAGGGTTATTCACCAACAGGCGGCAATCCGCTCCGTAAGGTTATTCCCACAATTTAATAGAATTTGAGTACAAAGAGTTATTCACCAAACAGGCGGCGGCAATCCGCTCCGTAAGGTTATTCCCACAATTTAATAGAATTTGAGTACAAAGAGTTATTCACCAAACAGGCGGCAATCCGCTCCGTAAGGTTATTCCCACAATTTAATAGAATTTGAGTACAAAGAGTTATTCACCAAACAGGCGGCAATCCGCTCCGTAAGGTTATTCTCAGAGATTAATAATGAATGAATACGAAAGGTTATTCACCAACAGGCGGCAATCCGCTCCGTAAGGTTATTCCCACAATTTAATACATGGAAATAAAAGGCACGTCTTATGAGTAAGGAAGAAACAATATTATTATCGAGAATCAAATAATGATAATCCCTTACCATAGTATGTTTGAATAATGGAAGATGAAAAAGATGGTATCCCTTACCGTAACACGTGACTGGATATTGATTTAAATGAGGTTGATTAACTTGAACAGTACACGTATACTTATAGATCTTCACAAATACTCAAGATGACTTAAGCACACTTAGAGAGAACTTTCACAAGAAGTATTTAGAGAGAGAAAGAAAGAACAAGTAAGGAAGTTTATGAAAAATCCTTAAGTTAAGGCTTCTATTTATAGCCAAAAATCTTATCATTCATTTAATCTAAACCATTCATTTAAAGATCATCTTTTAATCTACACCATCCATTTCAAATATTATATTATCTTTAATCTACACCATTCATTTCATATCACCTAATAATCACCTAACTTTATATTATAAACAAATCAATTTAATTATTCAACAATAATTCACACTTTAATCTACACCATTCATTTCATATCACCTAATAATCACCTAACTTTATATTATAAACAAATCAATTCAATTATTCAAAAATAATTCACACTTTAATCTACACCATTCATTTCATATCACCTAATAATCACCTAACTTTATATTATAAACAAATAACTTTATCAATTCAATTATTATGACTAATTGTTATAAATACAGTATAGTTAGCTCTTAGATATCAAGTCAATAAATTAATGAAATACAACTGTTTAAATAACATCATAATAGAGATAACAATAATGTAAAATAAAGCATACGTTACTGTGTAATGACAATTATTGATTCAATAATGTGAATTACTGTGCATATGTTACTGTGACAATTATTAGGTTCAATAATTTTAAAAACAGTGCAACAACAATTATTGACTCAATGATATAAAATACAGTGTAATGACAATTATTAAATCAATAATGCAAAATACTGTGTAACAACAATTATTGAATTGATAATATAAAATATTATGCAGTGACAATTATCGATGAAATGATGCGTAACAGTTACGGTCAATTATCAGACCAATAATATGAGACACTATGCAATACCGTGTGTTACTGTAGAGTACCGTGTGCTACAGAAAATACCATAAACTACCGTATGCTACTATTCTTTTATCACCGGTATTTTAACAGTTCCGTTGACTATTTTTATTTAAAAAGGTTACTTCTGTCGTTTTCTATATCCGACAAATATTCCGTTGTGGGGTCCACCAATAATTTATTATTTCGGCGCCGTCGTATGGCACGAATATTCCCCGACCAAACGAATATTCCCCGACAAAGCGAATATTGTCCGACAAAATAAAATTTGCACATAACATCCTTAACTTTCAATTTTGTTAATTTAACCACTTACTGTTTCAAAAAAAATATATATGAAAAAAAATTAAATTTTGTATTTCATAAAATTCGGGGTCTTACAATATATATGTACTAATGTACTATAGACCTAATAAGTAAACTTTTTTTGTCAATATATGATTTTAGATTAGCATATATGAGCCGAATATTTTCAACAACTGACATCAAAGTCATGACTACGGGTTTGGGTTATAGATATGGTATGAACTGCATATGATAGACGAAAAATAATTTATTAAGCAAGTGGTGGACTCTTCTGACAGAGACTCTTGGTTGACTCGTTATTAAGAAGATGCATGATGGGTTAGACTCAATAAATTATGGATACTTAGTGAACTATATACTATTTGAGCAAGTGGTAAACTTTTGACAGATGCTCTTGGTTGACTTGTCATTAGAAAGAGACATGATGAGTTAGGCACAACAAATTATGGATATTTGATGGATTATGTACTCTTTGAGCAAATGATAAACTTTTTTTAAGAAAACTCTTGAAAGATCAAATAAGAGATATTGAGAGAAAAGTATCATCTGATAAAGAGACTTGATAGGCTTGACAAAGGCTCTTGATGAATCAAACAAGAGATATTGAAGAGAGTGATTTGTCAACTAAAAGAAGTGATGAGTTAATATTCAAAAGAGTATGGTTAAAGTTCAAAAGGGAGCTTACGTCAATGTGGATGGAGAAATCACGCGTTAAAAGAGAAATTATTGAGGTATCATATAATAGTAAAATTTCACATCAAAATAAAAAGAGAAAAATTAAGGACATATATATTCTAATAGACTATATACTTAATAAATTAATTTTTTTTTAATCAAAATATGATTTTAAATAAATATATATAAGCCAAATATTTTTAATATTTAATACCTTAATATAAATAATAAAACAATATATCAACTTTCAAAAAATAAAAAAAAATTGTGCATGCATTGTAGGCTCCACTCCTCTCAATCTTGGCAAATATAGTCAAACATGTTGATACACACCGGGGCAGAAATAATTAATACTATAATCTCTAAGGAATCAACTATAGGGTTGAAATATTACAAGTGAGATGGAGTATTAAATTAAAAAAATTAATTAATTAATAAAAGAATAACATATATATATATATATATATATATATATATATATATATATATATATATGAGTCTAAAATTTAATACTTAATTTAAACGGACGGCCTAAAATTTAATGACTTTTTTTTAACCAAGTTTAGTTCTAAATATGTTTATAGTATCCTGTGCCCGCGTGTCCCTCCTCGGTTCTCTCCCAATAATTTAATCTGTAGCCTTACAATCTCTGAAAAAATAGTAGTCTTTATCCAAATTAAATACTCTATATTTCTATAATAAAAATCATATATACACACAAGGCTTACAACCTTTCAACATGATCTCTACAATATACAATTAAAATTAAAAAATAAAAACAAATTTTTATTGGATCAAGAACTACTAAAATTGCTACAAGACAGAGAGCTCTCAAAATCCAAAAGAGGTAAAATTAATTTTGTTCTCTTATTAAATTAAATTAAAAAATTTGAGTAATTACTCAAATGGTTAATTCAACTCTGTTTTATGTTATTTTAATTTTTTATTTTTATTGTCGGAAGAATCAAATGAAAGGAGTTATCAAGTAGCAGTTGAAGGGATTTACCATCCTGGTTTGAAGGGAGAAGTGGGGAAGGAGAAGTCTGAAAGTCAGGCAAAAAGAATGCCAGAATTAAAATAAAATTTGGACTCTCTCTTCATTTTTTTAAGTTATACGATAAACGATGAGTCGTTTCCGTAATAGCTAATGAAGTGTTTGTAGATAGAGCTGACCGGACCTAGCGATCGGTCTATATATATATATATATATTTAAAGTATTATAATATTTATTATAATAATTTTTTTATAATCAATAATTTAAGTGTAATTTAAATATATATAAAATATAACACTATTATTTATATACATTCAAATTATATTTAAATTATTAAATTCTATTAAAAAAAATTAAAATAAATATTTTAAATATTTTAAAATTTAACAAAAAGAAAAAGAAAAACGATCTCAAAAACCGGTCCCCTAGATTTTTGTGTCGTAGATGTACCCTTAAATATAATTACTACTAATATTTATGTAAAATAAATAGAACGTGAAGGGATTTTGGGAAAGAAAAATGTCATCTTATTTCTTTTTAAATTTTGTTGACCTAGTTCAAGTATATAAAGACCCAACCCAATTTCAGCTCCTAACTCGTTAGTCAACAATCTATTATAATTAATGTAGAGTACTGCCGGGCGTACGCTACATATATTTATTTTTTTTATTAAGAGAATCTTTAACAATAGTAGTAAAAAAATATTTTAAATTAAAGTTTATTGATCTATATGATAATTTGAAGAACATTATTTATTACTTTAATATTTTGTGCTTCATCAGTCTCTTCAATTTAATTATGATAAAATAAATAAAAATAATGATATTAAATTTTAAAATGAGTTATACATCAAATTCATCAAACAAAATAAATATTTTTAGCCTTTTTCATATGATTTTTGATTATTTCAAAACAAAATAAATATTTTGAAGAGGTAAAGTCAACTTACCAGTTCTCAAAAGAGAGAATGAGGTTGCAGATTTGATAACTAAGATTGAAGAGACTGTTGGAGATAATTTTTCTGATGTGGCTCAACTATTTGAATATTCTAAAGTAGTTGAAGATGCTGTTAGAGATGCTCTAAGAAAAGTTTCAACTTAACACCATTTTTCCACTTTACTTTCAAGAGGTCAAATTGAATTTGGAAGAAAAAGAGAAAAATAAATAAATAATTGAAATCAGTTAATGGGTGAAACATTACATCAGAATTAATTCAATAATGCAAATGTACCAACTTACCTAAAATAAACCCATATACAAACATAGTTGGTCACACATTCTTTTCATTACCTACGTCGGACGGTTGTAGATATGCACACTTAATTTGAGAAAAAAACATGTGACCTAGGTCTTTGCCAACTCTTAATTATTTATATACTCTATTTAATTGTCTATATACTTTTGTTGCCTCTAGTCTTGTTTCCTAACCGTCAAAATGGGATGAAATTAAAGGACAAGAAACAAAGAACATAACAAGAAACCCTTATTCAATAAGAATTTTCTGAATTAGTTGTTAAAAAAAGAAAAGAAAAGAAAACCTCCATCCCAATTCAAATTAAATACAGAAATTAGAGGACGTACTCTCTTCAATCATGATAAGTACAATTAAGAAAATAAAATTTTATTCTTCCAAAAACGTACAGATCAAGGAGTATTACACATTAATTAATTCCATCATTAGTGCAAAAGTATGGCAATATTATACAAAAATGCCAGCGACGACAAACAAAGAACAGAAATTAAAATTTCTGATCATGTTGTTAATATAATTACTTCTACTCCTTTTTCTGCATACATACATGCACACAGAGTAATAAAAAGAGTACTATAATTTATGACCTAATTAACAACCAAAAAAAAAAAAGAAAGCAAACACTCCTCTTTCTCTCTCTCTCTCTCTCTCTCTCTCTCTCTCTCTCTCTCTCTCTCTCTATATATATATATATATATATATATATATATATATATGACTACTTTGATCATTTTTTCTTCTATCTAAAACCCTAACTATATATGGTCTACCTTGGTAATTCTTGGTGGTGAAATTAAAGGGGAAGGTTGGAAAAAGGAGTGATCTTGATGACAAGTCCAGGAAAAATATCGTCGGGATCGTGAATATGTGGATTTTGCTCAATAATATAAGGATCACCGCACTTGTCGCTGATTGTGTGCAGTGTTTCCCCTTCTCCAACCACGTAAATTTCTTGGCAAGGCCGTCGCCCCATGTTGAGTACTTGATCGTGATTATTACTATTATTACTTGACTGTGTAGCAAAGACGGCCAACAAGATAGATGAGAAGCACTAGGACTATAGCACAGTACCATGATGCTGCATCTGCTACTTCAATTATTCTTCTTGTTTTCGACTTGGAGGAGGATGCCATAATATAGCTATACTAGTTTGAAATAAAAAGAGAGAGATGGGTGTTTGATATTAATTGAGAAATGATCTATCCATGAAGTGTTATATATATATATATATATTTTATAGTAAGCGTTTGTTATAGATACTATTCCAGCAACAAAAAAAACAAAAAACAAAAAATTTCCTCCAACCCGTTAACTAAGTTAGCGGGTGGAGTGATTTTTTTTTTTAAACTAACTTTAACAACAAAAAAACAAAAAAAAATTTCCAACCCGTTAACTTAGTTAGTGGGTGGAGTGAATTTATTATTATTATTTTTTAAACTAACTTTAACAACGGAAAAAAAAATTAATCTACCCACTATCTAAGTTAACTGATAGGATAGGAGAAAAAAAAATTAAAATTCTCCCACCAGCTAACTAAGATGTCGGGTGAGATAAAAAAAATATTTTAAAAAAGTGCATGCATGCATTCTGAACGAGACAAAAAAAAAGTTGTATTCACTTTACAATACAATACAAGTACAAATAATTTGAAATCATTCACATATAAGTTGTACTCACTTTGAAAAAAAGTTGTCTAATACATAAATGACAGAAGTGAAAAATATTAAAATTATTATTTCTTAGGTTCAGGAATTCCTAAAACTCTATAATGATTGCGCTTGTCATGGTTGGTTTCAAAGCCACATATGACACATTTTCTGTGAGGCTTACTACTAACTATTTTCTCAAAAGCATTTTTGATTCTCGAATGCATGCATGCACTTTTTTATAATAAAAAAAATTATCTCACCCGACATCTTAGTTAGCGGGTGGGAGAATTTTAATTTTTTTTTCTCCTATCCTACCCGTTAACTTAGATAGTGGGTAAATTAAATTTATTTATTTTTCCTTCGTTGTTAAAGTTAGTTTTAAAAAAAGAAAAAAACAAATTCACTCCACCCGTTAACTAAGTTAACGGGTTGGAGGGGAAAAAAATTTCTTCCCACCCGTCATCTAAGATAACGGGTTGATTGAGATTTTTTTTTTCCCTACCCGTTATCTTAGATAGCGGGTGAAATTCATCTCATCTATTAAAATCATTATTTCAATGATTCAAGATATATTTGTTAAAATAATATCCATAACAAAAATTTGCTATGAATCATTCCCTATATATATATATATATATATATATATATATATATATATGGGAGTGTATGTCCGTGTGTGTAGGAGGGAGAATAAAAAGAGTGAGGGGATTTTTGGGGGCGAGGGGTAAAGTATTTGTGGAAGTTGTTTGTATTTGTAGGAGAGAAGTTGGTTTTTACGAGCAGTACCTCCACCTTCAAATTTGGCACTATATTCTTCATCACTTTTACTTGCATATTTAATGGGCGCACCATGCTAATGAATAATGCTAAGAATCTTATCAAGCGGTTAAGACTGAGATTTCAAATTTTTTGGATTTCGTATATGTTAGATTCTTAAGGCTCATTAGTTTATTATTCTTTCTTAATGTGAGACATTAAAATTTCGTTAGTGATGCTTGTGATCATATCAGTAATGTTCTTGTAGATACACCAATCTAGTATTATTTTATCTCGTTAATCAAACAAGACACGAAAAGAACAAACATGACACGAGAACGTCTTCCTCAGCTCTCAGTTTCCACTAATATTGGTCAAGGTCCACAATTTCCATTATATTGGTATAGGATGTTACACGTTAAATTAATGTTGAAGGTCAATACTAAATAAATTTAATTTAACTTTTTAAAAATTAATCTTGAAAAAGTCAATATCAATCCTATATTGAAGAGGAATTTATAGTACTTTAGACCCTCCAAATTTCACCCGTTTTATAATTGGACCTTTAAAGTAAAAAGCCTCCTAATATATATGGACCCTGAAGTATCTTGAAGTTTTCTGGCGACTCAGGGATTTTTTTTGAAGAAAATCGTGTGGGGGCAATTTTGGGGGGAAAATCGATTTATGCCAACAGGGTTTTGAAAATTTTATTTTAAAGTGAGCCAATTAGGCATAGTTGCCAGTTAATACAAATTTAAATGGGTACACCAAATCATCCGAATTTTGAAATTTTGATAAATGAAATGGACCACATGTTACTCTGTAAAATTGGTCTGCAACCAAGATATCTAAAGTTTAGAGCTTTGTTTAAGTGAGGGGAATGTGTTAGGCAACCTTGACTTCTGTGAAATATGTGCGGTTATCGCTGTTCTAAAATTCTTTCTAAAGTTTAAACAAGTTATCTTAAAAAGAAGTGTAAAAAATGTATGCTTAGTGTCTTGTGTCTAGATGAGTTGTGTCATAAGGAAAAAATTTAGGATATCGTCTCTTAGAGTCAATTTGAGTAGTCAAACTAAGAAAACCTAATGTATCATCTCCTAAGTTGTCTAAGTCGTGGTAAAAAAAAATCTAGGGAAACGTCATCTAGAGTCATCATGCAAAAAAAGTCTAAAGTATCGTCTCTTAAACCGTCTAAGTCTTGGTAAAAGGAACCAAGGGTATCGTCTTATAGGGTCGTCCTACGAAGAAAGTTTAAGAAAACATTTTATAAATAGACTAAGTAATGATAAAAAGGAACCTAGGGTGTTGTCTCGTAGGTCATCTAAGTCATTTTAGTATTAAGAAACAACCCTTTTCTGTCACACGTAAATTTTAGCACAACTTTCACATTTTAATATTACCTTTTACTTTACTATTCGTAATTATTATTATATTTGTCCATCTTCTGTATTATCTACTTAATGTATTAATATTAACGATATTTATGTATACAGTGTTCTTTATCTAACGTGTTTAATGAGTTTGTCTACCTTTTTAGTACCCGCGACTTTTAATTATGTAACTTTTCATTATTATCCTTATTATTATGACAATTATTGGTTCAATATTGTGAAATACTGTAATGATATTGTGTGTTACTATTCCTTTATTGTCAGGTATTTTAACAGTTAAAAGTAATAGTTATGTCGATAATTTTTATTAACGCGTTATTTTGTCGTTTATTGTATTCGACAATTATTCTGTTGTGGGGTTTACCAATAATTACCTGTTATGACGCCGTCGTATAATATTGAATATTCTTTGTTGTCTTCACCAATATTTTTTTTGTTTCTTATAATTTGCACATATCATGCTTAATTTTAACTTCTTCTTTTTTTATTAATTTAACACATTACTGTTTTAAATAATATATATAAGAAAAATCAAGTTTTATTAATAAAAAGTTGGAGTCTTACACCTTACATAAACTCAATATATACTTAGTTGGGGTTTGATAGTTGTAATTCAAAGAATTTTTTAATTTGAACTTGGATTAAACACAAACGATTAATAATGTTAGAGTAATAATTATGTTGTTAAAACAGTAAGTGTCGTTAAAAGTTTGAAATGTATAGTAGTTGAAATAAATGTAAAGATATCACTAAATACATATTTGCTTAGGCTAAATAAAATACTATTTTAGCATTATCAACAGCCAAAACAAAAAAGAAGAAAGAGGCTCCAATTCAAATTAAATTAAATCCCGAAATTAAATAGAGTACTTTCTTGAATGATAAGTGCAAAGAAAATATAGTTTTATTCTTCCAAAACTAGATCAAGGAGCCTTTCATACAAATTCCATCATAAGAGCAAAACTATGACAATATTATACAAGTTTGCCAGCGACAAACAACGAACACTAATTAACAACCTCCTTTGTATATGTGGTATCTTTTTCCCTATATATAAAATCCTTATCATGTTGTTAATTACCTCTACTTCTTTTATGCATATTCGCACAAAGAGTTAACGGAAAGAGTACTATAATTTATGACATAATTAACCCCCAAAAAAGAAAAAGAAAGCAAAAACTCAGCTATCTACCTATTTATCTATCTATATATATATAATTTCGATATTTTTTATCTTCTTTCCAAAACCCTAGCTGGGTCTACCTTGGTAATTATTCCTGATGAAATTAAACGGCAAGGTTTGAAAAAGGAGTGATCTTGATGACAAGCCCGGGAAAGACATCATCGGGATCATGAATATGTGGATTTTGCTCAACAATATAAGGATCACCGCACTTGTCACTGATTGTGTTCAGTGTTTCCCCTTCTCCCACAACGTATATTTCTTCGCAAGGTCGCCGCCCCATGTTGAGTACTTGATCAAGATTACTATTATTATTATTATGTGATTGTGTAGCACAGCCGGCCAATAAGATGAGAAGAACTAGTACAATAGCACAGTACCATGATGCTACATCTGCTACTTCTATTATTCTCCTTTTTCTTGAGGAATTGGAGGAGGATGCCATAAATATATATAGCTATACTAGATTGAAATTAAAAGAGAGAGATGGTTGTGCATATAGGATATTAATTGAGACATGATCTATACATGGATGGAGTTATATATACACAAGAAGTATTACATATATGTGGTGTGGTATATAAGTATAGGAAGGAGAATAGAAAGACCGAGGGGTGGGGGCAGGCAGGCTTATAGGTAAGCGTGGAAGTTGTTTGTCTGTATTTGTAGAAGATAAGTTGGGTTTTACGACTCATCACTTTCACTAATTACATATTTAATGGATCACATCATACTGATGGATAATGCCAAGAACTCGTATAAATATGGTTTATACTGAGAATCTGAAATTTTTGAATTTCATATATGTTGGATTTTTATTACGTGTGAGTTTATTATTTCTTCTTAATGTGAGACATTCAAATTTGTTTAGTGATACTAGTAATGTTCTTACCTTGTGTGAGGTATACTTTAATTGTGAAAGAAACTCTTAACATAGATTGACATTAATTATATTTGTAATGAAAGTTAATAAAATTTAAAAATTTAAAAACCTTGATATGTACATGGTATATCCCAATTTAATATTAATTTTATTATACTTCATCAATCAAACAAGTTTCACATGAAAACAACAAATATGACACAAAAACGTCGTCCTCAGTTTTCGTTATATTGATCAAGGATGTTACATGTTAAATGTTGAAGGACAATTTTAAATTTAAAAATATTTTAAATTAATTTTAAAAAATTAATATCAATCCTATATTTTAAAATAAATACGGTAACTATTTTAGTCGTAATTCATTTCATCATTTGTACAAGTTTGGATGCACTTCACATTTATCTTCTAAAATAAACAACAGCCATATATTTTTAATGGGGCAGAAAAGTGGAAAATAAGGTTGTTCTATACACTAATTCTTCTTTTTCCTCGTTGGAGAAAAAACATTGATTCTTCCAATAAGCTTACAAAATAAGAAAATTGAAGCCAAGAAAATAGAAGGAATTAAAAGAATGAATTAATTTACCTCTTCCATAGGCAAGAAGGTGAATGGTGTATTAAAGTAAGATGTGATACACACCCGCACGTAGCTAGCCAAAGTCATATTCAAACTTTATGGGAGCCGCATATATTAAAAGATAATTCTAGGCCAACGAATAATATTTGGCGGTAAAACTTAGATGAGATTAAAAGATAACATTCATGACCACCACTCACCCAAAAGAAGTCAAACTTTGTTATTTTCTTTTTCTAATAATTAAACAATAACTATGTGGTGTTGGCAATCGCTTACCATAATTGATAATGAACTAATTCGAAATCCATATTAGAGATATATTTTGATTATCTAAAATTAAAAATCATACAAATTTATTTGATATAGTGCAAATAATTATAATTTCATCATCATATTTTTTTTTAAAACTTAAAAAATTCATATTAATTCTAAAACTTTGTAAATTTATTTCGAAAAGACAAAATTGTCAACACTTTATAAACTTAGTATATGGGAGTTGTCCTTGTTAGGGTATGAGCCCATAGGCTCACCACTGACAAGACCCACAAACTACAATCTCGTGCCCACAACTCGATGGACCCACTTTAGACCGAACGATCAAGCGCCAAAGTTGCATCCACAAGGTCCCATAAGATCACATCAGACGTTTGCACAAGGCATCAGAATGTGCAATTGCTTTTTGATGGGATATCTCCGGGCAACTTACATGAGTCGGTCTCAATTGTCCAAAAAGACACACATACAAAACCCACCCCATCTATGAAAGGAGATTCAATAATGGTGAAATTATACATTTTTTACATTCAAAACCCTGGAATTAATTTCTTATCTTTCTCACTTTTCAAAAAATATTCTAGTAAGAAACTAACACTACTACTATATTTTTTTTATTTAAAAAGAAAAAAAAAACTTTATTAATTGACTGAAAAGCAAGTCCACTGTTGGGCAGTACTTAAATAATTAGATACTACTAGTATTTGGACCAATTAATAATTGCCACATACTATGTATATGGAATCAATGTCAACGTGCGTATCATATTGGTGACTTAATTGATTGAAATCAAAAAGCTAGTAGTGCCTGTTGCTGAAGAATTTGAGCATCATCTTCATTCATTTAATTACTATTATTTTTTAATTACTATTATTTTTTATTACTATTATTTTTTGATACTCCTTTTCCGTCCAAAAAAATTTATAATTTTGCAATAGAAATGATTTTGAGATAACGTTTTTCTTGAGATTTCATCCCAAAATGGGGTACTTAAAAAAACTGTCCTTGTGTTTAAAATATTAGCATTGAAAAGTCAAAAAATAATAAAAATTAAATAGTCCAAAACTAACTACTCTAGCCCAATATACCCTATAGCCTTTGCACAGTTAAATAGGCCCATATATAAGTGTCATAGTATCAAGTCAACAACTCACATCTGGGCCCAAAATTGACCCAGACGTCCAGGCATGCACATTGTCTAGACTGCTGGCTAACTAATTTGGTGAGAGAAGTAGTGAAATATGTGCCTTAAATACACTCTAAATATTTTAAGTTTTTTTATTTTTTATAACTTAAATTTTAATGTTTCAATTTTAAGAAATTGAAACTTTAATGCATTTAAATTTTTTGGCCACCGACGTGTAATAATTAATCAGAATTAATTAATTTCACTCCTAATTTTCTTTAAAAATTAAATAAAATTATATACACATGGTTAGTGTGTAATAAAGAAAAAAAAATTAGAGTCAATATAAGAAATATATAATCTTAAAAGACTTAATTGCCTAGATTGATTGAAAACCTTATATATCTTTGGATGCACATAAAATTGTAAACACGTACGTGATTAGTATGTGATGAAGAAGAAAAAAGAGAAATGCTAAAATCGGTGACAAAAATGTTTAATTTATAGTAATTTAGAGATTTTAAGGTTTAATGTGTCGTAAAGTTGAAACATTAGGGCCTAAGTTCTACAAAGTGAAATCTTAAAAGTTTAAAGTGTATTTAAGCCAAATATTTAGAGATACACTTTTCTTACTAGTTTGTTTTAAAATTAGAAATTCATTTTTAAGTTATAAAGTCACAAAAAATTCTTAACATATTATTATTTATATGCTAAGTAGTGTTTACAATGTCAAGAATGACTAGATGTTCGGTTAGCATGTTAAAAATTACTATATAAATGAATATTATTTAAATTATGGGCAAAATAGAAAAAGATATTATATATACCTGTCTATATAATAATATAAAGTTCATAAAATTAGGCTACAGTAAACTATAATTACTTTTTTATTATTATTATTTTAGACTTATTATCCCGTATTCCACCATGAAAATATTAAACACATTTACGAAATAAAAAATGGAATTACCGTGCAAACACGACGTTTGGAATAAGTCTTTCAAAAAATAAAGCATGAAACAGATTTAATGCCTGGATATATATATATATATAATAATAAATCAATATATCAACTAATTTTACTTTCAATTATTTTTAATACGTACTAGCATGGTAGGCTCGACTCAATCTTAGCAATTGTCAAACAGGTTGATACACACCAGAGCAGAATTAATTAATAGTGCACAAGGCTTACGACCATTCAACATGATCTCTGCAATATACAATTAAAATTTCATCGTAATTTCTATCCTCTTAGCTAGTTCTGCATTAATTTTTGAAAGTAGAGTGCTACCTTTTTAAGCAATATTGCATACGCTCTGTGTGTGTGTGTGCATGTATATATATATATATATATATATATATATATATATTTGTTAAGTAAAGTTTCAACCTAACGCCATTTTTCTACTATACTTTCAAGACGGTTGGAACATACACGAGGTCAAACTCACTTTGGAAGAAAAAGAAAAAGAACAAATAATTGCAGTGCATGGATGAAACATTGCACCAGAATTCAATAATGCAAATGTACTAGATTAACTAAAATAAACCCATAAACAAACATATGTGGTCACACATTCTTTTCATCACCGACGACGGACGATTGCAGATATATATATCCACACGTCGAGACAAAAACTTGTGACCATGCTTTTCGCCAAAGACTCAATTATTGTTATACACTCTTATTCATCTGCTTTTAATTTGTTGCCTCTAGTCTTGTTTCCTTAATCATCAAAAGGACGAAATTAAAGGAATAATAAAGAACATACATTAAAAGAAACCCTTAAATATATTCAATAATTAGTTGGGGTTAGATAGTTGTAATTCAAAGAATTTTCTAATTTTAAGCGGTTAATAATATCAAATAAATAATTCTGTTATTAAAGTATAAAGTATGTTAAAATTTTGAAATATTATAATTGAAATAAGTGTAAAATAAATATATATTGATCTAATTATATAAATATTGTTTTGACATGATCAACCGTCTAAAAAAAAGGAGAAAGAAGCTCCAATTTAATTTAAATTAAATTCTGAAATTAAATAGAGTACTTTGTTTAATGATAAGTACAAAGAAAATATAAATTTATATATTGTTCCAAAAACAGATGGAGGAATATTACGCATTAATTTCATCATAAGTTCTATACTACGGCAATATTATACAAGAATGCCAGCGCGACAGACAAAAGAACGCAAACTAATTAGAAACAAGCTTCATATATATTTCTGCATACATGCACAAAGAGTATTTAAAAGAGTATAATTTATGACCTAATTAACTCCCAAAAAAAGAAAAAGAAAGAAAAAACTCGTCCATATAAATGACTATTTTGATCTTCTTTTATTTATCTTCTTTCCAAAACCCTATGTGTACCTTGGTAATTCGATCTTCCTGGTGAAATTAAAGGAGAGGATTGGAAAAAGGAGTGATCTTGATGACAAGACCAGGAAAAACATCATCGGGATCATGAATATGTGGATTCTGCTCAACAATATAAGGATCACCGCACTTGTCGCTGATCGTGTGTAGTGTTTCCCCTTCTCCCACCACGTATATTTCTTCGCAAGGCCGCTGCCCCATGTTGAGTACAAGTGCCGCAGCTGTTGGTCCTTGATCATTATTATTATTATTATTATGCCATTGCGTAGCAAAGCCAGCCAATAAGATGAGAAGCACTAGGACTATAGCGCAGTACCATGATGCTGCATCTGCTACTTCTATTATTCTTCTTTTACTCGAGGACTTGGAGGACGATGCCATAAATTAATAGCTAGCTATGCTAGATTGAAATAAAAAGAGAGAGATACGTGTTTATGATATTAGTTGAGAAATGATCTATCCATGGAGTTATATATAATATATATACATACAAATTATTAGTATTATATATATATATGGTAGGGTATGTGTAGGAAGGAGAATAGAAAGAGTGAGGAAAACCTAGGGTCTTGGCTCAATGGTTATTTTTACCCTTGGTGTATCAAGAGGGTGAAAGTTCAAATTTTTACAATAGTAAAGTAGTATGTATAAGTTTAAATTTTTTACTAAATTATAAATAAAATAAAATAAAAAGTGAGAAACTTGAGGACTTAGCTCAATAATTATCTCCACCCCTTGTACGTGTACCAAGAAAATGGGAGTACAAATTTTTATAGTGATAAAGTAATGAATGTGTGAGTTTAAATTATGTCTTAAATTAACAAAATTAAAAAAATATTAATAAATAAAGAGTAGCGAGGAGTTGGGTTATAGGTAAGTCGATCTCTATTGGTTACAGAGAAGTTGGGTTTTACGACCACCTACACCTCTAAATTTGGCATTATATTCTTCATCACTTTTACTTGCATATTTAATGGACGCACCATGCTAATGGATATGGATAATTCGATCTCAGAACTTGTATCATTGTTAAGACCGAGATTTCAAAGTTGTTGAGTTCTATATATTTTAGATTCTTCCGAGTTACGGCATGTTAGTTTATTATTCCTTCTTAATGTGAGACCTTGAGATATTCGTAATGATATTTTATCATTCTCTATATAAAAAATAAATAAATAAAACAACCATTGATTTATATACATTGTCTATCCGTACACGTTTATTAAATAAAATTATCTCCAAATTATTCATCTTAATTATTTTATGACCATATTTTTTATTGTATATAATTTCCTAACTCTTTCTTGGAACAATAAAATAGAGAAAGGAAAAGATAGTGTAATTATGCTTATAATATCAAAATTAATAGTATTACTGTTTTTAATGTATGACATTTTATTTTTAAAAAAAAAAAAATTAAACTTAAATGATGGTAGTATAGGAAAAGTAAAGTAAATAATAATAGTATTAAAAAAGAAAGAAGACAAATAAATTTGGATATACCAAAAAATTAAAATAAATAAATTTGAACGGATAGAATATTATTTTATCTTATTAATCGTACAAGACTATGAAAACAACAAATATGAAAATAGAACCTCCTCCTCAACTCTCAGAGCCCATTGATTTTGGTCAAGGCCCTCATCATTTGTACAAATTTGGATTTATCTTCTAAAATAAACAACAGCCATACATTTTTAATGTTGTAGGAAAGTGGAAAATATGGTAGTTCTATACATTAATTCTTGGTTTTTTCCTCTTTGGACAAAACACTGGTTCTTCCAATAAGCTGAAAATTGAAGCCAAAAAATGGAAAAGAATGAATTGGTTTGCCTCTTTCATAGGCAAGAAGGTGAGTGGTGCATGTATTAAAGTAATTAAGATGTGATACGCACCCGTTATGGGAGCATATATTAAAAGATAATTCTAGGCCACCAGATAATATTTGATGATAATACTGGATGAGATTAACAGATAAAATCCATTACTTCAATCTTAAAAAATTTTATTTTCTTTTTTTAGTAATTAAGCAATAAATATGTGGGGTTGGCTAGCTTACCATAATTGATAATGCATTGATCCGAATTAAATCCATATGGAACCGTGAATTTGAATCTTATTTGGTTGTACCGGTGCTTCCCCTTGAAGAGCTAGAGAACTCCATGGGGACGATGTTATCGAAGGACGCCTTGAATTATTAATAACTAATTAAATGAACAACGTTATTTAAAACCATTCCAGCAGCCTCGTTATATGCCAATTCATTTAACAAATAATTAATTATAAATCAGCTCGGATAATCAAATGATATGTTTATCTTTCTCAATATCACCCTACCAAACATGAACAATATATATTTCAATACATCATAAGCTAGTGAAACCAAAACTGAAAGAGACTGTTAATATAATTGATTTCTCCGTATGTCAAAAATTAGATGGGTCTGTTACTCATTTAAAACATATCTATTTTATAACATATCTTTTTATATCTATTTTTTATGTTTATTGTTCCATTTTATATATTTCTTCTTAAGATATTTTTAAAAAAATTATTAAAGTTATACAATTAATATTCATTACCTAAAGTAAAATATCGTTTGAATTTTATCTCAGATAGTTAGATGCATGTAGATATAAAAAGTTTACAATCATAACTTCAATTTTTCAAAAACATGATTAAGATGTTGATATCATTTTAACCAACTTTTTTTCTCATTCTTAAAATATTCAAAAAAAGTGCTTTTTACTAAACTTATAAATCTAAAATTTCTTATAATAAAAATAATAATTTAGCGGCTTGTGGAATCTCCATTTTCACAAAAAATGTGTAGTATTATATATATATATATACACAAATTTCATGGGTTTTTTTTTTCCAAAGATTTCATGATAATTGTATGGTGGTAGACTGGAAGCTAGTAAGTAGCAACAAAACAATTTGGATAAGAATCAGTTAGCAAATGCGTCGTGGACTAATAATTCTTTATAGTCTCTCATTTCTCTTTCCTACTGAGGACTCATTCAATCATTCATTCCCGATTCTTCTTCATTATATATTCATTGCTAACTTGAAAAAGGTGGAGAGAGAAAGGGAAGGGAATTAGATGGGAAAGGGAGGAATGTCCCATGGCACTGGTGGGGAAGGAGAAGAGAACGTGGCAGCTTGGCTTGTTGGCATCAATAGTCAATACCCTCAAGATTCAGCCTTTCAACCTCCCTACTCTTGGTAATTAATCTTCCTTCCTTCTTTCCCATTACTGCCACTATATATTTTGACCAGTGTTCGAAAAATTCCCGCCTGCTTAATGATCACCATCTTGGGGTTAGCCAGGTACGCTATCGCCTAGATTGAACTGAGCTACCTAGGCTGCTAGACAGAATCGCATCACTTCCATATAAAGACTTTGAAGTTTTATAATACTTAAAAATTTAAAATAAATTTGTCAACTTTTAAAAAATTATTTTTTTGGTATTTTTAATGTAAATTTTTAAAAAATTATATAACAGAACACTTAAGAAAATGCTTCGCTGCCTAGCGATTTTTAAAACACTGATTTTTTGTTAGTTATTAGATTAGTCTTATTTATTAGTATAAATAGTGTTCTTGTTGACTTGCTTAAAATTTTTGCTGCTCTAGAATTATATGTTGCAATATGTTTATCCTTCTTTTGTTATATTCCTTGTGAATTTTTTAGGCCCTCGTGATGTTAGAGTTAGGATGAAAGCTGTTGGTATCTGTGGGAGTGATGTTCACTACCTCAAGGTGAAATCCCTCTTTCTTGATCAATTTATCTGTATTTATTTTGATAAATTAAATTGAAAAGCGTAAAGTTCATGTTTTTCGTTCCATGAGATGTGCAAGTTTTGTAGTTAAAGAACCAATGGCAATTGGCCATGAGTGTGCTGGGGTAATAGAGGAAGTTGGTAGTGAAGTGAAGACTCTGGTGCCAGGTGATCATGTAGCGCTAGAGCCAGGAATTAGTTGCTGGAGGTGTGATCTTTGCAAAGAAGGAAGATACAATCTATGCCCTGAGATGAAGTTTTTCGCTACGCCACCAATTCATGGTTCTCTTGCCAATCAGGTGTCCTCTCTTACCACCTAGTACTCCTGCATGATATTGGCTTACATTCTAGATTAAGTTTGTTTGCATTAAATTCATGCTATGGAGTAAGAATTGCGAATGCACTATTTGAAAACTTTAAGCTAATCTTTCTCTAATATCAATTACAAAATATGAAATTTGTGCTCCTGATTGCAGCCTGTGTATTTCCATCCATTGACTTTTTACCCTTAAGCATTACATTAATCTCCGCTTATAAAAGGTACAAGGAACATGCATTAAACGAGAATCTGGTATTCATAGTCAGATTAGATAATTTTTGTTATCTATGTGAGTTGTTATACCATCATAATTCTTGGTCAGCTATCAATTCACATTCCAAAAGAGTCCCTTTTTTATAGTCTACCCCTTTTCGTGTTTTGAGATTATCTGGTAAAATACAAGTCTACGTTACTTTGGGGAAAGTTTTTGAGATGTGTGTTACCTATCAATGACACAAACTACGTCAATAATTTTATAAACTTCAATAGACAATGTTAAATAAACTTCTCTGAGAAATTAGAGAATGCAGAATGCTTAGTCAATGAGGTCTGTTGGAAGTAAAAGCAAATACATTGTAAACCACTTTGACAGAGCAGTTAGATGGTACATAGTACATATATGATCAATGTATAGCTTAATGCCACATTGTTTGGAAACTTGAGTTTGTTAAAAACTGAATGTAAGAACAGTTTACACCTAAACATTCAATGTGCACACTGTAGTTCTTAGGCCTTTCTATACATAGCGCCGCTCTAATTTATTGCTTGGATGAATATTTTTGGCAAGCTAAGGCAGCACTAAACCCTTTCTTTGTCCATCTTGTAACAGGTGGTACATCCTGCAGATTTATGTTTCAAACTTCCTGATAATGTGAGTTTGGAAGAAGGGGCAATGTGTGAACCATTAAGTGTTGGTGTGCACGCTTGTCGTCGTGCTAACATTGGTCCTGAGACAAATGTATTGATAATGGGAGCAGGACCTATCGGCCTTGTTACAATGCTTGCAGCACATGCTTTTGGTGCCCCCTGAATTGTGGTTGTGGACGTGAATGACTACCGTCTATCTGTTGCAAAGGAGCTTGGTGCCAATGATATTGTTAGAGTTTCAACTAACATTCAGGTTTCTATTATCTAAAACTTCTCATTCTTTTATGCAGGACTAGTTTTTATTTCAAATATAGATTCTCGCATAATTCTTCTCTTGTGTGTGACCAGAGAAAAACTTGCGAGATAAATGTTTTAAAAAAATTACAAACTGCATCACAGTTTAGTTGATGCTTCCAGATATACATACCTCTATTCATGACCAAATGTGTTTTGTACTAATATATTAAGAAAATTTCTGAGCTTGATGTATGAAACTAGTTTACTTCTTCTCTATGGCAAGTGATTACGTGTAGTTTATACCTTGCTTAGTTTTTTGCAAGTGTTCAATTCTTGACCTCCTAGTGCATCATTGCCTTCAGAAGGTTTAGCATTTGAGTTGTTAGAAACATCATTAGAATTTGGTTACTGGTAGATATCTCTGTGCCTATTTTTAAGAACGAAATGTTGCATGTCTGATGTTTTCAAAATTTATTTGCTACTTGTCCTATTTAAGATAGTTTAAACTCTAACAAAGCTATGGAAGCTAAAGTGGATGTAAGTTTTGATTGTGCTGGCTTCAACAAAACCATGTCAACGGCTCTAGGTGCAACTCGAGCAGGTGGAAAGGTTTGCCTTGTGGGAATGGGTCATATTGAGATGACTGTCCCTCTCACCCCAGCTGCCGCTAGGTATCTATATTATGTCCTTTTGTTTATATTAGCTATAATTGTCGTTCTGAAAATCACGCCTGCAATTCCTCTTGCCTTTTTTCTTTTGAGTTTTTGAAGTATTCTTGATAGTGATTATACATGCTTTATAAATTCAGGGAGGTTGATGTGGTAGGCATCTTCCGCTACAAGAACACATGGCCTCTGTGCCTTGAGCTTCTGATGAGTGGTAAGATTGACGTGAAGCCTCTAATAACCCATAGATTTGGGTTCTCCCAGAAGGAGGTCGAAGAAGTCTTTGAAATTAGTGCTCATGGTGGCAATGCTATTAAGGTCATGTTCAATCTGTAGATATAGGTCCTATGTCTTGTGGTAGATTGAACTTCTGAATAAGTCTAAAGTCGAATCGTCGTTTTGTGCTTAGAGATTGACCTCTGAAGAAGTTGAAGTCTTTGATTTATGTCGAGAGGAAAGAGTACAAAATATGAGAAAAATGAAATTTAGCTTGCAAGTGTCCTAGTTACCAACTACTTTGAGACAATTTTTTGTGTGTTAATAAATGTGGGTCTTTTTTTTTTAGAACAAATAAATACGGGCAATAGTTTTATGTTCAGTTGATTTCTCAAGAGCTTTAATCATGGTTGTTCATTAGATTTGTGTGTGTAAGGCCTAGTTTGTAACAAGAATGCATTCTACCAAACCTGCCCAAAACCAAGTATACTTAACAGCCAAAGGAGTAAAAGAGAAAAATTGAAATTGTTTACCTGTATACTTAACAGCCAAAAAAGTAAAAGAGAAAAAGGAGGACAATTGACAGACCCCATCTTCTTTTTCTTTTCAATTTTATCCCTATATTATTTCCTCTCTCCAAATCAATCCATACCATTATATTACTTTTCTTTTTCTTTTTTCTTTTTTTGCTAAATGTACGTTATTACTTTTCTTGAATACACACAAATATACAAGTATAAATTTTTTAGTCAGAGGAACAATCTTATATCATACTGGTACAAGTCCTCTGGTAACTCTGCAAAGAATGGTTTGCCTTGACAACACATTTGTCCTTGCCTAGGCAAGTAAAACTCAAAAGACTTGGTCGAACAAGGAAAACTCCTCTCTATTTCGGAGAAGATGCTTTCATTATCAGGCACCCAAAAAAAAAAATGCCTCCATTATTATCCGACCCAGTTCGCAAACAGACTGCGTCGACAAATTTGCTTCAAAAAGTTTATTTGGGTATATTTAGGTCAGTATCTTTATAGGTTTCTTACTTTATAAGAAAAATAAAAAAAAATTCAATCCTGCAACCAAACACACCCCCCAAAATAAACTCTTTGAGATCAAGTATCAACCGATGGGATGGAATTTTTAAAATCTGTGATCATCAGGAGAGGAGTTAAATCTTGTAGAGCTATGAACTATTATAAACTAATTCATATATAAGCAAGAGTACGAACAAGGAGGATTGGTTCTCTGGCAGAGGCACAGCCTCATAATAAGCCACACCTTCTCTTGTTAAAAGCTTATAGCTGACACCAACATATAGGGCACAAACCCTAATTGCCAGAACTCTTCTATAAATTATGGTACATGGAAAAGTGATGACCATGGTCCATTGCTCTGGCACGACTACACTCTAGGAAGTCAAAACTTGCATCTGGTCATCTTATGATTCATCGTAAAACTTGCAGCGAAAGAAGAAATAATAATTCAAAACATCACCGAAAAGATACAATATGGTGACAGAATACCACTGGTCAAGCAGGTGCTGTTGATTCAGCCAACCACTTCCATACTCTTACTTCACCAGTTCCATCGCCGGTAAAAAACAGACCACCTGGACCTATCTGTATGGATCGAACCTCCTCCTTTGAATATATCTTCCCCCTTTCAGAAAAACTAAACCAAAATAAAATAAAGATTATTTTTTAGACATTAAACAAATAATCAAAGAATGAGTTGGTAAATTTAAACTTACGATGGCAAGTCATAGACACGGATAGAGTTGTCAATGGTAGAGCACAACAAGACCGGCTTGGCTTCTGCATCATGCATTCCACATAGGGTGAGCAGACCCTGCGGCAAACAGATGATACAATAAAACCATATTCCTACTCTTTTCAAAGAAAAGAAAGAGGATTAGAAGAAACAAAGGTTGATAAAAGAATTGCAACTACATGATATAGGATAGGGCTAGAATATTTCACAGAAAAAGAGGCCAGCCTGTGCACAAACCAACTGAAATAACAAAAAAGAGGCCAACTCAAGGCACCACCACTGCGTCCATCAAACAATACCATCCCTACCACAAGAAGCATGCATGATGCGATTTGCCTCTGATTTGAGAGATCCCCTTGGGAACCAACAGATATCTACAACCCAGTGCATGGAGCATGAAGCTTCGTGGTCTAAATTTCAAGTATAGGACATGTAATGATGCTCCAACTACAAGTGTATGCATCAATACAACAATTGTCAAATCATGTTGCAGATAGCCCAAACTGTTGGAGATTCAACAATTTTTCTTAACAGGCATCAAAAATCTAATAATGATCAATAATTAAATACATTACAAGAAAAAGAATTACTTCCCCTCCAACTGTGATAGTTAAATATGTTAACACAACAGAATAGAAGATCTGCATCGATTACAATGGAGCACTAAAATTTACGACTCAATATTTGTAGACACACTCGAGATTGACAAAACTATAACAAATCCTCTTGTATAATCACCAACCACCATCCCCCCAAAACCAAAAATTGCTAAATCGAAGCATCAATGACGAAAGGACACAAAACCATAACTAAATTATTTCCTTCCAGAAAAAAGAGTTAAAGATTATAAAAACACCCTCCAAATTGACTGCATTCACCTCTGAACATTAAAACTGCTCCTGACAGGTATAATCATTTAACATCATCCGCGATAAATATCATCAACCTTATATTGAATTCTTATAGCTTATAACAAAATCTTTTGAAAATGCGCTGCGTGCCATCTTAGAAAGGAATATTGCCTAAAAAAACATCAACAAAGTTTTCCCTCACACAGGACTTGTAGAAGTAGGGACTCCATCCCAGTAGTTGAGTTAAGGGCTTGAATGGGTCAGCAAAGTCATGGACTTGCCGGCTTCCCTGTCACATCCACACATTTATCAGAGAAGACCTACCAAACCATTGTGCTTGTGGTAATAAAGCTAAATTGTCTCTTACAACAGAAAGATGTTCAAAGGCCAGCATAGAAAGGGATTAAGACACCATACAACTCTACGCAGGAACCAGAGCTTTAAACAAAAAAGTTCCATCCTTCAATATATATCCCGCAAAATGAAGATAATTGTTACAGAAAAACTTCAACCGAAACAACTCAGGCATTCCTTGAGACATAATCCACTTGAACAAAGTGACAAAAGCCTCATGAGTCATGACACATAAAAACAGATAATGTTTTTTAAGACGGGAAAAGAAACTATTAATAGTAGAAGAGTAGAGATACATTAATAGGAGAACAGAGAGTCCTACGCAACATCACAAGTGGAAAATTTAATGTCCTTAAACTCAAGAGAAACTCTTTGATCCCTTCGGAGATCCAAAACCAAAATTTCACAAAAAGCTTCCGAAGAGGTAGACCATAAAGAAGCAAGAAACATAACCCTCTCCTTCGTTACTGTAACTGCAAATACTAGTAACTGCAAACTCTGGAATTTCATTCAGCCCAAATACCCCATAAAAGTGAAAACAAGGGACAATTCCAAAGCACCGGTGAAACTCTGTAGAAACAAGTTGACATATAACCCCCTACCCTTATAGATTCCACTCACCGCTGTGCACATCTATATCTAATGTTCATGATAGAAATACTGTCAATGATAAAAGGTTATGGGGTTGTAAGATCTTCCACATTTTGATAAAACAATCAGTCTGAACTGAACTTCAATCCAAGATGGATAGTTTTCCAAGCAGGTTACAATCAGTCCATTCAAATTTATAAATCCAATGCAAGCATGTCAAAATAATGATGTTTACAGTTATTTTGTCTCTAAAACACGAGAACCTGCTGTCCAAAATAATCAACAGACAATTACATCAACTGGTCAATTTAAGAAATAAGCTAATAAAAAACCCACATAGCTTCTTATCCCGATGAGTATCGATGAACTATATAATGAAATACAAACACAAACATATATTTTTATATATAATCAACAGACAATTACATCGACTGGACAATTTGAAAAAAGAAACTAATGAAAGGGTTCAATTCCAACCCAGATAGCTTCTTATCCCGATGACTATTTGATGAACTATACAATGAAATACAAACAGAAGCATATGTTCATATATAAAAAGAACAAGAATATAATCTAATAGAACATACATGTTCTTCGTTGTGTGTATATGTTACTTCCAAGTTTCCACTGTCAGTAGCAACCCACACCTGCATAACAGGAACAACTAAATTAGCAACTACGGATAGGCACAAGTATGTCGCAGTTAACCATAGGGTAGAACCTTTATTGTTTTGTCAAGTGAACATGATAAAAGAAACTGATCCCAGCAAAGAACAGACATCACAACTGATGTATGCTCTGTCAGAGTCTGTAGACACTGCAAAGTTTCAAGGCTCCATACCTGAAAGCATTGCACACAATGTTAAATTTAAATATGTAGAAAAACTAATATTTAATATGAAAGCAGAGAGTCAATATCATAATGCCAAAAATCCTCCTAAAACTCTGCATCAAGAAACAGAGATGAGAGCACAAGGTTACAAATCAACTACAACCAACCAACTTACTCTTATGGAATTGTCCATAGAACCAGAGTACAACCTGTTAGCACCAACAACAAGTGTGACAACAGCGAGACTGTGACCCTTAAGTGAAGCAGCTGGTTCAAAGGAGTTGGAAACAGCATTAAATTTCCATGCCAATATATTACCATCCTGCAAGAGGGAGTCCGTTCTTTACAGATAAAGAAATATGAGCCAAAATCAAAAGAGGAATACAGGAGCAAAACCAAATATAAATAGGTATGGAGTTTTTAGAAGTGGGTCCTAGTTGAACAACCAAAAAAGTTTAGGACAGGTGATATCCAAGAGCACCACTCTATCCCCCTGGATATTCAAAAAATGAAAACTAAGTAGCCAAGATGCCAAAATATCCATTCTAGGCACAATGATCACTATGGAAACATTGATCATCAAAAAAATTCCAGAAATGGTGAAATACAGAAGTTACATGGATGGAGAGATTGAGTTGTTACAAAATTTGGTGAAATCCACTACTAGAAGTAAACTGTGAAACCAGGACGTTATAATAATAAAACCCATTACAAAATGCATACACAGTTACAAAAATTTACCTGTGTACCGGCAAAGAGAAAATCATTACCCACAACGAGAGCATAGACTTGGCCAACAGGTCCGCTAAGACTCAGGTCAGTGGCAGTTTGAGCATTCCATGCCTGCAATATCACCATCCAGTATGGCAAAATAAATATTAAACAAGTTTAATTACAAAGGCCTGAACACATATACTGAGATAGACAACTACATTACGAAACATAAAGTACAGAAATATTTTGCATTAAACCTTGACAACATTCGGTAGACCCACAAACACCCATGGCCCTTCACTGAGCATACAACCAACTTCACCAGCTAAATTAATCACGCTTGCACACTAAGGAAAAAACAGAAGACCACAACTTTAATTTGGTTAGCGAAAATTGAAGGAAAAAATTATTTATAAAATAGAAAGGCATCTTGTTTTAATATTTCAAATATTAGACGACAAAATGTTTACAAGTCCTCATTGTGTACTGTGTGAATCTTATTTCCTGTTTTTTCTTTTACCCTTCTCGATTCTAGATGTAATTTTATTTTTGCTCCATTACTTGGAGTTCTTGGCATAAGTCACATTTCTCAAACACTTGTACAAACTAAAAGCATTGTTGCTTTGCCAAATATTTTCAAAATGCAGACCTATAAAAGTTCAGCCTTTTTACTTTTTTCAATGATATTGGATATGCATTGGGGTGGTTATAGACTGCAAAGCTATAGAGAAAAGAGAAGGGGGGGGAAACAGAGCCTTGTTCTGCTTCATCTCCTAAGCTCTCTTAACATCAAGGTTGTTAGAGACAACAAAGAGAGAAACAAAAAGAAAAAAGAAGCAGAACCTTGCTCGGCTGCTTCCCCTAAGCTTTCTTAACATCAAGAAGAGAATTAAGAGACGATAGTCAAAAGTTATTTCAATAAATGATGTTCAGAAAATTGAAAAATAAGTAATAAAAATATTTAACCTGGCCAGATTGGCAGTCCCAGACCCTCACAGTCTCATCTTTACTCCCTGTATAAAGCTTATCAGACCCAGAAGGCAGAGCTATTCCACTAACTACCTGTTCCAGTAACCCTTAATTAGTACAAGCATCCAGACTAATATGAAGATAATAACTCTTTGAGAACAAAAAAAAATGAGAAACAAACCACTGCTGTGTAAAATAAATAAAACTCGGATACTAGCAAAACTTCTTTTTTTCTTTGGCTAATTATGACTAGCAAAACTTTTATCGACATAAAATCAAGTATTTCAGCCTATACAATGTGCAAAAAGGTGCAGATTAAATATCAAATTTCAACAAGGAAGGCTGATATATAGATAAGAATGTGAACAATAAACCACTATAGTTTATACTTTATAGTTCAGATTTCGCTCATCAACAATAATCGGATCAAGACGAAAACAAACAATTCATCCACAACAAAGCCTTAAAGTACTCAACTAAAGAGATTCAAAAATTAAACAAGAAATAAAAGTGTATCTACCAAAATCACCATCTGTTACACCCCAATTAAAGCTTCTACCACTCCATCCCTATTAAACAAACATTAAAAAATAATATCACCAATTTTGTTCAATAAGATACCAAAGTGACGTGCTTTCAATCTTTCTGTTCTTGATATAATAACAATAAACCACAAAAAAATCCAAAAGAACAATATTTGCAAGAAATAAAACTAAGACTTCAAACATAATAGCATCAAAATTTCAACAAGAAAAAAACAAATTACCTTCTGGTGACCTTCTAGCTGTGTTAAAAGAGAAAAAGCGCCAGTACACCATCCATGTATATATCTGCATTTTTCCCCATAGCTACAATTTCCCTGTACCCAAAAGTTGCAAACTTTCTCAGTCTTCCTCACAACTCCACCACCCCTTCCTCCGGCCGGAACTCGCCCCCACGTGTTGTTAAAATTGGAATTCCTCCGTGGCATATTTGAATGATCATCTGCAAATCCATGTGGCCGCTTTGAAGATGCGGCAGTACCATTGCCCATATGCGACTGCTGCTGCGGCGGCGGCAGGGGCAATTCTCTGTGTAAATAGGGACATGGAAATCTGCTACACTTTCCTGCCCTCCAATGGAAACAAACCTTTTGCTGTTTATTGTTGTTAGCATTCGAATTCGATGGCCCTAATCTTTGAAACACACGCTTACTTCCATCAACATCCATTATAAATATATAAAACTCAAGTCAATACGTATAAAAACAAAAATACAAACTCAATGAACACGTGGCCTATTTGAATGTGAAGAATCAGGGTGCGTATGTGAATACGATGTGATCATCAGAATAAAAAGGTCGAGTGACCTAGCTTGATAGCAATTGGTTGTATCAAGTGATTAATTTCAAAAATCGGAAGCCGAGGAGATTATAAAGAGGAAAAAAGGAGCAATTTGGGGTTTGGAGGATGGATTCAAGAACCCTAATTTCTTTATTTGCAGAGTGTATTCTCACGACTGCTTACGCGGTTTGAGGAGTGGTGAAAGAAACCGGGTAACCAAGGGTTCTGGCTCAAGTGCTAGAATAACTACTCAAAGGCGCTTAACTTAGCCACAAAAAAAAAAAAAACCGGGTCATTAATATTTGACGAAATTACTATTATTTATTTACAGAATTAATATTTTTACAATTTAATTTAATATTTTCATAAATAATTCTATTTAATTTTATAAAAACATTAAATTAATTTATAAAAAAGACAAATTTACACGCACAATAATTAAACACTATATTTATTTATACTATTAAAAAATAAAATATTATATAAATTTTAATATTATTTTTTATTTTTTAATAATATAATATTTGATATGATATTTAACTATCTTGTGTTCGCTTGTTCTTGTGGAAATATGTATCAAGTGGTCCCTTCTATATTCTTACAATTTATGAATAAAAATTACACATTATCATTGTTTATTGGAGTATTTATGATGATAAACATTTATAATGAAAGATATAAAAAAGAATAATTTACCATGTTACAATAAACTTTTTAAATACTAACAATGGAGAATCATCCTATTTTTGAAGTGGGTTTACTCTTTTTAAGAATATTAAGATTTACATAAAACATAATAATTTATTTAACCATACACCTGCATGTAATATTTTTGATAATTACATTAACATGAAAATTTAAATATTTAATATTTTATTGGATGTAAATTATGAAGAGAAAGAAGTCAACAAATAAATAATACATTTTTAGGAATGACAGAGTATTTATTATAAATGACATTCTTCGAAATTCAAATTTTATACTGTTGTTATGTTTATATTCATCTAGGCTATGTTTATTTACAAAAAATATATTTGAGGCTAGATTATTTGTATTAATTTAACACTATTTTGAATTATTTTATCTCATTACGAGAGATTATTAATCCATTAATATTAGACTATTAGTCCCATAAAATTATTTAATAACTTAAAATGAGAGAGACTATTAACCCCAAATTTATCATGAGATTATATAATCCCTTATAAATAGTCTTAAAAATAATAAAAAATAGTCCATAAGACTATTTAAAGGATTATTAATCCCTTATCATGGAATAAAATAATTCAAAATAGTGTTAAATTAATACAAATAATCTAATCCCAAATAAATTTTTTATAAACAAACGTAAACCTAGTATTTTATTAAGAGAATTAATATTTCCGCAAGTAAGTTTCATTTTTATTAGTTAAAAATATTACAAAAATATCAATTTTATACGGAAATTGATATTTTCACGAGCTTTACTTACGAAAATATGAATTCCCTTTATTTTCTGTCATGGAAAAATGCTGGTTGTCAAAAATTAATACTAGAGAGTTGGCTGTACAATTAGTTTACATGACCTTTTGCATGCATATTCTCTTGTTGATGGCACATCAAAATAGTTTAATTATTCTTTTTTGTTGATGAATTTGTTTTTGAATACCATATTGGAAGCTCATAATTAATATTGGCTTAACACTACTTTGCTATCACGATTTAAAAAGCAGTCAGCCATTTACAATATACTTAGACATAAGGAAACACTTGGATACAGAGGCGTCGCTTAGTATACCATGCATATACAATTCAACAATTATGTTATACTCCCTCTTTTTTATTATACAGGTTATTTAAAATAAAAAAAAATTCTAAAATATAGATCATTTTATATATATTTAAAAAAAATTAATTATTTCTTACTTTACTTTTAAAGATTGAGTAATTAGGAGAGAGAAGAAAGAGTAATTAATTAGTGCACGAGTAGTAATAAAATTTTAAATCAACGTTAATTACCTAACATTAGTATTAATGAGATTTCTTAATATATGTAATTATGTCTTAAACCACTTATATAATGGAAAGAAGAGAATAATGTTTTGAAATTGTAACATTTGGACCAACAAAGAATTATGTACCTATATCTTATAAGGAGGGGTTTCATTTTTTATTTTTATTTTTTTTTGCAGTAAAAATGAAGCTGTGTCACATTTAAAATCTTTTTTCTGTATCGGTAAAATATGTCTCATATTTTTTACCTATATTTTAAAATTTTACACTTTTTAATTACACACTGTACGCCACAAATACTAATGGGTGATAAAGTGAAGCCCATTTTCCCCTTAAAAACCTCAACTAAATTCAGAGGTTGATGCAGTATAAGCTTCTCTGAAAAAAAGAAAAGCCCTCTAGCAAACTGGTACAAACTTGTTTGGTTTAGCTTTAAAATTCCAAGGCTTTAGACAAACCCGTGCATTGGAGAATTCTTTCTTCCGCAGATTTGGAAAAAGTGGAGCTTTCTTTTATCTGACCCCAAAAAAACAAAATTAATAAATAATAATAATAATAATAAATGTAAATAAACCTTTCTCGATGCAAAGAGAACAAATATGAAAGCAACAAATATATACATGATTAAGCACATTAAAATCCAAAAATAAGATTAAGCACATTAAAATCCAAAAATAAGAGCAACAGAGAAGGATCTCCTTTTCTCAATAGGCCATGAAACATTACAATTCTAAAAATACTAATATTCCATTCCACTCTAGAAGTTCGAGCTCTTATTATTTGTTCAAGGGTAGAATTTATAGTACCACCACAAAAGGAAATTAAAAAGGAAACTGATATTTTTACACCACCAAAAGTGTTGTCGTAGATATATAACGACAGTTAAACTGTTGCTATAGACTATACATATGGGTTCTACATGTAAAAATATCAAAATCTCATATGAAAATACCAGTTCCCAAATAAAAAATGATACCCTTCAGAAAGAGCTCGGTGACATAATTATGCTTAATGGCATTTTAGTATGTATGATTCTTTTGGTGCTGTTTGCAGATACCTTACCTTGAGGAGGAAATGGAATGAAAAATAATGTATTTGGTAATTATTTTATAGGATAAATTATTTAAATTGAATAAAAATTCATTATATTCCTTTTGATTTTTATTCTATGTGGGAGGTGGTGGAATAAAATTCATTGAATAGATGTTATAATTGTGCTATCATATTACACCACCAACCACCAAATATACACTTAAACCACCTTTAAACTATTATTATTGTATTACTTCCTCTATTTCATTCCTTTAATCTAAACGCATCATTAGTTTTTTTTTTTTGTTTTGATCCTTTGATCCTCTCAGCAAGCAGAGGGATTTGTCCCTCGTATCTTAGAGCAACAAAAGTAAGGATCTGATCATCACTTACAAAAGCGGATCACCATTTATTAATCTCCATCCATATACGGTAATGAAATCACCAGTCTAATATTGAGATGGATGATGCTGAAGCAAACATTGCTACATACGGTATCTTTCTTAACCAAAGCAAAATTATAATAGCATACAGGGAAGTTTCAATTTATCCGGGCCACGAAACACCACAATCCTACTAGCTCTATTATATCAATCACCTTCTACTTTAGAAGTCAGACTCAGAGAAATCCTTTACGAGGAAAATTATGAGTAATCAGACTGGGGAAATTTTTTCTAAAGATAATTTTTTATAAACTGGAGATAAATAACCCAACTGGTAAGAGCTAAGGGTCTAACAAGGAATGGTGTTAAAAAGGAGTCGATAAAGATTAAGAGCCTAATCTAATTCAGTTATGCTTCTAACCATTCAAAGTATGGCCAACACCAATAAAATCTTGCGTGAGATTTGTTATTCCAAGAGAAAAGCACTTATTTGAATGTTTAAGCAACTGAAAATGAAGAGAGCTGTAGCAAATTACTGTGGGGGCTAAGAAATAGATAATTTGAACTAAGAATATTACCAAAACACCGATGATGAACTGAGTAGAAAAATAAGATAAGGTCATTCTGATCTAACAAAATAAACCAAGTATAAAATTGAACTCATACTTTCCATCACGTGAGAAGGGTTTAAAAAGTCTCACAATAAAGTGAAGACCAAATTAACAGAAAATCAGATTATTTCTAGCAATGAACACATGTTAGCAAAAGTAACAGATAGAGCAAACTTCTTCGGGGGTGTATATTTGTGCAAGTCCTGGCATTTAATAATATCGAGATGTTGAAAGCAATGGAAGCTTTCATAATTTCCTTTTTTTTTCTTTCTTTTCAAATAGGTTTACTTGTTTTCAAATCATGCAGCATCAACGGTGAGAAATGGCTATGGAACATGAAGCATATCGTAAGTTGTCTTTGTTCAGTAATTATCCATTTAGAGAAGAAATGATTATGCTTTTAAGTGGAAATTACAATAAATCCATTATTACCTTTACATGCTCTGAAAACAAACATAATTGTATCAAGACTGGTACACATAAAATTTCAAACCAAATCATGAGGAAAAAACATGTAAAGTCAGTACTCAGTAGTTGATTAAATAACTGTATTAATTTTGTTGTAGTAAAACAAATTGGGAGTCAAAAGAAAAGCAGCTACTACTACTACATCAAAGGGAATGTTTCCTACCCACAAAAACTATTTGCATCCAACAGACATGTTGGTATTTGTTAGCCACCTCTTCTTGGCATTCTCCATTGCCTCCTCCCTCATCCTCAAGAGTTCACGACAATACTGCTTATATTGGGAGTCAATTGCTTCAAGTTCCGCCTTCAACTGATCTTTTTCGGGTAACGCTGAAGAAGAGATGTTCAAGCTCGAATCGTCGGATGCACTGCTATATGAATGAACAAAGGAGAAGATTGCAGAATTCACAGTGATTGCATTGGACACAACAGATTCACCAAAACTGCGACCACAACTTTCAGAACCATAACCTTCTGGATTCATGATTTCAGATATTAGTGCTTTGTCAATTTTTGTTTCTCCTTGGGCATTGCATATGAATTCTTCAGCACAATGATTCTCACCTGAACTCGATGAATCATCATTTGAATTCTTTACTGAATAGTTAAAAGGTTTCCAACCAGCACCAACTTGTAAAAGCAAGGTGTTCATCAACTCAATGGTGGGCGCCAAATCTTCATTTGAAAACTCTTTGTTGCACAAAAGCAACTCATGAGCTACTGAAATTGCATTGTCATCACCAAGGCTAAATATAAACTCAAATTTGTGCCTCTTGCGCAAGCTAGTATCAGTGATACGCAAAATAAACGAAACTGAGTTGTCATTAGTTTTCTCCCCTCTCAATCTCCATTCTTTATTCCCATTGGAGATATAAAACTCCATAGTCGAAACAGCTGGAGCTTCTGGCATGCTTCTCGCCCAATTGTGCTCCTCCGAAAGCTTTCCATAGTTAGAGCACGTCTTCATAGGAACTTGAGACTCAGGCTCCAATACATTTACATAAACAGACTCGGGAGGCTCACTTATGAACTCCTTTGAATTCCCACAGAAAAGAAATGGGTCTTTCAGAAGCTCAATGGCATGCAACCTCTCAGATGCAGGAACCAAACATCTCTCAATAAACTTTTTGACTTGGGGATCCTTTAGTTTACCAAGGGCAGCCGGCTTCACACCTGATATAACCTTCTTATATATCTGTCCGGCATTTTTGCACTCGCTGTAAGGACACTCACAAGTAACCAATTCCAACATGCACATCCCAAAAGCATATATGTCAACAAGCTCGTTATATTCATCTTCAAAAACCTCAGGCGCCATGAACTCAGGTGTACCAATAACACTCCTAGCAGTACCCTGCTGCAAAATCGTCGCAAACCCAAGATCACCGATCTTAACTTCACCATGATTCCCATTAACAAAAATGTTATCACACTTCAAATCTCGATGAACAATAGGAGGACTATGAGAGTGAAGATAATGCAATCCCCACAGAATCTGCCTACCCCAGTTCTTAATAGCCTTCATATCAACACACTTGTGCTGCATCCGATACTGCTTTAAACTCCCTGAACTACACAACTCAGTAATCATGTTAATAGTTTTATTGTCATCATCCACCCAAGAATAATAACACTTGGTAATATTTTCATGTTTTAGCAACTTCAGCAGGGCAGCCTCTGAAAGTAATCTTTCGCGATGGACAACTGATTGCAAAGCATCCTCTTTTACAGACATTTTATTCCAAGCAACTTCTATACCATTCTCTCTATCAAACCCCTTATATACAACCTTAAAAGCTCCGGTACCCAAAATTTCATCATATCGAATATATTTACTATCAGGGGATTCCTCAACCATACCATCTTCATCCCACTCAGAAATCATGGTAAATAAATGTTCAATCAAAACGACAGATTCTGAGAACTGAAAACGAAATTTAGACTCACCGAGAGTAGGAATTAAAGGAGACGATTTTCAGAAAACGCTTCAATGTTGACAAAGAATGAAACAATTGCTGAACAAATTCGAGATCGACAAGCCACGAAATTCCTCTGCAACGACTTCAAATCCAATCTCAAATTGGAGTTGATCATGTGACGGCGGCTTCTATTTCCAATTACCCTCCCCATGCTTTATTCATTAATTTTCAAATCAAACCCTAAAATCAACCAACGCGATTACAATGAAAAGAAAAAAAAATCAAAAACCTAAATTCAACGAATGAGAGCAGGTTATTAGGCGACGGAAGTTGAATCCTGGGAGTATTTATAGCGTAGAAGTAAGGCGGTGAGTTAGATAAATGTTGCACGGACTCCAATACTAATCGGATTTTAAAACTTAAATACTCCATTTGTTTTTAGCCTTTCTAGTTTTTATCCACTACTCATTCTACCAATCCGAATATTGGGTTTTTTTTTTTTTTTTTTAAATCTTTATTTGTATAATAAACATAATCCCGGTAGGATTGGGCTTTTACTAGTAAAATAAAACTCTTTTTTTTTTTGTTCGACTATAAAATAAATAAAGAGAATTGATATTTTTATAAATTAATTTAATATTTTCATAAGATTAAATAGAATTCACTTTTATGAAAATATTAAATTAATTTGTAAAAATATTAATTTCATAGTGAAAATATCAATTCCTATATAAAATTGATATTTTCACAAGTTAATTTAATATTTTTATAAAATTAAATAAATTTTACTTATAAAAATATTAAATTAACTTGTGAAAATA
Source organism: Hedera helix (assembly GCA_947179155.2). Classification (NCBI taxonomy): domain Eukaryota; kingdom Viridiplantae; phylum Streptophyta; class Magnoliopsida; order Apiales; family Araliaceae; genus Hedera; species Hedera helix. The sequence continues at coordinate 37,478,205 of OX359268.1, forward strand.
TCAATTTTCTAAATAAAACACACCCTTTGTTGTCCTATAATCAAGTAGAGCAAAATATATATATATATATATATATATATATATATATATATATATATATATTTATGAAAAGTGAGAGGGTTGTATAAATAAATAATGGCAGCTTCTGAGGTAAATTTGGATGGAGTCATCATTTTATTTTTAATTTTTGGGGGTTGATTTTTAGAACTTGGTTTTGCGTAATTTAGTTATTTACATAAACTCAATATACATTTAGCAAAAAAATAAATAAACTCAATATAAAAAAACCCATATTTTATATCTTATTATTTATTTGATTATTCCAACAGTGCTCTATATCTATTACTATTTTATTTGATACTCTACCTTATCGTATTGTTTTTCCCACTTCCACCATGAGAAGAAGGGTTTGATAAATGCATTAATAAATAGATACTAAAATATTAATAGTTTCATAGTTGGACTTGATTGAAAAGTCAGTTATTGAATGATTTAAATCAGTCAAAAAAATCATTTTAAACTCAGCCTGTGAATTTATATTGTACTTCAAAGGACACTAAATTAGTGCATAGATACGATAGAGTTGAGATAAAACTTCATCTGTTCAAGAAAAAAACCTGTTAAAGAAATAAGATTAAATTAATGTAATACTACATTTGATTACAACAAATTTTATACAAATCTTCTTAAATCAATAATTATATATAACAATTTAAGAGAGGATCTTAAATTGAATTAATTTAGTTGATAATTAATATTTATTTTGTGGATTCAAATTTTTTGCATCAAGACTGAATTGACCCAAAATATAAATTAGACTGGACTGACCCAAACTCTATTCTACTACTTATTCATGTATACTACTACTACATTAATCAAAACCTATATATATTGAAATAAATTTCAATTGCCAAGTAACTTACTGAATTAATTTGATTAATCAAAAAAATAATAGATGTTGCCTAATTTCCTACTTAATAAATACGCGCAAATATGTACCAACCAGCAATATAATGACAAGTAGAGTGTCGATCGCACAAGAAATTATTACTAAGAACTATCAATTATTAAAATTTTATCAAATCAATCTTGTTTAAACTAATGATTTAAAAGTATGAAATAAAACTATTTATAACTAATAACTAAACTATTGACCAATGATTAATATCACGATAAGAAAACTTAAGATTATAATTTTTTCCGACACCTCATTTGAATCCCTTCACTTCCTTTTCAATTAAATAATTATAATGAATCGTTAACCAAAAATTCTAATTATTTATAAATCTCTTCCGATTAGCATATAAATATTTCTTTTCTAAATAAATTACTATATTTCTATGCGAAATAAATTAGACAATAAATCATTAAGATTGGATTCTCACAATAGTTACACATGATATATAGGTATATTCATATCCTATGCACAAATTATGTATTCAATCATAAGAATAATAAGTATAATCATGTGTCATCATATTTAGGTCTAACTCTATAGTTCATCTTCCAATTTCATATAGGTTACAAAATTAATTACTGGTCAAGCAATCAAAACATTAAGATATGATAAACAATTCACATATAATTAATCGTAACTAAAAAAGGAGTGATTTAATTGAAACTAATCATTGGGTTATTTTGCAATCTTAATCTAAAATTTAGTTCATAACTAAATAATAAAATATCATTCTCGAATAAGTCAATATTTTAGAATTACAAAAAATTAAGAGAAAAAATAGAGATAAAAATTGTGAGAGCAATCCTTGATCTCTAACTCTACCTTCAATTATTGATCCTTCTTCGCATTGCTTTACTTGCTTCGATGCCTTCAAATCTGGTCACCAACAATAGTTCTTATGTGCCCTCTATAGCACCCACAAGATGGATATTTATAGTATTTTTCGCGCGACCTAGCAGATATAAAGTCAAATTGAAACTCAACAAACAGCACAACCCGCGAACCAACCACTCAGCTCAAGCCACCAGCGTCGCAGTGCTCGCTCCGTTCATAATTAGCGCCACAACGCCAAATGTCAGCGCCGCAGCGCCAACCCTTTCCAAAGCTGAGCTTATCTTTTGACTGCACTTTGCAAATTTGTTCCTAACTTTTACTTGTTCTTGCACAATAATAATAAAACACGTAAAAGTAAAAGAAAAATACTCAAAAATTCACATATTCATCAAGATAAAAATACTCAATTCATAAATATAAAATCTACTCATCAAAAGATAATTACAGGAAACAACAAACTTAAATTGAAATAAATTTCAATCACCAATAAAAGAAAAAAATAAAAAAAATCTCACAACACGTGAAAGAAACGTATAAAAAAGCAAACAAGTGTCTCGCACAAATTACAAACTTGTATTGATAAAATGACAAACAGTACCCATCATCTATTAGTATATATAACAAGACAATTAGATATTTTATCCAAATTAACTGAGTCGTTTTGGTTGGTCAGCAAGATAATATCGAGTTAATCATCTCTACTGATACATATACAATATATGTCATATTTATAATTATACCAAAATTTTTGTATCATTTGTTGTATTATTAATAAACATATACAATAATTTTGATATACATACAACTCTTCAATTTTTATGTTCGTTGTATCATAAATTTAAATTGTATTATCGATATTAACATGTATCTTGTTCGGTTATCAATTTAGTATATCCAAATAATCAATTGAAATGTAAAAAAATAGGGAGTTACTTATCTTAAGGTAATTAGGAAATTTTATATTACTTTAAAGTATTTTCTAAACTTAAACAACTATATAACTCCCTCAATCTCAAAAATTAGCGAGACACTTTGATATTTTAAAATCAATCTATGAAATTTTAAGTTCAAACTCAATAAAAAGAATTATTTAATTTTAATACTAACAACTATATCAGTTGCTATAAAGTATAAGATTATTATTTACTTTTTAAAATCATCTTAAAGTATTTTCAAATTCAAAATTGACTTTAATTTCTTTAATTTTAGTAAATATAGTGTTGAATATTATAAACTATTTAAAAACTACTACTCATTATTAAAATTAAAAATTATATAATTTTTAATAAATCACATCAATTTTAAGTTTGAAAATATTTTAAATTTACTTTCAAAAGTTAATAATAATCTTATAGTTTGAGATAGAGGTAATACTATTTATCATAATTAGTGTTTCTAAACTTAAACGAAATTATATCAATTTTTAGCATTATATAAATTAATTTTAAAAAGTCATAATATATCTTTAATTGTAGAACCGAATAAATAAAATTTTAATAGTTTTATTCTACTACATCACTATACTTAGTATATACTACGGTGATGATTATTAATGATTTGGAAGGTTGTAATATTGTATAACTAGCATAAGGCAAAACAAATACTTATAGCCAAAGTAGTGATATTAACTCCACTTATATCGAAGAGCAAAGTTACCCACCACCGCCGTATTCCCTCTTCCTGAATATAGTTCTTGATTAATTAATCTAAAACTCTATCATACCATCATCAACCTTCACGTGATTTGGTAAAATTAAATCTGTAAAAAATAAAATTAAATATTGGTGTATTAATAATTTATAAATAAGCTCACAATTAGTGAAGGACAATTAGATTTTTCACTACAAATATAATGGATGACCAGCATTTTGTAGTGAAAAATTTAGTTATCTTCCATTATTTATAAGTTTGTTTGTAAATGATTAGTACACTAAAATTTATTCAAAAATAAACCTTAAAAATTGAAAGGTAACTGGAATAAGAGATATTACGTGTATATGAAAAAAAATATTCTTAGCCAAGTTGATTGATTGATTACTCACATTATGAATTCTCATCATTGAACAAAAGATGAAAGAGTGAAAATTAGTCCGATGAATAAAGTGAGATGGATATTCGTCAAAATCGAGAAAGAGATGGATCAAAATACAATTTTTGATAAAATTTATATAAAAATACTAACCCTTATGTATAGAGGAGGGAAAGAATAGATGAAAATACTTAGCAAAATTATCTGACATCTATTGAGATTCGAGAAGAGAGATCGATTAATTTGTTATTTGTGTGAGAAAAAAGAAGAAGATAACCAACCGAGTTAATTTTTAAAGAGAGTGGAAGACCTGAGTTAACGCTTCATTAATTAAGAGTTGACTCAATGTAGGATTGTTGTTTGAATTTTTATATATACAAGTTTAATATCCTGTGCGAGACAAGAGTTAATTTATATTTTTTTTCACAAATATTTAATAATTTTTTATTCATAATTATATTTGTTTAATTTTAAAATTACATATAATTTTTTGTATTTCAATAATGAATTTTCTATATTTTCATCCTTGATTCAAGAAATATTATTACGTATTAAATGTAATATTGATGGTTCGATTTAATTCACAATTATTCAAATTAATTCATTTTAAAAATATAGAAGGTATTGATTTGGTCGTCTTGTTCTCAGGGTTTTTAAAAAATTTCAAAAACATAAAGAAACCAAAAAAGTCGAAACAAAGAAAAAAAGGGGAGAATACAGCAAAGAACTCTAGAACACAAGTGGGGGTTCGGTTTTGGCAAACTGAGGAGACCAGGAGAGCCCACTGAAGCTCTCCCATGGTGGGCTAAATCACAACTCCTACTCATTATTTCCTTTTTGCTGTGGTTTTCCCACTTCCTCTCCAGACGATTCTCTCCCTTCTCTCACTTGGTTAGCTCCCATGTATATCTCTAATATGTGATTTTTGGAGCTGGATTTTTTCAATGTTTTCTTTCTATATGTTGTTATCAGCTAAATTTTGGATCGGGGCAGCATTTGTTGAGGTCGAATTTTGATGGGTAGGTGTTAAATTTGTTGTTCTTTATGAATTCAGGGGTTTCTGTAGATAGGGTTTTGATTAGTTTGTTAGTTGAAGTAATTAGGGTTCCAAATTATTTTTTTTTGAGGATCATTTTTGACAAGATTGGAACTTTATGTTTATGTTCAAAAATAGTGATTTGGAGTTGAATTTTAATCACTATTTTAGATGGTTTTTAAAACTTTGGTTTTGCATAATTTAATTTTTATTAATATGAACATAATCTCTTAGAATTTCCCAAGTGGGTTTTGTTTATACTCGCTGTTTTTCTAGTAAATCCATGAAAAAGATGTACCGGAGATCTTTGTGTCTGTTTATATGGCATTTATGTATGATTTTTGAAATTAACATGTTTTGTTGGTATTGTTAGATTCAGGTGAGTCAGTTGGGACTGAACAAATTGAAGCTCAGAGTGTGATCTTTGGTTATCTTGAGGTTTATCTTTGCGATAGTTGTTCAGGTACATCACAGTATCATACTCTCCACGGTTATCATCTTTGTCATACATTAGAAGCTTCTTCAGTATTTTGACCTGATTATGGACCTGGTATGTTGGTTTCAAGAAAAAATAGAAAAACTTTGACTTGAAACTTTAGCTTTACCCAGTTGACGGAAAAGGCCATCACCCATCACTAAGAACTAGCCAATAGTTTAAAATTGAAGATATATAAGCTGAGATCTTGATTAGTCGTTTCTTTCAAATTTCGTATGGCTGTTGCTTGGAGCAACAGCAACTGTGAATCATCTTTCAAACCGTGCAATTGCTACAAAGTAGAAAGTTTGACAGAAACCATTTTGGACACAAATCAGACCTCAAATTTGAAAGATCGGTATGTTCTTGGAGATCAATTGGGCTGGGGTCAGTTTGGCATTATCAGGGCATGCTCTGATAAGTATACTGGAGAGGCACTGGCTTGTAAATCAATCGCCAAAGACAAATTGGTCACAGAGGATGATGTACGGAGCATCAAGCTTGAGATTGAAATAATGTCTAGGTTGTCTGGACACCCATATGTTGTAGATCTCAAGGCGGTTTATGAGGAGGAAGATTTTGTTCATTTGGTTATGGAGCTATGTGCTGGTGGGGAGCTTTTCCATCAATTGGAGAAGCATGGGAAATTTTCTGAGGGTGAGGCTAGGGTTATATTCAGGCACCTGATGCAAGTGGTGATGTATTGTCATGACAAGGGTGTTGTTCATAGGGATTTGAAACCAGAGAATATCCTCTTAGCTACAAAAGCCTCCTCTTCACCAATTAAATTGGCTGATTTTGGTCTTGCAACCTACATCAAGCCAGGTAGATATCCGTACTGGTCTGATGTTCCTTGCATCAATTTCATTGTAGAATATATATGGTATAATATTTAAGCATATCGATTGTATCCTATCAGGACAAAAATTGCATGGGACGGTTGGTAGCCCATTTTATATAGCTCCTGAGGTGCTGGCTGGAGGCTACAACCAGGCAGCTGATGTCTGGAGTGCGGGGGTTATTCTTTACATTCTTTTAAGTGGAAGGCCACCGTTTTGGGGGAAGACTAAGTCACGGATATTTGATGCTGTTAGGGCAGCTAATTTGCGATTTTGGTCTGACCCCTGGGATACTATATCTGATTCTGCCAAGAAATTGATTCAGGGAATGCTCAATACAGACCCTTTGCATAGGCTCACAGCTCAGCAGGTTCTAGGTAGATTGGTTACCCACATTTTGTTTACACATATATTTTGCTATTGCAACTTTTTTTATGTCCTAGTTTAACTTATTATAAGGCATAGTGCACTGGTGGCTTGATTAAGTTTAGATTATTGGCCTTAGTTTTACAATTTTACTACTGACTTCAGGAGTGAAAGGACAATATCTAAAACAGTAGTTGATTTCAAAACCCCTATATGTAGGATTTACAAAATTCTAAAGAATCTGAAACCAGATACTCAGAAGTTTCATTTTAATATATACTCCGTAATTTATTGAACTAGGTTACATGATTACTGACAAGTATACTATCATAAATTGTAGTTTTACTTTATAAGTTACTTTTGACCAAGACGAAACACTTTCCTCTTTGTCTTTCTTATTTTGGTAATGCTTTTAAGCATCTTAATGAAATGCATGGATAATTTCATGCATGTAGTAGATTCAGTGATGCGTGTCATCCTTGAAAAAGTTTCCTCACCACATGATGAAGGAATCACCTAGTTTTTCTCCGATAATGAAAGCTTGTCTTCGTTACTCTAAAATTGCTTAATAGGTATTAGAAATACTCTTTGTTTTGTGAATTCGAATACTTTTTTGAGCTATGTAAAATTTGAGTTCTTACCTTATATTTAGGATTACAGAGGGTATCTTTTCCTAGTCTTCCCTTATGGAAAGCCGATGGCTATTTCTCTCATCTTGTAGATCACACATGGACAACAGACCTTACACCACTTTCTGAACTGCCAATTGCAAGTGAAAAACAAAGTTTTGGAGGACTGGATACTGGTGGAGGCTCTTTGTCTGCCTCATTTATGAAACGGAATGAGGACATTAGTTTTGGCACTGCATCACCTATACTGACATGCAAATCATCATTTTCTTCTTTCCTTGTGGAGCCATCGACACCTCTCTTTGAGTCTGGCGGGTTTTCCTTTCATAGCAGTGGCGGAAACACCCTCGAATTCTCCACCCCTGCCCTCTCACTGTCAAGCTTTACATTCTTCAGTGCAGGTCCGATGTCTGAGCAAGGGAATCATGAAACGGATTTCTCAGCCAACGTTTGCAGAATAGATTCAGTTCTCAGAGGTATATTTTTTTCATTAAATTTCAATGATTTATTCTGTTTATTCCTGTAAAATTACACTGTTTAAGAACCCTTTGTTACAAAATTATATAACTTGAATGCAGAGTCGGGGAAGCTGCTTATGTTACCCGGTACTTCTCCATGCTTAGGGCATGAGGCAAGAGATGGAAAAAGGGCTGGAGTAACGAGTGGTTCTAGAATGCCTAGCATCCACAGCAAAAGGAACCGTACAATTGGTCTTGGTGAATTTGAACAGGTCAATCTCATGGCGGCTGAATCAGTTATTAGGTGGGCATCATGTACGCGTCTCCCTACTGCTACTTCGCTTAGGTCATCCCTTGTCTGTTGAAAGTGTGGACCAGCTGAGAGAATTGAATCAACTAACGACAAGTGATGAAGAATCAAAATCCTTGTACTAATATCCACTTCAAACTTCTGAAGGAAGTTCTATCAGGCTAATGCAAACTAATGTACTGTACTAGGAATGTAATTTAGGTCAAGTGCTGAGCCCAGGTGATCCTGGGTACTTGTTTTCCGGTTCTAGATGAGTTTAATGAAGGTGGTTGTTTTTTCCTTGTACTTTAGCCGCTTACAACTAATAGTGATGGGAGAGAATTTATCTTAAATGTGATTCTGCGATTTGTGTAAAAAGTTTGGTTGGATTTTGACAGTTAAAAAGTGTGCCAATTTTGGTAGTTTTGAAGAGTTCTTTTATGCCATTCTTCCTCTCATATAAAACTTCTGATGGTTTGACCACTCTGACTTTCTGCCAGTTAGTCATCTAGAGTTCTAGTGTTCACAATTAGTCAATTGATATGGTTGGTGTCCCTGTTTTTTCATAGTTTTCTTTCTTGGGCTCTCTCGAAATATGTATGCAGCTTTACTCCCTTTTTCTCACTTATTAAATGCAACTAATATGGGGAGCTCTTTCCTTTAATCACGTTGGGGCTACCTATTGATGCAGTGGAGTTCTAAACTGATCTTTCAAAGTTGGAAACTTCAGCTAGGTTGCTTGTTTTATGTTAGTGATATATTATAACTTGGGGCTTAATTTAGCAAAGAAAAATTAATGCATGTTTTCTTTGCTAAATTAAGCCTTAAATTATGCTTCAACTTTTGTGGCTTTTAATTTCCGTGTCGTCGTGAAACTTGAGGTCAAATTACAGATGTTGAAACAATAGTTTTTCTCAAAATTTGAGTAAATTACAGGTGATTTATAAAATTTTACTCTAAATTTAATTAACTTACCAAAACTCGTGATACCCCCAAGTAATTTGATTTTCATTAGTCCGAGTGTGACAGAGTCACCAAAGATGATCATGATCTTGCTTTTAATGCTTCCCAAAACACACAAGAATGTCTTGTCCCCAAGTATTAAAAAGTTGGTGAATATTATTATTGTAGGAGACACTATCAATACCTGCACTAATAGAAAGACCGGGCTTTGCTAAGTCGGCACCGGAAATGGAATCTGTCAAGTTTGGGCTAATGGTGGGACCAACCAAGGAGTAGGATTTTCTTTCAACTTGTGCCAGAATCCACTATTTTTGAAAATTAGAAACAAGTTAGTTAGGCCATTATTTATTGCTTCGATTATATTAGCCTGCACAGTATCAAAAAATTAACTATTAGTAGGAAGCTTCAGCCTTTATGTACTGTGATGTCAAATTACAAATTCCAAATTAATTGACGAACACTATATTCCACAGTTGACAGACAGCATGTGACATCCTTAAATTTAGGTTTACACAATCTAAATTTGAATTGTTAAAATACATAACAACTATTACAATACAACATATCACCGTACAGTATTCAAAAAAAATACACAATTATGTCTTCATTATTATTGTCACACTATTTTACAACTTATGAAGACTAATACAGCTACAACTCAGACCATCACTCTATCCCCTGACTAGACCTAACTATTCTACCATCTCCTGTTAAAAAACAATGGAACAAAAGGAAAGGGTGAACTCAAATAGCCCAATAAAAAATATCATGATTAAGATAATGACAAATAAATTATCATTAGCCTTCAACAGTTAAGTTTTTTATAGAATAATTTAAACAACAAATTTTAATTCAACAACTGCAGTTAAATTTTTAAACAAAGTTCAGATCAATAACTACAGCAGAATAACAACCATTAGAAAAAAAATCATATGAAATTTAGTGTATAAACTCGTCCCTTTAATAAATGAGTTGAGTTTGAGTTTGAGTCGGCTTAAGCAAGTCGAGCTTAACCTCAACTAGTTTAACTTTACTCTAATAAAAAATAAAAAAATAATTAAACGTTAAATGAGTCAAGCTTACTTGAGCTGGTCTCAAGTCGAACAACCCACTATATTTGAACTTGACTCGTTTAATTAAACGGACAAAAGAGCTTATTTGAGCTCTAATCATTTACTTGAATTAGACTTAGTCGAGCCAAATTGAGCAGTTGACATTTTATACAACTCTAATTCTAAAGAGTAGATGTTCTTGATAATATATATACATATTTAAATACATTTGTGTGTGCACGTGCGTGTATACGTGTGTGTGTGTGTGTGTGTGTGTGTGTATATATATATATATATATATATATATATATATATATATATATATATAGGAATAATTTATAACAAATGATTGTTATGAGCACTATTTTAGCAAACTGATATTGCACCATACATATGAAGATCTAACGGTGCAACATGAAAGTAATTTTATAGTTGTCGCTAGTCCTTCTAGATGCAGGAATATTCCTTCTAGTGGCATAAAAAATTAAACAATTAGTCTATGTCGTGAGTCTTTCTGGTGACAGAAGTAGCGAAAAAATTGGCATTGCCCCTAATTCTCTCTAGCAGCATAAGTAGAAAGAAAAACTAACCTTACACCGTTACTCCTTTTAGCGACAAAAGTAGAAATAATTGTTTAACAAAAAAGCAAAAAACAAATGGCCCGTAAAGATATTGAAACTTTATAAAATACAAAAATCGAGTAAAATCACAACACTGGAAACGTCAAAAGACAAATCTTTAATAGAAAATTAACAATCAATAGCGAATACTTCCTCACAACCAAAGCTAAATGAGCATGAAAGAATTCCATAATTTCGCTATTCCAAACATTTCAAAAACCTCGACCCAATAGGAATTTTGAAGATACTTCTATATATTTAAAACAAATAAGTTATGATTACTTAATAAGCTAGTATATATCCACCTTAACCCTTATTTTCTTTTAAAGTAAGGAAAGATGTACACCATTGCTTTTATGGAGCATCTTGTTGTTGCTCAAACCATTACAAAAAATAGTCATAGTAAAATAAATTGACATAAAGGAGTTGATACATCACCGGTACAAATCTAAAGTTGACCACTTGAGCAATTGGCCATACGCCTCCCTCTGGAATCAAGGCTGAGTGAAAGTCCCTCTTCACGTCTTCCTTAACTTGATCAACGGTTTTTACAGAAGAAAAATCCGTATATGTAGGGGTGAATGTATTCATAGGGCAGCGTAGGCACCTATCTATGCTGGATTTTTTCTTATAGGTATAAGTATAGGGGCTAGGGCAAAAATAAAACTTGTTAAACCAAAGGGGGCAAATTTATGAAAAAATTAAACTTATAGGAGTAAAAAAAATTTAAACTATTACTACTCTAAAACAACTAAACACGTGGTATATGTATTCAAACTCTCGCTCTCCCCTTCACTTAAATCTTCAGCCCTTCACAAAAAAAAACTCCAAATCTAATCCTCAGTTTCCTGCATCTCAAGTCTCGAGGACTCCATAAGACTATGACTCCGCGTCTCCGCCCTTAAGTAAGATCGAGAGCATCAAATCAGTCTTTTGTGGCAATTGTGCTAATTGACACCCTTTTGGATGCTCAAAGATCTCTTGTTACTTTCTTATGGTGGTAAGGTTTCAAAGTTATGATTTTTATGATTTGGGTCTTGGATTTATTGCACTATTTTTGCTTATTGGTCTTATTTGAACAACAAAACCTTCTGATTTTTTTTCTTCTGGTAGTTAGGGTTCTGCTTCTATGGTTTACTTTGTCTATATGGTTTATATACTGCTTGAATTTAGATTTTCTTCTTATATTTAATATCCTGAGTATTTGTTGAGAAGTAAGGGTTGTTTCATTTTTACTTTTGAGTTTACTTGATTGATTATAATTGATTACATGACAGTAATTTTTTGGGATTTCTAGTACACTGTAGACCTGGTTATGATTATCTGAATCTATGTTTGTTTGTTTTTTTTTTTTCCACATTGGTTGTATAATAATATTAGATGTCAGCTTTAAGTTGATTGTGTTTTACAACCGTATGGGGGTGATTGAATTTTAGTTTATACATAAAATTGAAAATTATAATTTTATATTGGTGTTGAGATATGTATTTTGTTGTTCTATTATTAACTGAAGGATGTTGCTTATGATGTTATATTTCCTCTCATTTGTTTAATTTTTCCTTCACTTCAAAATATACTGTGTAAAAATACTGTATGGTACTTGTTGAATTAAAAGATTACTGGCCCATCGAACCATGCCCAAATATCTGTCTTGTTAATCTATTGTTGTGTGTAAATCATATAAGCTGCAGTAAAGTTTGAATATCCTACCTCCATGTAGCCTTAAGTCCAAGTGATGAAGCCTTTTTATTGATGTGCCACTAAGGTTGTGTATGAGAGTTTGGATGGAAAAAGAGGTTAGGAAAAATTTTAATCACTTGAAAGATAATAACTTTTTTCCCTTGTGAATTTTGATTGTGGTCTAAGAGCATCTCCAGCAATGGTTTCCTAGACTATATTTAGTCTAGGATTTATTTTTCCGCTCCAGCAGATGGACTAAATATAGTCCATGACTATATTTAATATCCTCAAAAGATGATAGGAGTTTTGTTGAATTTATTTGATATTTTAATCTTTTTATATTATAGTCCATGGGATAGTCCATCTGCTGGAATGATGAAAGACTAAAGGACATTTGCTGATGTCATATGGACTAAATATAGTCCATATGATAGTTTATCTATTGGAGATGGCCTAAGGAGAGAAAGTGGACATACACGTCTTGATTCCTTTTTCCTTTTTTTTTTAATAAATAAAAGTTAGTTGGCTAAATCGCCAAGCTTGGCAGGATTCATTTTCTTTTTATAGAGTTAGAAATAGTTGTTCTAAGTGTTATTCTAGATGCTAGAACATGATTTATTTGGAACCATATAACACCTATGATTTTTTTTTGGTGATTTTGTTGTATGACCTGATTTGGTTGTGTTTGTAGCTTGATTTTGATGTATTTTGACTTGATTTTGTTTGAATACAGAAAACAAATTTGATTTGAGGCCTTGAGAACACGGTTAAAGAAATTAATATTGGACAGTTGAAATTGTATCATTCAAATTTGCCCCCGAGAACAAATCCTGGATCCGCCCCTGCATGTATGTGAAAAAAACAAGCAAGTTTATAGGGGCAGCAAGCCCAAAGAGGATCCCATCAAATGCTACTTTTGTCGCAATAAAACGCATGAATTTTGGTTGGTACTAAAGTCACAGCTTCATAAAACGGTCCAAACTTTCATACTTACCAGGAATGAAATATGCTTATGTTAGTATTTTTAGCATTCAAACAATATATCAAGTGAGATTTTGACTAGCGGCAAAACCAATTTATTTTTATGCTTTTGCCGCTAAAAAGACTAGCGCGAAGGTCTTTTTTTTTCTACTTATGCTGTTAGAAGGACTAGGGATGGCTAGAGGGTCGTGTCGCTAGAAGGAATGTTCTTGTCGTTAGAAATAGTAGCGACAAATATAAAATTACTCTCATTTTATACCGTTAAATTTTCATATGAATGAAATTTGTTAGTATAATATCCTTAACAACCTTGGATCGTGCTCCTATATATATATATATATAGTAAACTACTAATAGAAAAATATTTCCCTTAGTTAATTGGACAGTAAATAATAATAATAATAATAATAATAATAATAATAATAATAATAATACTTTCTATTTAAGAAAAAGTCGCATTTTTCATTTATTATATAAAGTCAATTTGTAACATTTTTACATTCAAAATTATTTTAAATATTAGCCACTTTAGTCTTGAATATTATAAATTAATGATCTAAAAAGGTTTTTCTTTATCTTATTTTTTCATAAGGGAGCAAGTATAGATAGTGAAGTAGGAAATAAAATAATTTTTTTTTGTTCTTTTAATTTTTCCCTCCCTCCCGTCCAAAGCTCACTCTTCTCCCTAATATATAATAAATAGTAATTATTAGGGGTTGGAGTATAACATCGCCCCTTTATAGAAATGATAATTATTTTTTTTTGACTCCGAGAACGAAATATGTTTCTAAAATTATATTATAATAAAATAATTTTTTTTAAAAATAATTTTTGTATACTATTTTGTGTATCAAAATTTTAAGATTTAAGGTTTATATCGAATAAAATTACTCTTATTTTAATTGTGTGTGATGATCCTTATCATGCTCATTTTATTAACTTTTAACTCAAATCAATACGTAAAAAAATTAGTTAAAAATAAATAAATATTCTATCAAATTTTTACTCAAAACAATATAAAAATTAAGAGAATTAATATTTTTATAACAAAAAATAATATTTTTATAACAAAAAATAATATTTTTATAATATTTTTTTCACATGAATGATAAATAGGTCCCACACTCATATGAAAGGAAGTTTGTGAAAATATTTTTATTTCTGGAAATATTAATTTTCAAAATTAAAACTAAAAATTATTCTTAAAATTTCCGAAAATATGATCTGGCTTCTGATTCGCGAGATCCGTGGATCATTTTTGGCACGAACCAATAATAATTAAAATCTATTTCAAAATGGTTTTAGTAAATGATTGAGTTTCAATAATAACTGCTTTTATTATATTCCATCCACGTCCAGGTGTCCCCAACAGATAATAAGTCTATAGACCTTGAAATTAAAAAAATATATAGGGGCTTTCCAGTAAAACCACGTGTGTACCATCTCTGAAAGTCAAGTGGTGTTCACGAGATTCAGGTCTCTGCTCACCGGTATCGAACTCCCTCCACCTCAAACATCACTCTCACCTTCCCCTCTCTCTCTTCTCGTCGTTCTCACGTCTGTCATCCAATTCATATATATACATACACACACACACACACACACACACATATTTATATACGAATCAATCGTCCTCGGATACGATTTATATTCAATTTGAGCTTCATATCTCTCTCCAGTTGTCTTGGGTGGGATTCGATGGGAGAAGATCAATCAAATCAACTGGTTATAATTCGTGTTTGTTATTTCCTGAAGCTATAAAATCTTTATCTCTTTGACTATTTTTCTCTCATCTAAATCATGAATCAGATGGCACAATGCCGTTTGGTTCTATTATTCGCTGTTGCAATCATCTTATCCATGGTTGCTGTTCTCGCCGCAAGTTCTGGTGATGCTGATCTGAGTTACATGTAAGTTTTTTATTTTTTATTTTATTTATATAAATTGATTAAGATTGGTTTCATTGGAATTGATGGCAAGCTAGTTCAAAATTTATAAATGTATTCCGTGTCGCAGGCTTAGTATTTTATTTATTCATTATTTAGAGAGCTGTGTTCATTTAGAGTTTCATGTTTTGGCATGTTTTATCAGATCAGATTGTATTTACTTAGTTTAGTATTTTGGGGGTTATATCTTACACAGGGTGAGCGGGAGTGAAATGAATGTTTTTGATACTGTTTGGTTGCTGAGAAAAATTGTAGCAAAAATATTCTATCAATTTCAGAACTAAGAGTTCATAATTCCTTGTGGGGGCCTTCAAGATTTAGTGTGTCCACTTTGTAAATCAATGTATCGAATATGATTATACTCCAAACTTTTTGATATTCACTATTCATTCTATTGATATTAAAAAGGTTTGACTTTTAAATATGGATTCTCCCTCAAAGCAGCCTCAAAGCAGAGGCCGTGTTCATTTTACTTCAGAAGGGATCATGAGGAGTAAATCAGATGTTTGGTTAACTCATCTTAGTTTAACCGTATGGATTTGCTGATCTCGTTTAATTTATAAATAGAGTTTGGCGTTTAAGTTTCTTATTGGCATTTAAATTTACTCCAATTATCCGACATTTATGTGAAAAAAGGAGAAATATAAGAGATTGACAGTCTCATAGATTGATTTGATTGAAAATGTAACATCAAGTGGATCTCTTTTGCATCAGTTATTATGTTAAAATGAGGCTCTAGTCTAAATTTATAAAAGAGATCTTGTGAAGCAGGGTGAGATTTGAGTAAGTTGTTTGGCTGGGGATATTATATATATCTTTTTAAAAAATATAAAGAAAATATAGGATATAGATTATGATAGAGGGGAAGGGATAAGGATTTGTTAGTTTGGCCGTCAAGGCCTACATTTCCAGGTGTAATTAATAACACCATAATCTAGACCAACTGTCTACAGAAGATATTACAAATTTACAATACTTATAGTCACAATTTTTTATCGAGATAATATTATATATCTGATCAAACTAACTAGCAATTTTTTAACATAATCTCAGCGTTGTCTAATTCTAAGCACACTATATAATGGCAAAATCAATTTCTGACAAGTAACTATGATTTGTCTTTAGTAAGGCTAGACATGATATAGGCAACAGTAACATAGTATACGTAGCTTAAACCATTATAAAGAATTTACCTATCATCCATCGACAAGGGTATGGCACCTGAGTTGATGCTTTTGCAGAATGTATACATGCTCTGTTCTTCCATGCTGGATCATTGGATACCGTCTTAATCCCTCTTTCACAAATTGGCAAAGTGCTTGATGGAAGTTGTTTACCTGGTCATTCATTATGCCCTCCATGTTGTGTACATTGTAAATAATTTACCTATCATAGTCAAGTAAAGGTGTGGTACTAAATGGATGCTTGAGCAGAGATATGTAGAATTGTGGTGAGTGCTTTGTTCCTCCATACTGAATCTTGGGATAACGTTTAATCCCAATCTCACAAATGGGCAAAGTTCTTAATGAATGTTGTTGTGTATGTGGTCAATTTAGTTATACCCGGCGTGGTGTGCCCCATCTCTATTTCATGCTTATATCAAGCTTTAACAATTTATTATAAGATGGTTCAGGAAGGTGATAATGCTTAATTATGTGCAGAAGACTAGCTAATATTTGGCAATCTCTTGTGGTTGAAATATCCCACAACTTTGGAGAATCACGATGAGTGAATGTTGATGTGATAAATAAGTTTGCAATCTTTTTGGTACCGAAACTGAATGACCATTAATATCAATTAAATTTACAGCAATGAATTCTCTGTTTGTACCAAATATATACTCTTTAACTAATTTTTTCCATAAAAATTATAGAAATGGACAAATGGTCAACAAATAATTTTACATATGTGAACATAATTATGCTGCATATGACAATTTAGTAAAATATAATTTAGATATATATTCCTTCTGTCTCACTTTACTTGCAACATCTTTGATGGGAATCATTGTGATAATTTTTATTGTTTTGTTTATTTATTTGTGGACTTATTTTAATTTTAAGAGAGAGTATTTATTTAATTTAGTTAGGGTATTTTTGTCTTTAAGTATTTTCTTGGTCTTCAAGTACAATTTTGGGTTTGTTTTTATTTAAATACTGATGTAATCTCTAACTATTTAGATTATTCATCATTGAGATTAACATTAGAATATTTTATTGTGGAGATATTTCCTAGAGTTAAATAGACGCGGAGTTGAAACTCTAGACTCTAGGAATTTAATCGTAAAGCTTAAATCCTAGATTCATATTCTGTTAATTACTACTGATAATTATTTCCGAACCTTGTCCTACATCAATCTTATTGGTGCATGTGGCACGATGTTCAATTTAAGTATACTATAAATATTTAAAAAATTATAGTAATTAAACGAGTACATCTAATATTCGTTCCATACACTAAAAGAAGTGTTGCAAGTGGAAAGAGGTAGTATAAATTAGTTTAGAATGACATCTATCTAGAAAGGCTTCTATACTTACCCAAATTTGGATCATATAGGAGTATTTCACAATGCTGATCGTTAAGCCTGAAGACTTGGTTCATTGGTTAAATTGAGCAGCTTGTATGACTGCAGTGTTTGCTCTTAGTATGTAGGCCTTTTCTTTTTTGTAGCCTCAACCTGATATATGCAAGTATGTAAATAATTGGTGTAAGGCTATAGCATCAGTGTTTTAGAAGAAATTTTGAAGAATAGATAAATATGAATTTTTTTGGGAAACTATATTTAATTCAAGGTTAGGGACTGTGCGCGCATTCATTAAAGAAACAAGAAACCAACGAATTGAGAGGTAAATACGTTATGATTTTTGTGCATATGTTTTGTTTTGTTCCCTCTGTTCCTATTTTTTGTCTTTTTAGAAAGTGAAATTCGTTCTTTTTTATTTGTTGTTTGTAGATTTCAAGGAAGCATTAATGACTTAGTTTACCATATTATCCCGACATTAAATATTAATTTGTTTATCTTTCATCTTTTTCAATGAATTTTGAAAGGTAATATTGAGATTTATACTCATTTTAATCAATCAAATAAAATATTAATTATATTTCTTAATCTTTGTGTTTTCTCCTAAAACGTCAATTAAAAAGGAACGGAGGGAGTACAATTTTGTCGATGACCTTAATTGCCCTATTCTGTTTCGAATAAAATTTATTTTGTCTAAGGGTGTAAACGAGTTGAACTTATCCGAACAGATAGCTACTCGAATTCAACTCGTAAGATTAAATTCTTATTCGAATTCGACTCAGATTCGAATAATATTTGAAAATTTTACTCAAATTCGACTTGATTCGAATTTTCGTTACTCGAATTTGATTTGACTCAGATTAAATTATATTCAAACTATTCGCGAACTTCAAATTCAAACTTGAATTTGAGTCTCTGCATAGTAACTACCTTTATAATACATATAATTACTAATTGAACTTATTATTTTACTAAAAAATGAGAAAATATAATTATAATTATACTTTACAAATTTAAAATTATAAATAAAATAAAAAATAATAACTAATTATTCAAAATTTGTTTAATTGTGTATATATTATAAGAGAATGTATCGAGTATCTATTCGAATATGTATCATTTGAGTTTGTATCAGATCATGATTGAAAATTCGAGTAGTTTGAATCCTAAATAAGTCGAGTATAACCTTACTCAGATTCTACTCATATTTTTATTTAACTATTTTTTGTGCTCAGATTTGGATCATATTATTAACGAATTCGAGTCTTAATCACATTTTTTCTAGTCGAGTCCGAAAATGTTTGATTCGATTTACAGCTTTAATTTTGTCTACTGTTACCTATTTGGCATAACTGGGCAAACCGAAGGCCATCATATTGACAAGGCCTTGGCCCTTAGGGAATGCTTACATATATGATTCAATTTCACATGCATTTCAAATTTACAAGAATCCCCCGACAAGCCTCTGAAAAGAAAGATATCATAGGCCATTGTGCAAATTACAAACACATCACTCAGTTATTCGACTTCACTTGAATGTGGAACTTGTCCAGAAGTTGCATGATGCATTTGCAAAACAATTGAGACAAATGGAATTCCTTGTATTTTTTTCATTACATTCTCTTCTCCGAGTTTTGTAAATAAATGAATGGGAGAAATGCTTGGAACTCATGTTTATGGACTTAGTGTGGAAAACAAAGCTGTATCCTGTATATACTTTTAGTACCTTTCTACACTTAAGTCTTATTGATTAACAACTTCGTTGCGGAAGAAGATTCATTAAGTCATAACCTTTCTAAAGCTTGTGGTTGGTCAGTTTCTTAGTGCTCGTTGGCCGGAGGGGTGGCTTTTAATAAACACATTTAGTTGCAGGGGTGTAGAAACTGTTATCTATTGATAATTAATCTCGTGTTAGGTTAGAAAAAAAATTACTTTACAAATATATTTTGGTATTTATTTATGGTATATTCTAAGGTTGAAATCATTAGCTGAAAAATATTTTAGTTTAGCTTCCCTCAAAAGTGTGGTTGCACCAAAAATACTCTAATGGTCAAACACTAATATAATGTTAGCAAACAGTCAATTGCAAATTTACAAATAAAAAGTGCTTTTATGCCACCAACCACTAAGCCAAATGGTGCATACTTGAATTGCTATTACCTTTAACTGAAAAAGAATGGTAGCCAGTTTGTATTCTTTTGCTTCCAAGAGTTTGTTTCCAATGCCCGTGTGCTTTTGTGTGATGATGTTTCCTACTAGTATCAGATTTTATATCTATATTTTCTAGTGCACTCATGCTTTTTGTGGCATTGCATTTGTTTTACAGAGCTTGTGTTGATGAATGTGAGAGGACTGGATGTGTGGCAGACACGTGTTTCCAGCACTGCAAATTTTCGTCTGATGGAAAGCCCATCGATGGTCCATGGTATCTACAAGAACCACTCTATCTACAGTGGAAACAATGGGATTGTCGTAGTGACTGTAGATACCACTGTATGCTTGTTAGGGAGGAAGAAAGAGAGAAACTTGGTGAGAAGCCTGATAAGTATCATGGTAAATGGTCATTTCGGCGTGTTTTTGGGATCCAGGTGGGTATATTTCCTTTCCCACAAATTAATTTTTATTGCATGGCAAGCTGATGCTCAGCTGCTTAAAGATTACCTCTCTTAATCGAGTTTCATTTATACTTCTAGGAACCTGTGTCTGTGGCTCTTTCTTGTCTTAATCTTGCTATGCAATTTCAAGGCTGGGTGTCCTTTTTTATCCTTGTCAACTATAAGTTGCCATTAAGGCCAAATAAAAAGACATACTATGAATACACTGGTTTGTGGCATATCTATGGGATCTTATCTATGAATGCCTGGTTATGGAGTGCTGTTTTTCACAGTCGGTAAGCACTTTTGCTCCTCCTCCTCCCCCTCTGTCTCTGTCTATCCCTCTCCTTTTCTCTCAGTTTCTTTACATTGATCTATTAAGAAGTTTTAGAAAGCAAAGATGATCACTTTTGTGAATTCCAGGAGTATCATTTTATAAACCAAGTCTATATTTATTTTAGGTTTCCGTGTTTAATTGCTACTTGCTATCTCTGCTTGGTTTAACATTTTGTAACTGTATCTATTGCAGAGATGTCGATATAACAGAGAAGCTAGACTACTCATCTGCTATTGCGTTACTTGGATTTTCCCTTATTCTGGCTATACTGCGAACTTTCAATGTGAGAGTTGAGGCTGCCAGGGTAATGGTTGCTGCTCCACTGCTTGCTTTTGTGACAACTCATATCTTGTATCTGAATTTTTACCAATTTGACTATGGTAAGCCCATTCTACAAGCCTCTACCTTTCTGACAATGCATAACAAAAAGACATAACTGAAGACATACCGTTAATGTAATTGTAAGGATATCGACCTTTACATTGTTATGGCATCATATATTATGTTCTTTTGGCTGCAAGACTAGTGTGCTTTCCTGTCTAGAAAATAAAGAGAGGAAATGCTAAACCTTTTAACAGAACTTTATAATTATAGTATGCATGGAAAGAGAATCAAGTGTTTGCTGGTCATGTATGGTAGTCACGGGGATCCTGTGGCTTAGCGTCGTTAAGTTTAATTTAGAGTCTTTTAACTGAAAATTAACAATGTTTCAGGTTGGAATATGAAAGTTTGCGTGGCCATGGGCTTAGTGCAAATTCTCTTGTGGGTTCTCTGGGCTGGTGTTACTCACCATCCATCTCGCTGGAAGTTATGGGTAGTTATGATTGGAGGAGGTCTTGCTAGTCTTTTGGAGATATATGACTTCCCGCCCTACTGGGGATTTGTGGATGCTCATGCTCTTTGGCATGCCACTACCATCCCTTTAAGTTTCCTCTGGTGGAGCTTCATCAGGGATGACAGTGAATTCAGAACAGCAGCTCTAATCAAGAAGACCAAATAATAGCTGATCGCAGATGGATTGTATTAGCGTCACGTACTAGTTCCTGTTAATTCAATTATAGGAGTTGTCCTTTTTTTCTCACATGCTGGCATTTATGTGAAATGCTGGTTCTAGTGAGTTTCTTTGTTTCAGCTTGATTGGTGGTGGTTTGTCAAATATTTTTCTACACAGCATTGTTGAAAAAAGTTGTGTAATTGAATTCAAATCTCAATACCCTTTTCTTTCTGTTTATTGTTTAATATTAAACTTGTTTGTTCATCCGATCTGGGAAACTTTTTTGCTTGAACGATGGCCCAGCAAAAAACCATATTCTTTTCCGGTCTGAAAGGATCTGGATTTTGACCTGGACCTGGACCTATTTCAGTTTTTCACTTTTTTTCAGGTCATTCAGTGTTGTTTGTAATGGTTTTTATTGGTTTCAAAATTAAAGATATATTTTTTATTTTTAAATATATTTTAAAATTAAAGATATATTTATATCTCGGGAAAATGCAAGTTAAAACATGCCTTGCCGAACTTGGCAAGGCTACTTAATAAACTGACACACAGTTTTGTATAAAAATTATAATTAAAGAATTTTTTTATAGATAACATTTTACTTATATTTTAGGATTATAAAGTGATATAGTATTTTTAATTTATTATTATTTTTTTATTATCACTCCTAATATCATACTATTGCCATTAAATTCTTAATTAATACTACTAGTACATTTGAGAATACCAATTATCCTTAAAATCTATCTATTTAAAAGTATATTTTTAATTTAGAAACAAATAGAACTTTTGCTGTTTTGCAACTTATACAAACCTGTTACACTACGGAGATTTCTTGATTATTATACTTGTACACAGTGTATTTCTAAGGAAGCTGGAAATTATTATACTTGATTTTAATAATATTCTTCACATATTAGCCCAAATTTACAAATGAGGTGTTTTAATATTTAATGTAAAATGTGAATTTCAATCGCAGTTATTAAAAATTGGATTGAATTCAGGTATAGTGCATACTTTAACCGGAATAATTTGATTACATTTACGTTACGACTATGTTACGTTGTATTTGTAAATTTTGAATAAATAAAAAAGAATACAAATATTAAATTAAGCAAACGAAGAAGAAAAATAATAGAAACCTATAAACTTATGTGAATTTATAAACAAAAGAAAATAATTTTAAATTTAAATTGTCACTTTTTCTTTGTTTTTATTAAACGTTGTTGCGCTTTTACACGTGGGTTAATATGCGAATTATTAAACATTTCCTTATGTCATTTTTTTTCCCTCCAAAATTGTTCTGACAATTTTTTTGGTTGAAAAAGAGACCAAATTTTATTAATTTTTTTCCTTAAAAACTCACCAACAACATAATAGACAAAAAACTAAGATTTTATTTCATCTTCGTGTCCATTATAACCTTGTGTTTGTGAGTTATAAAGAGGATAAAAAAGAAAATAAATAATATATATAAAAATTGTTTAAAGCTTTTATGAGAAAATAAAAAAACAGAACAAAAAGTTTTATCGAATTAAAGTTTTATGCCAAAAGATGAATAAATCTAGATGGAAAAAAAAGTTAATTTTTTATAATTCCTTTGTCACCCGCTATTTAGAAACGCAACACAAAGTAATAAAAAAATAAAATGACAATCTTAATTATATTTACATTTTTATTTTTTTTTAATTCTCAAAACAGGCAATACTAGTGAAAAATCATAATATCATAGAATTTTCCATTTTTTTTTTTTATTTTTATAATTTAAATTTTCGTTATTTTATTCATAAAACCATAGCGTAAAACTCACGAAGACAGTGTTTACGCGCAGTAAAATGTATAATTAGGGTTTTGGAAGACTCATCAATCTATTGTCAGACATAGCTCAGTTGCTCATCTCCATTGTACGCCTCACTTCTCTCTCTACCTCCTTCCTTGCTCGCCGCTCTTCCCACTATTGTTTTCACTCAGCCAGTCGACTCAACCAGGTATAATGAGTTATTTTCGTGTATTAATTTTACTCTTTGCTTTGCTCGATCCGTCAAAGTTTTTGATTTCCTAGCAGGAGGCACGACCACCAGCATCGATTATGGAGGACCCCGAGAAGAAGAAAAAGAAAGAAGAAAAGGTACCTACCCTCACAAAATTTCTATTGTATTTTGTGGTTGTAATGTGGTGAATAATCTTATTCTCAAATTATCTGAACTCTAAAGCTAAATTTGGAACTGTAATTATACAGGGCTGAAATTCAATTTTATATTAATAATACCACAAATGCAGCAGTAAAGATTTAGAATTATTCTGTTTTCCTTTGTTAATCTCCACCTCTGTGCTATAATTATGGTACAATTTATTGATGGTTGCAGAAATTGGTTGATGATATTTAGTCTTTTGTGTCATGTTGCTGTTGATGTTTGGGATTCGACTCACAGGTCATACCTATTGTTTTAATTAGCTGACTCATACAATGTTTTTAAAATAATTTTTTTGATAGGCAAGAGAGAAGGAACTGAAAAAACTTAAGGCTGCTCAAAAAGCTGAAGCAGCTAAACTTCAGGTATATGGTTACTGCTGTAATTGTTAATATTTGTTATTCATGGTGTGATTGTGGTTCTGTTAATTTTCTGTGCGAGCAAATATAATTTTTACGTTGTTGTTCTCACAACTTTGCTGACTGTGTTCAAGGCCCAACAAGCTCCTAAAACGAGCAAGAAAAAGAATGTAAAGAGGGATGCAGGTGAAGAAAACCCTGAAGACTATGTTGACCCAGAAACTCCTTTCGGTAAGAAGAAACAACTCTCTTCCCAGATGGCAAAACAGTATAATCCTGTTACTGTAGAGAATTCGTGAGTTCTTACATTTTTACCATTTCTGGCCTTTTTCATTATTAATTGATTTCATATTTGTTACTGCTCCAATCCTAATCTCCTAACTGCCGATCTAGGTGGTATTCATGGTGGGAAAAATCAAACTTTTTTGTGGCAGATTCTAGCAGCTCCAAGCCTCCCTTTGTGATTGTGAGCTTTTCACTGAAATTCTGATCATTCTTTTTTGGTTGCCTAATTATTTTCTTCTTTTACCTGGTGCAAGTATGGTTTGACTTTGTTCATTATTTATCTTATAAATAATTTACACTTCTATTGGGCTTATGATTCTGTTCTAAGATTCATTTTCCTGTTTAACTGCAGGTTCTGCCACCTCCTAATGTTACTGGGGCCCTACATATAGGCCATGCTCTCACTGCTGCTATCCAGGTTTCATGATTATGCATATCTACCTATAATCATTGTTTAATTTTGTAGGTTGTTCTTTTGTCTTAAAATTTATAGTAATTTATTATCTCATTCTTCTGCTGATTTTTATACTCGTAGGATACAATCATTCGCTGGCGGAGAATGTCAGGATACAATACCTTGTGGGTGCCTGGGATGGACCATGCTGGGATAGCAACACAGGTTGTTCACCTCTTTAACTTGTTAATTTGTTGTAATTTGTGGTGGTTGCAATTGTGATGGCTAGGTTGCACCGAAGGCGAGTGGTTCTTTTATGGTTTTAGCTGCCATGTGCCGTGCATAAATGTGTAGCTGTGTCATACATTTATCAAGGCTCTATTTTTTTTCCAGATGTTATGGTACACGTAATGTGATAAATGCTGAGGTGTGTTGGCTGTATATCAGCTTATTCTGGGAGATGTTAAAGCCCGCTGGTAAAAAAAATTGAAAAAAAGGAAAAGAAAAAACAATTTAAAGTGCCTTTGCGCCTTTGCCCTTTTTTGGTGTAAGATTGGTTATGAGTCCCGTCTTGGGTGGGTGATTGACCTGGATTCAGGTTCATTGCCATGAAACATCTCACATGCGCCTTGCCAGTGTGACATGTGTTACATACTTGATCAATCTTTGCTTCTAAAAACTGATGAATGTGGAGTTTCTTAAATTATTTTATTTAAATGCTCGCCTATAGGTGGTTGTGGAAAAGAAGATCATGAGGGAAAGACAATTAACTCGACATGATTTGGGGCGGGAAGGCTTTGTATCAGAAGTGAGTTTGATCTCTCGTAAACTTGGTTTAGCTTTGTTAGTCATTCCATAGGTTTTAATTTGTACGTCTTTTCTAATTATGACTGATCAAAATGAATTTAATATCATTTGCAACCATGATTTATTTTTGAATTTTGGCAAAAGGTATGGAGGTGGAAGGATGAGCATGGGGGCATCATTTTGAAACAATTACGTCGCCTAGGTGCATCTCTTGATTGGTCCCGTGAGGTAAGCATTGACGCATGACTTAGCTCTCAGAATAGGAATCACGGTGAACTAACAGCATCTAGAAAGTTGGTTTATCGGTTCCTTCTTTTCTTGTTAATCATTCCTGCTCTTTGTTGATATCTTTTCCCATCCTACAGTGCTTTACGATGGATGAGCAAAGATCAAGAGCTGTGACGGAAGCTTTTGTGAGGCTCTATAAGGAAGGTCTTATTTATAGGTAATTAGGTATATTTAACATTGAGATAGCATATTGTTATTCTTTTGTGATAGTCATTGATGCTTTTGATAAATTGGTTTAGAATAGTGAGTTTTTGTTTTTTTTTTGGTATCCCAAGTTAGCTTGTATTGATACTTTCAGCCTTTCAGATAGTAACAGTATACTATTGTTCTCTGAAGTCTGAGGTTTTTATGGTAGGCTTACCCCTCAAACCACGAGCAACAAGCAGGTCCATTATAATTTTAGAAACTATGTTAGATGGCTCCGAAGGTTATCATTGCTTCAGTAGTTTTGAACCCCACTTATACCTTAGAAGGAACTGATTAATTGGCCTCTACCTGTTGAGCTAAGGTTGTTCTTATAAATATGTGTCCCCCCCCTCTCTTCCTTGTAAGCTACAATCTTCTTTCCCCAAGTTCTCAATCTTAAATTTTTACCTTTCTGTGAACTATTTGATAGGATTACATGACAACTTTGAATGTGCCTCAAATCCACATGGTTGACTAATGAAATTCAGAGGTTTCTAATCGTACCTAAAATCATCCTAATGTGGGAATGTTGTTAGAGAGGGAATTGATTAGCATTATATGGTGACTATCTGTTTCATTAAAGAGCTGAAATAGCTGGTTGCTTAGAGAATCAACTCAACTTTAAACCCCACTAATATTGAGTTTTATTTTGGTTTTACCTATTTTAATTCCTTTTTTGTCTCATGTCCTTTTGTTTTCTCCATGTATTGCTATGAAGCTCACATTATAAACTTAAGCTGTCAGTAATTTATAAAGAAAAACTCCTCTTAGGATAAAATGAGAATTCTTTTTCAGATTTTGTCAGTCCGCTGGGAAAAATTTGACATACTTGCTGTAATGGTAAAGGATCAAGATTTCTAAGTAGTGTTTGAAGTCTGAAAGCCTGCCCACATTTAGCAAATCGATACCAACAATAGTATAGTGTCAAGTCTTCAGTTCCTTGCGGTTTTGGACGAGGAATTTATTTATGTATGCAGAGTTATGTTCTCAAGTTTAATTTGTTGACTTTGTTATACCATAGGATTAGGACAATTGTGCCATTTAGTCAAGAGTCGTCACTGTGCCTGTAATTAGATAAGGATCACTTCATTTCCCTAGCCTTTTGTTAGTTGGTCCTAATTTCTAGATCCATGTAGTTTGATAGACATTGTCCTTCAGTTTGACAAGTACATATATAAAGGAATATCTTTATATAATTTCAGGGATCTGCGACTGGTGAATTGGGATTGTGTCTTGCGAACTGCGATATCTGATATAGAGGTATGCCTTTGCAGTTTGGCATTTAAATGGCACTATTAGGAGCATATCTACACCCTTGATGTTTTTTGGTGGTTATAGGTAGAATACCTTGATATCAAAGAGCGGACACTGTTAAAGGTTCCTGGATATAAGAAACTTGTTGAGTTTGGTGTTTTGACATCCTTCGCTTACCCTTTGGAAGGAGGCCTTGGAGAGATCGTTGTGGCCACTACTAGAATTGAAACAATGCTTGGTGATACTGCAATAGCTATACATCCCGATGACCCACGATACAGCCATCTTCATGGAAAATTTGCCATTCACCCATTCAATGAAAGAAAACTTCCTATAGTTTGTGATGCCATACTTGTTGATCCGAAGTTTGGGACTGGTGCGGTTAAGGTATAAGTTCTCTTTCAAGACTTGGGCATCTTTTTTGAATTTACTTGTATTTTTATTTTTGATGAACTGTTGAAGTTTGTAAATCTTGTTTTTTTCTCTTGCAGATAACTCCAGCCCATGATCCAAATGATTTTGAGGTCGGGAGGCGTCATAATCTTGAGTTCATCAACATTTTTACCGATGATGGAAAAATAAATAGCAATGGTGGTCCGGAATTTGCAGGGATGCCACGCTTTGAAGCTCGCGAGGCTATAACTGCATCTTTACAGGGAAAGGTATTCTGTATTGACTAGTTTTTCCTGTGGTAGCAACTTTGCAGCTTTATCAAGAAATGGTTGTGATTAGAGAGTTCTGTCAGGAAACTTGTAGTTATTTTGGCAAAATTATAATATACATCCATAGTTACCGTACTGAAGGATGACATATCCTTGGAACAATGCCAAGTATGGAGGAACATCTAAGAATATATGCTTTCTTGATATACAATCTGTTCTTGTATGGAAAATTTATCGTTCAAAAATTTTCTACTTGCATTTAGGGACTCTATAGAGGTGCTAAAAACAATGAGATGCGTCTCGGCCTTTGTTCAAGAACCAATGATGTAGTGGAACCCTTGATAAAGCCTCAGTGGTATGTCAACTGCAACGATATGGCAAAGGAAGCTCTTGATGCTGTAATGTCCAATGAATGTAAGAGAATGGAGATCATTCCAAAACAGTATGCTGCTGAATGGAAAAGGTACTATTAAGGTTGTATTTGATTGCATCTTAATACATCTTAATGTTTGAAATTGGGATAAAATTTTTTCCTCTGAATGTCTCTAAATCATTAAGATGCATTAAGAGATGGGCTCTTAAGATGCATTAAGATGCAATCAAACAAGTATCTTACTTTGCTCGTTAAGAAGTTTTTTATACATCATTGTTGGAGACAACAAAATGCAACGTGTGGTTATGAACTTGTGTCTGATAAAGTTTTGCTATATCATCCTCAGCTTCATATTTCGGCATTCAGTCTCATATAAGTGGATCGCATTGCAGATAATCGTTTAAATTGATTTTATGCTATTACATCAACTATTGCGTAAAGCATGTGGTAATGAGCCCTAAAAAAGCTAGTTCAGGAATTAGTTTCCAAATTATTAAGAATCACATCTTGATCCTGCTCAATTGGAGTCGGACCTTTTCTTTGAGTGTTATCTTCTTGATTCTGTTTTTCCTACTTGAGAACCCTATCATTTACCATGAAAATAATAATAGCTGTATCAAAGTAAATTCTGAGGTTCAAATATCACAGATGGCTTGAGAACATTCGTGATTGGTGCGTCTCGAGGCAGCTTTGGTGGGGTCATCGTATTCCTGCATGGTATGCTTCGCTAGAGGATGATCAACTTAAGGAAGTTGGAGCATACTCCGATCATTGGGTGGTTGCCAGAAATGAAGTAGAGGCTCAGATAGAGGCTAAACAATTATTTGCTGGGAAGAAGTTCCAATTGTCTCAAGACCCTGATGTTCTAGATACCTGGTTCTCTTCTGGTCTTTTCCCATTCTCTGTCTTGGGATGGCCAGATGATACAAAAGATCTAAGGACATTTTATCCTACTGCTGTTCTCGAAACTGGACACGACATACTATTTTTCTGGGTGGCTCGTATGGTGATGTTAGGAAGTAAATTAGGAGGTGATGTACCTTTTGGAAAGGTTAGTTGATTATATCCTAATATGTATTATATGGCTAACCTTTTTACTGATGTCTTTTACTTAAAGGCTACGCTTGTTTGCAACAATGATCGATGGGATAAGACTATTTGTACTAATTTAACACCATTGCGAACTATTTTATCCTATGATTAGTCCGTTATTTAATCTATGGATTATTGTTACCATTTCTAAGGACATTTGATACCTCAAAATGGGATTATATAATACCACCTATTCACTTGGGATTATAATCCCTCATTAATCGCCTTAGAAATGACAAAATATAGTCCATGGATTAAATAACGGACTAATTATGGGATAAAATAGTCCAAAGTGGTAATAAATTAGTACGAATAGCCCTATCCCACCTATCATTGTTGCAAACAAACGTAACCTAAGTTGAATTGAAACTAGAAGAAAGAATTTGGATCACAAAGAAGGTAATGTTTTGGTTTTGAGTTCTGTGAGGCCTCATAAGAGTTTAACATGTGTATTATGATAGAAAAGGCACACAAGAAAGTTGCCAATATGCATTTGCTCAATTTTTTTTGACATGTACTTGTTAATAACAATATATGTTTCACAAATAAAAATGTCCACTTTTTTCCTTGAAATAACTGGATCAAGCTCAATAGTGTTTGTGATCTGTTTACAGGTTTATTTGCATCCCATGATTCGTGATGCACATGGTCGTAAGATGTCCAAGTCATTGGGAAATGTTATTGATCCACTTGAAGTAATAAGTGGAATATCCCTAAAAGGTCTTCACAAGAGACTGGAAGAGGGTAACTTGGATCCTGCCGAACTGAAGGTCGCCCAAGAGGGGCAGTTGAAGGATTTCCCTAATGGTATTCCTGAATGTGGGGCAGATGCTCTTCGTTTCGCCCTTGTCTCTTACACAGCTCAGGTTCATCTTTGTGTATTTAATATTCTCCACTCCCACCACACCACACTTTATCTAATTCTTTTTGCTACTTAGTAACATTGTGTCATTTTGTCATCCCAGTCTGATAAAATAAATCTGGACATACAAAGGGTTGTTGGGTATCGTCAATGGTGTAACAAGTTATGGAATGCTGTGCGTTTTGCCATGAGCAAACTTGGAGATGATTACACCCCTCCGTCAAAGATTGTTCATGATAGCTTGCCGTTTAGCTGCCAATGGATACTCTCAGTACTGAACAAAGCCATATCCAAAACTGTAATATCTCTTGATTCGTACGAGTTCTCCGATGCTGCCAGTGCAGTGTATTCATGGTGGCAATTCCAACTGTGCGACATTTTTATTGAAGCTATCAAACCTTATTTTGCTAGTAATGATCCAGCATTTGCATCTGCAAGGATTTCTGCACAGGACACCTTGTGGGTGTGTTTAGATAATGGGTTACGTTTGCTCCATCCATTTATGCCTTTTGTAACCGAAGAGTTGTGGCAACGCCTTCCTTCTCAAAAGGATTCTACAAGGAAAGAATCTATAATGATATGTGAATATCCATCAATCGTAGAGGTGAGAATGTGAGATTTCATTCACAAACTTAATTGCAATAATCATATAAACCATTGAGGCTTCTCCATCTTACTGACAGTGACAGGAATCTAGTAGTATTATAATCTTACTGACCATAAATATAGGAATGAATCATTATATATATACCCTCCTCCCAGTTTATAAGACAAATTTATTGGGGTGCTTTCAACACTGATTCTAGACGTGCAAAAAACACACGTAAACATTATATCTTAAATATATTTGTACAAATTATTTCTAATTAATTTAACTTTAAAACCATACAATGTATAATTTGTTGTGTGGGCTGGGTGCCCTACTTGTAGAGTTTGTTTGCTGTTTTCACTATTATGCAGAGACTGATAGAAATTATTGGATTGTGAATGTGAAGACATCTTATGTTGTTCAATCTTATGTTGAAACTTGCTATCATATAGTTTTACAATTTCTTTTTTTAGTGTTTTGGGGCTCCATTGAAAGAATTGGAAAGGTGA
Source organism: Hedera helix (assembly GCA_947179155.2). Taxonomy (NCBI): domain Eukaryota; kingdom Viridiplantae; phylum Streptophyta; class Magnoliopsida; order Apiales; family Araliaceae; genus Hedera; species Hedera helix. Next base: position 37,509,661 of record OX359268.1, read on the forward strand.
TCACACTATATCATTGACCAGGATCAGGCCTTATAATTATTAATGTATATATTTAAGCTCTCTAATGGGGTTATGTTTCCAATATGTTTTCTATCTCTTGTGATGTTTCATTTTTTACTTTTGTACTTCATTTTTTATTTATCTGTGGGTTGCGGGATGAGGTTAAGGTTGTTATGTATTTTCAGACATTGCTTTTTACAAAAGGCCACATGTATCTTGTTGACATTTTCTTTTAGTGTATGATATTAGTTCTAGCATCACGCATATGGTGAAAATTTTTCTTCAAAAAAATTAGCATTTCTTATTTGGACATCAAGAGGACTAGGGAAGTGATGAAACTGTCTTGTGTGATGTACATCATGTCTTCTGGGTAGGTCTCTAAATATTTTTTGGGGCAAAGTAATTGACTGACACTGCTGGTCAACTAATTCTTGCAGTGCTGGACAAATGAAAGGGTAGAAAATGAGATGAGTATGGTTGAATCGGCAGTGAAATCATTTAGGTCACTTAGAGCAGCAATGCCTACAAATGAAAGGTAATGTTTACAATTACCTCCTTTTTTTCTCAAATAATATAACCTTGCCTTTTTCTTTCTACTTTTGGTACTTTTTTACTGTCCATTATTATGACATGTCGAGTATGTTTCGAATGAAGCATAATTTGACTTGTTCGAGTTGTACACTAAATTTTCTTTCTTGGGTTACATGACAAGTTTCCAATTAGTATGAAAAAGAAAAGTGCATACATTCATGTTACACATTCGGCCAAGTGTGAAGTCTAATTACAGAAGTTGTTGAACAATTGTTTTCAAGTCAAAATTTTAAATTTCGATTCAGTTTGTAGAGTTGCTTGAATATAAAATTTGTAAATGTGGAAATTAGGTTATATTATAGTGCGAGAGTTTTAGATACCTACTATAAACCTCACTTAAATATATGCAATTAAATTCCCCAAGTGCAACTAGATGAGCAACGTCTGTGTCAAAGAATAGATGAGTAATTTAAACTTTAAATGTAGCCTCTTTCGTTGATAATGTATCATATTGTAGGAATATTATATGTTGGGAGTATGTCTATTAAGGACTGTACAGGATGTGAGGTGTGGCATACTTTGGATAAGGCTGCCCTCGAAGAGTAGAGGACGATGGCAAAAACCTAGTCAGTTCAGGGAGAGAGAAACTAGAGAAGGCCAAACTCAGGATGGTGGGGTAGAGCAAGTGAGCTCAACTCGAGTTGCAATGAATGTTTAACGTTAACCAATAGCTATTCTTATAACAGCTAATATGACAAGGCCCCTATTTATGAGCGGGTATTCAGTTGGGACATAAAGTCAGGTGTCTGCTTTGTGATATGTATGTACATGGTGGCATGCCATGTCTACCTTCACATACATTCTTGACACTTAAACTTTGGCTATTAGTTGTAAGTGGCTGATCAGTCAGTGTGTCTGCATATCCCTCCTGATTAATGCTGAAACTATTTGCTAGTGGGATTTGCCTTGAATAATCATTCTTATTAGCTCCCAATCAAAATGCCCTCTTAGTTTCTGAAGGGGTCACAGCACAACTTGTGTGTAATAAGAATCATGGCGCTAAGTTTCACGGGAATTCCTGGGCGCTGTAGCCCAGGCTGACTTGGCTAGAGCATAAAAGTGTTTAGCGCTGCATTGAGAGCATTCCTTGTTAGGAAATGGCAGGATTGTTTTGTTGCCACCAGTTCTTAGTGTTGTCTTGAGGGTTTAAAACTTACCTACACATTATTATAGTAATTTATTGTCATATTGACAAATCTACATTTAAAGTGTGATGACTCATGTTGATTATACAGATTACACGCCCTTCAATCATCGTTGCTATTACTGTGGCAACTTGGGTCTTTCTTATCATTTTGTTCTTCTTGTTACCATTCAGCAGTTCTTTTCCCAGTATGAATGTCCAGGTGTACGTTCCTTTAGTTTATTGATTGTAAAACTAAGCACAAGGTCAATCTTATGCAGATGAATAAGTGATTGAGATGCCTGCTACAATGTTTATTTCCGTTTGAATATGTGGGTATTCAACTCTAGTTTTTTGGAGATTGATTCATATTTCTTTGGATTCTCTTGTTATTCTTTTTGGTTTGTATATTGCTGGTTCAGATTTGATTTTAATATTTCCTGAGCTTACTGTACAACACATTCATAAAATAATGGAATAACTATTTTTCTGATTCAGACGATCAGCTTTTGCACATTGCCGAACTGATGAAGTTGCAGAGATCATTGAAATCCATGAACTGGAGATTCTTACTCTTGCCACGTTATCATCTTTGCAGGTATGTGTTCCAACACCTTATTTCCTATACTAGACGGCTGTCTACCTTGCCTCTCTTCTAAGAGGAATGTCTTTTAATGCGGTTTTGCACTGAAGCTTCCAGTACTAATTTTATAATCAGCTACTTCCCTTTTGTAGTTGAGACTATAATTGTAATAGTGAATTTTCGTCCCCAACCAAAAAATTTGTTTTCTCAATCATTACACACTAGTCAATGGGTCAGAAAGATTTAGGGGCTGTTTGTTAGGGACTGAATGGAGCTGAATCTGAACAAAAAAGTGATTCTGATTGTTTTTCTTTTGCTTGTGAAGGACTGAATGGAGCTGACCGAATAAGCTAGTAATTTTTGACTGAATCATTCCTAAGCCTACTGAATGGATTTTTTACGCATTTTGCCCCTTTCAGTCCAAGACCACTGTGTTCTTTGATAGATGGTGGGATTAGAAAATTTGGAAATAGATCTAACGTTGAATCATAGATCTGAGATGATTGCCTCACGATCTGGAAATAGATCTAAGGTCAACGTTTTTATCCTTTAATCTTCTTCTTCAATGGGAACAAATAAAAGGGAAGATCCAGATCTCACAAACACAGAATACCCACAATTAATTAATGAATGAAAAATACTAACGACACAAGACAACCGACGATGATGATGAAGAAAGATTTGGGAGAAGTAAAATAAAAATCCTTTCCTTTGCCTTGTGGAGAAATGGGCATATGGGGTTTCTGTATTTCTGTGTATATATATGAATTGTTATTAACAAAAATTAACATCATATATTTATATTTTGTTAATCAGTTGTGTTTTAATTTTAAATTTTTTTTTATAAATAATTATATTTTGTTAATAAGTCTATTAATTTGATTTTATAATTAAAAGATTTGTTTATTATAATTAATATATATATATATATCGCATATGTTTTAAATTATCAAACAAACTAGTTCAAAACATTTTTGAGAATTAAAATTGTAAAATACACTCATTCAGATGTTTAAGACATATCAATTATCAAACAACTTTTTTTCATTCAGTATTTAAAATTTTGCTTCATTTATATTACTTAAACATTCAGAACTACTCTCTCTATCTCATAATAAACGTCATAATCTGACTTTTATGGTCAAATTGACCAATTTTAAAATTAACAAATCTTAAAAATATTCAAGATATATTTTTGAGAAATTATTATCATAATAAAGTATGATAAATTAACTACCAATGTCAAGTTTCATGATTTAAAAATTCTTTAATTTGACCATTAAAGTCATATTAGGATGTTTATTATGGGACAGAGGGAGTATTTCATTCAGTTTTATCAAACATGCCTTTAGACCACCTCATCTGTGTGATCCAAGTTTGATTTAAATTTACTGAACATGTGCACTTTTAAAATTGATAGGAACAATATATCTACTGTGATGGTTAGTTTTTTTGTGATGGATGCACGAAACAAAGGTGAGAGTTTTTTATATTTTTCTATCTCTCTTGCCTACCTTCTGGGTGAGAATAGTGGCTCTTGGCTGCCTGCTGGGTGAGAATAGTGGCTCTTGCCTGCCTGCTGGGTGAGAAAAGTGTCAGATGTGTTGTTGGCTTTTATTTCTGCTGAAGTAACGAGAAAAATAAATATATTTTTCATCAATATTTGATAACGAAAAGTTGTAGGAACTTTTTCAAGGCTAACATGTTTTGGGTTTTTGGGGGGGGGGGGGGGGGGGGGGGGGGTTATGTGGTTAGCAGGGGTATTTGGGCAGTTTCAAGATAGTGGGCAGCTGTTCTCCTCCACTTTTTCTTCTTATATATATATATTTATCTATATTATTAATTTATGTTGCTTTTATAGTACTTTTGTTTTAAAAAAAGTATTTCTTTGTGTTAATACGTCTTACAGACCTTAACTTATTGTATGGCCTATTTTTACTGCTACTGAGCTGATGCTCTTCTTTTCCGGTTGAAGTGACGTTAAAAAAATAGTATAATCGTTATGATTATTAAGTGTCTCAAAACACTTGAAAATGGCTAACCCTAGGGTCTAGACAAGGTCACATGATACATATTTGCAGCAAAAATTGACATGGTAAATGATCAAAGCTTCAAGGAAAAAATTCTATGGTTATCCCAATTCCCAAGGTCACACTTTTATCTGTGATTTTAGATCTTTCCAGAGTCTTAAATCTCTTTTCATCAGAGTTTGATATAATCCCCCCCCCCCCCCCCCCCCCCCCCCCCCCCCCCCCTGCGAATGTTTGTTTCCATTCCTTTTGATAACTGTCTATCAATTTGTTTATTCAGTGTCTTTATGTAATATAATGGTTACTGCTCAAGCTGGAGTTCTGGATGCTCTACTTTTAAAAAATGATTTGCATGTTTGTTTCGTACGTTGATTTTTTTGTTTTGTACTGCATTCTTCTCATCCCTGAAATTATTTTCACCAGGTACTGCGTGAGAAAGATGATCCTCCAGGCGGATGCTCTGTATCTATAGTAAATGAAAACCTTTCTGTTTATCTAAAGCTTCAAGGAAATATTAATGTAGAGGCTGAACGCGAAAAGCTCAAGAAAAGGACGGAGGAGATACAGAAGTGAGTGCCTTCTCTAAACTGAAAGTTATTTGGAGTAGTATAATATATAACCAGAGTGCCTTCTCTAAACTGAGTTGTTTGTAGTAGTATAATATATACCTAGTTGTAAACCTGTGCGATTCACAGGACAGCCATAAAAGACAAACATAAGAAGAAAAAACAATAGTTGTGATTAGACAAGTATAGCTGAACTAGTTGGTCTTCTTTTAGGTGACATTTGACCAAAATTTTTCAATTTATTAAAGTTTTAAACATAGTAGAGTATGTTCGATTGAAGCTGGATTTTTAGACCAAGCTTGAGAATCGAGTGACTTGAACTATTGCGTGAGCGTGATGCAAACCTTTACATTTGAGTAAAAAGTTAACAAAAAATTATACTCGATTTAGCATATGGTCTTTTATCCCAAATAGATGGTTAGGTTGCAAAATGAAAACCCATATGACAACGAAAAAGAAACAATAGCTAACAAAAAGAAAAAAGAAAAAAACAATAACAATAATAGCAAAAAGAGAATAAAAGTATTAATCTTTTTGGAAAAAAATAAGGATTAACAAAAAAAAAAAGTCTAAAAAAGAGTAGAACTGTTTTTTTAAGGACAGATGACTATATGATTTCTATTACTATTACAAAAAGAGTTAGCTAGGTTAGTGATGTTAAGAGCTTCTCTATTGTTGGATATGGTTTGTTGTTGCAAAGTTGAAAAGATTTGTTTGCGTGAGAATCAACCTCCTGGAAACAGTTAGAACTCAGCAGAACCAATATTAAGATATGTCTGCTAGTATTAGTAATTCATGCCCAAAAAGAAGAAAACACTCTTTGTTTATGTGAGGGAAACACATTATCAGTGATTCCCTTGGACTCTGGAACAAAGTCATCATACCCTCCTGCTTAGCAGGATTTTGATATTGGCTAGTGATAGTACAGTTTACTCTTTCAGTCGTCATACCCTCCTGTGTAACAGGATTTTGGTGTGACATGACCGATCATCACACTTACGGTTGAGGGATGAATTATTGGTTAGTGACTGACGTAGTTGAATAATGGTTAGACTGTAATGCTAACACAAATGTGAATGGTTAGTTATCATACTAACACTAATGAGATAAATACCTTGAATTTACAAGGAAGATGAGAGAAATTCATTGCATTGTCCAAGGTTGTAGCTCATAAAACCCAAAGATAACATATTTATAATGCTGAACTACTTTCTTACGACTAATTGGAAAAGGAAAATAATTAAAGGCCAACTAAATAAAATTATTAAAACTAAAGTCCAAAACATAAGCGAACCAAATATAAATTAAACTACTAAATTTTTCCTAATTAATAAATAAAAATACACAAATATATTAAATCTCTACACATGCTTAAATATATGGAAATTTGAATTTTCATTGTTATTTTCCACTGCATCAGTGATAGTGCAGTTTACTCTGAAGCATTCAAATGTTGCTTCGATAGGTGCCGCCTTGCAATTCCCCGGATTCTCTTGCCTATATAGTGATTTGATTTTATGGTTTGCAGGCAACTTGATGGCCTGAACAAAATGACAAATGCTTCTGGCTACCAAAAAAAGGTGCCAGACCATATTCGCGAAGAGAATCAAGCAAAGCTTGACACGCTCATGCAACAACTTTCATTATGTGAAGATGCCACCCAGCGTTTGGAACAAGAAATTGCAGCAGAAGCAGCAGCAGGAAATGGAACAAGTTAATTTTCTTTTTCATTTTTATTGCCTCCAATGGGCTGTGTAAACTATTAACAAATACCCAAATAAGGCAGGTGCTTTAAATATATTATATACCAAGTCTTTTTCTTTCGTGTTAGTGTTTGTTCTTACATATTTTCGGAGTTGATTTTGTATGGGCCCTCTTTTGGATGACTGTATATCATATACAGATAAATCCTTTTAGTCGGACATTTGGTTGAAAAGAGGCATTTTCATTGTTATATACAAGGATTTTTCTTTATTAATGGTTTGAGCTGGATAAACCTTTTGCCCTTTTTTTTTTTTTAAATTTTTTATGTTCTTGGACGTGATAAAGATTGGACATCCTTAGATGCTAAATAGGCAAAATTTTATTTCTTGGCCTTCCAACCTCTATATCCTGAACTTTTATTGCGGTCCGTTCGAAATTTCTCTTTCTCAAGTGAAATAGATTTGACCTTTTATTTTTTAAACTTACTAAATGAAATGACGTCGTTTCATTTAGCAAGTTTTTTAAAACGTTTTCAAGTTATGCAGAGTCGCAGAATACAGTTGTTTTTTCTCATAATTTTTTTCCTGAGAGATTTTGACTCTCTTATAATATGGTCTTGATTCCGCCACTGTATGATAGATGGTTTTTTTTTGGAGGGGTAGTCGATCCCCCAACCCAGCTCCCCGCCTTCCCCACTTGAGTCTCAGAACCTCCAATCACACTATTTAGTAGTATAGTTTTTAGAAAGAATTTTTCGTTCTTATCCCTTTCTTTCCATCTGAGGCAAAACTCATAAAAACAGCGTAAAGCCAGGGGTCGAGTAGTCAGTCTATGTGCAACAAGTGAAAACATATTCGGTTATTCTTTTCAACGCGTACCAGGAGCTTTGGTTAGTTTGGAATATGGGAAAAGAATTGTAAGAAGATGTAAAAGAACATCTTAAAGTCTATCTTTGAAATTTTAATAATAAGAACAATGTTAAAACTTGGCGTGATACATAATTAAGAAAAAAATAAGTTTAAAAGTGTACAAATTTTAAGACAAAAATTTTATTTTTAACATTAAAAAATAAAAAATGATACAAAAATTTGTGTTAAATTTTATTTTTTAATAATATATATAGAATTTGTGTTCCAAACTTATGTTAGGCTTGTGAAATTCCTTTCCAAATACCTTTGTGACCCATATACCGTACTAGTCAAAAATATCCAAGTACGGATTAAAATCCTAACAAAACCATACAATGCATATCAACTTATCAAGCTAAAAGGTAATATAGTACTTATCAAAGCTAAGAGGTAATATAGTAGCACTGCAGTATGTACGAGAGACTTCACATATCAAATTGAACAACTCCACAAAGACACGTCAGCTTATCAAATTGAATAATTTCATTGAAAAATACTATATACACAATAATCAAATACCATATTCATTTTAAGTATTAAAAAATAATATGTAATATAAATTTTTTGCACCAGACCTCACTTTTTGATAATTATAATTAATGTTGTGTTTTATTATTATATTTGTAAACTTGTTCAATTCCACAAAGACACGTCAGCACCAAATTCCATGTCATCCCCATTATACCCATCTCCCATACATCGTGGCGGCTGGAGCATCATCCCTTCTGCCATACTCGCAAGCAATCCCGGCATCCCAAAATTCGCCTCGTCGTCCATGTAAAATGCATTTTCCAGCAATGCCGCCGTCCTTTTCTCCACAACATCACCACCGCAGGCTCCGTTATTGGGCGGCCGCCGAAACGCCTCCATCTGAATGCCCTTGGCTTCGGGGATGCTGGAATTGGTGGCAACCACCACATACGGCGAGTCCGCAAAATTAAGACAATTAAGCAGACAGGCCTTATGTATGCTCGAATTGAGTTGAATTGTGAGAGAGAGAATTAAAGGAAACAGCACGCCGGGCCGGGCTGGGCGGAAGCTTTGTGTTGTATGAATAAGAAGTCTAAAAGTAGAAATTAAGAAACAATTGCTGTAATTCTGGGGGATGGACAATTAACTCGTCTTCTTTGCTTACTAGCTACTTTTGTCCAACAGATTCTTGTGATATTTATCTCCATTTTGACTCATAACTTAAACTGATGAAATCAAGTTTGAACTCATATTTCTTTCTAGTTAGTTTCCTGTCAGAGTTGATGTTCACGGGGCTGGGATATTATTAAAATGAAAAGATGTGATTGGCCTCGGACACACGCAGGTATACCTCGGACCACTGAATAAATTTTCTCACTATGCAAATTAAGAAATAATATTGAAAATATACATACTAAAATCTACTTGTACTCACTAAAGAAATTTTTTCCATACATATGAATATTTTATCTTTCTTTTATATTTTTTTTTTGTAAGACTACATTTATAGATTGTTGGCGGAGCAAATTACTTTGAAATTGAATGTGGAAATAAATGCTTTTTAGTGACGTTTGATGATTTTGTAAAAGTAGTATTTTTAATGAGCTAGCTAGTAGAAATTTTGATTAAAAGCCCTTTATGAAGAAGCAGAATATTAATGCTTTTGGAGAATTATTTTTGACCAAAATATAATTTATAAATAAATTTGTCCTTAATCTGTTAAAAATAAATTAAAAGTTCACACTACTTTAACTTTTTTATAAAATATTTTTTTGTATCAAAATTTAACATTTAAAAGCAATTTATTTCACCACAGCACACCGTATCTCTATGAAACGAGCGCAAATTACATTAGTAACGTATATATTGACTTTTAAAATGGGAACTCTTATTTACAAAATTGAAAACCAAAAACACTTATTGTACTCTATTGGAAGTTTTTTCTTCAAGTTCAAAAGCTACACGTTCTCCATAACTATCAAGTGTCTACCCGTTTATATATGAACCTCCTGTAATCCATAACATTTTAATGCTACAAGTTCTAAATCTCTCTTACAATATTCAAAAGTCTTGAATTTATTTATTTTTATAATAGAAGGTTTACTCAAACTACAGATTTAACATTAATAATATTTTTAAAATAAGAAACTCTCATCAAGCAAATGAAAAAAATGGACGAGTAGCGGCATGAACAAACAGGCAAAGCCTGATCAAGTCTAGACTTTGTTATAATTTGACCATTGACTAGGTCACGCTCAAAGTTGATAAGGTCAGGCCAAGCCAAATTTTTTAGCCAAATCTGCAGCTTGATTCAGCTTGTCGCCCAGGGCAAGTAGATCTGATCAGGTACACCACCTTCTCTTCTTTTTTTTAACTTTTACTTTTAAATATTATATATTAAATATTGAAAATATAAAATATAAAATATAAAATAATAAAAGTTGTAATAATAAAATTATGAAAGTGAAAATTTAAATGAAGATGTATATTAATTAAATGTATTTACAAAAAAAAAATGAATTAAAATTGTTTCGAATACCCCCAACAAGATTCCATGATTAAGTTCGAAAACAGGACGGCATTCTTACTCGGCCCGATAACATTTCATGACCTATAATTTGATTTTAGCCAAGGATGGACCTTGCTGGGCTTGGCAGATTTAATCATGAAATCATATGAATCATGCATCCCGTTTATATAAATCAAAATTTCATGTTATCCTGTTATCAAATTTAAGAATAAGTTTAAGTGCATAAATTTTGTGTACAAACTCCATTCAAATTATTTAAAAGTTGGGTATGATATGAAAATCTGAGTTAGACCCCACTTTTTAATAATGTAGATGGAGTTTGTGTTTAAATTTGTGTAAAAAATTTGTGTTTGGAATCATCTTGACTGGGCTTGGCAAAGGCTTGGGCTGGGAATGGACTACGTTCTGTTTTTTTTTTCTTCTTTTTTTTTTTTTTTGTGTGAAAGTATGGACTACGCTTATCAAGTTTTATTTATTTAATTTTAACAAAAAAAAAGTTAATTAAAATCCACCCCGCTGGAAGGTTCCGCCCCTGCTTGCAATTCCCGGATTCTCTTGCCTATATGGTGTTTTGATTTTATGGTTTGCAGGCAACTTGATGGCCTGAACGTACAAAGTGACAAGTGCTTCTGGCTACCAAAAAAGGTGCCAGATCATATTCGCGAAGAGAATCAAGCAAAGCTCTCATGCAACAACTTTCATTATGTGAAGAAGAAATTGCAGAAGAAGAAGCATCAGGGCGTGGAACGTGTTAATTTTCTATTTCATTTTTATTGGCTCGGACGGGCCGTGTAAACTATTTAGCAAACGCCCAGATAAAGGCAGGTGCTTTAAATATATTATATACCCAGTTCTTTTTCTTTTATTTTAGTGTTGTTTGTTCTTACATATTTTCGGAATTGATTTTGTAAGGACCCACTTCTGGCAGGCATTCCGTTGAAAAGAGGCATTTTCACTGTTATGAACAAAGATTTTTCTTTAATAATGGTTTGAGCTGGATAGCCTTTTTGTCCTTATTTATTTATAAAGATTGGACATCCTTAGATGCTAAACTATTGACTATGGTAGATGTTTTTCTTTTTGGAGGGGTAGTTGATGCCGTGACGGCGTGACCCAGCCCATGAGTAGTCTACATGGAACAAGTGAATGAAAACACACGCACATATTTTTCAAAGCTGACCTCCTAGCTTTGGTTAGGTTTGGAATTTGGGAAAAGGCGAGGACAAAATATTGAAAGAAAATGTAAAACAACAATGTTAAAACTAATAATAATAAGAACAACTTAAGTGTTATATAAATTAAGAAAACTCAAAATATTTCATATATTTTCATTCTTCTAGAACTTTTTCAATTCCCAACGTAGCTTCTACCTATCCGTACTAGTAAGAAATATCAAGTACGATTCAACTATCCTATCAAAGGGATTCGGTTACTATGAAATTAATTTCATGATAAGTTAGACAATGATCTAATACAATACTGACACACAAAAAAATAATATCCCGACCTGCATGTCAATATTGTATTAATTTATTATTTAACTTACCATGAAATTATCTTCACAGTAACCATTAACCGGATCCCTATCAAAGCCACACTATGCATACCAAGCTAAAAGCTAATATTAGTACAAACAGTCTACAGTACAATACTTTACGTATCAAATTGAATAATTCCATAAAGACACGTCAGCTCCAAATTCCATATCATCTACATTATAGCCATCTCCCACACATTGGGGCGGCGGTAGCATCATCCCTTCCGCCATACTCGCAAGCAACCCCGGCATCCCAAAAACCGCCTCGTCGTCCATGTAATACCCATTTTCCGGCAATGCCGCTGTCCTTTCCTCCACAACATCACCGCTGGGAGGCAGCCTAAAAGCCTCCGCCGCCTCTGCAGCCGCCTTCTGAATGTCCTTGGCATCAGGGGATGCCGGAATTGGCAACCTCCACGCCGAGTCCGCAAAATTAAGACAAGCAGACCGGCCCCTAAGCGCAATAGCCGCTACGTCATGAGCTCTAGCTGCCATTTCAGCTGTCGGAAAAGTCCCGAGCCAAATCCTTGATTTCTTGTTTGGCTCTCTGACCTCGCACACCCACTTGCCGGAATTCCTTCGCCTCACCCCCCGATACACCGGATGCCGAGTTTCGTGAAATTTCTTTCTTCCCGCGCGTTTCTTTGGATGACTAGAAGCTAACATCACTTCCTCATCGGAAAAATTGGCCGGGCGGCCACTTCCGGTACCTTCCGAGGATTCTGGAAATTCAGGGGACCATGAAAAAATTAGTGGGTCCGAGTAATGAGAGAAAATTTCCATAAATGTTGAGTGACTTGTAAATAGACTGAAGTAGTAGTAGTGAGAGTTGGAGTCGAGTGACCAGAAAATAGGCTGAAATAGTAGATAATTAGAAAGAGTCGAGTGAGCAGTAAATAGACTGAAGTAGTAGATAATTAGAAAGAGAATAATATTAGTATATTTAAGTAGGATGATTTTGAGTGGTCGGTGAGTCTGCGTTTGGGACGCGAACACGGAATTGTGTGGTTAGGAAACTGCAGGCTGTGCGGGGTCGGGGGTGGTGGGTAAGAATAATTCTTCTAAAAGAAGAAAGAAAGAAATAAACAATTATCAAGCTGTTTTTGGGGACAGCTTCTTCGCTTACTTTAGTCTAACACGTGTGATATTCTTTGGTGATGTGGCGTTTGACTTCGTATCCATTTTAGTCTTTTTGAGTGATAAGTTCAACTAATGAAATCAAGTCAGGTCAAAATCATTTTAGGAGATAATTTAGTTTTAACTGTTTCTTTGTAATAACTTACCTGTCAGAGCTAATGGCCACTAACTAACCAATTCACGCAAATTAAAAAATCTGTATATATATTAATTTATTAACAACGTTGTAAAAAATTATTTATTTTTATAACAGATCTCAGCCGTCTAAGTTAAGATTTGACGGTTTAAATGACATTCATCTGTAATATAATTTTCAGATATCCGCAGTATTATACGGCAGACGAAGTTAAATGTCCAAAATAACTCCAACATGCATTTAATATACTCACCGTTCGCGATATTAAACTGCAGATAGTGAATAGTATGCTTTAATCTAGAAAACGACGACATTTTGAAATTTCATTGTCCGCAGTATAATACTGTGGACCGGATAACTAAAAAAATTCACCGTTCGCAGTATTACACTGTGGACTAGGTCTACCTTAAGGAAGTGTAAGAGATTTGGGTGAAGAATTTTTGAAGAATCTCTATAAAAAACAGTAACATCGTTTTCATAACGATATTGCTACGTTTTTACAAAGATTCTTCAATAATTTTTTTACCTAAATTTCTTACATCCTCTTGAAGGTGGACCTCGTCCGCTCTTTAATACTATGGACAATAATTTTTTTTAATTACTTAGATCGGTATTGTCAAAATAATGAACAATATTTACCCAGTTTGCTACTGTCAAAACAATTAACAAATAAGCAATAAACAATGATCAATAACTGGAATGAAGAACATAAACAACATTAATGCCCATAAACCATATATATTTCTTTTCTTTAAGAGAGTTTCGAGTATTGGATAGAAGTAAACAATAAACCATCTTATTTATAGTGAACTGGATTACTCAGATTCAAAGAGTCGAAACTTTTTTCTCGCCATTAATGGAAAACAATTGCCACCCCAACGCAATTGCTTGAAATTCTTAAAAATTGACTACAAAAAAAAAAAAAAAAAAAAACCCAGCGTTCGCAGTATTAAACTACGGAATGAGAGAAAACGAGAATTCATATGGCCGTTCTTAAAAAGACGCCATGCAAAATTTAAAATTTTAAAAGCTTAGCTTCCACAATCTCTAAATGATGTCATTTTGGACGCTGTAGTTTGATTTTTTTCGTCCGCAGTATTAAATTACGGATGAAGGGGAAACATATATAGCCTCCGTGAATCGTTTTTTACGCTGTCGTTTGGTTTTTTTCATCCACAATATTAAACTGCGGATAAAGAGGAGACATATATAGGGGAGTCCTTGACGTTATTTTTTATGAATTCGTTTCAGTTTCCACGTTCGTAGTATTAAGCTGCAGACGAAGAATTATAAGACTACAAATTTTCTTTGTCTTGCGTATTCTCATTTTAGATTCATGTTACTTGCCTAGATCACATGAATCAGTATGAAGAAGTCTTCGCAAGAAGGAAAAAAAAAATTAATAGTCTTAAGTCGAACAACTTAAATCGTTACTGTAAAAATGAGATAAAATCACAGTTTTATAATTAAGGCTATAAATTTTCTATTTCTCCTGCGTATCCTCGTTGTAGATTCATATTATCTGCAAGAAGAAATAAAAATCTAATAACCATAATTATAACTATCCAAATCGCTACTGTGAAAAAGTGATGAGATCCAAAATGATTCATATAAATAAAGACGAATGTAATTATATAATTAAACTAGTGTTCGCAGTTTAATATTGCGGATGCTGAATTTTTTTAGTTACCCTGTCCGCAGTATACGGTGAAATTTCAAAACATCATTGTTTACTCAAGTAAGGCCTAGTATTTACCGTCCGCAGTTTAATACTGCAGATGATGAGTGTATTAACTGCATGTTGGAGTTATTTTGGACATTTAATCTTGTCTGCAATATAATACAGCGAACGAGGGCCATTTAAACATTCAGATCTCAGCCTAGACGATTGATGTCTGTTGTAAAGATAAATGTCTTTTTACAATATTGTCAATGGATTAGTTCTTATATGTGTGTGTGCGCGTGCTACAGAGTGTGTGTTACAGAGTGATGGAATATTAAATTATACACTTTTTTTTAACACATTATATGCTAGGTACATATATTGATATAATTATATTTATTTACCTTTTAATTTAGTAATGATGAAATGATAATTAAATAGAATAAGACAATTAAGGATATTCATATACTATGTTCTCTAACAATATGATTAATTTTAAAAATACAATAATTGACTTTAAAAAGTTTAAAACTCATATGAAACAATGAATTTTTTTCATTTCGACTATATATATGTATGTGTTATATATAGAATTAAAATATATCATACACAAATATAACTAGGAATTTAATTTTAAATATGTTTATTTTTGTATTATATATTAATTTATATAAATAAATAAAATTTTAATTAAATAATTATTAACCGGGTCGAATTTAAACGAGTCGACTGGGCTCGAGTTGGGCCTAAACGTGTCGGATTCGAGTTGAATACCACACTGTTTAAACTCGGCTTGTTTAACTAAAGGGATTAAAAGTCTTGTTCGAACTCCATTTGATTCATTAAAAAGGTCAAGTAGAGCTCAAATCATACTTAATCGAGTCAAACTAAGCTGGGCTCGTGAGTAGCTCCATTCGTTTATAACCTCAATTTGAGTTCTACACATATTAAGGAGGTAACTAACATATGAATCTAATAATTTTATTTACTTTTTAATAACAAAACTCAAGATATTTAAAATACTAAAATCTACTTCCACTTAAAGGGCCAAAATGAACTTTTTCCATAGATATCAATATCATATCTTGCTTTTTATATTTTATTTTGTAAGGCTACATGTACTAATTAAGAGCTTGTTTGGTGAATCGCGAAGCAGTGCTATGGAGCAAAACACTTTTAAATCGAAAAGGAAAATGTTTGGTTATGTTGTGAAAGTGTTTTCAATGAGTAGAAATAGTGACTAAAAAAACTTTTTGAAAAGGTAAAAAATTAATATTTTTGGCAAAAGTATTTTTGACCAAAACATAATTTATAAATTATTTTTAAAAAGTTAAAAATTCATACAATACATTATTAAAAAATTAAAAGCTACACGTTCTCCATAACTATATCTTTTACCCGCTTATTGTGCACTACATTGTCATTCATTGTCTACCCGTTTAGGTACCTCCTGCGATCCATAACATTTAATTTAATACTACAAGTTCTCAATCTCTCTTATAATACTTAGAAGTTTTGAATTTATTTTTTATGGTAGAAGACTTATTCGAATTTAGTTATACTGAAGTTGTCACGTAACTTTCTGTAACATTGATTATAGTAAAAATTATATTTTTACTCTTATATTAAATTTGTGGGTTAACACAAATGTAATATTTTTTTATAATAAATACGATAAAAAGTTAGATCCAACCCTTCATTTCAAAATTATATAATATAATTTGACTTTACCGGTTAAACAATTGTATATTAAATTTTGAATTAATGTGAATTTATTTAATTTTAATTGATACAATTATTATGATTGTATAATATACAATAAAAATTATTAATTATAAAATTTATTTTATTATAATTTTTTATAAGCTATATTAGTCTTAAAATTTAATATATGACCGTTAGACTTTAAAAATTAAATTAAATTTTTTATTTTAAAACAGAAGTAATAATATTTTTAAAATAAGAAACTCTCATCAAGTAAATGAAAAAATGGGATAATATTATAGTAATCTAGATTCTAGATTCTTAAAAAAGGAAGCTGTAAAACCAAAAGCAGCTTTTTGACGTGACGGCATTCAATAGGACCCGATTTCCCACACGGGTTGACAGTTAATAACCAACTACAAAGAAGATTGGCGCGTGGACCACGAGCTTATTTTCTTTTAAATTGAAAATCGTCGTGGGCTCCGAGGTACAAAGTGTCCAATCCGTTTGTTTTCCGTTTTGTCAGTTGTTTATTAACCTTTTGTACGGATCCTATTTACTCCCTCGTATCAAGATTAAATGTCGTTTAAGAGTTAAACACATTTATTAAAAAATAATATAAAATATCTTTTGTATTCTAAATTAATTATTTCTCTCTTCACAATTGTCTCTTCTCATTTTCTGTTAATTATCTCTATTTTTTCTCTATTATTACATTCCCTTTAATGTTTCTTCCTCATTTCCCAATGTAAATCAAATTTTTGAGTTTTAACTTCAGCAAAAATAAGTGTTGTAATTGGAGCCAACCTGAAAAGCCAAAACTGTAATTGATTGGAGCCAAAACTAAAAACTTTAATTTTGCAATGGAGCCAAAACTGAAATTTTTACGGCTTCCAGTAAATAACATTTTCTAATGGAGTAAAATTTAAAATTTTGCAATGGAGCCAAAATAATTTTTCATAGCCTGTAATGTCTATATATTGATATGAAACTAAGCAATTGTCATTTTACATCCATTCATGGTTTTCAATATAAACAATGAGAGACAATTGTCATTTGACTACAAAATTGGAGATGCTTCTTCAGATGATGTATTGGATTTAAATATGTTTCCAAATGAAGACAGTCACCATTTGAAGATCCAGGTACTACTTTTTCATTTTGTGTGCACATTAATTCATTATCTGTAATCAAAATGTTTCAAAAATGCAGAAAATATTGAGTTATCTCAAGAAGAAGAAAGAGTAAGAAAATCAAAGAAAAACCTATCAAATGAAAAAAGATGGGCAATTTACAATGCTTTATTGGAAAGAAGTGTCAATAGGAAGTAGAAAAAAAGTACAACCACAGAGGTTGCTGCTTTACTCTTGGTACCTATACGCACTGTTCAGAGGATTTGAAAACGAGCTAAAGACAATCCTAATGGTCAAGACGTTGATGTCTCCAATAAGAGAAAAGACAATTGAGGTCAAAAAAAAGTTCAAATTGACCTTAGTCGAGTTCCTGATATTCCCTTACATCGACGAACAACTTTGATGTCATTTGTCGAAGCTTTGGGGGTAATATGCAGCGAGGTCTCCTTCGACGTCACTTTAATGCCATTAAACCACATCTAAAGGAAGAACATATAAGAACTCGGTTGAAATTTTGCATCTCTATGCTAGACCGAAATAGTTTGCCTCATGAACCAAAATTTGTTGATATGTACAATATTTTGCATATCGATGAGAAATGGTTCTACATGACCAAAAAGATTGAAACTTATTATCTACATCCCATGGAAGAAGATCCTTTGCGAACATATCAAAGTAAGAGAACTACATTCGAAAAGTTATGTTTTTGGCTGCAATGGCTTGTCCAAGATTTGACGATGAAGGAAAGGAAGTATTTTTTGGAAAAATAGGAATTTTTCCCTTTGTTATTATGCAAGCAACCAAGAGAAGAAGTAGAAATAGAGAAGTTGAGACTTTGGAGATAAAACCAATTACCTCAGTTAAGAGAGAGAACATAAAATCTTTTTTGATTGAGAAAATTATACCAAAGATTCATTTCATGAAATGTGACCAGGAGAGGATTCAAGAAAAACCATTTTCATTCAACAAGAAAATGCAAGGACACATGTTCATCCAAAGGATAAGAATTTGAAGTAGCAGCTTCAGAAAATGGTTTTGACATTCAATTGTTGTGTCAACCGGTGAACTCTCCATATTTGAATATCCTGGATCTTGGTTTTTTCAATGCCATTCAATCGTTGCAATATAAGTTGTGTCCAAAAACTATTGAAGAGCTTATTCATGCTGTTGAGAAGTCCTTTGATGAATATTGTCCGAGAAAGGTGAACCGTATTTTTTTGACTCTACAATTGTGCATGCAAGAAATCATGAAAATTGGAGGATCCAACAAGTATAAGATCCTACACTTGAAGAAAGGCGTATTGGAAAGAGAAGGTCGTCTCCTTACACAAATAACTTGTGATCCTACTTTAGTGCAAAATGTTATGAACTCAGTAGCATCTTAGCAATTCTTTTCATTATAAAAAATCAACGATAAGCTTCATCTTCAGTTTAATCTAGTGACAAAAGTGGCGACCAACAACTTCTTTAACAAAATACAATTTTCACATCAATGGAACCAATGACAAAAGTGAAAAAAAAAATCATCTTTTAAATGGAACATATCCCATAATAATTCCCTAACAATCAAGATGACAAAACAATTATTCTAGAGTTTTTTCTCTCCACCTACAAATCTAAAAATACTTGGGTACAATGATTTTCAGCATTTTCAGTATTCCTTGTTGGCATGAAGTTCTCCCTCATCATAATAAAACTTGTTCAAATCAAAGTCACATTCGGAACTTGCTGTAGAATTTGGTGGAGCATTTTCTTGCTTCCCAACTTGTGGAGTGTAGAGTTAGAAGTGGGATGGAGAGGTTTTTGGTTGTCCATTTTTTTATGTGGTTATGAAAAGTTCTACAACAAAGTATTTAAATGAATAAAAAAGGTAATGGTCAAAGATGAAGGCAATTAATGGGTTATTGGAACTTTGGTTGTATATGTGGTAAAATGGTTCATGGAATTACATTTACTAAGCAAATTAAATAGAGGGGTAAATTAGAAAAACAATAGTGCAATATTGCATATAAATTCCAAAACGACACTTATATCGAATAAAATTAAACTCCTTAAAACGTCTTTTATTTAGGATAAGAGGGAGTAGTTGACAAGCTGAACAAATCTAATTAGAATTCTAGTAACTCAGTGGCGAATTCTATAATAGACTAATTAAATATACAAAAAACTAACATAAAATAAAATAATATTTAATAATATTAAATTAGTAAAAATAATCAAATTTTACTCATTATTTTTACAAACATAACATATAGTCAATGATACATACTTAAAATGTGGTCATTTCTTTCTCCAAGGGATGGATTGAATAAACAAATTAAACATAATATGTAGAATGTCATACTCATTTTATTTTGTCACTACTTGCTTCATTCTGGTCCAAATATAGAGAGGACAACCAAACGTTACCTAAATTTTACTATTTTTTTTTTGGAAAAAGATATTACTTTATTCATTGTTAATTACAAAAGTATTATTAAATTTTAAAAATTAATTTAAAATATTTAAAATTCAAAATTTTGATATAATTCACTAGTAATTACGAAACAATAAATTTTTGATTAATACTTTTTAAATAGTTTACATTATTCATTATTATATTGATAAAAAATTAAATAAATTTATATTAATTTTAAAATATTTTTAATTAACTTTAATTTAAAAAAGATAATAATTGTCTTATATTTGGTAACAGATGCAATATATGAGACATCCCTGAATTCGAGCCTATACATTCAATTTGAGGCGTCAAAATACAAAACAATAAACATAAATTTAATTTCAAGTTATAATTATTACAATATCGTGTACAGTATAAACAATACACATACACGTACACTAAATCTTTACTACAATTATTGACACATTATTTTACAACTTAATGAGGACTGCTACAATGAGTAAATAAGACCATCACTCTAATCTTATACTTTCCTTGCTAGCCCCAACTATAATTTTATTTCTTAAAAAAAATTAAAAAGATAAAATGGTGAGTTCTAATAACTCAGTAAAGAATATCATGACTAGGATAACAGAAAATAAATTATCTTTTAGCCTTGAACAATAATAAAATAAGAGACTTAGAAAATATTAGATATCACGAGTCTTTAACAAATAATTGCAGTGGAATGGGCAATCAATTAAGAGTGTCAACTAGACAGTAATGTCTAATATTATTTTCAATTTAAAATTCATCATCAAGATTATCATTTTAATATCAATGATCATAATTATGCCAAACAACAATTATTCTTTGCACCTAAACAAAAGAGAACTTTCATCACGTGTGTAAGACCCCGAATTTTATGAAATATAAAATTTAATTTTTTCTTCATATATATTTTTTCATGAAACAGTAAGTGGTTAAATTGACAAAATTGAAAGTTAAGGATGTTATGTGCAATATTCGTTTTGTCGGACAATATTCGTTTTGTCGGGGAATATTTGGGTCGTACGACGGCGCCGAAATAACTAATTATTGGTGGACCCCACAACGGAATATTTGTCGGATATATAAAACGACAGAAGTAACATTTTTAAATAAAAATAGTCAACGGTGTTAACTGTTAAAATACCGGTGATAAAAAAAATAGTAGCATACGGTAATTTATGGTATTTTTCTGTAGCACACGGTATTGCACAGTGTCTCACATTATTGGTCTGATAATTGACACCGTAACTGTTACGCATCATTGTATCGATAATTGTCACTGCATAATATTTTATATTATTAATTCAATAATTGTTGTTACACAGTATTTTGCATTATTGATTTAATAATTGTCATTACACTATATTTTATATCATTGAGTCAATAATTGTTGCTGCACTGTTTTTAAAATTATTGAACCTAATAATTGTCACGGTTGCAAATACACTGTAATTTATATTATTAAATTAATAATAATCTGTAACGTGTTTATTACATTATTGTTGAATTATTGTTGTAACATTATTTTATTTTATATGTTGGACCCACGGGAAGAATAAATATAAATATAAAAATAAAATAAAATAAAAAAAATGTTACTATTTGAAATAGTAACGTGAATAGTGACGTGAATAGTAACGTGAATAGTGACGTGAATAGTACGTGAATAGTAAGAAACATGTGGGACCCATCGTGGGGCCCACATGAAATGTGAGAAATGTGATTTTGGTTGCTGAGAGTTGGCGGAGGCTGCGCAGCAGCCTTTGCTGAAAAATTTTCTTCTCACCTACCACGCATAGTAACTTCTTTTCTCCTATAAATAGCTTGTTCAGCTGAATAGAAAAATCACACCTAAAACATAAAATTTTTCTATAAGAATTTTATGAGTTTTCTCTGATAATAGTAAGGCTATTTTGAGAGTTTGAAAGCCAAAAGGAGTGCAGGAATTTTTCAAGTAAGTCTTTTATTAAAGAGTAGTTATTTCATAAATTCCTATTTTCACGGTATTCACAAATCTTCCTTTAAAAGACTTTTTTTGGAAGACTTTATTTTGAAAAATTATATATTTTTATATACTGTGAATAGTAACGCCGTGAATGAATAGTAACCTCGGAATGAATAGTAACCTCGGGATGAATAGTAACTCCGGGATGAATAGTAACCCGCGAGTGAACAGTAACCCCTGAATAGTAACTTCGAGAATAGTAATTTAATTTTAAGTTTTTATTATTTTGTTATTATATTATACTATTTGATCAAATCACTTTTAACAAATTTATAATATACGAGTTAGTACGCACCATGAATTTTTATATGTGATATTTACTGATTATATTAAAAATATATAGGTTGATCAACCTCATTTAAATCAATATCCAGTCACGTGTTAAGGTAAGAAATGTCATTTTTTTTACACTCTTGAACTTGCTACGGTAAGGGATATTATTTTCTTTCATACACCTAAATCGAAACTTATTATGGAACTATTGCTTCTATAATTCCTGAAAATATTATATGTTCCATAATAGTTGAACTTCATTATTTCAACTGAACCTTCCTATTTTCTGAACCTTTCTGTTGAACTATAATCGTTATTCTGAACTGTTGGTTGGTATGATTATGACCAAAGGCTGAATCTGGTATAATCATGACCGTTGGTGCTTTATTGAATATCTTTGGCCCGTAGTGCAAAGATGAACTGTTGATTGGTATGATTATTACCAAAGGCTGAATCTGGTATAATCATGACCGTTGGTGTTATATTAAATGTCTTTGGCCCGTAATGCATAGATGAACTGTTGATTTGCATGATTATGACCAGGAACTGTGAATTTGTATTATCTTGACTAATGGTATTTCAGATGATAAAAGTTGATGATGTTTTTACGAAAAAGAGAAGCGCGTGGACATTATAGTCTACATTATTCTTCTAATAGATTGCTCATTCCGCCGCTATTATTGATCTGAACATTGTTCAAGAATTTAACTACAGTTTTTGACATACACCTTGTATTCTGTTGTATTCTATCAAAAACTCACCTGTTGAAGGCTAATGATAATTTATTCGTCATTATCTTAGTCATGATATTTCTTACTGGGCTATTTGAGCTCACCCTTTTGTTCCATTATTTTTCAACAGGATATGAGAACGTAGCTGGGTCTAGCCGGGGAATGGAGTGGAGTCCGAGGGATATATATTATAGTCTTCACGTGTTGTAAAATAGTGTGACAATAATAGTGAAGACTTAGTTGTGTATTATTATACACGGTATTGTTGTACGTTGTGCTTTGTTGTAGTCTTTTGACGACTCAAGTTTGGGCTGTGTGGGCCTAGATTTGGGGGCGTCACAACGTGTTTTTGCCATATAGGCTAAAAACATCCAACAACCATATTGTCTTTGCACTCAGACTAAAGAGATTCACCACAACATGAGTTTTGATGGTTAGTACAAACGACAAAGAATAAATAAAAATAATAAAAAAATAGAGAAATTTGTAATTTATTTATGTTCAAGGAATAATTTAATTTGTCAATAATCCAATAATGTCCAAACTATTAATACGATGTAAAGAACATCAGAATGTGTTCAAGTCTTAGGTTCACAAGATGGAAGTTTAATGATAAGGTTCACGGTACAAGAAATACATATTTAACAATCTAAAATGTACACGGTTCAAATAAAAAAGTTCAAGTCAAAATGTTCATAGTCCAAATGTAAAGTTCAAAGTCCAAATGTAAAGTTCAAAGTCCAAAATGTCACAGTTCATCAAAAGTTCAGAGTTCAAATATAATAGTTATAATTCAATAGGAATGTTCAGGTCAAAAGATATTAGATGAAGCATAAACTATTAAGAAAATTTAACGAATTATTATTTCAGGAATTTTCACCGTTTAATATTATGAGAGGCACAAATAAGATATTTTATTACCGTAATAAGTTTAAATATTAAGAAATGAAATAAGATGATATTCCTTACCTTGTCACGTGACTAGATTATCCTTGTTATGTAATTGATCAACTTATGTGTGTGTGTGTGTGTGTGTGTGTGTGTGTGTGTGTATAACTTGGTTTAAGGGCATACCCCCTTAAAGAATATACCAAGCATACTCCTTTTAGCGACGAACGGGACGCCGGTTTGATTCGTTGCCATAGGTTCGTCCGTCACTATATGTTGTCCGTCGCTAAAAGCTATAGCGACGGAAGAACCTATGACGACGGACTAAACTGTCATCCCGTCCGTTGCTAAAAGGGATATGCCCTTGAACCTCTCTCTCTCTCTCTCTCTCTCTCTCTCTCTCTATATATATATATATATATATATATATATATAAGATTTAATTAGTAATTACCCTGTATAAGTTCTATGATATACGCTAACTCGTATCTTATAACATCGTTAAAAGTGTATTGATAGTATGGATTTGTATAATGTATATAATGGAGTAAAATAAACTTTCAAAATAATTTTGAAAGACAAGAATAACATTTCAAAACAATCTTTCAGATAAAACTTTTCAAATTAATCTTCTCAAGTAATAGTTTTCTAAAAAAGGAGTTATAAATACCGTGTAATGTGTGTGAGTGTTTATACAACTATACTTTAGAGAAAGACTCACTTGAGCAATTCTTGCATTATTACTGATGTTACTAACACTCATTACTTCCTTAACACATTCAAAAAAGCACTTATATTAAAAAATATTTAGATAATGAAAAGACAATTAGTAAAAAAGTTATGCCAACTTCTTATGTTAAACATATTTTTTATAGCCAAAACTTAACGAACATCTATCACATGTATAAACCTTTCACTTTATAAGTGTCAAAAATTATATGGTAAGTTTAAAATCTATCACACATCAACTTTAACACAATTTTCACATTTTAATATTATCTTTGATTTACCACATTATCGTAACATAACTTTCACATTTCAAGATTACCTTCTACTTTATTATTCATAATTATTATTATATCTGTCAATCTTCTACATGATTTACGTAATGTATTAATTTTATAGATATTTATGTATGCAGTGCTCTTTACTTAACGTATTAACGGGTCTCTCTAACTTTTCAGTACCCATGACATTTAATTGCGTAACTTTTCATTATTATTCTTTCTACTGTGATAATTATTAATTCAATACTATGGAATACTGTATTGACTTTGTGCGTCATTATTTCTTTATTGTGAGGTATTTTAACAATTAAAGGTAACAGTTTTGTCGATAATTTTTAATAAGGTTATTTTATTATTTTCTATATCTAATAATTATTTTGTTGTGGGATTTACTAATAACGGGTTGTTATGGAGCCGTCGTATGGTACCGAATATTTTTGGCATTTTTGCCGACATTTTTTATTTTTTATAATTTGCACGTATCATCTTAACTTCAACTTTTTTTTTATATTAATTTAATACTTTATTATTTAGAATAATATATATAAAAAATTTGAATTTTATTAATAAAATGTTGATGTCTTACAATATATACTCCATACAATTAAGTTAGCGCACCACTATCAATCAAGGTGTCCGGATAAAAGATTTTGAGGAGCAGGAGATATTCCGTGTTAATTGAGTTGGTATCCAGCCAAAAAAAAGAGAAGCTCATATTGGTTGGAAGTAATGTGTACACTAGGTACAATTATTATGAACGAAAATGACTTGTCCTAGGAACGTACATATACATTCAATTTGGACCCAGCGGCTTCTTTATTGGGAGGTAGACTGTCTTGTTAAGCTATTCACTGGGTGGGTGGCCTTCCAGTCTCTGTCTATTTGTGCATTATAAGAGATACTATTGGAGAATTAAATGTACATTTATAGTATATGCACCCGTCTTTTCATTATAAGTGAGATACTGTTAGAGAATTGAATTTGGGTACATACATGCAACCGTCTTTTCTTTTTTTTGAGAAATTTTATTATACATAATAATTTATATAATAATATTTTGTAAGATAATAAATCTTATAAAATAATTAATATATAAAATTTATTATTTTATAAAAAATTATTATATAAATCATTATGTATAACAAAATCTTTTTTTGGGGGTGATTTTGATAATTTATTTGTCTTATATATAAATTATTTTTTTCTGAAGATTTGACAGACATTGGCAAATTCAAAGAATCTGAGACTCGGGGGACGCTTCGGTGTGAAAACTTTAAATTAAATGATCAGGTCAATTTTATAATTAATGCTGAAGTGCACACACATATACATGAACAAAGATCTACATTTTTAATTCGCTGTAATAAATAGACCGTTAAATAGTTAGGATGGATTATATTTAGGATAATTTTACATATATTACAGTTAAATATTATATATTTTTTAATAATTAAAAAATAAAATTTAACACAATTTTTTATGTTAAATTTTATTTTTTGATAATTGAGATTGAAATATTGTGCACAAAAAATTATTCTTATATTTATAACTATTTGGTAGTAGATGATAGCTATAATTACCATTATTTATGCATCATGTTCGTATAATATATATATATATATATATATATATATATATATATATATATATATATATATATTACTTCCCCTATTTTAATTTATTAATTGTTATAACATAAAACACACGTATTAAGAATATTATTATTTCATAATTAATATAAATTTTAATTTTTATATTTGTCCCTTTATGTTTTATTAAAAAAACGTTATATACGAGAGAAAAAAGGTAATAGTATTATTTTTTTGAGAATAAATATTATTAAAAAGATGAAAGAAATTCGGAATATCATAAGAATGTAAATAATTTTTTATCCTAAATAAGAGAAAACGAATAATATATTGAAACAAAAAAAATCCTAAAACGAGAAATATATTAGAATGGAGGGAGTAGTTCCTTTGACACAAATGTTGTCTATATAATTATCTAATATAAAATATTTTTTTTATAAAATTTACAAGACTTAAATGAAAGATATAAAAACATTAATTTAAAAAAATGTATATTTTAATATAATTAAACTTGTGAAGATAAAAAGAAAAATATAATCAGATATTTATATTGTCGGCATCAGTGATCACTATAACCCTATTTTTTTTATAGGACTACTGCGACAAGACATATCTTCACTATAAATTTTAAAAATCGTAGTCATAAATCTCGACACAGAGAAATAAAAAATTTTAGTTATAGAAAATCTCATGTCCCGAATTCTCTGTCCTCCTCGATGTACACATTTTCTACATTTATATCATAAAATAGAAGAAAAAAGTTGACATTTATTTTAATATAAATGAAATAGTGAAGGCTTTACCCTTTTACCCTTTGCCCTTTTACTCTTTTACTTTCTTTAGAGTATATTTTATTCTTATTAAGGCAACAAACTATAGCGACGATCGGCACATAAAAGTAGCTAAAGGCACCTATAACGACGGTCACGCCTCAGCCGTAGGCCAAGAACTGCAAAGGTACCTAGTTATAGGTTCATTTAGTGACCGTAGCTATAGGTCCATTTTATATCTACAGTGTATAAGGCTTTTTTCTTAGGCGCACAATCTCTCCATACTGTTCCCAAATCTCAAAAATTCCCTTTCTTCTTCTCTGGTCTGCTCCTCATCCGACCTCCTTCAGCCCCTCCTCTTTCTGCTCCACTGTGTCCTCTAGCAGAAGCTGGTGGTCGGGTCGACTCCAGCCGCTGAGCTGACCGTCGAGGAGCGTAACCTCCTCACTGTCGCCTACAAAAGCGTCATCGCTCGCTCCGACCCGCCTGTCGAATCTTGTGAGCAGAAGGAGGAGTCTCGGAAGAACGACGATCACGTAGTGCTAGTGAAGGACTATAGTTCTAAAGTTGAAGCCGAGCTTTCTGAGGTTTGTGCTGGTATTCTGAAGCTGTTGGAGTCGAATCTGGTGCCTTCGGCTTCCCCGAGTGAGTCGAAGGTGTTTCATTTGAAGATGAAGGGGGATTATAAGAGGTATATGGCGGAGTTTAAAGTTGGTGATGGGCGGAAGGACCAAGTAGGCTGCTGAGGATACTATGAATTCCAATGAGGCTGCTCTGGTACTTTATAGTTTTAAATTTTTAGGGCCTTTATGATTTTGTGTTGAAAAAGGTTAAATTCAGCTCAGATTTATATATGTATATATTATGTGTTGTAATTTATTTGCTTATTTGCTTATCTAAAGTCGTCTTCCTCTTCCTTGTCCCCCACTGTGTCTCAATCTATCTCTCTTCCCCTGAAGATGTGTTATCGTCATCAATGGGCTTTGTCTCATTATGTGCATCAGTTAGCTGTTTGCTACTTTGTGGGATAAATCTAGCTAGGCTTACATGAATTTTATATTGGGATCATTACAGTTCTATGATGCATACCCAACTAAGTGTGCGTCTTCACTAATATTCTAAAATTTGATGTTTCGCTATTGTTACATCCTCTGCGATACTGGAAAAATAATCTTGCGTGCTCGTTTATTCGAGCACACATAATTACTGATGGAATGATGGTAAGCGTTGCTCTGAATCCTATCTGATTATACTTTTCATAGGATTTGATGATTAATATTACAGAGTGATTGTTCTTTGAGCAAATGGTCATTTCCTCCGTTGCAGCTTTCATTCTCTTAAATTGATATTATGGGTTGCTATCTATTTAAAATTTTTAAATACAGTCAGTCCTCTTTGATGTAGCATAATTCCCATACATACACTGCTGTTACATTTGCTTTTGCGTTCTTCCAAATTTATCCCCAATCAAACAGTAAATTAGAAAGAGGTGCAGTGCCCAAATCAATAGGCATAATGACAAGAAGTAAAATTACAACATTTTTAACAGCAATCATATCAGATATAATTCGCATACATAAATCTCAGTACTGAAGAAAACACAAGCAAATATAATTACAACTTTAATGTACTACTTATAATCAAGATTTGATTCAAATTTAAACTGAAACTAAAAACACACTGCTACATGTCCGAAGTGTCACACGCCACAAGCCCGAAGGCTTGCAAGACAACAATATTAATAGCGCAGTCCAAACGAAAACACAATAATGAAATCGAACTGTCTTTCATTATCAAAATTACACTAAGGTTCAATAACTAAAAACTGAAAGCATAAATTTGGAGACACAATTCCCTTGTACAAAAGTCTTATCAAATTCAAAATACTAATAACCGTCATAACTAAAAGAACTTCAGCCCTCCCCAAAAGTATCCACAATGCTTGGTTCTTAATAAGGTATCCTGTAAAAATTAATGTAAGGGTGAACGGTAAAATCCAGCAAGTAACAATCTTTACTATTTAGGTGGATTAAGTACAGTTTGCAAAACTTTTTTCGAAATAATTTTTTGTTCAATAACAATAGTAAACATACTTGTTGAAAATAAACTTTTCTTGTTCGATAATAATAGTCGATATATACATTCAAAACCAAAATCAATAATTATAAAACACAATTCAAAAACGATTTCAATAAACATTTTCGATATGTTCAATATATTACATGTATCTTTTAATCCACAGCCCCAACGACTAAGGTTACAGTAGCCCTGTAACACGACCTTTATGTTCGATAATGTCAATGATACGTCCTCTACTAAGGTATCTTATCATGCATGTGCCCCGAAGAGCGCCCCCTGAATGGTATTTAATGGTGTGCGCCTTAGTAGGTCCTAAATTGTTCCGGAACTAGCGTAAACACTAACGGATTCAATACATAGTCGGACTGAGGTTTTTAAAACCAATTTCTTAATATTTTCGATATTCAAAACTATACTTATTTCACAATTCAAAATCATATAATCTCATTTTCTAAATCAAAATTCTATTTTAATACTTGATCCGGGTTTTAAAAAAAAATATAAGTGTAACATTTTCATTCAAATGGAAGCCTTAAATAAAGAATAACAATTTTTGAAATAATACATTTAGGCATCTGAATAATTTCTAAAGCATACATAATTATAAACGATAATTTTAAAATACTAAATAGCTCGAAAAGTCACTTACACTATACAGTTCGAAAATACTAAACAACTCGGAGAGTCACTTACCTCGATATTGCTGAACACAAAATTTAATAGTCGAACGATTCCTAAATATAAATTTAGAACAAATAAATGTCATTAGGATAATTCTATTATTTAACAACTTTCTTATTTCTTTTTCAAAATAATAATAAGTATATTTACCCAAAATATTCTTTCAATATTTAATTATTTTTTAAACAAATATTATTATTATGCCAAAGTAATAATCTAAATTGCAATTATAATTAAAGCTAATAATGTTAATCTAAAATTATTAACTAATAATCTAAATACAAAACAATAATTATAACCAATAATACTAATCTAAAACTATTTACTAATAATCTAAATACAAAACAATAATTAAGGCTACAAAAATAATAACAATGCAAAAATATTAATTACTAACTAAATATACCAAATACCAACAAACTAAATACAATATTTAAAACTATATAAAATAAATAATAACAATACATAAAATTAATATGAAACATACCCGAAAATTATGAGTTCCGCAGATTGCCTACGTCCTCGATGACGAAAATTTAACTAATGAGGTCTTTTTATAAAAAACCTTCACCCAACAAGGTCCTTACTCAAATTGGAGGTCTTTAAGTTGGTGAAGGAAAACAAGAAGGGTAACATCCTATTTATAGTCTAAGGAATGAGTTGAGTTTTGCTAAAGGGGTGATGTGGGACTAAGGCTTGATGGTTTCCTATTTATATGATGATGGTTTCCTATTTATATGATGAGGGACTTGGAAACTTAGGGGTATTACAGAGCAAGTCTGTATTCCATATTATTGTTAGATTATTGTTACATGCTACATATCCTAGTTATCTAGATACAGAAAGTTAGTAGCAAGTCTATTGCCCATCTCCAGTTGCATGATCAATATTAACAGGGTGCATTTTATTTTATTTTTTGTTGTTTCCCTCCCTTGTGTTCCTATGAAAAATTTATATAATAATGGAGAGAAACATACTATTTTGATTCCTAATTCAGGAATTGGTCATTGCAATCTCACATACGTGGAGGTGGGCAAGAGGCTGCAATTGATAATCAAATTCATCATTTTCACAACGACATTGTGATTTTGTGTGGATGTTAAGGGGTTAACATCAAAGATCACCCAGGCGACGCCATTTCTATAAAATAAAAATACACTGCTGTTACTTTTTCAGGTAATTGACAGTTAAGAGTATGTATAATTCCCATACATACACTGCTGTTACACTTCTGTCGCACAAATAAACTAGTTTCTATTCAGCATAATTGAAGTAAAAAAAAATGGAAAGAGGTATGCACGCTTGGAATGATGATTTAAGAGAGCGGGAAAGAATGACATGCAACATGTGAAAAAAACAGAGCGTTACAATGTAATCATTCACATCATAACGACTGAATTCCCTTCCCCAAATGATGTTATGTCAATCTTGGTTCAGGTATTTCAGATAGTAGTATTACTATTAAAAGAAATTGTGGTTTGTCCTTCGTAGAATTTTGGAGTGCATTTTATGATCTTTTGGTAAGTTTACAATTCTGACCTTTGTCATTCTTGTGCTGTAGCAGCGAGTCTTGGAGGACCGAGTTCCAAAACTTCTCTAGAAACTTTTTGATAAACCATATCTTGTTAATCCACTTCTTGTGGAACAAGGTGGAATTCTACTAGTCAGTTCTCGTGCTGGATTTCCCTTTGATCTTTTGACATTGATGCCAATACGATGTTAAAATTAGATTTTGACCACGTTTGTTTTTACCTGTTGTTTCAGTATCTCAGAATGTTAGCAATGATGGAATGTGACGAGTATAGAAGCAAAAGAAATTTAATATTATTGGGTTATTATTATATATTAATATTTATAGATGATTTTAATATAATTAGTTTATTTAGTAGATAAGATTGGAATATATATTTAATTATATTAGTGAAATAATCTAGAACATTAATTATTTAAGGTAATAAATAATTACTAGAATTTTATTTCTTTATTTAATTAGGTTACTCAATATATTTTTTAGCCTTCAAGTATTAAGGTTTTTCTTATTTCTATAAACAGTTGTAACCTATCATTATTATGAATATTATTGAATAATTGATATTATTGAATTAAGTCTTGTGTTTTGTGGATTTTAGTCTCTCTTATCTCATTTGAAACCCTTTTATTATTTCCTCCATCCTTGTTTTACATCATAATGTTATCCGAACAAAAGTTCATGATATATTTTGATTCTAGCGAATTTCTTTCTACCCAAATTTTTTGGCATCTATCAATTGTTGAAGTTCGCCAGAGAGTTAAATATATTCCAATTTTTTTTATCAAAAAAAACAAAAAAAAATTGCTATAGTGCACGTTAATGTGTTATTGTTCATCCGTGACAAAAATACAGTTTGATACCCTAATGTCAATTTAGCTTGGAACTGTATATCCCAAAACTTCGCACAGAAAATTCTTCAAAGTGTGGCATTACTTTTCATACTTTTCTTTGTTGTGGAGGAAAACAATGTAAAATTATCATCGAGGAAGAATATACAGTTAATATTATGTCTCTACGTGCGATCGAAAAATTAAAATTTATTGTTGAATTGCATCCGAGACCTTATACTATTTCTTAACTAGGTAATACTTCTTTTCATGTTACAAAAATATGATTAGTTTCGATCTAGATGCACATATATTCTGATTTAGTATACTGCGATGTTATACCCATGAATGTTGCACATATTTTATTGGGTCAAGATTGGATTAAATATTTAGATGTGGATCATGAAGAAAGCGATATAATTCTCTTTTAAACATGAGTATTATACTATCAAATTAATTTTATTCAAGCCTAATGAGGAAGTTCAACAAGATGCAATGAAAGAGTCGAATAAAGAAATTTTGCAACTTAATGACAAGTTACTTGAAGATAAAATTGAAATTGAGAATATAATGAATGAGAGCGAGTAGAAAGTCGATGATATATTCTCAAAATAAGTTGATAATCTATATGAAGAAACCAATTATCAAGTCATTGATTTCTTTATCAACGAGAGCTTCAACAAAATACAATACAGAGAAGTTCCCACCTTATTGTTTTTTACTTATCAATATGTCTACAAGGAGGATAAAAATTTCTTGTATGTTTGGAGTCTTGTTTGTGGATTGTGAATTCTTTTATATTTCTAAACTCGAGGATGAGTTTTTTTTCATAGAAGAGGAGAATGATAAGGATGAAAGCAGAAGAAATTTAATATTATTGGGTTATTATTATATATATTACTATTTATATATGATTTTAATGTAATTAATTAGTTTATTTAGTAGATAAGGTTGGGATATATATTTAATTATATTAGTAGAATAATCAAGAATATTAATTATTTAATGTAGTAGATAATTACTAGAGAATTGTATTTCCTTATTTAATTAGATTACTTAATATTTTACTTAGCTTCCAAGTAGACTTGGCAAACGAGGCCCAGGCCCGTAGGTCGGGCGGGCCCGCCCGTAAAAAATTGGGCCATGAGCTTTATTAATTTCACCCATAGAAAATTGAGCCATTTTAGCCCAACCTGTTTTTAGCTCGGCCCGTAATGGCCCAGCCCGCGGGTGGCCCGCCCCGCCCGTGAACTATTATTTTTTTTAAAAAACCATGCTGCTGCTGGGAATTGATCACCAGACCTTCATGTTATTAAATAGAAACTCAAACCAACTGAGCTACAACAACTTATTATTTTAAATACAATCTTCAACTTTATTTGTTTTGATTTTATTTTCTTCTCCATAAGCTAGAATAAGTAACCCATTACCTATCTTGGTCCAAGTTCTTATCTCTCTCTTCCGTTCTCTGACTTCTATCTTATGTTCTCTCTCTTAGAGTCTTAGACTCTTATTAATTAGTTTAGCCAAATTGAATTTCTATTGCTAATCTATTGTGCTATAGCCATATACACACATAGTCACACACACACACACACACACACACACACACACATACATATAGATCTGTGATTTTATATATGTATGGTGTACCAGATCTGTTATATATATATATAGATATATATATGATTAATTTTTTTTCCTTTTATTTATTTATGTATTTATCTTTAAGATTTTTATTAAGTTTATTGCTTTACTTCTTTTCTTATGTTTGAGATGATTCCTATGGTTTATGTTATATAGATGCATTTTATGTTATTTTGATAGATGTGGTTTCATGATTTGTCCTGGTTTCATGTTTTGATCTACCTTAAGGATCATGTTTTGATGGTTCAATTATTGAACTGTATTGAATTGGGTAGAGAGGTTTTTTTTTTTTTTTTTTTATAAAAAAAGATAGCAATTTAGATTTTATTTATGTGTATTTTCAAAAATAAAAGGCCCGCGGGCCGGCCTGGCCCAATCCGGGCCACAGGTTGCATATTTTTAGCCCACAAAAACCTGGGCCATTTTGGACCGGCCCGCTTATAGCCCGGTTTGTTTAGGTCGGCTTGACCCGTTTGCCAGGTCTACTTCCAAGTATAAGGATTTTTCCTATTTTTATATAAACATTTTTAACCCATCATTATTATGAATATTGAATGGTTGATATATTGAATTTAGTTTTATGCTTTGTGACATTTAACCTATTTTATCTTATTTGAATCCTTTTTATTCTTTCTATTGGGGTGTAAATATTTGGGTGATGACTCATCATTTAATTATTTGATAAAGTAAGGCTAGGTGGAGGGATAAGGATAATTTACTTTATGAGATTTTGGGCGGTGAGATATTACCAAGAAATATCTTCACACTAGTCAAATATTATATTTGGAAGAGGCGGTCACTAAAGGTACTTTATGTACCCTCTATCATCATAAAGTCAGTGAACATACAACACCACAAAAGAGATGAACAACACAAGAGATGATTATGGTTACTATTATCAGGAGAAATAAGGGAAGAGAGAGAAACACCACATCAGAGCATTATTACACAAACAAATACACCAAACATTAGACCCAAATGTATAATTCAACACAAATACTCCATCTTGATCACTCTCCGATATAGGTCGATATACGTCGGTCTGTATACATATAAGTATTTTTCATGTGAGAGCTTTGCAACACTTTCAATATCTCTTTAGTGGATTTCAGAGATCTTTCCTCTGTGATTTTTTTCCAATTTGAGTTTTCATGTAAAATCATTGTGTTAGTATTTATTGTTTTTACATGAACAATATCTTTCATTCCAGCATATATTTCGGTCCTTCATTGGTAACACATTTTGTTCCTTATTTTGGTGATATTTTGAGCGTCCAAAATCATGCATTAACATTAGTGCTAGAAGGAGGGGCCTTGATGTCTGATTCACATCACCAGTTTGTCTTAGTTGAAAAGCTATTTTTATGGCTGAGGGAGGTAGTTTGAGTATGGGTCATCGAGGATCCTTTACTGAACCACATATGCAGAGTACTAGAGGTTTAGTGAAGGACAGGTTGGGCCCTAGTCAGTCGAGGCGAAGGCAGATAATCAATACCAGCCTCAGGGTTATATGAGACATCATGGACGGGTCGATCGTGATATTGCAGATAATCAATACTGACCTCAGGGTTATATGAGGCATCATGGATGGGTCGGTCGCGATATTGTAGATAATTAATACCATCCTAAGAGTTATATGAGGTATCACAAATGGGTCGGTTATGATATTGCAGATAATCAATACAATCCTCAGGGTTATATAAGGCATCATGGACAAGTCGATCGTGATATTGCAGATAATTAATACCAACCTCAAGGTTATATGAGGCATCATGGATGGGTCGGTCGTGATATTACAAATAATCAATACCAGTCTCAGGGTCATATGAGACATTCTAAATGAGTTAGTCACGATAAGTTTTATGGTTGGCCACTTTTGTGGTCGACGATTTTGGGGTTTGACCAGTTTTGTGATTGGCCAATTTTGTGATCGACAGTTTTTGAGGTTGGCCAGTTTTGTGGTTGGCCAAATTTGTGGTCCTCGATTTTTAAGGTTTGGCCAGTTTTGGGCTCGGCAATTTTGTGGCCAGCTAATTTTATGGTCGACAGTTTTGGGGTTTGGCCAATTTTGTGTGGTTGGCCAATTTTGTGGTCGACAGTTTTAGGGGTGACCAGTTTTGGCCTCGGCAATTTGGCTTTAGCCTTTACCTCGACAGTTTTGTGGTTGACCAATTTTGAAATTGACCAATTTTGTGGTCGACAGTTTTGAGATTTGGCCAGTTTTATGGTTGGCCAATTTTGTGGTCGACAGTTTTGGGGTTAACCAGTTTTTGCCTCGGCAGTTTGGTGGTTGACCAATTTTATGGTTGACAGTTTTGGGGTTTAGCTTTGGCTTAGGCAGTTTGGCTTGGGCCTCGGCAGTTTGGCATTGGCCTCTACCTTGGCAATTTTGTGGTCGACAGTTTTGGGGTTGACCAGTTTTGGCCTCGGTAGTTTGACTTTAGCCTTTACCTCGGCAGTTTTGGGATTGGCCAATTTTGTGGTCGACAGTGTTGGGATTGACCAGCTTTGGCCTCGGTAGTTTGACTTTGGGCTCTACCTCGGCAGTTTAGCTTTGGCCTCGACAGTTTGGCATTTGCCTTTACCTCAGCAGTTTGGCTTTGCCTCAGCATTTTGTCGTTGGCAATTTGGGGTTTGTAGTATGATGAACTTTTGAATTACTCTCATATTATAATTTTTTTATGATAGGAAAGTGGAGGCTATGTTGGGGTGTAAATATTTGGGTGATGATTCACCATTTAATTATCTGATAAAGCATGACTATGTGGAGGGATAAAAACAATTTACTTTATGAGATTTTGGGCGATGGGGTATTACCAAAAAATATTTTTATATTAGTTAAATATTATATTTGGGAGATGCAGTCACTAAAGGTACTTTATGTATAGGGATCTATCATCATGAAGTCAGTGAACATGCAACACCACAAAATAGATGAACAACACAAGAGATGATTATGGTTACTATTATCAGGAGAAATAAGGGAAGAGAGAGAAACACCACAACAGAGCATTATTACACAAACAAATACACCAAACATTAGACACAAATGTATAGTTCAATCCAAATACTCCATCTTGATCACTCTCCGACACAGGTTGATATACCTCGATTTGTGTACAAATAAGTATTTTTCTTGTGAAAGCTTTGTAACACTTCTAATATCTTTTTAGTTTTAGTGGATTTCGAAGATTTTTCTCCCATGATTTTTTCCTAATTTGAGTTTCCACGTAAAATCATTGTGTTATTATTTATTGTTTTTATTTGATCAAACATCTTTTGTTCTGGTATATATTTCGGTCCTTAATTGATAACGCATTTTATTCTTTATTTTGGTGATATATTTGAGCGTCCAAAATCACGCGTTAACATTTTCCTTCATCAATATCTTACATCAGTATGTTTGGCTACATGTATCGTACAAAGGTATATATTTACATTACCTGCCCTTCGGAGATTATAACTTTTCATGTTTAACACTTTATCTTTTTGACTTAGATTTAAATGAGATTATATATCTAGATTGAGCTGATGCAGACATTTACCTTATTAACTGCTAGCATAGTGTGAACTTAGTTCAGTGTGATTATTGTTATATGCCATCTCTTATGCACAACTTAAACAATTAAAAAGTTGAAGAGTACCTTGCAAATGAGTCAAGGAGCTTAGATATATTGGTTACTACTGTTTGTATATGCTACTTAAATTATTTAGAATCACGTGGACTCGTGGAGTAACTACATTCAGTCTTTATTTCTATTTCATGTTTCCTTTACTCTTTCAAGTGCATGCAATATTAGATATGTGAAGCTCAGTATTGGGAAATGTTCGATCATTTGATGCTATTAAGATGTAATTTTCTTTTACCATCTATAAAAATGGGATTAGATTACACTGCATACTAATATTTTCTTTGATATAACTTTTTTGAATAGTTATCACTATGTTTTTCAGTTTCTAGGTCCCAGCCCCTGTTTTGGATTTAAGATTCTCCAACTCTTCATTTGATCATGCTTCAGTGAATAGTTTTGCAGTTGACAATTATTTGCTATCTGAGGCTAGGGTAAGCAAAAAATCGAAATTGGCCCCGAAATCGCATCAAAAACTCCAATGGTTCCGGCATATACGGCAATTTTAGGAGGGTTAAAAAACTGCATTTGCGGTTTGATTTCGATTTTTTCTATCCACCGCATCGCAAAAATCGCACCGCATCAATAATGACAAAAATGACGTCGCTTTGTTTTTTTTCTAAAAGACAAATTACATGGTCAAAACACATTTTATCTCAGTTTACTTTTTTGACAGCATCTCATCTTCAATACAAGGTGATTGGAGAAGATATGAAACATTGAAATTATGATTATTTCACATATTATATTGAAAAAAATTCTAACAGTGGTTTGTACATTATTTTTCACTTGGTACGTTTCAAAAGCAGTGGATGCAGCCTTTATATATGTATACAATCCAATTATTACTTTGAGGCTCAGCTTAGCATTAAGAATTGTTATAATCCTTTGAGTTATAGCTTTGTTGGTTTATGTATAGAACAAAAAATCAAAACATAAAATATTCTTCTGTTTCATTTCTTAGTTTACATAAAAC
This sequence comes from Hedera helix, assembly GCA_947179155.2. Lineage (NCBI taxonomy): Eukaryota > Viridiplantae > Streptophyta > Magnoliopsida > Apiales > Araliaceae > Hedera > Hedera helix. Next base: position 37,548,039 of record OX359268.1, read on the forward strand.
AACATGGATCATGGTGGTTATAAACACAAAAGGACAAATATTTTTATGTTTTCATTTTTGTCAACAATCTAAATGTTTTGTCAATGACTAAAAAATAAACTTAACATGGTTTGATATTTTATTTTCATAAATTATGGAGAAGAGAACAATATAAGCTCAACTATTTGAAAAGATCAACTTGGGTTCACAAAGTCTTATTTTGATGTAATCTTTATTGTATCTATTTTGAAGTTATGTGGATCAGAATTTGTATCTTATAGATGACTAGCCATGAATAGATACATTTCTAGAGATTGTCTTAACAAAACTAATGCATTGTGCTTTATTGAGTTATATAAAATAGTTTTGTAGTAGAAAAAATATTTTTCAATACGTATATGTTCAATTGGTTTCGGAATCGAAATCACACCAAATAAAATCGCACCGCACTGCATCAATCATAAGCGGTTTCATGTACGCTTTTAAATTTGTCAAATCGCACCTAAGCGATTTCATGTGTGATTTGAGTTTCAAACCACACCATGCTCACCCCTATCTGAGGCCATCAAGATGCTCTTAGAAATGTTTTTCTTTTGTATCTATACTTTAGTACTTTTAAATAATTATGATTGTCGTATTATGGTTGTACCGTGATTGTCACTATAAGTATCTATAGCTACAGTCTTAACCATAGCCTTAACTTATAATGATCATTGATATAGATTAAAAACGCGTTATTAGGATGATCTATAACTACGATTGAGACCATCGCTAAAGACCCAAAGACCCGTAGCTAAAGTTAGGATCAAAGATTAAAACTTTTACTGATGGTCATAAGGCCTTTAGCTATTGTCAATGACTGTCGCTATAGAGTTTTTTTTAGTAATGTTAACATTATATTTTCTTCCTTTTAACAGAGGTAACATCAATCCTTATGCCATTTTTGCTAGGAATCCCAAAAACTGCCTCTTCATCGATCCGTGTGGAGTAAAGTATTTGACTTTTGAAAATAAATTTGAAATATATTTAAATTTTAAAATAATATAATTTATTTAACTTTAAATAAAAATAAAAATTATAATTAGTTTACAACAAAAATAAAATAAGCCATGAAGTGCAAAATCCTTTATTCATAGTAATTTCATTTTTTAAGTAGGACCTGGGTGTTAAGTTGGCACAGAAAGTCAGAAACAAACAAAAGTTCACTTTTCTCGGAAGTGACGTTCACATTGCATTGCATGATATGACCTAGGCTATCTAAACGCGGAGAGATTATTCGGTGCACCGGGAGCATAGCTACAGTATGCTCCCCTCACTCACATAGCAGTGGGCTCCACTGTATGTGGGGCCCGATGATATGTGAGTGGGGGGAGCATACTGTAGCTATGCTCCTGGTGCATGCAATAATTTTTTCTAAACGCGGATTTACACCTAATAACCGCGAACTCGATCCATTCCACCTGGCGATTCAGCCAGGGAAACGCGTGGACCACGTGCGCATTCATAGAATCCCTCGTGGCTCCCATTTTCCAAAAGAAAATATTCCTCGTAGTACGTTTGGATTTAGGGGTCTTCTTCTTGTTAACTCAGCCACTCAGGTGCTGTCAAACTGTACAAACAAAAGGATTCTCAGATTCCCCGTGTGATGTCGAGAGCTATTATTACTAGTGTAATACCGAAAGGAAACCGATATTTTTTCAGAATTTTTTAATATTTTTATATAAAAAATATTATTATAGAACGACGATTTTGATTGTCATTATAGGTTTATAATAATAGTTTATATATAAAAATATCAAAAAATTATGTGAAAATATCACTTTCTTACCGAAAATAATGTCTTTTAATTTAATGTATTGATATTTTTGTTATTTAAATAATTATTATTTATATTATTTTATCGATAGATGTGATATAGTGGATTACCGACAGTTTGAGTCGTGAAAGCGTCGCTTGCTTAACATAATTATATTATTAGAATTTTAATAATAATAATAATAATAGTCTTTTATATTTATCTATAAATAATAAAAATAAAAAAATAAAGATTTATTTTTTTATAAGAGAAAAATCAAAACCGGTGAGAGCGGACGTTTTACCATAGGTTTCTAATATACCCTTTTACCTATGCCATGATACTCATGGGCATCTTATCTCTAATTGAATTTCTATTCATTCGTAAAACTATTTACTTCCTGGATGAATCGAAAAAAACAAACGGTCTAAAACGAGGAGTTCATTGGCCAATACGTCCCCAATTCCAATCACTCACCTTTTTTTGATGAGTTTCATAAGGTCTCGGAATAAGTCATATATCAATTCTCTTTCTTGAAAAATCTCATTTTCCTTGATTGTTGTGGGTCTTCATTGTTGAAACTGGACTAAATTTTATATTATAAATTAAAAGAACCCCTTCCTCCCTTTTTTTACATAGGATTTGGATGCTATAAAGGAGTCGACCAATACTTATCTTAGGTATTTGGCTTAGGAAAGAAGGAGAAGAATGAATAAGACAAAAAAAAAAAGTTTCTATAATCAGTAATTTAATCTTATAAATTTAGAACTAAAATTATGTAAATCCGTATCATACTTATTATTAAATGTAATGAGAATATAATTCGCGTTAATTTGATAATATGAACTACAAGTGTGACTAAATAATTGAATAACTTTTGGAAGATATATGAGACAGTTTTTATCCGTTAATATTACCTCAAGTTTACTAAGACCAAGGCATGTAAGAGGTCTTTCGTGTAGGGTGAGTAAAAAAAAACTAAAAACCAAAAAAATCGAGAAAAATTACCAAATCAAACCCCAAAAAATCGTAACTAATAAAAAAGTTAATAGACAAAAATTGAGAAATATTGAACCACATATTTGGTTATAACAAAGGTTATTAGCAAAAAACTGCACCAAATTAACCAAATCGTAATCAATATATGTGTGTGTGTGTGTGTGTGTGTGTGTGTGTGTGCGCGCGCGTGCGTGCGCGCGTGCACGTTTGAAATATGATCAATAGTTAGTGGTTGCTATAGACACTATTATAGTCAACTGATTTTACACTGTCCATATGAATATTTAAAGGTTCAAAATGGTACAAATTTTTTACCAGTCGCTAGTCTAAGGCTAAATTTTTTTTTTCTCTAACCGCTACACCTACTAATGGCTGACCAAATTAGAACAAACAAAATTTCTAGTCTAGCCTTTACTCTTACTAGCGGCAAACCAAATTAGGCAAAAAATTTATACCATTTTGCACCTTTAAATCTTCATATGGATAATGTAAGAAAAGTTTATTGGAATAGTGACATAACAACCATCTGTTATATATATATATATATATATATATATGATAAAACTTCAGTACTACATCCGTTTTAAATTATTTGATCATTATTGACTTTTGAAATTAAATTTGAAATATTTTCAAACTCAAAATTGAGACAACTCATTAAAAATTATGAAATAATAAAACTTAGAATGAATAATATTTTTTTTTTAATAGTTTACAATATTCATCATTGTATTGATTAAAATTAAAAGAATCTAAATCAATTTTGAGTTTAAAAATCTCTTAAGTTGATTTTGAAAAGTCAACAATGATAAAATAATATGGAACAGACGGAGTATATGATTACTAACTTAATAATAGAAAGTGCATTCATGAATGTTAATTGTTTATATAATATTTTTTTTACTTGTTCATATATATATCATACATGTATAACAAATTTATGGGGAATATTAATTTATAACTCTTTTTTTCTAGCATTATGTGGCTTCTAAATTTTAATAATTTCATAGATGCATTAGTAACAATATTAATAGTAGATAATAGTTGTGGTTTGAACTTTTAAACTTCTTTTATACTCGTTTTATTATTAGTTTGCTTAGTTACTTCTTTCATTCTTTAAATAACATATTAAGTGGTAAAAAAATCGCAATCTCAAAATATTAACCGAAATTATTAGTAATCGAATGGTTTGATTAACAGTGATTATGATTACTTATATAATATTAATAACATTATATAATTTAATTACGGTTACACCTTATAAACTGTACCATGAACACCTTTATTTTCGTGCAAGTTACCTATGACTGATTTCTACAATTTGCTTTCTTTGACCATGTTGAGATTTTGGAAATATTCTAGAAATATTGTAAAAGCGTATGAGGACTCTGTGTCTGGCTCTGAATTTTCGTAATTGACAATCATGTCACGTTTTTCTCATTCTTTCTCATTATTGAATTAGTTCATGTATATATATATATATATATATATATATATATATAAATGTTTCATAGTAAATAATTTTTATAATATTATTCTAGCAAACTAATATTATACTGTTCAAATAAAAATTTAAAGGTACAAAATGGGAGTAATTGTTTAGCAGTCGCTAGTAGGACTAACGACTGGAATGTTGCGATATCTATTCATACTAGCGGTTGAAATAGAATATTTTTTTTGCTTAATTTGGTTTGGCGCTATTCCTTCTAGTAGTAGAGTGACCAACCGCTAATCTTATAGTCGTAGAGTGGCCAACTGCAAGCAAAATCACAAATTGGCCAATCCTTTTGCAAAATCGTAGAATGATGAATATTCGTAAAAATATATGATACTCATGGTCTCTTTTAGTTTCCTCCAATACATCACCAATATTCAACCTACTTTTGCTTGAGATATAAAATGAACAATTATATTTATTTTGATCACAAATTTTTTTTCCTGCTCTTGTTCTTGCTGCTAAAAGCACTAACGACTAGGCCAAATTAGGCTAATTTTTTTTTTACTTGGGTCGCTTGTCCTTCTAGCAAGTGTTGTTATAAAATTACTCTCATTTTAAACCTTTAAATCTTCATATAGACTGTGTAAAATTAATTTATTGGAATAGTACCCTATAACAATAACTATTTGCTATGAATCATTCTTTTTTTTCTCTCTCTCTCTCTCTCTCTCTCTCTCTCTCTATATATATATATATATATATATATATATATATATATATATATATATATGATTATACATATTATTATGTGCTATGTTGGATTAGTAATAATAATGAGATTATAATATTTTTTGCAATAAAAATGGTGTGAATAGACACAAATAAATTAGTCATATATTTGTACTTATTTACTTAATATGTATTTTATCTAGTCATAATAAATTTATATTATTTTATCACAAGATATAACATGAGTACATGAATAATAATGACTCATAATCATAGCAATGCAGAGTTTTTGGTATCAACATGACAAGGCTACTAGAAATCTAGACTAATACATCATAATTGAAAAGATACCAAGAGACTTACTATGTATATTACAAAAAAAATTCAAAAATGATCATGAAAATAGGTGACACATGAGAGTGAGTTTCGGAGTTGGGCCCATTCGAAGAAAAATTATTCTATGCTCCTGAAATAAGTGAATAGTATATTATATATCTGCAGTTTCCCTACGGCGAGTCTCACAGATATATAAAAAGGAGAGCATACTGTTCATTTACCTCATGAGTATGAAATAATCTCTCCCATTCGAGAGATAAGGGAAGGGCTTGCATGCATAACCACAAGTTTTTAGTTTATAATAAAGTTCAATTGTGGAATGATTTATGTAAAAGTTTAGAAAGATTTTAAATAGTCTTTTATTCTTTAATTTTTACGTAAACTTGTCCATATATATATATATATATATATATATATATATATATATATATATATAAGGAGCTAGCATGCTTATATTTTATTATTATTTAAAAACATTAATTGGTTAAAAGAACTGATTTTCAGCAAAGATAAATGTACGGAGATTAATTAATTTTAGGTAATAAGTAAGTTTCTTATTTTAACAAGCTTAACTTGATATAATAAGATAAAATTTATTATGAAATTTTTTCATAATTTACTAGAATATATAGTACTACTGACTGTTTTTGTTATTAAAGAAAGGAATAATGTTAGGAGTTTCAAATTTCTTATCTCAAATAAATTTTAAATGACATGACATTGAATATTTTAATGATAATTAATGGCGCAATCAATCATATGAGATCTAATCAACCAATATAATAATTACATATCAGTTGAAATGTTTTTTGAGGTCAAAATTTTAATACCCCTAACATTACTCTAAGGGAGTGTTTGTTACAGATCATGTAAGATATCTATTGAAATTCTCTCATTGGGTATTTGACTGATGGTAATAGAAATAAGTCATATCTTACGTTTAGTAAAAGTTATTTGATTACCGGTGGTAGTAGTTATGAGTGTACACTCATACGAATTCAAGATTACGAGATATAATTATTTTAATATTCACCTTTTATTAAAATGCACCATATACTATTTTATGTCAACTAATTCACCATTGAATTTTTGTCAAATAAAATTAAATACCCAAAATATCGTCCAATCAGTTAATTCAATAGTATTGAACAAAATTACATAATATAAAGTCACAAGAAAAGATAAATTAAAATCAATTGAATGACCATTCGAGTTAACTCATCAATTAAAATGAGTTAAATCATTACAGTTGATGAGTTAACTTAAATGGTATTATTATATTTAATATTGTAATGACCACGAATTTCATTAGTCATTGTAAATATACTTAATAAATATTTAGCAATGAATTTAAATTTTTCTCATTAATTAATTGTGCATTAGATAATTAAATAAATGTACTTATGTGCTTGTATATTTATTTAAAGAATTAAAGCAAAGTGTATAATTAATTAAAGCAAATCTAATTGGATTATATTTTAAATCCAAATGAGTTGATAAACTAGGTTAAAGATATTAACCTAGTAGCCCATGTAATTAATTAAACAAGTCCAATGCTTGATTTAATTAAATGTAACATAGACTATTTAAAATAAGCCCAATGTGGTATTTAAATTGAGCCCAAACAATTTAATTGAATGAGCCCAATAGAAGTTATTCCCAAGCCCAATGTGAAGTCCATTAAGGCTCAAACTTTGGTTAATATATATATATATATATATATATATATATATATATATATATATGTATATATGCACATTTTTGCATTAAAAATAAAGGGAAATGGCTTGGAAAAACCATTTTGCTGATTTTTGTGAGGGCCCCACTTGGATAATTGATTTCCTAGATTGCTTGAAAATCCATCCATGTCATACAGTGGTTGAACAACCCTAGTCATTCCATGAGTCAATCAACTAGTCAATCAAAGGAATAGTAAGCATGCTTAGCAATTAATTTCACCAACATAGCTTGATTAGTGAGTTAATGTTAGGTTAGTGATTGGCTATAAATAAGAAGCTCTACACTTGTTACAAGGTTGTTAGTTTATTTGCTAGACATTTCTAGAGAAAAGAGAGAGAGACTTTGAGAGCTAAAGAGAGAATACACATAAGTTTGTGTGAGAAAAGCTAAGGAAGGTCTTGGTGGATGTCCTCAAGCTTCATAACTTACTTTGGTAGGAGGAGAAGGAGAACAAGCAAATCACTAAGGTTTAAAAGTTCTCTAAAAACCTTCTCATTTCATTTTTGTAGTCTAGAAAGCTTTTGATCGGTTAAAATCTATTTTTGACCGATCAAAACTCGTTTTGATGATCTAGATGTATTTAACTATGTAATATATGTATATTCATAGATCTACGTGTTTATAACATGATTTGGTAGGTTAGAAATGCATAGAAGTTAAAGGAATATGTGTAACATGATTTACCGGTAAACCCTAACCATGCATGCTATGTTTGATGTTGTATTTTGAAATGTACAAATCCAAAAATGGATTTTTATGGCTAGAAAGCTAGATCTATGAGTTTTAAAGATAAAACCTTTTGGAAGCTTTCAAAAATAATGAATAACAAGGAAGTTATAGCTTTTACCAAAAAGGATGTCGTTTTTCAACCCTATGTGGTTCGATCCGTAAATTTCGTGTAAAACGTTTTCAAAAAGACGATCGAACCATGGAATATTGTAAAACATTAAGTTAGGAACACATCAACACTGATTTGGTGTTATTTGGATGTGTAGATTTCATTTTATCAAGGTTTGATCAAAAGGTATCAAAATTGGAAAAAAATCAAAAGTTGAAAAATGTTTCTGTGAGTCAGCGCCGGGGCGCAGTCCACTGTTTTGGAAAAAAATAAAAACCCGAACCGGGCCGGGTCAACCGGGTCGGGTCGGGTCTGGTTCGGGTCAGAAAATGAAAAATATTCCAGAAATCATTTTAGTATTTTTGGACTTAATAAATATATTTTTAAATATATATATAATTGATTTATTGATTTAAAGGTGTATAAATATTATTATTGAAATAATAATATAATAAGGGTAATAAAATATTATTAAATAAATAATAATATTAGAAAAATTATTAAAATATTATTAAGTGTATAATAATATTATAAAGTCAATAAAATATTATTAAATGATTAATAATATTGGATAATCAATAAAATATTATTAAAGGAATAATAATATTAGAGATATAATAAAATATTATTAAATAATTAATAATATTAAATAATCCATAAAATATTATTAAATGATTAATAATATTAGAAACTTAATAAAATATTAGTAAATGATTAATAATATTAGAAACTTAATAAAATATTATTAAATGATTAATAATATTAGAAACTTGATAAAATATTATTAAATGATTAATAATATTAGTTACTTGATAAAATATTATTAAATAATTAATAATATTAGATAATTAATAAAATATTATTAAATGATTAATAATATTAGATAATTAATAAAATATTATTAAATGATTAATAATATTAGTTACTTAATAAAATATTATTAAATGATTAATAATAGATAATTAATAAAATATTATTAAATGATTAATAATATTAGATACTTAATAAAATATTATTAAATGATTAATAATATTAGGTAATGAATAAAATATTATTAAATGATTAATAATATTAGGTAATGAATAAAATATTATTAAATAATTAATAATATTAGATACTCAATAAAATATTATTAAATGATGAATAATATTAGATATTTATTTTGAACTATATTAAACAATTAATATTAGTTCTTTGTGTTTGAAATATTATCAAATAATGATAAAATTTCCTAAGTGTTTAATTACCCATAACTAATCAATTATGTGGTTCGTAAGGTTCATAAAGGTCATTATACTTACAAGTATATGATACTAATTTAAGATCAAATTGATTTAATTGTTAGGTCCGTTCAAGGATTGTTAGATTAATTTGATAAGCAGTAGACAACGCACGAGGCAAGTTTTCTATCCTTAACTTGTAATTCTTATTGCAAGTTTCCTAACTTTAACTTGTATTATTCGTTGCAATTATTATTCAACCGTATTTACATTTCAATTATTGTTGAGCAAGTATTCTACACTCGTAGTTACTTGACAGACCTGTAAGTGAATTAATTATCAAAAATTACTTCACATCGCTATTGATTATTGTATTCGCACATAGTGCTTTGCAAACTATTTAAGAACGTCTAAGCTAATTGTTTCGGCTAGACAAATGCATGTTAAATTCATTTAATTGAATATTATAAAAGCTTATCCAAACCATTGGCTGGTGCGGATTCTTACAGTAAGACTGAGATAGAACAACCCTAGTTAAAGGGGATTTTATTTGTCGGATACTCGACAGCGCGCAAGAAAACTAAATGTGATGCATATACATAGGACATGAGAGGACTGATCCCCTCAAGTGTCCCGTTATTTTTAACAAGGAGTCAGACATTGTATGTCTGTTTTACCTTAGTAGCAGTTCATGGTCATTAAAGACCACTCAGCAGTAAAGAGTCAATTCCTTCTTTTATTGAACATTGATTCTTGTTATCTTTTACAATTGCTATTGTTGAAACCTTGAAGTTATTTCCCTTCATCATGATATATCGTATGATTGTTGTTTATAACTTGCTGAGCCATTTAGTTGCTCATTCTTGCTATATCATGACTATATTTCAGTCATTCCCGAAAGCTCCAAATCGGACAAAGGCAAAGGGAAAGCGAATGCTTAGTTTTACGTAATTGCATGCTAGTTTAATTTACTGTTATGTAATTACTGTTGTAAATCTTTTGTATTCCCTTAAGATATGTAATGTTTAAGATTAAGGTAATAGATCTTGGGAAGTGTAGCCTTTTGATTAAGGAACCTTTTGTATTATTCCGCGAAGTTGAATACAATTTATGTATGTCATTATTGTTTATTATTGTACAGTGAAAACCAAACCCGAGGTTAAAGAACCCGGATTTGGGATCGTCACAAATATAGCATAATAACTACAATTAATTTCACTTGAGTTATGGATGAAAAATAAGAAAAGTTTCTTCTTGAAATATTAAAAGTTATATATAATTTTACTTAAATAAATGTAATTAATTTCACTCAAATTGTGAATATAGAAATATGAAAAGTTTCTTTTTTAACAATTAATTTATAATTTTTAATCACATAATATTAAAAGTAATTAAATTTATTTCAATTGTAATAGAATATACTAAACCAAACTATTAACATTATATATGCATTATGTCATTGAAAAATAATAAATATATTAATAATAAATTATTAAATATTTATAAAAAAAGTTATACAAAATAACTCGTGCCTCACACGGGCTATCAAACTTGTATATTTAAAGTTTTATTACTTTTTTAAAATAATAATTTTTAATTTATTCAATTATTAATACATAAATAAAAGTTAATTAATTAAATCAATTTAAACAAAATAATAAATTAAACTTACAATAATAAATAACAAAACATATTAAGATATGATGTGTAATTTGGACATAAATTAATCGAATAAAGAAGAGTGTGTTTGTTATATGAGTTTTTGCTTGGAAAACTTTATATATATATATACTTAATTTATTAAGATATGATGTGAATTTTTTTTAATAAAAAGATTTTAAGATGATTAAGATGTTATAATATAACATTATTCTTTATTTTTTAATTATTTGAATACTCAATTCAGATAAATTTTTTGACACTTTATCAAATATAAAATTATCATAAATATAAAATTACTAATATACAAAAATAATTTATTAAAATGACGAATTCACATTACTGGATATCTAAGAATACCAATTTTGAAGACACTCTTTAATATTACAAAAAATAATTTAAACAACACGCATTGTCATATGTCAATGGCATAGAGTAATTATCACTATTTAGACTTGCATATATAATGAAGAATTTTCTTAGAATATATCCTAAGGGCACATTCTAAGCGTTAAAAATAATACATAATAATATTTATTTATGTATTTGCATTGAATTCAATCCATAAAAAAATAATATACTAATGGACCCTATGTATTGAATTCCGTGCAAATATATAAACAAATAAATACGAGTTACTTTGCAAATATATAAACAAACAAATAACTCTTATTTTTCGCGCTTAGCATGTGTCCTAAGGACACATGCTAAGAGGACCCTATAATGAAATACACGTCAGTTGAAGAGTCTACGTGTCTCCCATTTATAGCGCCTCTAATCATTCGTTTGTCAAATGTCATGTAATGGACATACCAAATTTCTGTTTTAAAATTAGACATAATTTAATTTTTAAAATTAAATAATAGTATATTAAACATTAAAATTGACATTATTTATAAAAATTTAAAATATAATAAATTTTGTGATTAATAAATTTTATTGCATGTTATAAAATTATAATAATTATATCAATTAAAATTAAATAAATTAACATTAATTTAAAATTTTAAATATTATTATTTAATATTAAAACTCAAATTATATCTGTAATTTTTGAACAGATAAAATATTTGTTAGGTGACTTCCCCTTTTATGGAAGAGAAAATAGTCTGTTAGTATATATTCCATCCACCATCAAAAGGATAGTCTAATTTATAATTTTTTTGTGTTCTCAAAAGAATAATTTAAGGTATTTAAATATAAAATAAATGATAAATATATTATTTAGTGGGATTTATTAATATAAAAAAAAAACTCATTCTTTATGTAATATTATGAAGTCATTAAAGATAAATTTAAAACTTTATTTTACTCTTTTTTTTCTTCGTTATTGTTCTTATTTATCTGAAAAATATACTTAAGATGTTCTTTTGAAGATGGAAGAAGTAACACTTTAAATATAAACTACATTTTCTCGCTGTAACTTCTCGGTGAAGTGCTCGAAATCATTTTGTCTGGTTAAAAAAGGAAAAGAAAATATCGAGACTTGCTATCCAAAAGAAGAATGTAGGTCTCCCTTATTTTTACCGTAATATATACGTACCCTAATTAAAATCGTAATTTTTAATACTCTTTTTGTCTTAAGATAAATTTTTTTATTGATTTTTGTGGTCAAATTAATTATTTTTAAAATTAATAATTAAACATATATATTTAAATTTTTAAAAAAATAAACATTGAGATTAGTACTAAATTGTATGTAGTTTATAATATTTATAGGTTTTTTACATATATATAAAAGAATGCTAAGATATATTAATTTGAAAAATGGTCAATTTAATCATAAAAGTAAATAGAGGACTTTTATTCTAAAACGAATAGAGTCTTAAAAAAATGAGGTTTTTAATATAAAAAAGAAAAGGTTATTAAAGCAATAATAATTGCTAGCTCTTGCCCAAAGGAGGATGTTGGCTTCCTAATCTTCATCGAAAACCCTAATTAATACTTTCCTTTATCTTTAACAAAAGGGGTAGATATGGTTTTAACCTTTTGTCTTCAAAAGTTGGAGTGAACCTCTATATTTCCCGTGTCTAGCCCGACAGAATAAAGCATTTTAAAGTGTTTTTTACGGAGTGGTCAAGTAAGTCTCCTTTACCATAATGGGAAACTAGCTTCGTATAGGTCTAATAGGTCTTGGTTAATGATTGAAAACTTGTTCATTGATAAATTAACCTCTTTATTGATTCCCATGAATAGTTCCACATACTTGCATAAGTTGCATTGTATAATTTTTAAATTAAATCTCATTTGTCGTGTCAGCCAATTTTAAAATATATAACTCTTTAATGTGAACATTTCATTTCTATAATTGACACTCATATGTAATTATTTTTTTTTGACAATTTCAAGTTATAGCGCTAGTCACATATATGAATTTTAATAAGATTATAATTGTCTTTTGATTATATAAAATTAAAAACCTTGAAGCCTATCTCGTCGCCTATTATAATCCTCTGGAGAATTTAATATAGAATTGACTTTAATTCATATCAATTTTAAATTTTAAAAAATATCAAATTAGATTTTAAAAAGTTAAGATTGACTTTATACTTTATTTGTCCTGCAAAAATTGATTTAGTTTGATTTTTTTAAATTAAATTGACTATTTTTATAATTAAAATTTATACTATTTTCTTTTAAATATATATAGCTGGAGAAACTATGTTAAATTTACTGTCACTCTAATTTTTATAAGTTAAAAAATATAAATAAATATATTTAATTGTAAAATTAGTCAAGACCAAAAAATTTAAATTAAACCAATTTTTAATAGATGGGGGGAATATTAGGGAAGCGAGAGTGTGTGTGTGATTAAAAGTGCACACTATTGCATCATAAGGACCTGGTGTAACATTCTTTTGAAGTAGTTTATTGATACGAGAAATTGGTGAAACCGGAATCTCTATCATTGAGTGGCAAAACTAACCGGTGGTCCGAACCCGGGGCCCCTCTTCTTACGAGCTCAATTTTCAAACAAGCGCAATATCAAAGTTATTTGGAATGTACTTCATCTGTTGTTTAATATGTGTCGATTTAGAGTTGTATATAAATATTAAAAAAATAATTATATAACAGTAAATATAATATTAATTATTTATATTATTCTTATATTAGAATAAGAGTGTTACATATTGAATAAAAAGTAGTGAGAGAACTAAAGTTATGTTTAATATTTGGGGTAATAATAGAAATTAAGTAATTAATATTTATTTAAAATTCTCAAATAATAATTATTAAGGGACAAAAATATTTATTTAAAACGATATTTAAAAATGTACGAATGGAGTAGATAATTTTGGTAAAAAACAAAGTTTCATTGCAAACTTTAATATATATACCATATTACCATCCAACTTTATATGGGAGTATCTTATATCCTACATTCCTACGTTAGTCTCGAATTCAAAGGACCAAAAGAACCTTTGTCATGAGTCAAAACGATCCTACAAATCTTATGAAGTAACCTTCAAGTTAAAGCAGCCACAAAAGGCCCTTATACATGTTTATTTTTATTTTTTTTGTTTTTTTATTTATTATTATTTTATATATATATAGTTTACACGACGAGATATACATGATTAGTTTTTATTTTCAAAAGACATTTGATGTCGAATAGCTTCAACACATTTAACATTTTTTTTTTTGAGTTATAAGTGAAATTCTTTTCATTTTCCCCATTAACACTGGGGAATAATGACTGCACTCCAACTTTTCTTCTACATTTTTTATCTTCGACTCTGGTGAGTTGGAATTCAATTCAGTCTTATTTTACTTGATTGCAAATCATGTTACCCCAAATTCCCAATTCTCAGCATCTGTTGATACTATTGACTAATTTGATTTGAAGTTTAATTATCGATGTAAGTGAGGGGGTAGGGTGTTCATCGGTAAAAAATCGAACCGGTACCGAACTTAAATTACCGCTGAAACAAGAACCGGTATCGGTATCGAATTATCAGTTTCAGTACCGGTTTGGTACAAATTCTGTTTGATTTTTACCGATTGGTAATATATATAATTATAATTTATAAATAATAATTATATATTAATTTATTTATAAATTATAATAATATATATAATTATTATTAATTATATATATTATTATATATATAATAATATATATGATCATTATATATATTATAATAATTAATATAAATTTATTATTATATTATTTAATTCGGTTCTTTCTGTATACCGGTTTTTACCGAAATTTAAAAATGTCTATACCGCTACCAAAAAGTATAAAAAATCAAAAAAATCAGTATAAAAAAAATCGATACCAATTGATTCGGTAAAAAAATCAAAAAAATCGAATATTTTGAATACCCCTAAGGGGGTATTAGATTTATTTTCGAGATGATGCTGTTTGCTTACGCACACCCTAACGGTTAGACTCACTTTTTACATGCCAGTGAAATCTTTATGGACAGAACTCCTCCATTAATTCCTTTCAAATAGTTCTCGATCTCGCAGTTTTATTATTTCATCAAATTTTCCCTCTAAAAGAAGACAAAGAGACGGTATTCTTATAATTGGAAGAGGAAATTCAATTTAACTCGCTTGAATTTGGTCTTCTTGAACTATGGAAAAGCTCTTGCCTATGGGTACATATTTATCTTAGTTTATCAGAATTTGGGTATTTTAGTCTGAGTTTATAGACCGTATTAAAATATTTATTTTCATTAAATTCTCTTCACATAAATTATAATGTATCAGTTACACACTAGATGATATTGTGTAGACAACAAATTACATGGCAAACATTGGTGTAGCAAAACTTGTTGCATTTAGATGTCTAAATACCCGAACAAATAAGATGATGCATCTTTTCTTTAAATATCATTATTTGTAAGTCAGAAAAACTAGTTGAGCGAACATTAACGTTACATGCTAAAAATAGTAAAAAGCAGACAGAGGCAGAGAAGAGAGAAATGATGAGAAAGCTGACAGATGGTATCCTCAAGATAAAAACGAGATTCTTATGGTTTTTGTGTATAGCCACAGACCAGATAACCCCAAAAAAACAAAAAAAAGACAAACAGAACAAAATCAACTAGAAAATTATGATACCGTACCGTGATCTTGTCCACAACAGTTCCAAACAGTCTCACTAATATGAAGCACCAACATATTTGTTTTAATATTTTCATATAAATGGTTATGAAATTAATTATTTTTTTTAAAAAAAGTATATTATGTATTAATTTATCCCAATTCATACAGTACTGAGAGCAACAAAATCTAGATTTCATGATTCACCATCGATAGCTAGCTACAGGGAAGCTGAAAAAAGACAAAGAGGAGGAGAAGAAGAAGTCAAGATACAGACAAAAAGTTAAAGATACTCTCAATAATTAATTTATTAAACAGTCCAACCATATCTTTTTGCCTTATTATCAGCTTCGATATTGGTGTAGCATATTTTCTTAACGTGGATAGCTCCATAGGCTTTCGCCGTCTGAATTATCCGGCGAGTCATCCGACGGCAGCGTTTTCATCCTAGGCGGGCTAACCAGCATTCCCTCAGCCATGCCCACTAGTATATTCGGCATATCAAATAATGCCTCCTCATCAATGAATTCTTCTGGCCCCAATAACGTCGTACTAGTAGTCGATGCCTCCTCGTTTCCCGGCGTAGCGGCCGTAGTTTTTTCGGGCTTGGGTGCTTTGGAAACAGCGGCACTCGACGTCGACGTATTGAATAGCGCCTCCTCATCAATAAACTGTTCCTGCCCCACTGACGTCGACGTCGTACTAGTATTCGATGCCTCCTCATTTCCCGGCAGAGCGCCGGTAATTTTTTCAGGCTTGGCCGGTGCTTTGGAAGCAGCGGCACTCGCCGCGGCGGCGCGTATATCAGCCGCTGTCGGAGACGGCGGAATAGAATAGGGAAGAACCGAGGTTGAAAAATTGAGAATAGCCTCAGAACCTTTGAGTGCCAAAGCAGCCACGTCATATGCTGCCGCCGCCATTTCCGGGGTTGGATAAGTTCCGAGCCATATACGCGTAGTCTTACGTGGCTCCCGAATTTCGGACACCCATTTCCCGCTCCGGCACCGGATTCCTCGATAAAGCGGATGTCGCCCCGATGTCGGCGAGGCTACGGTGGTTCCGGGTGGCCCTCGGGGGTGTTTTGGAGAATGGTCTTCGGAAGTGTTTGATAAAAAAGTATTGGTGGGTGGTGGTTGGTCCACGGGAGGGGGCAAAATAGAAAGGATTGGCTGCTTGGAAGATTCAGCTCGAGATTCAGCAGGGAATAATAAGGGGTTGTTTGGTTGGTCATTTTTGCGCACATTAGCAGGATCAGCCGCCATGCATTTATAAATAAAACAAAAGAAAATATAAAATTAAGTTTATATAGATTTTGATAGATAGATTGGAGAGATAAATAGGAGACAGTGTATAACCAAAGATTGTTCCGTTTTACAGAGTATACAGGTGATATATAAACAGCAAAATAAAATGAAATGGCGTGGCCAAGTCGCGGACCCCCTTCCCTTATGCGGGGAACGTGTGTTTTACCACTTAAAGGTCAGCTGGAAGAATGTTATATTATTACTACTATTATTAAGTATTTGGGGATCGATGAGGTTATTATGGTGCACACACGTATCAAGCGCAAGCTAGCAGTTAGCTGTTACCTACTTGCTAACACGTTTCCATATTATTCCACTTGTTAGCTAGTTAGTCAATTGCCAACTTACGAAAAAAAATTAAGTGAATAAACTCAAATATAAATTTATATTTAAATTATTAAAAAATAGAGTTTGATATAAAAATTTATATCAAATTTTATTTTTTAATGATATAAATAAAGTTTGTATTTATAAACTTGTTCTTAACTTATTGTATTATATAGTACTTTTGGTGATCTTTTTTTGTAGCACATGTCAAATAATTTTTAGACAGACTAATATTGTGTTTGTAAATTTTTATTTGAAGGGAAGGAAAGGAAAAATAATTAAAATTCCTCCAAATCTCATGTTTGTAATTTTTTTTAGGAAGAAAAAGATGAAATTTAGAGATAAAATTGATTTAATTTTTGACTCAAGATTTCCCCCTCAAAAGTCGGAGGATTTGGAGGGATGAGAAATGATGAAAAAATGAGATATTTTACATTACAAAATAAATAATATGACAATTTTACCCCTCTCTAGTTACCCCTCTCTAGCATAATTCTCAATTACTTATTTCTCAATTATATGTTATGTATGTGTGTGTGTGTGTGTGTGTATATATATACTTTATATTTAAAATTTATTTAAATTAAAGTTTAATTATAAAAGTACAATTTACACTTTATGATATACATACAACTTGTATGATATATTTAAAATCATAATAATCCAATTTTATAATTTTATACATTACTTTATATACTTTTTAATATATTTGGTACTAAGGTGAAATCAACTTAAGAATTGTTTTAATTCAAACAATTACGTAAATTTTATCCGAAATTTAATAGCTAATATAACTACACATATACATTTAATTTGAATATATATATATATATATAAGAGCACGTGACACTCTCGTTGATTTAGATTTCTATATTCTTCTAATATCTTGTTGAAATGAATTTTTGTGATTCTTCAAATTACAAGTATAGTAAGTCAATACATGCGCGCGCGCATGCGTGCACACACACATATATATATTAAGAGCACGTGACATTCATTGATTTAGATTTTTGTATTCTTCTAATATTTTGTTGAAACGAATTTTTGTGATTCTTCAAATTACAAATATATTTTTTTAACAAAAATAAATATAGTACAAGTAAGTCAATACATTGTGTGTATTGACTTACTTGTACTATATTTATTTTTGTTAAAAAAAACATACTTGTAATTATATATATACATGTGTGTAATAAAGCAAAAAAAGACTAAGCAAAATAATTTTAATAGATAGACATTATTAAATCATATCATTTTTTATATTTATATATGCAAAGGTAATATAGTAATAGTGTAGTTTAAAAATAAGAATAATTTTCCTTTCATATTTCTAAACTCACAAATAAGGAAAAATTTAATTAAAATTTCATCACATCCCTTCCTTTCTAAAACTCACAAAGGAAAACTATAATCCTTTCCCTTCCTATAATTTCTCTTCCCATCTCATCCCTCCAAATTCACAAACACATCATAAAGGTTCTGTTTGATAAAACTAAATGAAAAGTTCTAAATAACTTAACGAACTATATAAAATAGAGGTTTGATTGAAAGTGAATACTGAATGAAAAAAATTATTTGTTAACTGATTCGTCTAAAGTAACTGAATGATAATATTTGTGATTTTAATCCAAAATATGTATTTAAAAAATCATACTTATTTTTTTTTAAATATTGAGGTGGAGGTAACATTTTAAATTGTTTAGTTTATTTTTTCATATCATACTTTAAAATACTTTATATAAATTTTTTTCTTCTGTTTATGAGTATTTTTATTTTTATTATATTAAAAAATTAGTAGTAAATTTTTACCTCTCATATTGGTATAATAGATAATAAACAAATCATAGTAGTAAAATAATTTTTTATACATATATATGTATTTAAATAAATATTAAATATGTACTTAAATAAATAATAATAACGAGATTAACACACACATGTATGCATTTAAATAAATAATAAAACAAACATATAAAATTCAATTAAGACTCAAACAAAACTATAAACTTTTGAACAATCTTTAATGGAGTATATTATTAGTAATATAATTTTAAGAATAAAAAATTAAAAATATTAATGACATTTCATCGACCCATAAAATTAAAACAAAAGATTATAACAATATTCATTAAATTTGTTACTAATTTGTTAAAGAAAAATCATCAAAAGTAATTTGTACATAACAAAATTTGGCTAAAAAATTGTAAATAAAAATATCATTGAGACTTCTTACTGATTCAACCACAATTTTTTAATTAAATCGTTCAGACTTATTCGTCTGCATTCAAAATTTAAAAAGTATATAAAAAAAACAAACTAGTCTGGATGACTTATTCATTTAATTTTAGATGCATTCAGATGAAAACAAACACCCTTTAAATAGTTGTTTGGCGAAATTGTACTGATAATGATGTGGTGTAGTGAGATAAAATATTTTTAAATATAATTTTTTTGACAAGTAATTTTAATTATAAGAAAGTTAATATATTGTTTAGTTACGTGGTTGAGAAAGTTTAAGGTAATAATTTGATTTGAGATTTTATAATTTAAAAACAATTTAAGGATAATTTTACATTTTGTGCTTTTGTCAAAGGTACATACAAATTTTCTACTTCAGCCTTAGATGATTTTAAACTCCAATCTTTACTCTTTACAAGTGTTTTCAGAAAATTCCTAAACAATAAAATATTTTTATTTAAAATTTAAAATTTAAAATTATTTTAATCCACATGAGAGCTCTAAATCTTAAATAATCTATGGCAGTCTATCATTTGACTGTATATGATCACAAATTCAAATTTATCACGTACTAAATTCATTAAAGTATTTCATTATGAATGTTCATAATTTTTTCTAGTGTCCCCTGTCCCATATTAAGATCAGTCCTTAGGATTGATAATATAATAACCTAGGCTGTTAAAAAAATATTCTTAGACGATATATATATATATATATATATATATATATATATATATATATATATATGTTCAGCAAAAGTGACTATTTATATGATTATTATATGTTTGTGTATTTTTATTATATGGTCGAAATAATTAGTAAAAACTATATTATCAGTGCCTTGCTCTTGTGGGCACAAGACGACAACACCCACTTGAAAACTGAAAACATGTGAGATTGTGACATTTCATGACCTTATTAACTAGTTACTATCGACCTGACGAATGAACCCACCTAGCGCATTGACAATGAATTGAAAATGCTTGCCCCATGTACCTTTCTTTCAGTTATATATAATTTATCCGTACTTCCATATGCTTTCAATTAATTTATTACATGATTTGTCACTTTCTCAGCCTCAGGATATATGTTCTATTTGACTTTTAAGGTCCAATTAATTGTTTTAAAATTAACAATTCTACTATTTTTAGAAATATAAACAGATTTTTGAAGGTTTATATAAATATGTTTAACTAATAATTTTACCAGTAATCGATTTAATCAGTAAACAGGCAATGATGGAGGAGGATATTGTTTTGGAGCCTGCAGAAACATACAAATATTTGTTGATGTTTAATTAGATTTCATTAGCTTACATTCTTATTGTGACACATAATTTATCACGGTGGCCCTAATTTAATTTAACTTTTATAACGTATATATTTTTGAACTTGGGCAAGGCCTCAATATATAGTACAAATATTATAAATTGGCTAAATAAATAATATTATTTACTAGATTAATTGTTTCAAAATTTAAGCGTACCTCAATTTTAAATTAAAAAAGAGAAAAAGATACATGTGTCTTGAAAACGTAAATTTTTTTGTGTCTTACACTTGATATAAAGTAATTTTGATCGATAAAATATAAAAATAAATTTATTAATATTAAATATCAACGATAAAAATATATGAAATAAAAGATAATAATTTTTTTTTCAAACGTTAGTGTTCTATTTTAACGTTTTCAACTCCACGTTAATCACTGAGGATGCTACTATTTGTTCGCCTGCACCGTCAAATGTTTGGTACTCTGAATTCTGAAACATCTAAAATCAATGAATATGCAGAAGTGGTGTCTGTAAATCCGCATCTAATCATAGTCAGTATCAACGATGAGAGATTTTAGTATCTCTGAGTATGTTTAAGATGTCACTTTGTATTTATAATTATAGGGTTCGCTTAATGTGTGTTCTAAGAACACACATTAAACGCGAAAAATAACATATAAAATTCATTAAATATTTTTTTTTTATATTTGTATTGAATTCAATACATGAGGTCTACTACTATATTATTTTTTTATGTATTGAATTCAGTAAAAATATATAAACAAATAATATTATACATTAAATTTTACGCTTAACATGTACCTTAAAGACACATTCTAAAAAAATTCATAATTGTATATTAAGTCAACAACAACCTGCCTATAATTTGCGCGAATCACGGTCAGTATCCAGTTGATCGCGAGTTAAAGACCAAATTCTCAACGAACTAGGATGGGATAGGAGTTCTCAATTGAGTAAAGTCCAATTCTTCACATTTAACATTTGAATAAATATAAGTGTACGTTATTTAAATATTATATTTATTTTATTTATTAAAAAATAAAATATAACATTAAAATTCATGTTATATCATATTTTTTAATAATTAAAATAAATATAATATATAATTTTTTAATCAAATATTATATATATAGACTTGTCTTTAAGATTCTTCATAATTTTTGATGGTCACGATGATACACACTCGAGTTTAAGACCGTCTTGTGTGACTTGAAGTACATTTAGGTAATCAGGCTCTATCTAGTCCTGCTCTATATTCCGGCGATGCAACCTTAACAATCGCAATTTACATTTAGCATAAAATTAATTGATAAATAAATTATTTTCTAATAATAAAATGTTAAAACAATGATTAATAAAAATGTTATGTGAAGCTATCATTTATGAAATCTTTAAAAAATTATAGGATATACTATTGTCCGATTTTTATAAATAGAATATTTGCGTAAATATACACAGTCAATTAAGTAATATAATAATAAGAAGGATATCGAACCGCGTGAAAAAAGTAATAATAACTATATCAATTATCAATTATATAACATCTCAATTCTATTTAAACTATCGCAAATTTGATTTATGAAATATTTAGACTTAAAATTAAAACTAAAGATTTTCATTTTTCTTGCAAAAAAATTTCATCCAAAACTGACATAATTTGGACGGAAAAGAAAATGAGATAAGTAATATTTTCATAATTTCTATATTATCCTCAATTTATAATATAACAATTTTTTAATTACTACTCATGTCCCCAATTTATATTTTTTTCTATAATATCTTGTGGTTTATATGTTTCATAAGACACTCAGACTTCTTCAAGGAAATCTAATTATACATACAAATTATTAACGCATGAATGGTATTATTTTCACCATAACATATACATACAAATTATTAACGCATGAATGGTATTATTTTCACACAATATTATTGTATACATTATTTATCACGTATACCAATTATATTATTCTTTTAATGGGTTATGCATTTTATTCATTATGTCATGTGAATTTATATTTTGTATAGCCGTAATCTCTTTTACCTATACAGTCAACTCGCATTTACTTATTTAAAGTATTAACTTATGAACGTTTTTATCAAATTGAGAAGTCCTCAGTCGCATATATAAATACTCTATGCAAATAGGAGAAGTTTGGTTATTTGTTTAAAAGTAAAATTATCCTCCCATATATATTTTTTTAAAGTTTAATTACAAAACTAATGTATATACTAAATCTCATTATGTGGAAGCAAGGTGTGATATTTTTGGCCAATTGAGTGAAGTTTTTTTCTTTCAATTTAGAACTTTAAAGGGTGGACGTACACTATAATTGCAACCTTATGTTACACATGAAACACACACTTATATATCTTGCAGCTTCTAGTTAATAATATGTGAGTTTATTTAACTTTTTTTGTTCTAATTAAGTACTTTATAACTTTCTCAAATTGAAAATATTGAAATAAAATAATAATAATAATAATGATGATGATGATGATGATGATGATGATGATGTTAAATACATATATTTATAATTTTATAGTACACGTTTGTGTGGTTAAATTAATTTTCACTGTTGTATTAATATGATGTACATTTTCCTATTTCACAAAAATTGTCTTAAGTGCACTTTTTTCATAAATTAAAAATAAAATAAAGAAGAGAGTGTAAAATAAATTTTAATATTATCTTTTATGAACCCCACATAAGTATTAATGATTTTTTCTTTTTCTTAAAATTAATAATGGATCTGTTTAAGAGTAAACTAGTCTTTGTATTTTTTAGGGAATTGATATTTTTACAAGTTAATTTAATATTTTCATAATTGAATCCCATTTAATCTTATAGAAATATCAAATTAGTTTGTAAAAATATTAATTCTATATTAGAATTGATATTTTCACAAGCTAATTTGATATTTTTTCAAGTGTGTCTCATTTAATGTTGTAAAAATATTAAATTAACTTGTAAAAATATCAATTTTTTTTTTTAAAAATTTAACTTGCGTAGTTAAGATACTTTTGGTTAAACAATTTTATTATATTTTATTTATAAACCTCACCCCCTTGACCTTTTGGGCCACAAAGAGCCACGTGGCATCTTGGGTTGAAGAGTGAAAAGTAAAAAATGTTTAGGATTAAAAAAGTTATTCAGGAATTCTAAAATACTACATGATTATGCCTTAAAATCATAGAATAATTTTTTCTAGGGTTATTATAAATTTAGAGATGAGGAATATTTCTGGCACTTTTTTTTCTCCCGTCTGATCGTAATTAATCCCGTTCTAATATGTAGGAAATGACATTCAATCACGTACGTACTAATCAGTTATGTTAATTAGAGATAAGCCCACATTTATTACTCCTTATACACTTCTATGGGCTTTCCAACTTCTGTAAAAAGGTCAAAGGTTTTCAGATTTTACATATATAGTCCTAAGCTTACTTTTATTATACTCTTAATCTTATATTTTTGCAATGTTAGAAAAGCTTTATTATATTTTCTAATATGTTATTAATCCCACATTAGTATTGACCATATTCAATAGTAAAATCTTGAATATTTATATATTTTTTCTTTATTAAAAGAGTAAATAAATTGAATTCATGATGATTCGACTTTGTCCTTGGCATCCAAGAGTGGTGAGCTGGCGGAGCTTAAACCAATTAAATACGATGGTTTCCGTCTCTTAAAAATTTGTGTAAAAATATTATGCGACTTCAAATCAAAGAAATGCAACACGAACGGTTAGTTTTACGTTGCATTTTTATAGAATGAACTAAGTACAATGAATTACGTTCTATGGTCGATCTAAGGTTTTAAGTCATTTCAAAACAAATACCAAAAATTCACTGCAAGAAAAAGAAATCCTGCACTCCTACCCTTAGAATCGGAGACCGAAGAATTGTTAGGTTGCCGAGAACACATTTAAGGAGGACACCAGGGCATTATAAGTTTATGACTCTTAATTCCCACTATATGAGGGAGCAAGTGAAATAGAATGCGACCGATCAAGAACTTGAGTTTCTTTCCTGGTTGGAAATGGATAGAGAACCAATAACACGTGCAGATCCCATAAATTTATGCAATTAATTAAGGAGTTACACGTACGACTGGTTGGAAATGGATAGAACCAATAACTCGTGCAGATCCCATAAATTTATGCAATTAATTATGGAGTTATACGATATACAAAGTCATGACAAATTACTATGTTGAACTTAAGCCCTAAAAAAATATTATGTTTTATAACTTAATCATGGCAAATTATTATGTTAAACTTCAAATACATATATTGAACTTAAAAATAAACATAATAGTTTCATTCAGGATTGTAATAAGAAGATCGAGAGGTCGATGTTGAAGCTGTTGTATCCGCATATGGGTTATATATTCTCATACAATTGTTGCTTCGAGCTAACCTACTTGCCAAGCGAGCCAAATTTGTAAGAGGCCAGGAATAAAATAACACCAACTTACATTTAGATTTACGGATTTGCAAAGAGTCTCGATATATTTAGTAGACTACAATGTCAAGGACATGCAATATTATATGTGCAAAGCTTCACCCTTGATATGATGTACTATTAGTTACCTGACTCGAACGTACTTTATATTGTAGATTCTATTTCATGTTGGACATATTTTATACAGTGCGATAAATACATGAATTATATCAAGTTTCGACACTATATATTTTCTTTTCCTTGAAGTTTATTAGGTTAAAATTATTATAATTTCTGCTAGTTTCATAAAATGTAAAAAATTGAAAAGATAACTAGTTGTAGATACTATTGTTAAACTAACAATTATTAATCTATAAACTTTTTTAAAAATATTTTATATTTACAATATATATAGCTATGTGCATTATCTATTGAGCAAATGAGTATCGCATTCTCTTTAGCAAATTCTAATTATTATGCGCGGGGGGGGGGGGGGGGGGGGGGGGGGGGGGGATGCGAAAATAAAAGATTCCTACGATCCCTATATATTTGCTAGAAAATGGTTATAATTAGAATTTATAGAAGTCCTAATATGTAAAGGAGGATTTGACATTAGGCAGTAAATTGTAAAAAGATTTACAATCTTCTTAACAAACAATTTTAATTTGATAAGGAACCATAGTATGTGCCTTGTTACATTAATTATATTGAATGCAAATTTCTCACCAAGAGATAATCAAAAGGTCAAATGTTTACTAGAAACCCCGCTAGTTTACGAGAAATTATTCGATGTCCTCCATGAGCAAATAAGCAGTATGCTCTCTTTTCTTACATAACAGTGGAGTTCACAAGAGTCCCACCACTTGTGGATCCACTGTTATGTGAGAGGGGAGAGCATACCATTCATTTGTTTATAGGACATTGAATAATTTTTCCTAATTTACCACTTTTTACCATCTAATGGTTTTGGTGACATGCACAACTCCGATTCAAACTCGAGCGAATTTGAAACTAAAAATAAATAGGGGAGGCAGTTGCAAAAAATGTTACAAATGAAAACTAAAGACAAGATAACCACTATCTCTCATTCTTTTATATTTCTCTCTTAATTTCTTTCTAGCTATGCACAATTTAGACACTTGTTTTAACTTCTTCTTATCAATACGGTTGAGCCCTCATTATATCTACTGGTGCTGCATAAAAATGCTAGCTAGCTTCAAGCTTGCGCTTATATGGATATGGATGATATAATGAGCGTTTATTTGAGTGGCAGTAGCGGTGACACAAACCTGTATAATTGCCAAACCAAAGATTTTCTTACTCGAAATGTGATAAACATTTTGGTGGT
Organism: Hedera helix; assembly: GCA_947179155.2. Lineage (NCBI taxonomy): Eukaryota > Viridiplantae > Streptophyta > Magnoliopsida > Apiales > Araliaceae > Hedera > Hedera helix. Next base: position 37,574,781 of record OX359268.1, read on the forward strand.
AGATGATGATGCCAGTTATTGCTGCTATTCTCACTAGATGGAAATACAGAGGTACTCCTTAATTCCTCATATATGAAAATTAATTTAATTTTATTCAATTATTCGATCTAAGGACCCCATTTTATATAATTTAGAATTTCATTTTAGAGATTTTGCATGCATGATTTTTGGTTATCTATGAAATCCATCTGGCTGATCTTGTTAAATAATTATTAACGGATAATGTTATTTCATAAAATAAACATAAATTAAATTAATCATAACATAAGTACTTACATGAATTGAGAGAAGATATCTCATATGTATCACGTTTTTGCTGCACTTAAGGGTGGAGGTCTTCAATTGTCTCCCTCAATCTTAGGACGAATATATGAGTGTGTATAAAATTCTTGAGACGACAATTGTGATCAAACCCTAACTGTTTTGTTTATAGAATAGCTAAAGGTCAAAATTGTCCATCAAGATAATGAAATCCTATGACCCATTATGCCAAATACTATCAGTAGTATTATTTATGGGTCACATAATTACCAAGCGCATAAATAACGTAATTAAATTAATACAATATGTAAGCACAATAATTAAATAAATAGTAGAGGCCACCTAAGGAAATAAAATATTCTAACATTCTCTCACTTTGCCGAAATACTCTTTATATACAAAATATAATGTTTACAATCATTAATTTGGCCAAGCATTAATTTAATATCTACAACCCGTTCAAATAAAAACACCAATACGAAATAATATAATCTTTATGTCACTATTAACACAAGATCTCCATTAGTTACATAACTAGTACTTTCATTAAAACAAGGATTAACATTAAGCATAACATGTATGAATAGAGTTTACATAAGTGGTAATAAATTAAACTCATTCATATGGTCCAAACATAACTGTTTGCTCATAAGTTATCAAGTGTGCACAATAAAGAGAATAAGCAAACCATAAACCTAATGTGAAGTCAAAACAATGAGCTCAAAATTTAGTTGTCTTGCATCAAAGTAACTTACTAATTAAAACTACCAGTTAAACCCATGCCAACAACATACTCTAAAAAGAGTTTGGGTGGTAAGCCTTTCGTAAATGGATCCACTAACATATCATGCGTATTAATATACTTAATGACAACGTTTTGATCTTCAACTTTTTCCCTAGCGAATAAGTACTTAATGTCAAGGTATAGTCCAGCACCACTCGAACTTGTGCTGTTAGAAAAGCTAACAACAGAATCATTATCGAAAAATATTTTCGATGGCCTTTAAATGGAATCTACAACTTTAGATCCTAAAATAAGATTCCTCAACAATACGGCGTGACAAATAGCATGATAACAAGTCATATATTCTGCTATCATCGTGGAAGTGGTAGTTAACTCCTGCTTATGACTTCTCCATGAAATAGGGCCTCTTGAAAACATAAAGATGTACCTTGATGTAGATTTCTCTTCATCTTTACACTTAGCAAAATCAGAATCAGAATAACCAACAACTTCATGGTTATCTGTTTTTCTGAATGTAAGCACAAAATTCTTAGTACCTCATTTTGAATTTCACTCCACATCATGTTAACAATTTAGACATTATTTGAATCTGTACAACGTAAAATTATAAATTTTTGATATTTATTGTTTATCATATTTCTTTTGTTTATTATTTATATCACTGTTGTTATTCTAATAATCATAATCAAGTTGTTGTGGATATCTGTGGTCTGGGCACATATAATAAGATAAAGGCGATACAATGGTGGTGTGTCTTTTATAGCATGTGGTGAATGTTTTCTTTAGCCTGGGGCAAAGATGAACTGTTGTTTGGTATGATCATGACCAAAGGCTGTAGATTGGTATAATCATGACCTTTGGTGTTATATTGAATATCTTTGGCCCGTAATACAAAGATGAACTGTTGACTTGCATGATTATGACCAGGAACTGTGCATTTGTATTATCATGACCAGTGGTGTTTCAGATGATAAAAGTTGATGATGTTTTTCTTGAAAAGAGAATCGAGTGGACATCATGATCCATATGATTTTCCTAATGGTTGTTATTCTGCTACAGTTGTTGATCTGAACTTTGTTTAAGAATTTAACTACAATTGTTGAATTAAAACTTGATGTTTAAATTATTTTATCAAGAACTTAACTGTTGAAGGCTAACGAACGATAATTTATTCGTCATTATCTTAGTCATGATATTGTTTACTGGGCTATTTGAGCTCACCCTTTTCTTTTGTTCCATTGTTTTTTAACAAGAGATGAAAGAGTAGCTAGGTCTAGTTGGGAGATGGAGTGAAAGTACGAGTTGTAGTTGTATTAGTCTTCATAAGTTGTAAAATAGTGAGATAATAATAATGAAGACTTAGTTGTGTATTATTTGAATATTGTATTGTGGTACGTTGTATTGTAATAGTTGTTGTGTATTTTGATAACTCAAGTTTGGGCTATGTAGGCCCAGATTTGGGGGGTGTCACACTGTAGATCTATCAGGATATCCAATGAAATGACAACTAATGATTTTAGAGTCAAGTTTCTTTATTTGTGAATTGAAAATTTTAGCCTCGGCTGGATAGCCCCATACTTGTATGTATTTTAAATTAGGTTTTCTACCTGTCCAAATTTCGTAAGGAGTCTTAGGGACAGATTTACTAGGAACCTGATTTAAAATATGAATAGTTGTCTTTAATGCCTCAATTCACAAAAATATAGGTAAACTGAAATTGCATAACATACTATGTACCATATTCATAAGGGTAAGATTTCGCTTCTCAACTACACTATTCTGTTGCAATGTACCAGGTATTGTATACTGAGTAACGATGCCTTTTTCTAAATAAAATAAGGCAAATGGACTAGGACTATGACCTGTATTGGAGTGTTTATTATAATACTTTCAGCCTTTATCTGATCACACTATTTTAATTTTTTGGTCAAGTTAATTTTCAACTTCAACCTTGAAAATTTTAAACATATTTAGTGATTCAGATTGTCATTAATTAGGTAAACATAAGTATAGCAAGAATTGTCATCATTGAACGTAATGAAAGATTTGTGCCCACTAATTCCAGGGGAAAATGGTTCATATATATCAGTGTGAATCACCTCAAGGAGTGCACCACTTTTAGTAACTCATTTCTTACTACATTTTACAAATTTTTCTTTTATACATTCAATACAATGGTCAAAATTAGAGAAATCTAGTGAATGAAGAATTTCATCCTTTATAAGACATTGTATTCTGTCTTTTGAAATATGACCTAAACGTTGATGCCACAATTTTAAAGAATTCTCATTATCTAATTTTCTCTTATTTCCATTTTTAGAGATATTTTCTGTCACATTCATTGTTAATAAGGATTTAGCAAAGACATTATCTAAATTTAACTTATAAAGGTTTCTCTCTAAAGAGCCAGAACCAACCACATGAGAGTAATGATAAATAATTATTTTATTATTCCTAAACTTAAACGAAAAACCATTAACGTCAAGTTTAGATACAAAAATTAAATTCCGTGTCATACTGCGAACATAAAGAATATCATATAAATACAAGGTGAAACCACTCTCCAAAACTAAAAGGAGTGTTTTTACAACTTCAACTTGTATAGATTCCCTATTGCCAACTTTAATGGTTATTTCCTCCTTTTAGAGTGTCTTCTTTGAAAGGAATCCCTGTAATGAATTAGTAATGTGAACCATAGAACTAGTGTAAGCCACCATGTATTAGAAGGAACGTTAATTAGAAAGGATTCATAAGTCACATAATCAAAGGACATACCTTTCTTTTCAAGCCATTCTCTGAACTTAGGGCAGTCTTTCTGAATATGTCCTTACTTCTTATAGAAGTGACATTTAGGACATACCTCAGATTTGTTACCTGAATAATTTGTCTTATTTGTTTCAGTAGAAAATGATTTATCCTTATTTTTAAAACTTTGCCATTTTTATTAGCCTTCTTCTTATGGAATCCAGTGGTAATCAGATGAGCAATATTAGGTATTTCAACCTTAAGTCTTTCTTCCTCTTGTACGCACATGGCAATGAACTTGCCTATCTTCAACTTTTCTTTCTGCGTGTTATAATTGATCTTAAATTGATCAAACTGTGCAGGAAGAGAAGTTATAATGAAATGAACGAGAAAATTCTCAAAAATCTTCATGTCCATACCTTTTAATTTAAAAGCAGTATCATTCATCATAATAATGCGCTTGTGCACTTCACTAACCACATCATACTTGTTGGTGAGCATTTTCAAAATAAGGGTACTTGCATGAATTTTAGAAGATCTCTTAAATTGTTCTTCGACTGATGTTAAGTACTATTTGGCATTCTCAGAGTCAGGAATGACTCCTCGAATGACTGTCGTGATAGAGTTTTTCATAATCATAAGGTACATGCGGTTGGATCGCTCCCACTTTTCATAAATAGCTTTTTGCTCATTTGAGCTTGTAGTTGTAAGTGGAGCAAGAGGATCCACTCGTAATGCATAGTCCAAATTCATAACGCTAAAAACAATTTTCACTTACCTTTTCCAAGTAGTAAAATTAGTCACATTCAAGGCTTCAATTCCAGAGAGATATCCAGAAATAGTAGTAGAAGTCAATACTGAAATATGATCAAGCTCATAAGTATGCTTACAAAAAACTAAAAGAAATCCATAATGTACAATGATAATTAATAATTAATCATAATAAAAATAAAAAATAATACAATTGTAGGGCAAGTAGTTAGTTACATAAAATCTATTTACAATACCCAAAATAAATTTTAATGAGATGTTGGTGCATAATTATCAATCTTTTGCTGGTCCAATTAATAATATGCTAATAACATCCCTATAAAATAATGCATAACACATTTATCCACATATCACCGTTGGACAGAAACGAAATAAACATGTTACTTATGCAATAAAATTTCATTCAATAAATTCTAATTTTTCCATTGGGTAAAATTAAAATCTTTATTTATTAAATGTAACATTATGTTACTTTTCTTAATCTTTAATTGTTTCGATTAATAACCTTCCGTTGGGCTGATTATTAATTTTAACAATAAAGAGTTACGCGTATATATAAATTATTATGATCAAACTCAATTTTTTTTAAACATCATATTAATCAAGTTTGAAAATTAACATTATTAATAATTTACATATAACAAATTAAAAGCCCTAATAATATATCATGTTCTAAAATCTTAATTAAGATATACAATTATGAACATGAATTGATTACAAAATATTTACATAAATTTTAAATTACATACATAATGGCATAATATAGAATAATATTATCTAGATATAATAAAAAAAATACCTCCATCACCATAAACAGATAACCCAAGTACCACAATGAACATGATAGGCGAGTATAAGACAATGGCCATCAAATTGAGATCAAAACTAAATAACACTTGTGTTATTTGCAGAATTTCTAAACATGATGGTATAATATAAATAATATTATATAGGTAGAATCATTAATAAATTCAATATATATTACTTTAGTATATTGAAATATAACATTATGATGCACCAGAATAATGAATTGAGAAAAATATGCATCCATCAAGGGCACATGATAGTAATATGTATATTCCGAATGTTATTAAAAAGTAATCAAAAGCCAAAAGTGAGCATGTTGATGATTTCTTGAATATAGCACGAGGAAGCATAATCACTAATAGTATACTGAAACGGATTTACGTTCCTTTCGAAAACAATTCTACCAATAAAGAGAATTTGTAAAATAAAAAAAAAATCTAGCATAATAACGTAATTAATTTATTCTATGTAACCATGCTCATGATACCAATTATCAAATGTTAAATAATTATAAATGAATAGTATTATTTCATAGAATAAACATAAATTAAATTACTCATAACATAAGTACTTACATGAATTGAGAGAAGACATCTCGTATATATCACGTTTTCGCTATGCTTAAGGGTGGAGGTCTTCAATTGCTTCTCTCAATTTTAGGATGAATATATGGGTGTGTACAAAATTCTTGAGACGATAATTGAGACCGTTTTGTTTATAAAATAGCTAACTGTTTTGTTTATAAAATAGTTAAGGGTCAAAATTGTCTATCAAGATTATGAAACCCTATGGTCCATTATGCTAAATACTATCAATAATATTATTTATGGACCACATAATTATTAAATCCATGAATAAAATAATTAAATTAATATAATATATAAACCTAATAATTACATAAATAGTAGAAGCCACATAAAAAAATAAAATATTCTAACAGATCTTCCATGTCCATTCATAATCTTCTTATATATATATATATATATATCTGGACTCATCGTTAATGATGCATCATTTTTTATTTGTAATGGATATAGGTCGAACTGTCTTACGACGTTCTAAACTCAAGTCACATACCATTTTAATAGACGAACAATCCAACTCTTGGAACATATCAAGTGGTGAAGAGCCGACATTTGCATTGCAAAGTCAAAAGTTACTTTTAAATTAATCAATTAATATCCTCAACACCTTTAAATCAACAAAATTATATGATCTGAAAAGCTATTATATATAGATCTTGTTTTCATAAGACATTTAAGTCTTGATTAATAAAAAAAAAATTAGAATATGCTTTGTGTATAAATACTACTAATTCCTTTAAATTTCTGCTGCCAAAGCGAAACATGCTATTTATGCTCTCTCTGCGGATGAAGGGTGGTATCAAGTTTGATCTGGTTGTAACAGATGTGCACATGCCGGGAATGGATGGGTTTGAGTTAAAAAACCAAATCCGTAAAGAATTTGTTAACTTACCAGTAGTTTGTGAGTCTCACTAGAATTATAATTTTCTTTTTCATTGCGATTAAACCTTTAAAAAAGAAGAAAGAGAAATAGAGAAATTTATGTTTAGAATTTTCTTCTTTTCATTCTATTCTAATTGGTTTTTTTTTCCTTTCCTATTTTAATTTGAAAATTATGAGTTTTGATTTTGTTCCAGAATCAATGCATGAGCAAGGATTTGGGAAATTTTAAAAAGTAGTACTTGAATTTTCAAAAATTTATTAGCCTGAAATCCCTTGGTCTTTGGTTAAGATTTAAAAAAACATGTATTATTGTAAATTAATTTCTTATATTAAATATACAAAATAATTTTAATTTCGATAAGTAATTTTGAAATTAAAATACAAATAATACTACTCATTAATTTATCTCTAAATAAAGTTTCTAGATATGTCCAAAATAGAAATGAATGTAAACCCTTGTAGATACACACACAAATAGTAATATAATTAGTTCAATTAATAAATTAGATAAAAACTCTGCTTAGTTTTTCATTAAGTTTTCAAGAAAATGCTATTATATTTTGAAACAGACCAAGGTAATTTCTAATGCCACATATTTATGTCCGACTAATAATATCCAATTAATGTTTAGTAATTAAATCACCTCTAACTCAAGAAATTATCAGATATATTATGGGTGACTTAAAATAATTTGAGGCCTAAAGCGATATTTTTAAATAAGACATTTTATGTTTGATATATCCTCTATTGATTTTTATGGTCAAATTGATCATTTTTCAAATTAATATATCTTATTATTATTTAATATATATATATATATATATATATATATATATATATATATATGTGTGTGTGTGTGTGTGTGTGTGTGTGTGTGTGTAAAAAGCCTATAAACATTATAAATTACATAAAATTTAGTATTAATCTCAATGTTTACTTTTTTAAAAATATAAATATATATGTTTAATTGTTAATTTTAAAAATGGTCAATTTGACTACAAAAATTAATTGATGACTTTTATTTTCGGACGGATGGGGTATTAATATTTTTTATTTAAATTAGGCTTTTTTTTATACTGTTAAATTTTTTTACGTATTTATTGGCCCTAAAGAATTAATTGTACTTATATTTTTATAAGACTTTTTTTATATGGGTTATTTAGGATATTCAAAAATTTAGGTCATTCCTTAAAATGGGGCCTAAAATCTAAGCATTTTTCTTTACACGATAGGGCCGGCCTGAGATATATATACCTAGATATTCTAGTTGAATTTCCTTTTTATTTTAAATAAATAAATTCTAATTAAACTCTTTGCTGTGCATGCAGTTATGTCAGGTGATCAGACACAAGCTGTTGTGGCTAAAGGATTAACAAATGGCCGGTTTTAGGTTTCATAAAGAAGCCGATGTGTGCCGACGACCTGAGAGATTTATGGCAATATATTCATGGCCTGAAAAAGTATTTAGAAAATGATAAAGAAGAATAAATACTTAAAAAGTATTTATTCATGACCTGTGCTGCACCTGAAAACAATAATAATTCCAATGGAGGTACTGGCCTAAGCAAGAAAGATTTGAAGAGGCCTGCAACAACAAGCAATAATAATGTTGAACAAAAAAAAGGAAAAACGGGCTAAACTTGTTTGGACAACTCATCTTCATTACCGCTTCTTGGACGCCCTCAGAATTCTAGGGAAAGAAAGTAAGAGATCATTTTTGAGAAATTAATTATATAATTAGCCCCTCACGGACCCAGCCCCACGCATAATTAATTCTCTCTCCTCTATTTATTTATTTATTGTTTACACGAATTAATGCTTTAATTATTTCTCTCTCTCTCTCTTCATGTCTTTTAAATTTTGTTCTGGAGGTGTTCCAAAGAACATTCTTGAGTTCATGAATGTGCCGGGATTGACTAGGGAACATATAGCTAGTCGCTTGCAGGTTTGTATTCTAGGTTTAATTTGAAATATTTAGCTAGCTAGTCAGTCAATATATATATATATATATATATATATATATATATATATATATATATATATATCATCTTCTAATTATGTTTATTAGAGTGTATATGAAATAATTAATCAAGGTTAAATTTGTCTAGATTAGGAAAAATATCATGGATTATATATATATGACAATTTGGTTATGTTTCCTATTATTTCTATTCATTTCTAAGCATTACATTATTTTTACAAAATATTTTTAATAAAATATTTTGTTTTTATCGATCACAACCCAAATATAGCCTCGAAACAACGCTTGTTTAATTTAATTGATTTGACTAAGCCGTCATACAAACGTTTACTCATTTTATAAAAAAATCCGAACTCAAAATTAATTAAAGAAAATAAAGTACTTAGTTCAATTGAAAATTAGTGTTATTCTCTTATATAATTGTTTAACGTTGTTTCATTAATATTATAAATCTTTACTAATTAACCTTTAATCACTAAGCGTGTGAAAATTGCAGAATTATCGACTCTTCTTAAATCGAGTCAAGGACAAAATCTCTAGATATCAATATTCGCGTATGGTTGACCAAAACTTGCAATATTCATCTCTTCAATTCTGTCTGAAAACCCTACTTCGCTGATGCTTAACGATATTGGACAACAGCAAATGTTGTCACCAACTCTCTATCAAAGGACTGGGGGACACAACAATTTTCCAGTGCTTAATTCTTTAAACCTTACCAATGTGTCAAATCTCAATCATGAAGCTCCAATGACCAATCCAATATCTCCATCTGGACATGGACAATCTCGTATTTTAATCCGTCCTGGTATAATCATTTTTTTTTTTGTTGCTAATTTGAATATATAAAAGAACTAGAAGAAGAACAAAAACTGGGAGCATACCCCGCTAGACTATAGCAGCCGCATCAGAAGATAAACCCAAATGATGTTGAAGCTAAAGCAACCAAGAAAAAAATAATATTAAAACTGCCACACTCTAAGATGTGGATGATTTTGAACACAACAATTAAATTTCTTAACAAAAAAAAGTCTACTTTTGACAAGCTTGATGCACTCGTGGACAAGGTTATTAGCAGCAGTACAAGTTTCCTCATGAGACCTTTTGTTTCTCTCCATCCACAACTTGTAGACAACTGTAGCCAAACACAAGTGAGTAATATTAGTAGTCATGTTGTCCAACCGAGAGCTTCCAATATGTTGAATGAATCGATCCCATTCATTAGGAACACCAAACCATCCATGATGGGCAAAAACAGACTGTAAAATCATGGTTGAGTAAAAGCATTCAAAGAAAATGTGTTGGAAGGATTCCATTGATTGGCTACACAAACAACAAGTCACTCGAAACCAGTTTAGGAGACGTTTATGAAATGTCAGCCAAATAAAGAATGACATCCTAGGAACATGTAATTTATGCCATACAATTTTATACCATCTTACAGTAGTGGCAACTCTTCTGATAGACTTCCAGATGACAGATGCTTTAATTTGAGAGTGCTGGAGTCCTTCCCAAAGCACAGAGTCTGGACAATTAGAAGGAGGAGACACATTTAGCAACTTGTGCTTCAAGTACAACAAACTAATGTGGCTTGAATCAGGAGTACGCCAGTTGTGTCCCACAATGATATCACTGAATTTGGCGAGATAGGATAAACTAGAGTTAGAAACGATAGGATCAGTTGGATGAAGAGCAAGAGGTTTACCATCAAGCCAAGGATCATGCCACAAATTAATAAGCATACCATTTCCCACTCTATACGATATATATCGAGAAGCCAACATTCTAAGCTTAAGAATTTTCCTCCAAATCCAAGAAGAATCTGATGGAATGGCAGTAGTCCAGAAATTCTGCTTCACAATAACAGTATTTTTGATCCAATCAACCCAAAAAGAAGTTGAATTGAAACTGACCACTTGCCAAAGACGGTAGATAATTTGGGCTTTATTCCATTCCTCCACGTTCTTAAGACCTAGCCCACCCTCCTTCAAAGGCAGAGTAATTTTTTCCCATGAGACTTTTGCGCCATATTTCCCTAAAGAAGGCCCCTTTCAGAGAAATCTATGAAAACACTGGTTAATTCTCTTGATAATAGATTTCGGGAGTAAGAAATGAGCAAACCAGTAAGATTGAATCGCAAAAAGGATGGACTTGATTAACTGAATCTTACCAGCATACAAGAGAAACAGATTGGCCCAGGAAGAAATTCTAATAGTTATTCTGTGAAGCAAAAGAACACAGTCCTATGCTGAAAGCTTAGAGGAAATGAGAGGAACTCTTAAGAATTTGACAGGAAGTTCGCCTAGAGGAATATCCAAGATGGCAGCAATGGATTGAGAGTGAATAGAGCAAACATTAGCAAGAAAACACTGGCTCTTAGTACAATTAATAAACAACTCAAAAAAGGAGGAGAACATATTAAGACAATGACTAATGATACTCACTGAATTAGGATCACCATGACTAAAAAGAATTAAATCATCTACAAAACACAGATGAGTAATCCTACAACTTTTGGTGCGCCAGTGGAACTTGAAATTCTGATGAACAGTCTCTTTATCCAAAATGATAGATAGAACTTCCATAACTAGAACAAATAAATACGGAGACAAAGGATCACCCTGCCTAATACCCCTCTGACCTCTAAAGTAGCCACAAAGTTCACCATTCAGCTTGACAAAAAACATAGGCGTGGAAATACATTCTTTTATCCAATTCACAAATATAGGAGGAAACCCAAACAGATTCAAAGCATCAAGGATGAGCTCCCATCTTACAGAGTCAAAGGTTTTCCTTATGTCAACCTTAATTGCGCATCTTGGAGGACCAGCAACTCTATGATAGTTTCTTAAAAGCTCTTGAGCTAGAAGGATCTTGTCTCCTATTCTTCGGCCAGGAACGAAAGCAGCTTGAGTTTTATAAATCAGAGAAGGGAAAGTTGATCTCAATCTAGTGGAAATAATTTTGGATATACACTTGTAGGTAGTATTGCAACAAGAAATAGGTCTGAAATCACTCATCTCAGTAGGATTGTCCACTTTAGGAACAAGAGCAATAGAGGTAGCATTAATTTCCTTTAACAGTCTCCCATAAATGAAAAAAGATTGAATGGCATGGATAAAATCATCCCCAACAATGTTCCAAGAGTGTAAGAAAAAATTAACATTAAATCCATCTGGCCCCGGACTTTTATTCTTCTTCATATTATTCAAAGTGACCAGAATTTCCTCATTAGAAATGGGGGCCTCCAAAGTAATGTACATATCAGAACCAAGACGATTGTCAATAATCTTAGAAAGGGCATCAATCCTTGGATAAGCAGTCAAGGAGTTACCGCCAATAATACCTTTGAAATAGTTAACCGCCACCTCCTTAATAATATCTTGATCCTGAGTCATGTTGCCTTGATCATCCTTTATAGCTAGAATCTTATTAGTAGTCCATCTACTCTTTACCTTAGCATGAAAAAAATTAGAATTTTTATCACCAAGCTCCAGCCATTGAACCCTAGATTTCTGCTGTAAGATTTGTTCCTCAATAGAAATAGCATCCCAAAGCTCTTTAGAAAGTTTTTTCTCTAGCTCCAGAGCAACAGCAGGGACAGGTCTTGAGGACGATTGAATAGAGTTCTGGAGATTGTGAAGAGCTTACCGAGCTTTCTGAGAATTAGAAACGACATTGCCATGGTCCTTGTTCAAGGCAATAAGCGCCCGCTTAGTCCTCCTAAACTTCTCAGCGAGAATGAAGAGAGGGGAACCAGAAATATCATAATTCCAAGCTCTAGAAACTGTATCCTCATAACGTTCCAGAAGAGTAAGATAATTAAAGAATTGAAAAGTTTAAAGGTCTTCTTCAAGGATATCCCAATGTTAAGAATCAAGGGATTATGGTCAGAAAACCCTCTAGCACCAACAGAGACCAAAGACATGCTCAGATCAGAAAACCAAGATGAATTAGCTAAGACCCTATCTAATTTCCTTGTAATAGATTTGCCACCTTGTGAGTTCCACCAAGTATGGTGACGACCAACAGCTCTAATATCCCCCAACCCAGCAGCTTCAAGAAAATTTTTGAAGTCATCCATACCTGAAGTCTGGACATCATTACCTCCACAGGTCTCTTCAAGATTAATGATCTCATTAAAATCTCCCATCAAACACCATTTAGAATCAACTGCTCCAACAATAATAGAGATATCTTGCCATAATAGCTTTCTTTCTGCAGCAGTGTTCAGACCATAAATAATAGAGACCAAAAAAGAATCAGAGGAAGAAGTAGAAGTAACCTCACAGTGGATAATCTGAGAGGATTTATTAATAATATTTACAGACCAAAAATAAGGGTTCTAACCAACCCAGATCCTGCCATTGATGTGATGTTCATAGTTAAAAGCCCAGTTCCAATTAGCAAAATTTTTAGAAGAGATAGCTCTGGATTTGTGATATTTGACTCTTGTTTCCACCAGGCCTACAAAAGATATATGATTATCATCTAGAAAAGCTCGCAAATCTGCTAGCTTAGGAGATTTATTAATTCCTCTAACAAACATTATAAGAACAGAGCTTAGTCATAATATTAAAGAGAATATTTTAGGTTGGGGATTTTCTCCCCCTGCCTTTGTTTCTCTTTTAGGCCAAAGGAGAACCAACAACATCATCTGTAGCTTTGAGCTTAAGATCCCTACCTTCCTTTTCATCAATAATTTTCAGTTTGTCAATAAGAGGATTAGGAATTGGAGCAAAGTCACTACCAAGAGAAGCCATAATAGAGTCATTTAGCACAACAAAGGCATTAACAAAGATCAAAGGCGAACCAGGAGCAGAAGTTCCCACATGGGTGGCAGGTGTAGAGGAGTTACCTACAGAGATCCACCCTTCATTGCTAAGGCAGTCAGATGAGACAGGAAGTGCATTGACCTCCTTAATATTCAAATTAGCTTTAGCAGAGAGTTGCACATTAACAGCCTCAGTAGAATTTACTCCCTCTGTTACTTTTTATCTGACTTTTTATTTGACGTTTAGATATAAATTTGTGTTTTTTTCCCTATCGTTTGTCGGCTCTAAGGTAGAATCAATTACTTTGTTTCTTATAGTACCTTTAGATATTAAATAATGATTTATATCGCTCTCAACTTTTTAATGAATTTTTAAAAAGTTAATATGATATATATATAATCTCAATTAGTTAATCAGACAAAATATTAATCATATTTCATAATTAATCTACGAGTTTGTTTATAAAATGTCAATAAAAAGGAATGAATGATTAGTACATAGAAACCAATTACTTAAAATTAACACCTTAATTACATTCTTAATTAATTGATAAAAAAAAAAGGCAAGCAACTAATCAAGTATTGGTGTACATATTTTGTTGTTGAATGTTGTATAGCTATTTCAAGTGGCCCAATGACCGGTACTAGTTCATCAATGACAATGTACCAGCCACCAAAACAAGCACCGCCAAATCTTCTCAACAATGGCACATCAACTTATGGCATTCCCACACTTGGAATTGGCGGTTGCGGTGGTAGTACTGTTACGGCCTATGGAACCACTGGAGCTTCCAGCTGTAGCTCTGGTCCAGTTCAGAATTTGAGCCATTTCAATACTAATTATAATATAATGGTTATCAGACTCCGGCAGAACAAAACTTAGTTGGGAATGAGAGGCAAGTTGATCGAGCTTCCGGTTCGATGAATAAGCCTAATTCTTCTATCTTTGATCATATTTTCTCTCGGGGTGACCCGAGTGATCTAAGGAGTACAATATTGAATGGAATCAACAAGCAATATTCAACTAATAATCAAGCAAGTTTTATTTTGAAGGTTTTTTTTGTACCAAGTTTCAAGAGTTCTTTCCCACATAAATTCATAGTATTGTGTGAATCTTACTTAATAACTCTCTTGTGAATAATTTGTTTTGTGACTATTGCGGCAAATTGAGCAAGAAAATCCGAATTTGGGCACCTTAATGGGTTCAAATCATGTTGGAGATCCCCTACTGATGAATGGACAGTACTCTAATGACATGGTATGCTTACTCCATCTCATGCGTTCTTAAATATTGTTACATGCATGAAAATTAAAGTAATCTATCTGATCCAATATATATTATATATATATATATATATATTCAACTATTAGTGATATTTTTTTAGACTATAAAATGACTTGAAATTCTTAAAATGTCATTAGTTTTATTCTTAATTGATTATATTGAGAATCATCATGTCACCATTACTACATTTATAATCAATAAAGTTACGAGTAAAATAAGTTTTGCTCGAAAGTGTTCATTTTATCTTTAATTTTGCAACGGGGTATAAATTTCATATTTTGATTGAACGGACGATACTCTAGTCAAATGGCATTGTTACTCCACTTAATTATGATTTTCACTCAAATTATAAATGTCAAATTATATCAAATAAAGAAATTCTAATTAAAGGAGAAAGCATAACGTAACTTATATATTTTTAATTACCCTCATATTTGGTTCGAATATAGTACTACTGACGTAAGTACACCCTTAGGCAATTCCGCACTTTTAGGATAACAGTCTCCATAACACATTTTACCTTCAATCTTCGACAGACGTATTAAGGTAAGTGCCATATATATTGGACTTTTTTCTTTCCGGCATAATTAATTCATATAATTGTGCTTCTATGAATCTGACTATAATTACTCTTTTGTGAATCATTTGTTTTGTGTCAATTGCAGTAAAATGAGCAAGAAAATCCGAACTTGGGCAGCACCTCAATGGGTTCAAATCATGCTGGAGATCCCCTACTGATAATTAATGGAAAGTACTCTACTGATATGATATGTTTATTGCACTTAATTATACTAAGTTTGAATTGAGAAAATAGAATAGAAATATGAATAAAATGAAAGATAGTGTACTTGATTATCATTTTAAAAGATAAATTATTTCAGTGAAATGAAAATATATTCAATCCTTTAATTTTTAATTCACATGGAGTATAATGAAATAAAATTCATTCAATTATCAATAATTAAATATATATTTAAAATATCTTTAAATTATTCAATTTTTTTATCTATTTAACTTTTTTAATTCAAACGCCGCATTAATGCTTTCTTGAATATTGATTGCTTATGATGAATGGACAGCACTGCAATATTGCTTACTCCATAATGCGTTCTTGAATATTTTGATTGCATGCATTATTAAACATTAAACAATTGAGATCATTAGTTATACGCGCCACTCGGTTAATTTAGTTGCTGCTCAGTTAAATTGGCCCGAAATTGTAAGTGTTATTTTTTAATTTATTGGCTGGAAAAAAATTATTTTTGTATTTTTTTCGTTCATTGTGAAGGTCATTCAAGCTCAATAAAACTTAATTTTTCCAACTGTTTCTCCAAAAAAATAAAAAACCATTGATTATATATATTGATTAAATACTGAATGGATAGTACTACTCTAGTGACATGGCATGCTTACTCGACTTAATTATGATTTTGCGCGCAACTTATGAATAAATTAGATCAAATTAAGAATGTTTTAGAAGAGAAAGTAAACATAAGTTTTAATATTTGCTGATATATTTAACGAATAAATATAAACACATAACAACTAAATATTATATCAAATATTATATTTAATTACACCATTAAATAGTAGAATATGACATTGAAATTTGTGTCATGCCCCACTTTTAAATGATATAGATGAATGTAGTGTTTGATTGTTATGTGTATTGACTTGTCCAGATTTATCTTAAATATAATACTAGTGTCGTTGGTACACTCGCACTAGTATAATAGTCTATTTTCCTCTTTTGATATAAAAAACAATTGACTTTATGACTCACAAATTGTCCAAATGTTTATGCAAATTAATCTAAATCTCGACTGTTACACCTTGTATTTTCAGCAAATTGATGGTGAAGATGGGACTTTCTCGATCTTCGGCAATGATAGGATCAACTTAGATGAAGACGTGACTTATTCAATCTTTAGCAACGATGATGTTGACTCAGATGAGTTTTTCTCATAGTTTGACCAAAACCCTAGCCAGACAAGTGTATATATGTTCAACTATATCTTTAATATGTATATTGTTATATTAGACTTAAATTTAAACGCGCACACTCATCTTAGGGTTTGAAACCCAATGAAAAAGTTGAAGTTGATCTAATATATGTATATATGTAGTACTCCAAATGGAAATCGATGAAACATTGTTATGACTTTCAATAGGGCCAGTGGTAGGAATATTAGAAATAGTCTTTTATGCCCTTTACCTTGGTATTAATAGCATGTAAAGTCCTGCTTTGTATATTAATGAATGAAAATATTGAGTTCCAAATCCCCTTTCTTCTCTCTTTCTTTCCCACAATTTCTTTCTAAGTCTTCCCGACACTATAAATCGGTAATAATGGTGTTTTTATTGAGAGATTCCATGGTGGAATCAAACAACAAACAATCCATTGACTCAATTATCACACAATCGAAAGATTATACTAATTTCGTGGATCAATTGTGAAGCCACGAAATAAAGAACCGACGAGTCTTAACAGCAAGGGAGATTCAGAATTTTGAGTTGGAGGACAACGAATATGTGATGAATTATTTCATGTATCACTAACAATTCAACTTTATAGTTGAGTATGAGACTTCATTCTTGCAGTTGAAACGTTGGGCAGAGACTTGGAGTGAAGAAAGCTTTAATGAAGATTTAGTTATGAGTCGATTTGTTGCTTGGTTGAAGAAAGAAATCAGGAACAATGTGAGTTTGTGGGGTCCAGATTACTTACAAAGGGATATTGTTTTGGCCAAATGGCAAGAGTTGTGCCTTGTAGATAAGGTGTTTGACAAAAGTCCTAAGCCAACTGAAGCTAAAGCTAATTCTGAAATCGAAAAGGAATTTGTATACCATGAGAAAAATGAGCGAGAGCCAAGCATGAAGGTTAATTCCATTGGCCATTTCTCTATCATTTCTTCTTGTCATGCCTTTGTGTTTGCTCCTTTTATCTCCTCATCACTTATAAATGATTGTGGGTGTTAAGCATTTGAAAAAATACCTGGAAGAGTTGAAAATTCTTGGATATCTAAATTGAAGGAAAATGGGTTGTATTGGGGTGAAAGGGAAAAAATTAAGAGCACTGAAAATTTTAGCAATTTCTTAAAACCATTTTTGTTGAATTATGATGGTTGCACAATGTTAATTGGCCATAATTTCTTGTGTTTGGGTAATGTTAATGAATTGGGACTTCAAGAATTCTGCCTTGAGGGAGAAAAGTATATGCAAGTCGTTCATAAATCTCTAGAGCTACTGACTTAGAATTTCATCATTCTCTTCCTTTGGTTGAATATGGAGATCACCTTCTTAGGTAAACCTATTATGAGAACTAAAGTTAGGCAACTATATGTTATCGTAAATGAGTTGCCTTATATGAATTTCATTAAAAAGACCCATCACTCAGATTCAAGGAGACTTACCTTAAGGTGGCTGTGATTAGGAAGACATTTTCAAAATGCATATGGTAAGGACTCAATTCTCTGTTTTAGGAAAAGTAGATTTGGGATTGAGTTTGAGATTACTGGTTTAGCAAAGTGCAAAGTGGTTCCATCAGTTAATGTCGTTATTGGTCTAGCTATGAAAACACAAGTTAAATGTGAAAATCTTACAAATCTTGTTGTTATAAGCAATAGTAATGAGAGTTTAATGCATAATTATCAACTTGGTCCATATGCTCATATACATGTGCCTAAAGCTTCTGTGACGCTCCCAAATTTAGATACATATATCTCGAATCTGATGCTTCACGATCCAACTCATGCAACAAACTAATATCAACTAAATGCGGAATAATAAAAATATTTACATTGAGATAATATAAATATTTGCGTCCCAAGCTTCGTAGCCGTTACTAATACAAACATCATTCAAAATTACAAGTACTACATAAGTCTTAGTACAACACTGAATAAAAATAACTACAAAATCTCTATAAGGCTACTCAACAATCTTGCATTTGCATTTATCTTTTCCTGAGTCGGTGCCTTGTTCAGACTTAACTGTAATATTTAAGAAAAACAAGGGTGAGCAACGAGTTTGCTAAACAGGTATATAAAAGTAAATGTTCATGTGTAGGGATTCATGTAACAAGGTATGTAACAATAATTAGAAACTGATGAATTGAATAAATGAATTGTGAACAATGTAAGTGTCAAAAGTTCCAATTATGATCATTTCTTCTACTAAAAAGTCACTATGGATTGAAGGATATATATTAAATCAAGAATTTCAAGATTTTCAGATAATAAATAATTGAACTGAGTGGTCACTATGGACCGTGAACACATGCTTAAATTAACAGTATTTTACTAAAAATTCACAATAATAAACAAGTACAATAGGTAATCAGCCTAAAGTACCCTATGTTATGCATAACACTCAGACATGTTGTTTACGCGCATGTCGGTTCCCCGACGTAAAGTAGTTGTTCATCTCAACATACTATAAGAGTCCTCACCAAGGCAATTGGGTTGGATAGCTTTCTCAAGAAAATATGATTGATTACCAATCGATCTTATCATTGGTCTAGCCGATACAAATGACATAGACGTACTTCTGAACACAACTAGGAACAATTGATACATTCAATGTCCACAAATAGGGTCTGAATAACTATTCAAGAGTATAGCCATGATTTAAATCAAATTTCAGAATTAATAATTCAACATTCATAAATATAGATAAAACATAAATTATTTCATCGATTAATTCTACTTGTACGAATTGATAAAAGTACAAGTTAAAGTACTTGTCTGGATCGTCGACTCTATCGGACTGTAATTCCTTATTCTTTGAACAACCTATGTTCAACATATTCGTCTAACGGTTAAATTCTATTAACCTTCACATAATAATCTAATAGATTTGACTTACAAGTTGTATATGACTTGGACTCTCAAATCATTATACAAAGAATTTCAAATAAATTTATTTACTTGTACATTATTGTCTCTCACATTTCTTATTTAATTCATTCATTAATTATTACAAATAAAATAACACTTCGCATTATTTTATTCGTTATCATCTCTTAACGATTCACAACAAAATGTTCTCGCTTTACTTATTTATGACTTATTATTAATCCACAAATAAAATAATTTAAATTATCATTTCATTTGTTTAATTTTTCAATTAGAGTAACCCGTACTCTTATTTTAATTTAATTATGTTTCATTAGTACACAATTAAAATAATTCTTAATATTATTTTAATTGTTTATCCTTTGATAATTCACAATTAAAATAATTGTTAAGCTTATTTAATTACTTACTCTTTATTGATTTATAATTAAAATAATTCTTAATATTATTTAATTATTTAGCTCTCATTAGTTCACAATTAAAATAACCTATAATATTATTTTTAATTACTTATGTAATATTAATACACAACTAAAATAATCCTTTAATATTATTTTAATTGTTTAAGGAAATATTCCTTATTATTAACTCACAAAAAAAATAATTTTTAGTTATTATTTTATTTGTTTAATTAACTCACAAATAATTTTTTATTTGTTTAAATAAAATAAATTTTTTAAAGTATTATTTTATTTATTTAATATTATTTTAATTTACTTACAAATAAAATAATTTTTAATTATTTTATTTGTTTATTATTATTATTATTATTGTTTTTAATTATTATTATTATAATTAAAAATAAAACTTTTTTTTCAATCGGACCGGTCAACCAAACCGATTTGACATGCCCAGTCAATCGGAGACCTTGACCGACGCTACAGCGCCCGGATTAATACTGGGGGTCGGCGCTACAGCGCCCCCTGGCAGTAACCCAAAATAATTTTTTTTTTTAATTTTATTTTCCTACCTTTTTTGATTCAATCATTCATATCTTGCTCATTTTAAATCCAAATGAGTCCAAATTAATTTTGTTATTTCATAAACTCATAACCCTTCAACATTTCAATTTTTACATTATTTTTAAAAATATTTATTTAACCAAAATTATTGGTTTTTTAAGCTAAAGTTTTATTTTGACATCATTTACAATAAAATTCACCATAAAGTTATTTTAGCTCCGTTTTTGTTCGTTCCACTTGGAATATCTTTATATTTCATAGAACTACAACATACAATTTTTAGATTAGGCAAATGAGTTACATATTTTACTTTATTTTATATCAAATCTCATGTTTCCACTATGACCTTTAGGGTTTTCATGCTTATATGCATTATTCTTGATCATCTTAACATAAAACACATACCAATCATATATTCTCCTTCATAAACCCTTCTTTATGTTTTCAGAATTCTCCATGATTCCCACACACAAGACCTCACACACCCAAACATAAATATTTAAACAACAAGTTACAACATGTTATTAAGGAAAATATTTAGTGTTAGAAATTATTTATACCTCTTTGAAACTCTTTTTCTTCTAAAGATGAACCTTGCTAAGGCCTCCACTTTTCTTTGCTTGATTTTAAGATTTCTAGAACTCAAATTTGCAAGAGTTTCACTAAGCTTTCTATTTTCTCCTCACTTTTCTCTCTAACTCCCTATACAACACTTAGCCAAAATGCAAGTAAACTTTAAAAATTAATTTATGAACTCCTATTTATAGGAGTGCTAATATCCTCTAAGCATGCATTACACATTGGCTAAGAAGAATTTGGTGAAGTGTTGTCAACAATTCCTTAATTGGGACTTAAAAGCATGTATTTTCTCATTATTACATCACATGCACATTGTAGCATACAAAATCAACATTCTAGGCTATTTGGGGGGGGGGGGGGGGGGGGAGGGTTCGGACATGACTTGTATATATATATATATATATCACACACACACCTTTATTCATGCATGCATATACCTAGCATCAAATTGGACTAGATTCCATAGGGTCACTAATTAAAGTCTTATTGGGCCATGACCAAGTATTTCTATTGGGCTAATTAATTAATTTTAGTCATCCATACATACATGGACTTTAATTACAAACATGTTAGGTTATTTCATATTAATTCATATGACCTTCTAATATTCACATTGGGCTTAATTTAATTACTCTCATTAATCCATTTAATTATTTAATCAACTCACAATTAATTTATTAAATAAATTAATTAATTAGTCCATCTTAACAATTATGCCACACAAGGCATATTTCATAACCTTAAATTAAATAAATTCATCATCATCATCATCACCACTTACATTATTATTTAACACATATCTAATTAAATTGTTAATGCTTACCACACAATACATAAATGTATGAGCACACAAATAATTTTTCAAGTAATTCATGAATTTCATTAATATATGTATTTACAAATTTCTTGAATATTACAGCTTCAGCTTCTGATAATAACAAAGTAAAGTCGGATTGTGACCAGGAAAAAGAAATGGGTTTCTTTTATAATTTAATTACATGTAATCCTCAGTTTCAAATGACTGCTTTATTTCTTAGGTTGCAGTTTGGGGGAAAAGGTCCTCCTAATTTCTCATACTCTAAATTTGTGAAAGATCAAAAAAATATTGAAGATGATAAGGGGCTTAATGAAATACCTAAAGGAGATATTGTTGGCAGCAGCCTGGTTTCTGGTTATACTCGCAGTGGTCGTACAAGAGATGCTTCAACTGATGAATATACATCATTAACTAAAATTTCTTCAACTGTAAATGGTGTGGGAAAGAAGAGAAAGTTTAAGAGTTTTGTTGAAAGTGTGAAAAATAAAGAAAATGAGAAAGAAGAATTAGTTGTTGGTAGAGAGCTGTTGTTGTGCATGGGAGTTGAAATATTAAAGTGTTTATCAAGCCATCTTTTGTCAAACCTATTCCTTAAAGTTGAGATCGTATATTCAAATTATGTTCAAGATATGAAATTTTTAAACGTTATAACACACTCAGTAGTAGAAAACTCAATATATTATTAGTGGAGACTAGAGGAGTATTCTATTTGGTCAAAGTATCCTCTTTGTTTGCATATATTCTTGAAGATTTTTCATTGCTAAAGTTATATGTTATGCTTGATACTGGGAACCTCCTTCATTGGGAAAATTTTGTTGAAGTAATAACATAATTAAAGCTTGAGGTATTTCTTGAGTTAAAGCAACGGGAAAAATATTGAGGGCACTTAAGAATTTAATTTTAAAGAGACCAACAATGTTTCCGAAACAGATGGAGCTGGGAGGAGAAGATGCAATTATAGAACAATTTTGTGAGGTGGAAAAGTTGTTGGCATTAAAAACTTTATCGCAAGTTATACAGAGTTGGGTGGCAGTACCAACTATTTGTATCCATGATTTCATCATTAAATTTAAAATGAGCAAGAACCTTACTGACATCTAGACCATCCTTAAGTTTTGGAATTACAGCAAGTACATGGTTATTGCAGGTGCTTTTAAGTGCCAATAGGCTAGTTGAAATCCTAAAGAACAAATATTCGAAAGCTACTCAAATGGCTACATATCATTGTTAGCCACAGTTCATGCTCTTGGCATTGACTGGGACCAAAGAGAGTAAGAAATACTCTGCATAGATGTTACCAGTGGAGAGGAAACTATGTTTAAATTTTTAAGATGCAGTTTTGATCTAGGGGGAATAATCTTGTTAACCACTTACGGAGAAGAAATCAATTGGTATAATATACTAGTTCCAGGAACAATGTGTGAGCATGGAATTTTAACTACTCATCAATTGAGCATTGATCACAAGCCTGAGCTACCTATGGAATCAAATCTAGTTGGAGAAAAATACAATATAAGAACATTCATTTGGCAAAATTTGAGTGATGCTGCATTGAGAATTGGAATACGACTAGTGAGGAAATGGGAGATCTACATTGAAGCTCAAGGTGAAAATGTGGCTGAGATAATAACACTATTCAAGTTTCTGAGATTTGTATTTGATCCGGGAGGACTAATGCTGTTAACTACAAGAAGTTCCTACATAGATCGTCAGTTGAAGTCAAGTTTGAGAAAAAAAAATCCGTCTTTTACTTGTTTTGTTATCTTTGACCTGTGTTTTGTTACTCATTACAAGTATCATTGAGGACAAAAATGTTTTGAAAGGGTAAGAAATGTTATGACTTTTAATAGGGCCAGTGATAGGAATATTAGAAATAGTCTTTTATGCCCTTTACCTTGGTATTAATAGAATGTAGAATGTAAAGTCCTGCTTTGCAGATTAATGAATGAAAATATTGATTTTTAAACCCCCTTTCTTCTCTCTCTCTCCTATAATTTTTTTCTAAGTCTGTCCGAGACTATAAATCGATAACAAACATCTATGCTTAACAACTCTAATCCATCTGCAAGTCATCCAACTCCTGCTGGTGCGGTATGTGAATGTCTTAATTGCTTCTTCATACTATTAATATATAGTCATTAATTGCACTCATTTTCATTCCTTGCTCAATATATTAACTTCTTTTCAAATACTTAATTCCTCCCATCCACAAAAAGATCTAAGAGTCTCGTTTGCAAAAATATATGATTTTGTAGTTTTGTACTATTATCACTAAAAAGTGTTTAAATTCTTTTGTGAGAAAAAAAATTAACAAATGACACTTTTTTTTTGTGGGACAGAGAGAACACTAATTTCAAATTAAATATCTATGACTCGTCAACCAGAATATTAATCATTTTCTTTTATTTTGTAATAGATCGATTGACGATGAGGATTTTCGGCGTCTGCGTCTTTGCTTGTCCCTGAGGAGCCATATGGAATGGATATTGACAACTTTGGTGAATAACTGCTTTGAGTCCTGCTTCCATAAATAAATAAATAAAAACCCCAAATTTAATTTGGGTGTATATATGAATATCTAGAATTTGCAGGCAATAGCACAACTTTAGCTTAAACCTTGACATGGTTACTGCAATTTAAATAAGCCGTTTTGTATTTGCGGCAATAAGACCTTTTTGTGGTTTAAATAATTGTGTTGCGTTATGGATAATCTGTCTTGCAATATTAAATTATATATCTATGTTTGAAGACTTAATTTGTTGGTTTGTTTAACTTGAGAGATAGTATTTACAAATCGTGTTCACCATATTGGATACATTTGTCAACTTAGTCCCGGGCCCTATCAAATATGATATTGTGACAAATTTAATTCATATGATTAATTGTCCCTTTCGTTTTCTGAATAAAAAATATGATAATCACTTTGAAGAGGATTTTATGTAGGAATTTATTTATATATTTTTTTAACAATTATCACTTTTGCTTACCTATTTAAATTAGGTAAATGATATTTATGTGTTTTTTTTTTTGATAATTTATTTATGTGTTTTTACATACATCTCCCGTATAAATATGAATAACTCTTATTATTCATATAATAACTATGCGAAAACAACCACTTTTAAAATTATTGCTTACTACATTTCATCACCGATCTTGAATTGTGGATTTGATGTGACTTCACATACGATTTAGGAGTTACTATTTTAAAAAAAACAATGTATAGTTGGTATATGTCAAGTACACATTGTATATGGAGATTTTTTATATTCACAATAGATCGATTTTTAGTTTGCAACTGATATAAATATATATGATATATATATATATATATATAGAGGAATAAAAAGGAATGCCCACTACATAATAATTTGGTTTAAAATATTTATAAAATTTATTAATAATAAAATATTTAGACCCGACAATAGAACTCGTATAATTCAAGAGACATTTCCCCGTAATTGTCCTGCTAATGTATTATACCTCCCTATGCTCGGACCCACCTCCAAAATTAAGATCCTAGAGTTGCTCCGCCCCCGACTAATATAATATGAATTCTTCCACCTCCCTTAGTTAATTTCTTCTAATTTTTTGTATTATTTTTAATTCAAAGTCAAGCAGCAACATTTTTATAGTAGCAAATCCTTTTCTTCGCTTAGCAAAAACTTTTACTGCCAAAAAACTGTTTGAAGTTAATAGCCAAACACTCTTGGCTAAAATATTAACAAATTGCACATCTAAGACGGCCCATTCTTCATAACACATTCGATAGATGCACCATCTTTTCGAACGGAATCAATTCCTCCTCTGACTTTGCTTCATCCATGATAGCAAGTTAGCAACACTAATGTCAGGATTTTTAACGAAATAACCAAAATGGGTGTATAATTATATATATACAAAATTAAATTTAAAAATAATTATTTATATATAATATCATGTCTATATCAGGGGCGAAAACAGTATATCCCATACCTTATTTTAACTTTATAACTAGATTTTTAAAATTAAATCTAGGATCGAGATCGACCGACTTTTGTAGGGATTTGATAAAATTGTTAAAACTAAATAAAATGTTATTTGAGTGGCAATTCAAGTCACTCGTCATATTTTCATTCGACATATGTGTGTGTGTGTGTGTCTATATATATATATATATATATATATATATATATATATATATATATATTGTCGTAGGAAATAGATTCATAAGCTTTTCATGTTAAAATCTTGAAACCCTCACCAGAAGCAATCAAGCTTGATTCTGGTTTTCAGTTAGACAATCCTTGATTCTGGTCTTCAATTAGACAATCGGTAGTACTTTTAGGCTATGTTTATTTGTAAAAATCATATTTAAGATTGAACTATTTGTATTAATTTAATACGACTTCGGACTATTTTATCCCATGATGAGATATTATTAGTCCTTTACTGTTAAACTATTAATGTCATAAAGTCATTTAATAGTTTAAAATGAGGAGAACTATTAATCCCAAATTTATCACGAGATTATATAATTTCTCATAAATAGTCTTAAGAATAATAAAAAATAATTCATAAGGCTATTTAAAAGACTATTAATCCACATCATGAGATAAAATAGTTTAAAATAATGTTAAATTAATACAAATAGTCTAATCCCAAACATAATTTTTACAAATAAATATAACTTTAATTTAATAATTTAGTTGTTTATACTAAAATAGAATTAATTTTATATCGATTTTGAGTTTAGTACTCATTCTATTCTATAACATAAGATCAAATTTAACTTTTATAGCTACTTTCAGATATTTCTAAATTTAAAATTAATATAATACAATTTATTAAAAATTTAAACGACATAAAAAATACTACTAATTATAAAATTTAGTATTTTCAAATTGTAAATAAAATAAATGTAAATAATTTAAAATATCTCAAATTGATTTTGATAAATTAAATTTAATCTTATATTTTAAAACAAATGAAGTATTCATAAATTTACTACCAAGTCCAATATAGTTATAATTTTGGGACGGATGAAAATAGAAAATTCGTTGCAAACTTAATTGATATATATATATATATATATATATATATATATATATATATATATTACAGAAGAAAGAATTAAACGTATAAAATAAAAAATAATTTATATATCAATTAATATGCATAATATTTACAATCACGTGATTTTTTACGGATGAGGTACGAACCGATTGTGATGATTGTGATTTTCTTTTTTCTCACAGATATCACAATTTAATTTGGAAATTGATATTTTTATATATAAAAAATAATATTTTTATATGACTTTCTTATATAAATAATTAGTGAATTTGATATTTTGTGAAATTTTTTTTTATAAAATTATTATTTTTACGTGTAAAAAGAAGAGTTTGCTTTAATTTTCTCTTGAATCGGTGGCGGGCGAGTTAGGTTTAATTTCCTAATTAGGGAAAATATTGGGGTTCATTCTGTATTATTCAAAATTACAGAATAAATTCTTCACAATTATATATTCACTCCCGAGGCGTATCTCGTATGTTGCCGTCTGTTTCAGAAAGCATTTTCTCTCTCTTCGAGTTGCTGCTCTCAAAATCTATCCCGAGTTAGGGTTCCGGTTGCAATCAAGAAAGGTAAAACCGCACTCAATTCCCGTCAAATTTAAGCATGGTACTTTGTGCAGATCGGTAGAAAATCAATATAGAACTAGCGAAAATTGATAATTGTACTATTGGTTGGTAGATTTAAGATTTTATCTCTTTCCAGAAATTTCTGAGCATAAAAATAGATAATTGCTTTTCGATCTGGCTATGTGTTTCCTTTATCTTTTCGATCTTCTTGTTATTTGATTCGATATGTTATGAGAGACGCTAAGGTTCGTATTTAATCTTTAAATTCCCTGTATTACTCATAGTAATTGTTTCTGCATGAAGCTGTTAAGATTTATAGTAATTTAGCAGAATTTAAGAAGAGTTTATGGAACAACAGAGAAAAATAAGATTATTAGGGGAAGAGATTAGAAGTTGTGGAATGATAGAAAGAACAGGAGAGAGAATGTAGATCTGTGAGAGGAGAGCAGAGAGAGAAACAAACTTTGTATTCAGAAATGAAATTCAAGTTAAGTCATCATGCCATTCTCTGTTCAAAAGGCTACCTTATATATATATATATATAAGTAAGTACCAAAAGATATCTATTGCCACTGGACTGTTTGTCCTTATTCTACTAACAACCAAATAATCTAGACTTTATTCATAGAAAACTATTTTCATTACTGAGATCATGACAGAAACAAAATATCCCAATACAGCTTGGAGAAACAGGTTTTACCATGGAAATATTCAAAAAATTTATTATATCTGACCGGATAAATGCCGTACACTTGGATTGATTTTTTAAATTTTGTGAAGAATCTTAATTTTACATCTGAAGTATGAGGCTTTTCTCGAAAAATAGCATGTTCATCCAAAATTTGTGGCCTCCTGGAAAGTTTATCAAGTGATGTAATTATATATCATTCAAAGTTTTCATGTTATTTTTCTGTTAAGTGTTTCATATGCAATCTTTTTTTTTATATGAACACCCAAGAGTATTATTAAGTGATTAAAATCAGACCAATGCATTAGCTAATTAATTTTATAAACTTGTAAAGGACAGTTACAGTTCTCTGTTGTTGTAGTTGTCAAGCTTACATAAAGATTATTTCAATTGTTTTGTAGGAGAAATGAGGCCCATTTTCTGTGGGAACTTTGAATATGACTTGCGTCAATCTGAACTGGAGAAACTTTTTCGAAGATATGGCAAGGTTGATAGAGTTGATATGAAGTCTGGTAATGCTTGCCTTTTGTTCTTACCTTGTTATTTGTTGGTGTTACTTTCATTGTTTTGATTAGCAATAGCTTATAACGCTTTAGGCATATAGTTTTTCTCTCTTTTTGGGGTCTTACAGTGCTTATCAAGGCTTTCTTGTTCTAACAATTGACTTGTAACCTGGTGAAACAAATTTACTTACAACCTGGTGAAACAATTTTACTTGCATCCTGAGTGGCATTGACTTGAGTAGTATTTAGTATTTTGTTTAACTGGGGTGTTACCACACATTAGAAAACATATGGTTCCGTGTCCGCTTGCCAACTGTCTTGAGTGTCCTGATGGAATTCTAGTTATGAAGGTAAGGGATCTATTTTGCAAACACAGAAAATTAATATCTAATTTGGTGAGCAAGAGTAGATTGAGAAATTTAGAGACAATTCCTTTCAATATCTACCTTGATGGCTGATTCTAACCTGGCCTGCGATATATAAATGACGTGGGGAGATATAAGATGATAAATGTTTGAAGCTGTTTTAAGGTTTTCTTTCAAATCAATCTTTTGGTTGCATGAAGGCAATGCTCTTGAGGGAATCTAACATTTTATCTATATGCGGGTTCTCTAATACGTCATTTTCTAAATCAAAATGCCATAAAAGAATCATATGTTCAAATGAAGTTGGGATTCTTCAGCTGCAAGGCCATTCAGCTAGCTAGTAGCCTTCTTTCCGAAGGGATCAGCTGGTGATCATTTATGGAGGTAGCATCATCCAAAACATGCAACACAGCGGCAGCAGTCCTTGTTGAGTTATAGTGGGGTGTCAAGATAGGTGTAAGAGAAAAAATATGTTTTTTAAAGTGTAAAACCCCCAAACTCAACTAATTCTTTGGCGCAGGATTACATTCGAAATGTCCTACAATTCCTGGATGATGGTTGAATTCTTCTGCACTCCATTTCCTTGCCCGTGCCGTGCTTCCTCTTCTTGTTTTTAAGAAGAGCCACTCTCATCCACTAAGGCATCACAATCATACATTATCCTCAGACACTTGACTTTCATTCCTCTCATGTCTTTTGCCCAGCCTTCATTCTCAGAAATATGCCGACAGAGGCAACAGAATGATTGGAGAAGACACTCTTTTCATTATTCACCCATGAGACATCCCCCTTTGGATTCTTGTTCCTTGACTTAGTTCGTCGCCCAAGGTCTGTTACTGATTTACTGGTCAATGGTTTTTAGATTTCATAGAGTGGAATATTTTATTTCGCTTGGAATTTCTGATGGCTTGCATATTTTTCAGAGAAAAAAATGCTGTCTCATGAAAGAATCCTTTCGTCAGTGCATACTTAACTCGGTTTTGCTTTCTTATGCATGTGATGTATAAAGTCTAATTTGATTCTGATGGTTTTTCTTATTGTAGGATTTGCCTTTGTTTACATGGAGGATGAGAGAGATGCCGAGGATGCAATTCGAAGACTTGATCAATATGAGTTTGGTAGAAAAGGACGTCGACTTCGTGTTGAGTGGACAAAGGTAGTAACTGTATTTTGATTAAAAAAAATTCTTTTTTTAAATTTCTTCATTAATGTTTTATTCATCTTACTTTAGTTACCTATTGTGCTGCAGCAAGAACGTAGTGTCAGGAAGCCTGTGAACTCTAGAAGATCCTCATCTAACTTGAGGCCCTCAAAGACTTTGTTTGTTATTAATTTTGATCCATATCATACTAGGACAAGGGACTTGGAAAGGCATTTTGATCCATATGGAAAAATATTGAATGTAAGGATTAGAAAGAATTTTGCATTTATCCAGTTTGAATCTCAAGAAGGTGCTAGCAAAGCTCTGGATGCAACAAATATGAGGTGCACTCACCTCTATACAAGTTTTCCTTTTAACTTCTGTAGTCAGGACTATTTACTGTTTATTCAAAATGTGTTTTTGTAAAATAAGGCAGGTAATCATTACCTTTGTACTCAGATTCTTTTAATGTGCAGCAAACTGATGGATCGAGTTATATCGGTGGAATATGCTATCAAAGACGATGATGAAAGGAAAAGTGGATATAGTCCTGATGGGATTCATGATAGGTCTCCACGGAGGAGAAGCGATGATAGGGGACAATCTCCAAGCCCTTATAGGAGAGATAGGGGGAGTCCTGATTATGGTCGTGGACGTGGTCGTAGTCCTAGTCCCTATCGTAGAGAACGTGCCAGTCCTGATTATGGTCGTGGCCCTAGTGCAAGTCCTAATGGAAGGGAGAGGAAATCTGACTATGGCTGTGGAGGTAGTGGGAGTCCTAATGGAAGGGAGAGGAAATCTGTGTATGGCCACGGCAGTAGCAGGAGCCCTAATGGAAGGGAGAGGAAATCTGTGTATGGCCACGGCAGTAGCAGGAGCCCTAATGGAAGGGAGAGCAAAACCGACTATGGCCGTGGTGCTGGTAGTCCTAATGGAAGGGAGAGGAAACCTGTCTATGGTCATGACCCTAGTCCAAGCCCTCCTAAGGGAAGGGAGAAGATCTCTGATTATGGCCGTGGGCGCAGCACGAGTCCTCCAAGAGAGATGCCTAGCCCTGACCCCATGCGCGGCTCCAGCCCGAGAGATGTGCTTACCCCCGAGTATGATCATGGTCGCAGTCCAAGCCCTCGAACAGATAGGGTTAGTCCTGATGATTACCGTCGTGAAGCTAGCCCAGATTCAAAGCCTGAACCTCAGGAAAGTCCTGGATACAGTGGAGGAGAGAGTCCCATACCTGACAGATACCGGAGGTATGTGCTGGCCTGAAGGTTTTAGAGTTAGTTTATATGGCTTATCGGTATTTTTGTTTTAATCTGTTATTCAAATATTGATTTGAGTTTTGTGGTTGAGCAAATGTTATAATGTCCAATTTCTCTGTGGTCTGTTGATGCAGTCGCTCGCCACTGGCACGTGAGAGATCCCAGTCTTGATTATCGCAGGGGCTTGAAAATGTTGTCTTGGTAAGGGTGGATGCAGTTTAGAGATTTCTTTTTTTGAAACTAGCGTGAGAAAACCATGACACAGCGCCCGAGTTACTGATGGTGTGGTCCCAATCTTGTCCTAATTCTGTAGGGCATTTTGCTTCTCTTTGTTCTCAATGTAATGGATATTTTCATTTGGTTTGAGCAAGCCATTTGTAATATAGAACTAGCAAGACTTCTTGGATTCAGTAGCTGCGTATTATTGTTGTGGCATCTACAATTTAAGTTACTTTATGTTTGACTCGCCTTTATAATTTTTTTTTTTTTTTTTTATTTGTAATTTGTCAATGATTGGTTGTGTTGCTGCTATTCGTTAATCTGTTAGATTTTCTGGTTACTGGTGGTAACGTTATTACTGTTGAAATTGCTAGCGCGTGATGGGGATTCAGGCTGAAATCCACACAGCTGTTGAACTTATTATCATTCCGCTAATCCTACCCCAACCCAAATGGGCCCTAATGTAAAACGAAAGCACTGAAGCTCGTATATGGATATTATGTGCATTAATGACATGATGGATTAATTTAAAGTTGATTCAGAAAGAAGCATGCCTGCCAATGCAGCGAATGACTTAATATGTGCTTTTTAAGTGAAAGAACTTATTTATCTTTTTAATGTAAATTACGTGAATTATATTATTTGGGCTATGAATTAACATTAGATATTTGACTTTAATTTGCAGTTGAAGTTATGGACTGCGAAAACTTATTTGTATTTATATCCCGGCGAAAGTTATTTCCCTCTATGGAAATTTCTTACCTTTTAGTTGTGATTAACTTCTATACTTCAGATACTACAAGCTTTGTTTAAATGCAACTTTAAGGAGGAGGGCAAATCAGTTATATTCATACATTCAGCAAAAAGAAAAAACAAACAGACAGACATTCTTGATTATTCATCTCGTCAACTTATTTTCAAATGCAACAATTAGAATTGGTTGCTGATATAGAGCAAAAATACATTTAACGATCATTTTACAATTGTTCTAACAATACTTTTTTCCTCTTACGATATCAACCACATTAGAATTTCATGATTATTTCAATTGTTACTCTAATAGAAAACTACACTTTTAGCAATTATTTTAAGCTGAAACAAATGGATAGTGTTCAAGCTATAGTTATATACTGCCAGTAACTTCTTGACTTTCACATGGATTCCAGGGGCAGTTTCATTTTGTCAGTGGCCCGAAATAAGCCCTACCAACAAAACATGCTTATTTTTAATTTTAAAGGTATTAGTGGCCCAACAAATACTCTTTTTCCAATATGTGCAGGCCCAGAATAAATACATGTTATTTTTAATATTGGCCTCTTTGGTTAATAGGCTTTTCCAAATATGCGCAGGCCCATAATTTATTTAACTGCAGGCCCACGCTATTCCGGCGAATAACTTTTTATCATTTTACACCTACATTTTCAAAACTAAAAATCAAAATTTGCTCTCACTCGTCTTCTCCGAAATTAGGGCTTCAGAAGAGATCGTAAGCATTATTCCTTCAATGGATCAGCAAATTTTAATCAGGTATATATTAGGATCCCAATTGCAAGGTATTGAACTTGTGTCCCACATGGAAGGAATGAGATATTGATGTGGGATATTTATAAATTTTGGGTTCTCCAATCTTAACGGTTAGATTTTAAGACTTGTCTCTCTCAAGATTTATAACAATTGGTATCAGAGCCGAGCGCAAAACTAGCCTGCGTGGACATATGTCTTAATTGCAAGATATGGGACACAAGTCCCAAGGAATGAGAATTTGACCTGGATATTTATAAACTTCGGCTCTAGTTTTTTAAGGTGTAGCAGGTTTGTAACAGTACATCACTTACCAACATTTTTGAAGCCAGACAATTTTGTGTATTTTTGTAATAATGTGCCCATTCTAGTTGAAGTATATCATTTGTAACGTGATCTTAAACTTTTTATATAAATGTATTTGTCTAATCAGTTTGTCAAAAAAATTATCTTTGAGGTCACTGTGATTGTTTTGATATGGCTAATTATGCAAGAGGAATCTCCCGTGTCACTGGTAAAACTGTTAATTGAGTTGATCAGGTTCTGGCTTTTGACTCCTTTGTTGAATGCAGTCGGGTAAAAATAAAAAAGTCAAATTGTTCAAGAATCATGGTGGTGCTGATGTGGAAAAGATAAGATCCTCAACTGTGGATTATATTTCTTACGACAAACTGGCTCAAGTAAATTCTATGAAATTATAATGAAGACAACTTAGATCAAGATAATTCGACATGATGTTTGGAGCACTTGGATAAGAAATAAGTACCAGCAATTCATCGAGATTAGTGGCCATATGATTTTCAAGTAATATATGGTCATTTTAAATTTATGGGTTCATCCTTTAGATTATGATAATGATATAAGATTATCTAATTGAAAAAATGAAAGAATATAATAGTATCAAACTTTAAATTCTTAAGCACTAAAATGTATATGTAATGAACTAATAGATCTTTAAAGCATGATTTGTTATAGAAAGTTGATGATGATTGATGGAAGCTACGGATACCAAAAGAAAATAATGCGAAACTGTTTGAAGATGACTTATAAGCTAAAGCCTAACAAAAATCCATATCAAGACAACATAATAAAGGAATGCAATTACAGTCACTAATTTTCTAGCTGGGGCAAGGTTATAGAAGATAATGATCAAGTTAATTATTTTTGCTGAAAATTGTAGTTGTCTGGTTAAAGTTGAAATATGCTATTTTGGATCTCTGTCCTTTTGGTCTATCTGTCGGTCCTCTTTGTGGAATCATTAGAGTGTTGTGCAGGTAAAATTATTTCACGCTTCTAGAGCAAATGAATAGTATGCTCTCCCCTCTCACATATCTGTAGGCTACACCACAGACGGGCTCCACAGATATGTGAGAAGAGAGAGCATACTGTTCACTTGCCCCAAGCATCATCTTTGTGGAATCAAACTACATTAGCAAAAATTAGAACTTCCTGCCACAAACACAGAGAAGACAGTTTTGTAGTTTCCTTAGGGTCCTCTTGCGAAAAACTAGGAAAGGTTTTCAACTATCCTTAATTGATTTTTTTTTCATTACCACTCATCGAATGTGCACAAGCACATAATTTGCTCATTTCTTGTTTTCTTAAGGTCTTGTAATGTAGATCGTTCTCAATGACCAATAATTCATATGTCAGCAAGTTACATCTCTAAGCCCGGCCAATCACATGTTACATTGTGTTTTGTATTCCCTAGTCTCTCAAACCCACTCTTCTCACATCCTTACTCCATCACCATACGCATGAGCGATGCCATAAACTAGCGCTTATAATCCTCTATTCTTGCTTTCCCAAAACTAATGATCTAGTAAACACAAGTACATTTATGCATCTCTTGTTTTTGTTCTCGTTTTGGCTCTCTTTATTTTTCTTTTTCTCCATAGTTGCTCATTAAGTCTATTAGGTTTATGGTTGAACTACTGGAGTGTGAGCTGCCTCATTTCTTTAATAGCTCGTTGGTGCTCTCAATATCAATCCCTGATTCTCATTTAAGAACAAATAATTGCTAATTAAATTATTATTGTGTCATTATTCACTTTTTTGAAGTAGAAACCAAGAAGTATATAAAAGATACCTGAGACATTGACTCCTAGTAAATTAAATCAAGAGAAGAGAATTTACGATGACCACCTTCCAGCAGTCCTAAAGATCACCTGACCAAGAGGCCACAGTAGCCATTATTACATAAAGATGTTGTACCGGAACGCTCTTTAGTTACTCGTGAACTTTTGCTTGCTTACATACAAAGGTGTCCTTTGTTGGAAACTAGATAATTATGTATAGAAGAGAAGAATCTTTGTTTGTTTCGTAAATTTTGCCAGTGTCAACTTCCTTTGAGCTACAATTTTCTTGAGGGTCTTCTTGTCATCTTTTTTAGTAGCTTGTTATTATGTACTTACTTCTCGGAGATGCTGAAGAAAAGTTAGTGAAGTGATTTAGATCTTTCTTTGGTCTAATTAATCATTATCTTTTCTTCTTTGCTTGGTAATCCAATTTTAAGTATTCATCCAAGGTCCATGTGTCTGATTTAATATTCTGAAAGAGAGAAACTTGTGCTTTTAGTGCATCCACCGACATTTTCTAATTAAAAGTTGTGGGTATAACTTTTGATGTGTTTATGGATTATTTTAATAGCTGATTGCTGCAATTATTGCCGTGTTTGTTCCTTCATTATCATGATCATCACAGTGGCATTGTTGTTGGTTTACTTGTCCCTTGTTACTTTCGATCAATTAAAGTTTATTACCTTCTTTTTTTTATATTCAGCCTTTAGCAATAAAGCAGAATTCGAAGCCTAAACAGTGTCCCAGTCCCTTAGATGGTTGAAGCATCCGCGTTCATCTCATTGTCTTGTTCGCTATTAAATCAATTACTAGCACCTACAAAGTCGGTTTGTCAAGGACAGAAGTCAATTATGTAACTTGTACGACAGGATTATGGCAGTTTTTTCTTGATAAATTGAAATACTGCAGACTTGATCCAACCTCCGCCGAAGATAAGATAATATTACAAGTGGGGATGCCCAAATAAAAAAATTATGTGAAACAGAATATACCCCGCATATTGTGAATAATTAATTTCTTCAAGTTGTTATTGGACCACAAGAAAATTAATCGCTTCCGAACGACCAAAAATGAATGCTGGATCTACCAGAATTGACATATTAAGGTGATATCCCTTTCTTTTCTTTCCATCTCTTTTTTTACTGAAATAAGCTGCAACCAATGAAGCAGTTTTCTTTTCCAGGAAAACATGAGTTTATAGACACTTGTAAAAGATTGTGTCTCTCATGGAGAGGGGTAAGCCAGTTGCACTAGAAAATCATCAAACACCAATTTGATACAGATCTCATCCAAACCCAATCAGGTACATTGTTTATATTGAGGCTCCTATTTCCTGGCATCCCAGTTGTTGGACATTCACCTAATCGTAACCAAGAACAATCATAGCAACTTTAACTTCACTGGCCTGTAAGCCCCAAATTGCTTCATTCATTTCTTGGCTCTCACTGTTTCTAAATCTGTAAAGGGTGCTTTCGAAGATTATACCTTTTTAAAAGTGGTTAAACTAATACATTGTCATCATTTTCTGTACCCCACTGTAATCAGACCTGTCTTTGTATCAACTGTGGGTTAGTTGTATGATTACTAAATCTGCTCAACTCGTCTTCCCTTTTTGTCATTTTGTATCCTCCACAGGAATCAAGGAATAAGGATTAATTATTATTCATGAACCTCTACTGCTATAGCGAAACCTAGAGTAGGATTGACCTGCCTTAATTGCCTAGTTGAAAGGACAGAGAAATGAGGTTGCAGAATACATCTCTCCACATATAAAATTCTATTTTTTCAAGTAAAATATATAATCTACGTACTTTGATCATCGCCACTATCAATACCGGAAAGGCGGAAACATTACAAGTAGAAAGAATAACTTGAACAAATAGAATGAAAAGAGAATGTAATAGTAGTTGCCCCATTTATTTAAACAAGTAAATGACAGATAAAAGGGAACAAAACTCTAAATACAAGAAAAGAATGGAGAATAGATACCAAACCAACTCGAGTAAAATTCAAAACACACATTCACACACTAGAACATGCACTTTAACACTTAAAGTAAATCCCAATTGAATTTAGGATGCGCTGTATTATTGGTGCTTGATGCTGTAGGGGGGACCGGTAAAGGCATTGCTGGAACAGGGTCAAAAGTCTCCCATTGCGTGGTTATGACAACCGAGCCTGATGCTGAGTGTCTTGCTGGTTGCTGCTGCTGCTGCTGCATTTGTAATGGTAAATGCCCAACCGAACGCCTTGATTGTTGATTTTGAGTTGGGGTCCTTGGGGATGGCATTTTCCCATCTGGATACCTCTGTTGATGCTTTTGAATTGGTGATTCTTGCTTCTTTGGCTGCTGCTGCAGCAGGTCTGGACTATTATGAGTTCCATTGCTGTTCGGGGCCGAGTTTTTGACCTTTAAGATATCAAGAGTTTCAACGCACTTTTGCACTCTTTTCACCTTCAAATTGATAGACAACCGGAAGTTAAGTCTTTGAAATCATGACTGTTCAAAGTCTGCAAACCAATTAACTTCAAAATTACCTGCATTCGCCTCTGCAATTTCACATCTCCATCTGCAATAATTCCATCCAATTTGAGCAATTGATTCATCAACAGCTCAATTAGAGTCGACACTTGCTTCTCCGCAACTTTCCCACCTTTAGATATTACAGATTCAAGTGCTGACACCTGCCCAATACACATCACAAATCAATTCAATAGACTCAATTAATCAAACGCTTTTCTCTAAAATAAAATCCAGTCCAAACACATTATATATTGACAAAGATTAGATTTTTAAAAAAAAAAACTAATTTACCTGTCCAGCTAGTCTATCAACCTCCAAACTAATTTCGGAAATGGATTTGGCAGCCTTCTCCATCTTGGAATTTCTTCTCATCTCAAGGTACCTCTTCTCTTGGCTAATCGGGTCCTCAACTAGCACAATCTTGGACTTATCCTTTACACCGACAACATCCAAGAATGCTTTAGAGTCTCTCTCCTTATCTTTAAACATCAGCTTTTGGTCTTCATGGTGCAATCCTGTAGGCCCTGATAACATCTTCTTCAACTCCCCTGCAATTCCAATTCCAGAACCCAAAAAAAAAAATTTATTTTTAAAAATACTGTAATAAAAAATTAATCTTGAATTACATATTTGACAGTTACAATTGAAACAGAAACTCTGTTAGTTTTACCAAAAGTGGCTTGAGAGTTGATATTGATTTCATGGTATATGGACCCGAATTTGACCCGAACTCTAATGGTTGGTGGCGGTGGGAGACGGTTCTGATCTGAATCTGGGTTTCGCTTCTGAACCAGCATTCCTCCTGGTCTCAATTCCCATTCATTCTCAGCTCCACCGGCTCTGCCATTCATAGGTGGCACTTGGGTGTTCATATTCTTCATCCGCATCATTTTGTTCCTTTAATTTTGACAACTTGGTTGAAGCAAAAAACTGTTTAAGTCAACAAAACAGTTGTTGAGTTTTGAAGGGGGAGAGAGAGAGATTGAAATCAAAGCATCGACTCTGTTCCGATCTGTAGACAAGAATAAAAAATCATAGATAGATACAACACGCAATCGCACATCACAGACAAAGCCAGCAGACTAGTTAGCCACGCGTCTAGGAGAGAGAAAAAGTGTTCACGCTTCTGAGGAAAATACTGGCTTCTAAATATACCAACAAAAATCTTTCCACCGAAAAAGATGGCCGGAGAGACTGCCTGAGCCGGAAAGTCTGCAACTTTTCTCGGGCAATTTTGTCCGGGAGAATCCGGGGGAGTGGAACTGTAAAAAGATTCTTCAGATCTCTGCACTTGTACCCAAATGCGGCCAATCAATCAATTGTCTACCAAAATTATAAACAACCAGGATAATCCAATTACTCCGACTTCACCTATGAAATCCAGCCGGAAAAAACAATGTCCACCCAGATTTAGAAATAAGAACTGGGGAATTATCAAATCAATCCCTTGAATTTTGACTCTCTCTTTTGGTTCTTCTGGAGAAGAGTCGAGATAAAGAAGGAAAACAGAGGAAATAAAGAAATGAATGGACAGCGAACAGAAGAATGACCAGACAATACAATACAATTAATTATATACTAATCCCTTTTTATGAAAATTAGAGAAATGTAAGCCGCCAAAGCTTGTGCCGTGTTCAAAGCTTAAGAAAATACTTACTGTAGTAACTATAAGAAAGAAAAGAAAAAGAAAAAACGAGGAAACTTCTTTTTCAACAAAAGTAAAGGGTAACGTTCACGTACACCGCTGGTCTATGGTACGCCTTCGGTTTTGGCAGTCCAATGCGTCGGTGTGAGAAAGTGTTTGGATGTAATAATACCTGGTTTAGCAATAACATGCTACAGAGCGGAGGATAGAGGTCTTTGTTTTAGGGTGCTTGTGAGTCAATGTCAAGTTAGGCGACCGGTAAAACCGGTAAAAACCGCTCTCTTATTACTAAAATTTAAGAGGAATTTGAATATTTTGTATTTGATGATAAGAAAATTTTAAACTTATTTTAAAAAATTATTCATTAATTTTATTCGTAAAAAAAATAAAAAAATATTATATTTAATATTATATCAGTCATTATATATAACAAAACTCTTTTCCTCTCGACCTATTCAAAGTATAATGACCAAAAGCCAATTCTAGAGAAACCAAATGCCACCGACAGTTTGACGTCGTAGGATTAACTGAAGACCTCACACGTGGCTGTATATGGGTCGTTGATCAGAACTACCATTTGGTGATCTTCCGGCTGAAATTCCGAGCACACGTACTACGATAGAGACGGTACAACCTATTTTATTGCGTCTTTATGTTTAATTTAATTGAATTTTCTAGGCCAAGGAGGGGGGTGGTCGTTGGCTTGTTTGTTTCTTGACTATTATTATTAAGTGTATTATTTATGAATTAGAATAATGGAGTAATTAAATGATTAATTAATGAGTTTGAATTACTAAATACTATTAGTTGTCGGGTTTCTCGCCAAAAATAAAATAAATGTATATTATTATTAATTTTTAGCTTCTAACGCATCTTATCGGAGGCAACGAACCGACACTTGGTAATACTAAATCAATAATTAGAAGGTATAACTTGCGTTACTGGTAGTGGTTTGTAGAATTCTATGGGTTTAAAGTCTCATTTATTCCCCCGTGAACTTTAATACATTTTTGTAAAATAAAAATTACAATTTATATATAATTCAATCAATATTTATATGAGAAAATGGAGTATATTTTAACCAAAGTTTGGCTAAAATTATTTAATAAAACGACATAATTTATTCTTTAATGTTAAGTTTTTTTATTTTAAGATTTTATAGTAAATATCATTAATTGCAAATTTTATAAAAAAAATTATGTCGTTTTATTAAATAATTTTAGTCAAAATTAGTTAACACGTATCTTAAATTATTTTTTCTTTATTTATATTAACTATTCTCTTGTTAAATCTGTCTTTGTTTTAAATTACGTCTCTATAATTTTTTTCTTGAGAACTACAAGTGATAAAACTAATATCTCATTTACAAATTTAACTCTTAGTGAAAGGTTTCTCTTGAGATTATTTGTCTAGAAATTTACTCTTTCTCCCGCTCATTTAGTCACTAGTCTTTGTGTCTACATGCTATGCATGTGCAATTAAAATCTATAAAATAGCTTTTTTTAAGTTATTTTTAATGGCATTTATTTTTTTAGAGAGATTATGAAAAGGGAATTGAGAGATAAAATAATAACATTTTCTCATTTAATTCTTCTTATTTTAATGGATTTTATTTCTCCTGTTTGAATTTTATTTAATCTATGGAATTTTCTCCTAGTTTGGAATTTTCTCATTTTATGCATCAGGTTTATCATTTTAAGTTGTGTTAAATTGGGGAATAAACTCTTTCATTAAAAGAATTACCTAAT
This sequence comes from Hedera helix, assembly GCA_947179155.2. NCBI lineage: Eukaryota > Viridiplantae > Streptophyta > Magnoliopsida > Apiales > Araliaceae > Hedera > Hedera helix. The sequence continues at coordinate 37,616,142 of OX359268.1, forward strand.
CTCTTTAATTTTAAAATATAGAATTATTGAGTAATCATGATGCTTTGCACTAATAATATCTCTCATCTATGTAACAATTAATAGTATTTTAAATTACAAAAAGCGAATAAATAATGAAATAGTAAAAGCACACAATGTTTGTGCCCTTGTCGCAATTATTAAGTTAAGTTGAGCTACACAATATTAAGATAATTACGAACTTGAGCTTATTTTTATGAATATGTAGTGCCAGCCGCAGAGTGATGTGGTGTGTCAATATTATTCCAAAATTTCGGCTCAAAAAGAGGAAAAATTATTGTATCGTCTTAAATTATGGTCATGTAGTGGCTCAAGATCACTTATATACTGTTATTTTAACATATATAATAAAAAAAAATAACTGTATATATTAAAATAACAGCATATTAATAACTTATAGTACCACGTAACAATACCTAAAACTACTGCATAACTTTTTCAAAAAGAAAAGAGAGTGAGAAACATTGGGATGGACACTGCTATGACTAATTTTCTCATTGTATGTGGTTTTTCCCCTTTGTTTACTTTCTCCATTTTTAAAATATAAAATTATTATTAATTTTTTTAAATTAATTTAAAATATTTTTTATTTTAAATTGACATAATTTTTTAAAATTTTATTCTTTAACATAATAAAATTTGTAAACTATTCAAAAAATATTACTTATTATAAAATTTATTATTTCATAATTTTTAATAAAACGTTTCAATTTAAATTAAATTAATTTTTTAAAAGTCAATAATAATTTTATAATTTAAAACGGGTGAAGTATTTCTCTTGCAATTTCCATTGTTCTACAGGTGTCTATAAAATAATTCTAGTGTTGAGTAATTTTGGTGGATTGTTCAGTTTTACTACGCATTAGATTCTGAAAATGAAAACCCAACAGCAGAAATGAAAATGAAAATGTAACAGACAATTTGTCGAAAGAAACTCCATGGATGTGTGGATCTCACCTACCTACCCACAGCTAAGGGAGTATTGTTACGGGGTGTGAGCCTAATTGAATCTTGTGACTAGTACTTCCTCAGTCCCTCAAAAACCTAATTTGACTTGACATTTTTTGTCAGATTTGTAAAAATTAATTTGTAATAATTAATTCTACTAAATATAGGTAAGGGAAAAAGACATAAAACATATAGAAAATAAATAATTATGTGCACTTTTTTGAAATTCATGATTAACGCAACGGAATTGATCAGGGGTAAAGTTACTAGTCAGTTCCGTCGGTTATAACCCGCCCCGATTTTTTTATTTATTAGATATACTATATAATTAAAGTAATTTTAAGTTGAAATAACTTTAGTCAACCCAACTCAAAGTAATCCTAAGTTAGAATAAATTTGGTCAGCCCAGTCAAATTTAAATTTCTGACTCCGCCCCCTAAAACTGATGAACAATGTACTACTCCCTTCCTTGATATCCTAAATTTTGGCTTGATAAGAAAACCTAATGGCAAGAGAGAGATGATATACATATAAGAAGAGGAAAGAAAGCCATACGTGAGCAATGACGGTATAATTAGAGGTGAGATTGATGTTTCTTCTTTGGTCATTTTCTATGAATGGATGTGTGCAACAGGTGTCCTCCCTTGCACACATGAAGCTAAATTACGAGGCTATTTCTCACAAAAGTATATACAAATATGTGATTATACTTTTGGTAGCTCAACGTTACATCATTCTTTACTCATTATTACATATGTCTTCATGATCCCCTTCCCTTGCTTTTTAAATCACCTGCTATATTTCCCCCTTTTATTTGATTATCATCATGCACTAAATAATTTAATATAAATATGAATTTAAAAGGTTCATAAAACAATTTGATCAGGAATTCAATATTTTTTCTTGAAAAGGGGGAAAAAGAATAGTTAAAAGATAAGGTAGTAGTTAACATCACAGAAGTAGCCTTTAGGAACAAAATGTAAATGTTTCGATTTGGTTGGCATAAAAGCTTCCTGCTTATGTTTTCTTCTTTTAAGAATTTCAGAAAAAAACAGAAAAGGAAAAAGAGGAGTACAATCGAAGTTGACAAAAATACATATTTATACTAAACACTACAGCTTGGTCCATACTCCATAGATGCCCACATACCTCTCTGTCTCTCTCTCTGCTTACCGGCCCCAATGGGGCAAAAAGTTTAATGGGATATCCACAACTATCCACCAATCTCACTATCACACATTCCGGGCTAGCAAAATACACAGAAAAACCTAAACTTGATTGGAAAGAAGAAGTACAAGAGTAAGAAGGTGAAATTATCCAAATTGTGGATGAAGTTAATTCAGCAGGATTATACTCATAATTAACAAAGAAAAACTGATACATACAGCTTTGAACAGTGTGCAACCAGCTTTGTGATAAGCTTGTGATTGTTTAAAGGGATTATCATAAATGATACATAAAATAACAGCCAGAGCAGCTCTTGTATTAGGAGTGACGTATTGTAATGTAACAGGGGAATCCGCCATTTCAGAGTCTCTGTCGCTCGCATTAAAATTTAAACAAGATACAGCTGTGGCCTGTGGCATTGTCTTCATTCTGCTAGAAGGCCAGCCAGCATGATGAGCACAGCCTGAGATGTTTAATTAATTTCACTTTTCTCTTCTTCTGTTTTCAGAACTGCTTTTCCACGTTTTTTTTGTTATATTTTTAATTTGCTCTCGCAGTTACTTGTCCAGATCTTTTCTCAGATCAGGGTAACTTTATGAACTGTGAACAGTCATTATATTTAGCATTAATTTCAGGGTCGTCTTGTTGCACCAACTCTGCCATTGAATGATCATCTTTACTCCAGCAAGCTGCGATTTCAGCTTCCTTCCATAACTAAATTGTGGAGATTTCAAAGTTGATTTTTTAATATGTCAATCCAACTGTAACTATGTTTATATTCGGACTCATTTAGTCTTATTTCTGTGACTCCTAGTGCACTCTTTCTCCTCATATACTCGTATAATGTGATGCTAATCCCGACAGGCTCACATATCTAGTGGTTCTAACACATTGCAGTACCCTTTTCACCTTTAAACCAATTACGTACACTAGTCCTGTCAATAATAACTCTTCAAAAGGGACCCACCCATCTCCAAGCTCTGGAAATCTGTTTTTGAATGAACTCAAAAGTGTGAACTAAGTTCTAATAAAATAAATTGCAGTCCTCCTCTCATTCTTAATAATTTTCTCCCTATTTGTACACCTGATTTAACATAACATATTATGCTGCTCTTTTCACCCTTTTGTTTAAATGTTTGTAGCATATTTATTAGTCTTCAGATTTTATTATTATTATTATTATTATTTAATACCGTTTGTGTAGAGTTTAGAGTTTAGAGCACGAGTGAATATTAATCTTCATAGTTTTTATTTCTTTTATTTTTATACCTTTTTGGAGTCATATTTATGATTAATCTGAAAATTCAATTATATCTACTTTACCGTCTTTTCTGCCCAAATGCACAAGAATCCCTCACAAGTCTTCATGTTATTTTACCTTTCACCCTTAACAAAATTTTGTGGAAGGCTGTTGCAATTTATTCAGTTTCAGGTGCCTACATAGTTCAGGATGTCAAGTTTATTTACTTTATGCATGACCTTGCCTATTTTTGTATAAACATATGTATGTGTTTATAGCAGGTAATAAACAATTACGTATAAACGAATCCACTACTATAATAACAATAAGAAAAGATGAAGTAGAGAGAAACCAATACCTGGCATGCAAATATTCGAGAACTGAGCATCTTTGGGGACAGGATTTTCCATCTGGTAACATTTAGAGATGACCTTTGAACGGACACTTCAGTAAGAAGCAATCTCAAATCTGAATCATACTGGTTGCGAGAATTAAGCCTAGCAAATAATTAAGCTAGTAATTAAACAAAGGCAAATCTGGATACAAGATAGGACCGTATTACCTGAAATAACATTACAAAATTAGGAAGATCCCCTTTTATAACTGAGTAATGGAATCAAAGGAGAACTTCCAGAGGATAAAACAGGATGTGAGCATCTTTATGTTTCAAGCATTATAACCTGATACATATAGCTTATTTGCCATATAAGGCAAGGGGTCAAGTTGTAGGAGAAGATGGCGACATCTTGGATCTGTCGGGGATCCTGTCCAGTATGACAGTTCAGTTCTCTAGACCAGGAGAGGTTCATTTGTCGAGTCTATTCAAGCGGCGCTTTTGAAAATTATCATCCCTTGTGACAGATGTGAAGTGTCTCATGCCAAGGCCAACCCTTGAGATGAGAAAAGTTGTGCACCTTACGCTAGTTGAGTTTGAAAATGTTGTGTTGGTTTCTGCAATTTTTGCTTCAGCCCAAGATTAAAAAGAATCTCAAAAAAATAAATTATGCAGAATCTGGTGGATTGCTTGGAGAAATTCTTGTAGAAGTTCGAATATTTCTCAATCTGTACATCTTGGAACTTGAAATCTGGTATTACTTGATGAACTGTGCATGACAACCAGTTATCCTGTGATTGAAATGCAACAGGGAAAGGTTAAGTAAGATAACAATGATTAAAGCAAACATCTTCTCAAACAGTTTTACATTGAGCTATGTACTCAGCCAATGTCTCCAAAGATCAAATCTTATCTGTTGAACATCTGAGAGTTCAAAGTTTTTCTATTGTTGATTAGTAGGTTATGAATGACGAATGCTTTATCAGATAATAGATGCAATAAAATCGTTAAAACAAACAAAAAATGGTGTTTTGTCTTTTGCCAATTCCAGCCTGTTTAATACTTGGATCCATATTAAAAATCAAGATTAAAAAAAAGGAACTGATGGATATGAAAGCAGATGCTTAATAAAGGAAGTTATGGTACAAGCAGTTTTCTTCTCTTTTTCACACTACATATATGCCTGGGATACATTATTTCCATTTGATGACATCCTTTCAGTTAACCTGAAGATCTGGAAGAAATTGGAACAATAAATATCAATTACTCGTAAGAAACTTATATACAAAGTAATGACCAGTTATCTCAAGCTCAATAACTTAAGACATATTCCAATACACGAATTTTCTCTAGATGAGAGTACCGTTATTTATTTCCTCACAAAATCCACATTTGTTTCCCTCTTCACCCAGATGAAACCTGTTAACTTAGTATAGTTGAATTTTTAAGAGAAAAGCTATTTCCATAAGCAACATGCTAGTTCCACAAGGTTCCTCTTACATGATTGATAGGTGGATCCATAGTTGTTAAATCGTTAATAACATCTAACATATACAGAAGTCAATTTAATCAATAAAGCATTTTAGCTTAAATTAAGGTTAAAAAGTAGTCAAATAACCAAGCCTCCTTTGGTACAAGTGGTTAAGCCCACTTCTTGAGCACTAGGAGGTCTTGGGATCCATCCATGCCAGAGGTGAAATTAAAAAATGCATAGTGGATAGTAAAAGTCAACTCCAAAACTTAGTGCACTCCTCTTACCTCTACATTTGTTAGCAATGGCTCCTACCCATGCTCTGTCTCTGTTGTTATATGCATAATTGATACTAGAAGCCAACAGGAGAAACCCCTTAGTCTTCTCCTTAAGGAGCACAGTCAACTACCAGGAGAGAACGAGTCTCCTTTGGGAGAATCTTCCATAGATCAGAATCTGTAACAGCATGAAGATTGATAAAACTTCAAATGAACCATATTCATGCACTTAAACCAGCAGCAACAAATATCAGTATTGTGGACTCGAACTGCAAGGGCATATGTACTTGAGGCATAAAAGACCTTTTTAGGATGATCTACAACATACTTACCAAATATATATGATTTGGGACAATAAAATAACTAGGATTAAGCTCCGCATACAGAACATGGATGGCAACCAAAAACCCAATTTTTAAAACCTATCAATATTTTATAAGCTGTGAAAATTGTTAGGATATCACAAGTGAGTTAGCGTTCCACAACGGAGAAATAATGAAAGAGTGAATGATTATTAAGCTTTTGGGTAAAGTTGGGTTCCAAATGTGTGTGTTAGCGCCTTGTGTATGTGCACATGATGCGTGGGCTCCCCGGTTCTCCCCCAATAATTGGTATCAGAGATACGGAAGATAGATTCCGGGCTAGTGAGCCTCTTCAAAATATATGCGATGGTGGGTTCAAAAATTAAATTTCAGACATCCTCTTCAAAAGACACGCGATGGTAGTAAATTCTTGATAAAGGGTAGCCGTCTCCTCCCCAAAAGGCTCTCTCGATAGGTGATGTTGAATGCTCAACGGGTTAGCTGAAAATTGGTTCCGAGAATGATTAATTGAGAATTGGTGTCCGCGGTGATTGAAGAGAAATTCTTAATGGACGTTGACTTTTGATAGAAAAATCAAGAGTGATTAACCAAGAATTGGTATTGCGGTGATTGAAAAGAAGTGAGTGGGAGCTCTTGATGTGATGAACTTGAGGTGTAGATTGTTAGGATTTCACAAGTAAATTAGAGTCCCACGTCGAAAAAATAATGAAATAGTGAATGATTAATATACATGAATGGACCCAATACTTAATGGCTTAAGCTTTTGGATCAAGCTGGGTTCCAAACATGTGTTTTAGTGTCTTGTGTACACGCACGAGACACGCGGGCTCTCCAGATTCTCCCCTAATAAAAACACCAAGTAGGCTTGAGAGGGACCAAGAGAACATAACTAAACACTTCCTATCGAATGTGGGAGTCTAAACATAACAACTTCCTAGCCGGTGTGGGACTTTAAATATAACAAAACTCTAAAAGAACAAAACATCTAAACTAAATAAATATTAAACAACCTGCTTACTATAAATAACCCTAAATTTCTACCTGGTAGCAAAATGTAAAGAACACATAATTAAATCAATATTTATGCCAAACAATGTCACCCTTCAAATCAATTAGATCTTTGACTTCATTGTATGATATGCCTTGTGGCCAATAAGCATGTTATAGAAACGTGACTTCATATGCGAAATGGAAATAGGGGACCAGACACGTGACAAGCAGGAGGGAGAGAGAGGGGGGGGGGGGGAACTGTTTACTAACTTTGTTACAATAATTGCTCGAAAGTACTATTCAATTAATAATAATAGAAAACTTTCAGAAAAAACTTCAATTCTTTCGTGTCAATATGCAATCATAACATTGAACTTGTAAAAGTGAACGCAATTATGATAATTGACACAATGTAGAACAAGGAAGAACTAAACGTTACCTGTACTCTGAGGAAAATAAAGGGTATCCTTCAGATTAGAGAGGCCAAATTGTCGAATCTGTTTCTCAAACCAATCAAGTGCATCATTTTTTGATATACCTTCGGGAGTGTTCCAGTAGCCACGTACACATAACGCATCTTGAGCTAATATAAGCTAGAAAATTAGTTTACCAAGAAGTTTAGTTACTCGATGAAGAAAGAAGAAAGCAAACTCCTATGTTGTTTTGGATTTAGATCCTAAAAAAAAAAAAAGAACTTTCTCATCAAGACATCAGTACTTTCTGATGTAATCATCCTCCTTGTTCAGCAATCAGTATAAATCAAGAATAATTGTCTAGCACTTACCACGGATACAGTGTTTGTATTGCGCAATAGAATGTATGTTCCCCATGCCAAATCTTCCTTTATAGTATCTGAAATATTTTGTGACATGAGGAAGAGTTGTTCAGAACCTTCAGGGAGAATTGCCTGATCCACTGAAGAAGTACCCTACAGATTTCCAAGTTGGAGGATTTAGTTATGTTGAGCATGTCAATATCCCAACCAAGAGGAAGAAAAGTGTAAAATCCTTTGCTTTTCCACTTTCATTTCCTCTCTTTTTTATCCTAAACTCTCAATCAAACCTAAGGGTCAGCCAAGGTGCAATGAAAGAGCAGTTTGTGGGGAAGTTTATGCCTGAAACTATTGTCCTATTGAGGCTATATAGAGCCCACTTTGGGATGGTTAGGACACATTGAAGAATCGTCAATCAATCAAGATAATTTAGAGATATTAACCTTATCTCAATATTTCAATGGGTCTTCAAAGCATCAACATTTCAGTGGGTCTTCAAAACATCCAAAAGAGCTATCCGTAGTTATCCAATATTTTATTCTAATACCTATCCCTTACTCTCCAAGCAGGGGCACAAACGCACAAGCCTACAATACAATAAATCACTTACCCGAAAAGCCTTTAACAACAATTCCCAAATTCCAAAACCTATTTAATTCATTGACCTAGAAAATGAGCTACATATAACTACAGAATGCATTTCAACAATAGATGATAAAAGAATCTACCTCGAGAAATTTTCCAAGAAAAGGAACTACAACAGAGAATGCCGCCAACGATAAACCTAAAGCCTCTGTTCTCTACAAAACACGACACAAAATTTATAAAAAAAAATAATCTTTTTAACAAAAACAAAGAAACAATTACACAGAAATTCAAAATAGTGATTGTTCAGGTACAGGGTTTGCTCACAAGCTGGGCAGGTGTAATAGTGTTTGAATCTGAACCCACAAAATGATTCAGTAAAAGAAGGGAACCAAAGGCGTATCCAATCCATCTGGGTAAATTTGATTCGTCCAATCCAGGAATCCCTATAAGAAAAACGAGCCCGTGTTAGTTTAAAGAGAGGAACAATAAGCAATTTACAGGGAGAAAAAAAGGGGGAAATTATTATTACCGAGAGTGAATCGAAGAACAGAGAGATTGAGTTGCTGCTGCTGTTCTTGATTTTGAGAATTATCGGAACCAGTGCAAGAGATTATGGATTTTCTTGATCTAGTTTGGGTGTTGAAGATGTGAAGATGAGGAGGAAGGTGGTAAGTACTGGCGCGAAATTTTAATGGCAAATTTAACTGAATTAACGGGTTGATGCAGCTGCTACTCATTTTCTTCGTTCAGTTCAGTTGTTTGGGAGCTGATAAAATGTTTGGTTCCCAGATTGCGTTTGGAAATTGGAATTACCTGACTTGTATAAATCTAACAGGAATCGCATTTAAAAAATTGTAAATTGATACTATTTTTTTCTTTCATATTTACTTTTAAATATAGTGAAGGCTAACTTGAGCAAAAGCCACAAAGTAAAATTTAGTTACATCGTCATGAAATTGTGTTATTAAATCTAAACATATATATATATATATATATATATATATATATATATATATATATATATACAAGGCTGTGAAAATGGGCCATCTATATAACAAAAAAAGCAAAAGCAACCCATGTCTGATAATTTTTTGTTCTCTCTCTCTCTCACTACGAACAAAGAGAAACGGAAGGGGAAGCTCCGGTGATTTCGACCCTAAATCTGGCCAAATTGACACGGCTCCAGCGATTTCCCAACTTAAGAACGTTCTCTCTCTCTCTATGAAGGTACTGTATTAATTTTTTATTTTTTTTGTTGGTGGTGATATTGATGAGTGAAAGTAGATCTGGTGGACTGATGGGTTTACTTGCTTTTATAACCTCTTAAATCCAAACTAGGTAATTGTCTTGTGAAATACTACAGATAAACATAGTAGTAACTGTTTGACTTTTCTTCTTTTATTTATACAAAAAGATTACACTGCTTCTAAGTCTAACCCGTCCACTTTTAACTCCTACAGTGGGCATATATAGCTCCCTTCTTTTTTTAAAAAAAAAACTTTTGAAAATAGTGCTCTTTACTTTATTAATCAAAAAGAGTTGGATGAAGTGCTATTTACCTTTGAATTGCAATTTGAAGATGTTTAAAATTTCTTTTATATCCCATACACTTGGAATTTATATTGAGTTTGATGTTGGTCATTCGAAATTTACACTCTGCAAACAAATCAATTACAACCCCTTATGTCCAACTGTAAGTTGAATCCCAATTTTGTTTTCTATGTTAATTATTAGGTGGTTAGATTTGTGGATCTAGTTGAGGCAGAGTGTTAGGTCATTAGAATTGTAGTACTTCATGTCACTTTTAGCATCAAAATGAAAATTTTGATTTTTGTATATATTCACTCAAAAATAAATTTACAGCCCATGTTTTTTTTTGTCAACCCATTTTGACAACCCACCCTCCCAGCTACATATATAGGGAATTTTTCTCAAGCGAACCCAACTTTGCGTACTAAAGGCGAACCAAGTAAAACGCGGGTTGTAATTAGGAGGGTGGGTTGTCAAAATGGGTTGACAAGCGGGTCAAGTATATAACAAAGTACAACTCATTACTTCTCGGATCTATGCAACAAATTCTCTCTCTAACTTTGCCCTCTTTCTCTCACTACGAACGGAAATGACGCAAGTGCTCCGGCAAACGGAATCGAAACCTCCGGCCATCGAAACCATAACAAACGGAAGGTAAAGCTCTACCACTTTATTAATTTTATAATATTTGTTTGTCCCATAAGAAATCTAGGGTTTATGTCTTGGTTTTATCCAGCATGGGAGATGATGGTCAGGTCGATCCCACAGCCGCCAACAACGCTAACACCGCCTTATACACCACCTTCGCCATATATTAGTCCCACGGCTCACCCTTTTATTGGGCTATGGAGGAATCTACAATCTACCATTTTTGGAGTTTTGGAGTATTTTCAATATGGGTGGTGTGATTGGTTGTTTAATTCCCTTTATTTTAAATTATAACATAAGTGAGGCCAGTTCTGTGAATGATGGAACCTACATTGAGTTAATGATTTTCATGGCAATTGGAACTATCAAATTTGCATCCTAATAATGTTATTCGTGATGATGGTTCTCGTTGTACTAATATGAATAAATAATGTTATTCCTAATTTATTTATTTTCCCATTTTATTGTTATAAATAAAGGTAATTTTTGGGTATATATTATTGAATGCCCAGAAAAAGTTTCAATTATTAGTCAAAAGCTCAAGAAAATATGTTATCGAATTCGTCAACTGCTACATCCATATGGCCTTTGTTCATATGTCGTTGTGGTACGGGCCCTTGTGTAGTAAACTTTCAATGTCGAAAAAGATTCCGGGTAGACACTATTATTCTTGCCCAATAATAATAGTATGCATTTATTTATTGTAATTTTTGTATATTTGGTCATTTTACACAAGTGAATAAATTTATTGTGTCCTAAAATATGCAGCAATGTAGTAACTTCATCCGTTGGTATGAAGAATATGCTCAAGCATTGCATAATCAAGGGAGGTTACAAATGGACACATCTGAGCATTTAAATGTAATAATTCATCCAACGAATGCTAACGACTCCAGTGAATTAATGATGGTAAAAATTGAAATGCGACAATTGCAACTAACTGTGCGATTTGTCATCATTGTTATTATTGTTATTATTGGTTTGTGCATGCTACCACTTGTTACATGTGTCATCAACTAAACAAGTGAGATTTCAAGCACAATCATCATTTGGGAAGTCTTATAAAAATTGTTCAATGGATTGTCTCTCATTCCCCACTTTTTGTTTTTTTTTATGTAAGTTGCATGACCATCATGTAGCCTTGCTTACTGGAAGGGGATTGCAATGAAAACTATAGAAAGAGAAAGCATCATATGAAGAGATGGGGAAGGATGTCAAATTATAAAAGGGAAGTGGAACTCGAAAAAATGATTATAATAAATAATAAATAGTGATTATAATAAAAAATGAACTAAAAAGTGATTATAATAAATAATGAACTAGGCCTACATCAGAGTTTTTTAATGTACAAAATTATTTAGGATATTGTTTAGTCCAATAAGGAACAACCAACCCAACCTATTATCCCTATGTTATGCAGAATAATGCTTTGACATGGCAAATTCAATTTAAATACGGTTAAAAACTTAACATGAAACCTGAATGGAGATTTGATAAGGACTTAGTTAACTGATATGTCATATCCCAAACAAAAAAGGGGCCAACTTTCAATTCCCCCCACATCTTCTAATGACAAACATACTTTAACTTCTTGCCATTATTATTCTACATATAAATACATTAATATTTCAAATCTAAGGGGAACTATCAAGAAAAGGTTCACAGACAATGCTTATAAGATAATTAAGTAGTAACCATCCAATTTGTACAAAAAACTACAGTACATAATACAACATCGCATTAATAAAATTGAATTATAACATTGAATTAATGATCATTAGTCCATATTATAACAGTACTACAGCATTGAATTAATTCAATACAGTAGTAAACAAAATAGTAGCAGTCAACATCTAAATTATTAGTAGCTAGTAGTAGCAAGCATATCTGAACCTGAAAATAAAATAAAATAAAATAAATATTTATAAGATATATGGATATGTAATTCATTATATTGAATAAAAGAAATGATCAAACATTTGAAAGTATGACTATCATTATCTGAACTTGAAAATGTTATTGCACCTTCATTGCCAGGAGAATCTCTACATAAAAGCCAAAATAACACTCATCATTTAAAGATTGAGATAGAAAAAAATATTTACTAAACTTAAATATTACTTACCGATGTGCAACCATTGGATAATTCATTTTTGTTATGCGATTGGCCAACTTTGCCACAGCCATGACAACATCTAACCTTTGAGTTTTTTGCCTTTCCTAATGCCATTTATTTCCTTTCATTAAGTCTTTTGTCACATCCTTTTGCCCTCACTTAATTTGGTTCATTGTAAATATGGTGTTTATTGCAACTCATCTTCCTAGAGACTACATTTGCACCAGTTCCACATTGTGAACTTTTAGCACTATGTACAACAAGATTGATTGATTCGAGTGCACGAGCCAAAGCATCTTTATAAATATTAATTCATTTTTGGCTTGTGAGGGCGGTATCAATAACATTAAAAGAATATTGAATTAATTCACTCCGCTTGAGTAGATATTTTTTGTCACTATTTATCATTATGCCACTTTCATTATCGACTATTATCCTGGAGTTTGCCTTTTTAGTCTACCTTCTCAAGATGTATTATTGTAGTAGTTCATCAAAATCATGCATTTTGTGCAAGTAACCAAGCACATGTCTACATGATAACCCCATACTCTCAAACTTGTGGCAACTACATGAAGCAAAACTCAATTCTTTGTCATAAATAAGTTGTCACACTCTACATGTCAACATTTTTTTTTATGAACTTGAAACACAGATTGATTGTCAATCTCCTTGATAAGCTCAAAACGGTAATTCAAGTATTCCCATAGCTCATCTTCAAATTTATAAAACATTTCTCGAGTATAAATTTCAACCATTTGAAACAAAAAGTCATGATTCATCTTCACTTTAGGCTTCTTAATCAAATCTTTGTGATCGGCAAGTAACTCTTCTTGACGTTGGCGTACTAGTCTCCTACTAAATTGAATCATGAAATCAACTAATGAATTTTTCTTAAATACATATCTTTTGAAAAATGCGTGAGAGCTTTCCGCTCATTGGCTACTTGACATATTGGCTGAGAAAACATGATTACAATAAGCAAGCTCCCAATTTGAATGAATTTCATATATTGTTTGTAATCATTTGTTGTCATGTAACCCGCTCCTCCCAACAAGCTTCATCCATGTCAAATCAAACTCTTCTTTAGACTCCGAATTTCAAATACAATCAGCAAATTCATTATAGTGAGCATTATATTTCACCAAGTCAAGTTTTTCAAAAAAAATTGTTAATATATGCCACCTACAGTATCTATGAAAGTATCCGGAAGAGTTTCTAAAATTACTTTAGACATCGCGGGATCTTAATCAGAAATGATCATTTTAGGGGCATCACCTGGCATAGCCTCTAAAAATTGGTTGAAAAGCCAAACAAATGAATCCGAGGTCTCGTCACTTAAGAATGCACAAGCAAAATTATTGTTTGACCATGTTTGCTAACTCCCATCAGTGGTGCAAAAATCAGTCCATAGTGATTGGTGTTGTATGTCGTATCGAAGACGACTACATCACCATAAAAACTATAGATGTAGCATTAGTCCAAAAATAATGTGTTATCCTCTGTTCATTATCGACCTTAATTTCATAACTGAATGATGGATTCTTGCCCTTTTCTAATTTCAAAAACTCACTAAACATCTCTCCGTCATGCCCTTTCAACTCATTACGTCTATCCGTTTCATAATTATATAAATCTGTTTGTGTATACCCAATGTTTTCAACCCTTCCGACCTGTACTCTAAGGAAATTGAATTGTTGATGTGAAGACATATTTATCATGAAAATTTGTTTAGTCAAACACTTTTGCGCACTCGAAATACTTCGGTGAGATCTTGATAGATGTTTCTTTGATGGAGTTGCCAAGGGTGACTATGACCATCAATAAATTGGGTAACTAAATATGCCCCAGAATTTATTTTCAACACAGCTACATTTGCTTTACAACTCTCTTTTATCAATCTCCGACGTCTTTTAGTTTCAACATCTGTAATTGTTATTCCCTTACCTTGTTTAAAACAAACATATTCTTTCCTTTTCACTCCATCACTTCCTTCAATATTCTTAGTAGCCCAACTTCGAATACTAAATCCCGCCTCTTTAGCATATGCATTGTATAAATGCTTAACTTCATCTATTATTTCGAATTCTTTTTCAATACTAGGTTTGAGATGGTCGATTACTTGCGGATTATAAATAAAATTTTCCCTACCTTCATCAGTCTCTCCTTCAATTCTCCTATTCTCTACTTCTATTTCACTATTGTCTACATTATCACTACCCCATACTTCATCCTCAAAATTATCATTCATCCCTATAGTAAAAAAAAAAAAAAAACATGGATTGTAAATTTATTTTTAAGTGAATATATACAAAAATCAGAATTTTCATTTTAATGCTAAAAATAGGGGTGAACAATAAATCGAAAATAACCGAATAACCGATTGAGCCAAATCAAACAAAAAATATAAAATTAATGAACCGAAAGTAAATAAAAAAAACAAACGAAGATATAGCGGTCGGTTTCTGTTTAAATGCTAAAATCACCGAAACAGACCGAACCGAAATATTAAATAATTTTTTCAATGTTAAGTATCTTGGAAAATACTTGTTAATAAATTTTTAATTATGATTGGAACACTAAAAAAATAAATTGAACTCCTGTTCCATATTATGATGAAATGAATCTTGTATATATTTTTTCTCTCTATGAATTGAAATTGGATAGTCATGTAAATACCATTTTGTAGCCTTAGCTTATGTTTGTACATTTAAACAACAATTTGATATATGAATGAAAATGATCATGTCCTTATTGTTGAAAATAATTTTAAATCAAACATTTTAATATTACAATGGTATATACTAACTCTATTCTTTATGTTTAAGTTTTATAACCGATTAAACCGACTGATTAAACCGATAACCGATTACGGAGTAAAAATTTGGGCGGTTTTGATTTTTAATTTTTTATAACTGACTTAAATGGTTTGGTTATTTTTTTACGGACTAAACCGACCGTTGTGCACCCCTAGCAAAAAATGACATGAAGTACTACAATTCTAATGACCTAACACTCTTTCTCAACTAGATCCACAAATTTAACCACCTAAAAAATAAAATAGAAAACAAAATTGGGATTCAACTTACAGTTGGACTTAAGGGGTTGTAATTGATTTGTTTACAGAGTGTAAATTTCTAGTGACCAACATCAAACTCAACATAAATTCCAAGTGTATGAGATATAAAAGAAATTTTAAACATCTTCAAACTGCAATTCAAAGGTAAATAACACTTCATCCAACTCTTTTTGATTAATGAAGTAAAGAGCACTATTTTCAAAAGTTTTTTTTTTATAAAAAAGAAGGGAACTATATATGTCTACTGTTGGAGTTAAAAATGGACGGGTTAGACTTAGAAGCAGTGTAATCTTTTTGTATAAATAAAAGAAGAAAATGGCAAACAATTACTACTATGTTTATCGGTAGTATTTCACAAGACAACTACCTGGTTTGAATTTAAGAGGTTATAAAAGCAAGTAAACCCCATTAGTGCCCAGATCTACCTTCACCCATTAATATCACCACCAACAAAAAAAATAAAAAAATTAATACAGTACTTTCGTAAAGAGAGAGAGAACGTTCTTAGGCTGAAAAATCGCCAGAGCCGTGTCAATTTGGTTAAATTTAAGGTTGAAATCACCGGAGCTTCCCCTTTTGTTCCTCTTTGTTCGTAGTGAAAGAGAGAGAAGAGAGAATTATCAGATGCGAGTTGCTTCTGCTTTTTTTGTTATATAGATGGCCCATTTTCACAGCCGACCTGGCCAGAAAAGCAACCTTCGTGTTTTTTTTTAAAGTTCGTCTTTTGTTCGCAGTCCTTGGTTCGCTGAAAAGAGTCCTTGTATATATATATATATATATATATATATTATCAATAACAAGTAATATTAAATTTTTATAATTAAAACTCTCTTTGTGAATTAGACAAAATGTATAAAAGCTAATCCACAAAGTATTATCTCATTAGAGCCCCAATTTTAAATATTCTTAACATTCTTCTTTAAAAACATTGTAAAATAAAGTAAGTAAAAGAATTCTAATACAACTATACAAAATAAAGTCTTTCCTTTTCCAATTTTATCCCTTTTCGGCTACTTCTGAATCTTTTTTTTAAAAAACAAAGTGAGAAATCTATCTATCTATATATATATATATACATAGAGTCCGCATTCATAACAAACGGTTATTAAGAACACTGTTGTAACAATTAATACAAGAGATAAAATAGTTGTGAAAGTCTTTATCGCTTTAAGTTCTTGCGATAAGTAAAAAAAAAAAATTAACGTCTGCCGTTAGAGGCTCTAGTAGAAAGCGTTAATTTTTTTTTTACTGTCACTAGAGTCTCTAGCGATAGTATGTTAACAACGATCGTTTATTGTGAATGCGTTACCATATATATATATATAATTTAAAAGCTGAAATGAAAAAACTCTCACATTTTTTTCTTCTTTTTTGGTACTTTTAATTTAATTCATTACCACCATATTATTATATGTCTACTGTCTATTACGAATTGTAATATTTCATCCGTCTCTTTTTTATAAATTTTTAAAAAATATTAAATATATATTTTGTATTTTTCATGATTAAAATGTAATTTATTTATCTCTCATATTTTTAATAAATTTTAAAAATTAATTTGAAAATTTTATATTTAATTTAATTAATTAAATAAAATATTAATTATATTTTTTAATTTATATGCATTATTTTAAAATATCAATTAAAAAATGACGAAAGGAGTTTATACTAAACCTACCATGCTAAGCCAATCAATCCCCAAGATCAACAAACACGCTTACGCCACGTACGCCATAAATCCCTAAGTCACATCGTCAACCGCACGATCAAACACCGACAACATAAAGTCATAATTATCGCGACACATGTCAGTATTTTTACCGCCTATAGCCTGTCCCGTAGGGTTACTCACCGGTAAATCCAGTCACCGATCTATGCAATTCCCGCTGGGTATATAAACGCCATCCAATTCTCCCTTCAATACTAGTCTCAACAAGAACCCGTTACGAAACGTCTCTCCGTAGCTCTTAGCTATGTCTCGTTGCTTTAAGGTTTGCAGTATTTCCTTACTTTTTCAATTTGAAAAACTTTATTTTTTGGGTTTTTAAAATTAGTATTCTGATCAAATTGTTCTTCAACTGTGTAAAGATACCATTTTTCCTGCTTTTTACCCAATGTAGTGTTTTTGTATTTCTTCGATCTTTTTTAATTGCTAGCTGTAATTGTTTTCTTGATTAACTTATAAGTTAGTAATTTTATGTACCGAGTGTTACTGTGCAATTGCATAATCGATCCAGTACTTCTTGAGTTTAATTGCTTTTGTAATACGTGGTACATGTGCTTCTTCTTTTTTTTTTTTTTTTTTTTATCTATGATTTGATAATTTGATCGATTTTGTGGCATCTGTTGCTTAGTTGAGTGATTTTCTTTGTTATCATGTTTTGTTAGTATAGAAATTCATCAGCTTTGGTTTTGGAAAATGTTGTTCTTGTATGCCAATCTAAAAAGAGTTAGGGTTTTGTTGGAAATTTAGGGATTTCAGTGTGAGGGTAAGTTTGGGCCTGATAATGTGTTTTTAGTTCTTATTAGTCTTCTTTTATGGATTGGGGAAGTTATGATTTGTTGGATTTAGTTGTGAGAGCTACATAATCTGGGTTCTGTAGCTATTGTGAAAATTGTTTCTGGCTGCTTTGCTTCTGTTTCAAATTTGAAAGTTTACTAGTTCAGTAGAGTTGGATTCCTCAATAACCTGTGTGTTTTATATTCTTTTCTTATTAGTGAGTTTGTGAGTGCAAAGGGCTAGGTTTGAACATTTTCTTCATCTTCCATAGAGTTATTATAATTTTTCTGTGATTTTGGGTCTGGAAGCTGCATCAACAGTGCATTTATATGAGATGAGTACATTGAGTGGAAATTGAACCCTAATCATCAACTTAGAGAGCTGAAAAGGGCAGGCGCTGGAGAAACACTTTGAGACCGGCCACCAGGCAGCTGGGCGGCCCATGGCGCCTTCTCGGGTGGCTGGAGGAATGTCACATTCTTCTTCAAATTCTGGCATTTTTTTCCAAGGAGATCGGCAGTCTCATGCTGTGGGAAACTCACACTTGAGTTCTTCTTTTGGAAACTCGTCAAATTCACTTCCAGGAAACTTGCGCCCTAACTTGGGGCCTATTTCTGGGGATGTAAGTAATACAATCTTGAACAGTGTGGCAAACTCTGGGCCCAGTGTTGGGGCAAGTTCATTGGTTACTGATGCAAACTCAGGACTGTCTGGTGGGCCTCATCTCCAGAGAAGTGCCAGCATCAATACTGACTCTTACATGCGTTTACCAGCTTCACCTATGTCATTTTCTTCCAATAATATAAGCATTTCAGGGTCGTCAGTCATTGATGGGTCCTCTGTAGTGCAGCAGAGCTCCAATCAAGATCCTCATTCCCAGCAAGTGCACCAAAGTCAGCAACATCAAGGGGCTTCAAGTGCCACATCCTTGTCCACAGCACGAATGGGACAAGTTTCTCTTCCTACTGGTCCAAGGATTCCTGGGTCTTTCATTCAAGATCCCACTATCTCCCAGTTGCAGAAGAAACCTCGATTGGATATCAAGCAGGAAGACATTCTGCAACAGCAGGTTATACAACAGATACTGCAAAGACAAGATTCCATGCAGTTACAAACCCCTAATCCTCAGTTGCAAGCTTTGATTCAGCAGCAGAGACTAAGGCAACAACAGCAACAGTTGCTGCAGTCTATGCCACCAGTTCAACGAGCCCATTTGATGCAGCAGCAGCAGCTGCAGTTAAGACAACAACTTCAACAACAGGGTGTGCAGCCTTCATCTGGTGTGAAGCGTCCCTATGATGGTGGTGTTTGTTCTCGTAGACTAATGCAATACCTATATCATCAACGGCAGCGACCACCTGTGAGTATTATCTTGTGGACTATTTAATGTACAGGTCTTCCTTTCTGTTCTGTTCATGTTTCAGTTCTATTTGAGGTTCATTGTTAAACTTTAATTTTTTACTGTATCAAATAATTTTAACAGGACAATACTATTGCCTACTGGAGGAAGTTTGTGACCGAGTACTATTCTCCACGTGCAAAGAAAAGGTGGTGCTTGTCGTTATATAATAACGTCGGGCATCACTCACTAGGTGTATTTCCCCAGGCAGCCATGGTTAGCTTTTGGTTATCAGTTTTAACTATTATAAATTAAACGGAATATAATGTGATTAAGTTAAAATTTCAACTGATGTGGTACCTCAGTTGATCTATCTTATCTACTTAATTGCATATTTTAGCTTTAGATCTGTGTGCATTTAAGAATATGTCTGTGTATATGATGCATATACTCAGTTACATGTATTTATATGGATATGCCGGAGGCTTTTTTCATTTTTTTCCTCATCTGATCCACAGCAAGTTGGTGCATCTCGCTAACTAATTTTTTATTTTTTTTGGCTTTTCATTCCTTTGGAAAGGATGCATGGCAATGCGATATTTGTGGTTCAAAATCAGGACGGGGATTTGGTGAGTGATTTTGTCTTGTTGTTTCTCTATTGATTGTAGTTTTTCGGTCTTGTATCCTTATCATGATATTTGAGACATGTACCATGAGAGTTTATGTAGTGAAGTTTCTTAGCTGAAGTCTGCCTACATTACTGTTAATTTCTGGAACTTCTGTGCATTGGGTAGCCTAGAAATACAATATATTTTACTCTAAACCATACCACCTTTAGGTTGAAAACAGGTCTCACACTATAATTGGACTTATTTTTGTAATTCATATTGTCAAGATACAAGTGTCGTTTGTAGGCACAAATTATGTTGTGGGGCCTAATAAGGTTTCACCTAATAAGGTGTCCACGATTATTGATCTGCCATATGGTATTCTCTTAAACATAAGTGTCATGTTAGTTAAATGTTCACACGAGTGTCACCTAGTAGGTGTGAGGCTCTGAAATTGAAGCGAGGTTGCAACTGTACTTCACAGATTAGTCTTGAGTCGACACAAGCTGCATCTTCTAGGCGCCCCTTGTTGTAGCAAGATAGTATCAATTCTGGTTACATCCAAACAATAACCATTATTCAATTGTTGTACCTAAAAATATGTAGTTGAGAATACTGTTCTTCTGGTATCAGATACTAACCTTTATGGCTTTATGTCATCCATATAGCACACAACTTGGATGAGGCAATTTTTTATATTCTTAATTACATATAGACCTCCAATTTCCAGATATGTGACGTGCATTTTTCGACCACTATTGACTTAAAGTAGCACCTCACTATCATGGTTCGTGCTGCTGTGTGTTCACACCCTTCAGAATACCTGGATTATTCAGTTTCTTGCTAATTTGTTGTTAAATCATTTTCATTTTTTCAAAAAAGGATCTTTCAATAACATAGTTTTTCTATGTATGTTTCTTGTTGAATGAATAGCTAAGTAAGAAAGAAGTCTTATTATCATCTGTCCTGACTAGCTTTTACATATTCAATAATATGACTCTGTTGTTGTAATAAATCATACAGAGTTCTTAGGGTTGCTTTGGCATCACCTATGAGTTGACAGTTGATTGCATTAGTTGCTCAAGGGAGGCATCAACTAGATTAAAAAATTCAATCTAACTCATTTTACTCTTTCTGATGGGGTGTCAACAGAGGCAACTTTTGAAGTACTTCCTCGACTTAATGAAATCAAATTTGGCAGTGGTGTCATTGATGAGCTTTTATTTCTGGATTTACCCCGTGAATCTAGATTTCCATCTGGAATAATGATGTTGGAATATGGAAAAGCGGTTCAAGAAAGTGTATATGAGCAACTTCGGGTGGTTCGGGAGGGTCAGCTGCAAGTCATATTTACCCCTGATTTAAAGGTTAATATTTTTACTTCTTCATTTTTGATTTTTTTCCCTTACCCCGTTTCAGTAATAACCTCTAGCACTTTGTACATGTTCATCTTTCAGATACTATCTTGGGAATTTTGTGCGCGGCGCCATGAAGAACTTCTTCCTCGTAGGTTGGTTGCACCACAGGTTAGTCACTTTCTTCAGCAAAGTTGTTGGTTATATTTAATAGACATGTACATGCATCAACTATATATGATCTTTTGTTGGTTCAGTAAGTTAATAGATTAAACAAATATGTGCAAGTGCCAACAATATAAACACGTCTCCATAGTTATCATATCGTGAATTGTATCGTGTTTCATATATCGTATTGTGAATCGTATACAGAAACAAAATAAAAAATATAATAATATATATTTAAACGTATAAAACACAATTTATTGGACAATCAAGCATATTAGCTTGACTATATATAAAAGTAGTCAAGTAAATATTATTATAGACTAAAAAATAAATTTTAAAGTTAAACAGTAGTCAAAATATTTTAAATTGATTTATTAGATATTATTTCACTAATCTTTATAGAGTAACTACAAGAGAAAATGAAAATTCAGATTCACCTTTAATTTATAAAAGAAAAGAGAATAATTTAAATGAATAAGTGGAGATTTATGTCTGCTTATAAAAGTGACGTGAGAAAAATAAAGTAACATTTTGAATAGGATATAATACTCTAAAAAGTGATTAGAGACTTATAAAGCGATGTAGAATATGTTTGTGATAGAAAACCTCTTCAATTGAAATGGTAAGAGTCTTAAAAGTCTTGGTTTTAGTCTTTTGGATCTACATAACAATTTTTTCAAATTGGTTATTTTTAAAAAGTATCATGCATTGTATCGTATCGTATCGTAAAAATTATATCGAATCGTACGATATGGTGTCATTTTCTATTCATCCTGCGATACGTATTGAATTGTCTCCATTTTGTATCGTATTGTGAAGATTCTGACAACTATGCATGTCTCAAAGATTTCAATTTCTGGGATTTTTTTTTCATAAACATTTATAATTATACTTTGACAGTAATGAATTGAAAAGTCAATAAAGAGTCCTTCTGAGCACTAGAACTACTAGAATGCTATGGATTTAATCAATAAACTCTCTCTCTCTCTCTCACACACACACACACACACAAAAAAAAATAAAAATAAAAATAAAATAAAATCACACTTACTCTCTCACACTCACACTTACACACACACGAACATGTTAGTACGCAGGTCTTCAACATGCACTCACAAATGAGTTCTGGAGACAGTAGAGTGAAGCTCAGTCCCTCCAAAAAAAGAAACAATAACAGTGGATTTGTATACTGAAGTGACCATCTCTGTGAATTAGCTCCCTCCCGTCTATCACAAAGCCTTTTCAAATGCATCCCGTGTGCTCTTTTGATTCATTGGATTATGTTATTTAGCTGTTTAAAATATTATAAAGCCATATAACCTGTAGCACTAATGTGTTGAGTTATTTAACTCATTTAAAGTAGATGGATTCTCCAAAATTTGTTAAAAATTTAACTGAATCACAATAATCCATCTTTGTAGGTGAATCAGCTGCTACAGGTTGCACAGAAATGTCAAAGCACTATTGCTGAAAGTGGATCTGATGGGGTTTCTCAGCAGGATTTGCAGAACAACAGCAATATGTGAGTTAATTAAAAAAATTATTATTATTACCTTAGTTTTTTGTGTTTTAACCTCTATTGATTTTTTTTTCTTCATTGCCAACGCAGACGCTTTCATTTTTGTCTTTTCATTCTTTTACTAAATTTTATACTTGTTAAACAGTGATCCCAAATTAAAGCTTGAGTTCTGATTATATTTTTACTGATTTAAATTGCCGGAGCAGCGGAGCTCTACTATATTTGAACTTTTGGGAGTGGACATATAAATATCTGCTTGTGATTTTTTTTGTTGATCTCTTTGAGAGCAGCGTAGTTATCGTATGTAGGTAAATACACATTGTATCCTCTTACTCCCCAGGTTCCTGCCTTCTCTCAATGCTCTTATTTGGCAAATCATTCTGTTGCTAATTAAAATGGCTACATTTAATATTCCTTTGTCTAACAAATATAATCAGGTAGAAGTAGAATCATTTTTTTCCCCGAAAGGTTAAGCTTTATAATTTGTTAGATTTTTCTGTTGGTAGACACGTCCTTTGATGCCAAATTTATCAGGTGTAAATGGAGAACTTTTTGCAAATATTTCCTTTTTGTGTATATCATTGTTTCTTCTTTAAAATCTGTTAAAGTTTCTAAAAAGTGAAATTATATTTTCAGTGCAACAATGTATTTTAGGGTCTTCACTTGACAATCCAACCGTAACGATGCAAAGAACTTGCAAAAATATGAGATCAGACAAATTTTTACTTGATTTGAAGTTGTGGAACACCATTATTATAATCATGTAAAATAAGTTTACTTTCGACGATTCATATTTGTTTATTTTTCATTATTATATAGTCGTTGACACACATCTCCAGATGAAGTAAAGATTTGTATGCTCCCAATATTTGTGCACGCATCCATACGGTTTGATTGGCAAGCAAATACCCTAAAAGACATTGTTTCACTTGCCTTGCACGTAAAGTAACTTTTAGAGAGTTCATTCTATGTTTTGAACAAGCTTTTGTCTATTCCACTTTGGGATGACAATTTGCCCCGTTCCCACGGTAATCCCCATGCTCCGCCCCGAATGAGGGCGGTGATTTTGAAAAGGGATGAGAAATCACCGAATGTTATTTATGGGGATGGGGAGCTGATGGTATTTTCTTCCTCCTCTCCAATCCCCACCCTAGAATAGTTATACATTAATAAAATTAATATTTATACTATTATTTATGTATATATGTCCTTGTGTGTATATATATTATTATTATTTGATTTTTCTTAATTTGATCATGTATGTGCTAAAATATGATTAATTTTCATATATGTATTTATTGTAAATATAACTTAAAATTGAATTTTTTATTTTAAAAAATCACAAAATATTGATCTCCGTGGGTGTTTAAATTCCCCGTGGGGATGGTTATTAAGTTCTAATCCCCATGGAGAATGGGGCGGGTATGGAGAATTTTTACAAGATCGAGGATGAGGGTGGGATGTGTAATCCCCCACCACCACCGCCGCCACCACCACCACCACCACCACCACCACAAATCCCATTGCCATTCCTAATTCCACTATAAGCCAAGATAGTTAAAATAGTAATTATCTATAATAGCATGGTGAAATGCTCTATATTATTATAAATTTTGGGAGGCATAAGAATCCTATGATCCTTTGGAGGTTTTCTTGTTTTGTATTTTTGGGTATATGGACTGAAAGGAGTGCTAGAGAATGTCAAGTGATATCCATCACTCTCTTTCTTTTCTTGGGATAGGTTTCATTTCTAGCATTGCTGTGGGCTTCGACTATAGGAGCTTTTAGAAGAATTGCTGTCTCAGATGTTCACAGATAGACGGGCAGTGCTTCATTAGTTTTTTCTTTATTTTGGTACTTTGAATTTCATTCGAGGTCTCCTTGTTCTCCCATTCTGTACTTCATCTTCTATCTAATTAGACTCTTTTCTATCCCCAAACATTTGTTTGGTGGTTTTCAAAAATGATTAAGAATATGTTCATTTCATTTTTCTGCAACTATGTAGCATGTTTTTATCGGTAGATATGAGGGAAGACGTATTACCTACTACACTATCAATCCAAGCTACTACATTTTTACATGTTCACTGTGTAGGGTTTTCAAGAGGTCGTGGTGTAATTTTATTGGTATGCCTGCCATGTTGTCTTTAATTCTGATGGATAGTTCAAGTTTGGTTACCTTGATATAGGCTTGTATTCATTTGTAGTAGTGACAATTTAAATTTCCACAAGTCTTTTCATGTATGTAATTCAGTTGGTTGAATCCTAAGATAGTTCTAGTTGAGCTCAAGTTGCGACTGTTCTACACCTAAATATTTCGTTGTAATGGATCCCAATGCAGAATGGTTACAACTGACCGTTTATCTACCTCAGGGTTGTGACAGCTGGGCGTCAACTGGCGAGGAGTTTAGAGTTGCAATCTTTGAATGACTTGGGATTTTCCAAAAGATATGTGCGGTGCTTACAGGTAGATTGCTTTATTTTGTTACTGAATTTTTGTGTAAATCTTGATCTACCTTTTTGGTTAAAATTTCTTACATTTTCCTACTACACTTTGTAACAGATATCTGAGGTTGTAAATAGCATGAAAGATCTTATGGATTTCTGCAGAGATAAAAAAGCTGGGCCTATTGGTAACTATTTTGATTTTTGATATAGTTCCGTGTTAGTCTTTTGGCAGTTTATCTTCTTACTTCAATTATTTAGTGAACTTGCATTCTAACATAGTTATTAGGTAATGGCTAATATATATCTAATCCCAAGTGGAATTTAAGTACCTCCTTTTATCCCAAGGCTTTTGTGTACCTTCCTTTCAATTACTGGTTCAATCGTGTTTTTGGTTTAAATTCTAAGGCTTTGATGCTATGATTGTTTGAAAGTACTATTGAGGATGGTTTGGACCATTTAGTCCTCTAATTTATTTAATACTATGTTTGACATCAAATTTATACTCTGCACTATGTATAGCTAATGTGTTTACCCAAAAGGGGTACTATTTAACTCCACCTCCCTTTCGAATCCCTTATTAAATGATCGGTTGGGATTAAAACTTTTTGACATTTATATCCCAGTTTTCAACTATATCATTTAATCATTCCCTAATTAAACAAACATGCAATTTTTTTTTAATAAAAGTAGAAGTTAAAATCATACCTAGGATAAATAATTTTTTTACTATAATCCCTAAAAACAAGTGTCTTGATGCCTTTGTTCTAACTGAATTCTGAAACCACTACCTCAAATATCTGATACTGTTCTTACGCTATTCACTTTCACAGAGGGTTTAAAAGATTTTCCTCGACTTGCCAATCCTGCCAAGGTTCAGCTGCAAAAGTTGCAGGAGTTGGAACAGCTAGCAGGTATTCAGGGTTTGCCAACTGATCGCAACACACTCAACAAGCTCGTAGCACAACATCCTGGACTTAACAATCAAATAAGCAGTAATCATCCAATGGTTGGTCGAGGAGCCTTAAGTGGCTCAGCTCAAGCTGCCCTGGCTCTTTCAAACTACCAGAATCTTATGATGAGACAAAACTCAATCAATTCAAACTCTAATTCACTTCACCAGGAAACAACTTCTTCTTTCAACAATTCTAACCAGAACCCTTCCTCATCTTTTCAAGGGTCTGCTTCTATACTGCCAGGGACCTTGCAGAATTTACCAGTAAGTGGCTTCTCAAGTTCCCATCTCCTGCAGCCGCAGCAACGTTCTCTTAATGGTAGTGGCCTTCTCCAACAGAACCACCCACAATCCTCCCACAACGGGCAGGCTTTGCAACAGCGGATGATCCAGCAACTGCTGCAGGATATGAACAACAATAGCAATGTAGGGGGGGTACCACAGCAGCACTCCCTTAGTGGACAGAGTGCTAATCGGAGTGGGGGAAGGGATAGCCTTGTGTATGGAAGCAACAATTCAGCAGCAACAGCATCTAATGTCAATGGGATAGTAGGTGTTAATGGACCCGTGCTGACTAGGAGCAACAGTTTCAAAGCTGCTTCAAACAGTGACTCTTCTGCAGCTGGTGGCAATAATGGAAGCAGCCAGAAAGCACCTGATCTACCTCAAAATTTTCAGTTACCAGAGGATTTGGTTCAAGATATAGCCCATGAATTATCGGAAAATGGATTTTTTAGCGGTGATCTTGAGGGTAATATGGCCTATGACTGGAAGGCATGACTGACATAATTTGACCCTCTTATATTATTGGCTGCTTCTCGGTCAGTTCTTTGCAAAACATATCTTTTGTACAGTTTTATTTGAATTAGCTTCTTGATTTTGTTTGTCTTTTTTATTGGAACAGAAACAGATTGACTTATTATGATGCCAAGAAGTTAGGAACTAGTCTCTATGTATTACTCATATCTTTCATCCCCTTTTCCCCTTGTGTTTATGCCTCCAATATCTTTCAAGTGTAATCTCTGGACATGAGAGTTTAGAACATCTCGAGCTCGTCATCAATACGATTTTTACGCCTTTCACACCAATTATCTTATGTTGCATGGGTTGCTCATTCTGTTTTGATATTTTTTTACTCATTTGATCCCGTGATGAATTTTTTAATGACGCCTTTATTACTGTTTAGAAGTGAGGTCTGCTTCCACTTTTTTGATCCGATTCGTGAATGCCCTGGACTTGTTTTTGTTTAAGTAGGCTTTGTTAGTAACACCCCATATAGAATTGTAATTAAAGAGTTAGTAGGAGTATAATAAGAGTAAAATACCCTAGAACTCGACTAAATAATCATCTGGAAGTTGTTCAAGATAAACACAATTAGATGAGAGGAGGGTGCAGTTGGGAAAACACACCGAGGCAAGGAACTCGTTGAAATTCTGAATCAGTTGCTACAAACAGCCGCTTTCATAATATAAGTTAATTTTTTTTATTAAAAAAATATTAAAATTTCATCATATCTACAGCTTTCAACGTGTGAACACAGCTCATAATATTTGACTATAATGTACCAAGTTTTTTAACTGCAAATTCTAAGTCAGCAAATACGGTCTTGCTGATTATTCATCAACGTTAAGAACCAAAAAGAACACCCCCCCCCCCCCCCCCCCCCCCCCCAAAAAAAAAAAAAAAAAAAAAAGATTCCCACTTTTGATTTGATAAGAGTATTATTTATCGAAATTAAAAAAAAAATCACAAGTATAATAAATACTATAATCAATCTCAGTAAACTTTCAAGTGTAATAACTATAACTCAATCTCACACTTTTATAAGTGAAATAAAAATCTTATAATAATAAATAAATAAATAAAAATCTATATTTGAATAACTTTTATAGTTTTAAGTTTTACACTTTTATCATCTGATATTTTAAAATTGGAAATTGTTAAAAAAATAAAATAAAAAAGTAAGAGGCCTAGCCTAAGCTTGGACTAGCGTTGGCATGACCTAACCTGTATAATAAATCTTAAACAAACATTAATTTTCTTTTCAAAATTCGGCATGATTTGATCAAAGTCAAAAAAACCTGGACCAGGGTAGACCCAAAGGTCTATTTATGCATGACTAAAATCTGCACATACAACAACCGCCTAGAGGCTAATTGATTGGGAAATCAAATTAGCCAATATTTGGTAAGAGCAATCTTTAGGGGGTCCGTAATGGAACGGTGTTCCAATATAATATTTTTCCGTTCTAAAATATAAAGTTAATATTAACTTTTAAAATTAACTTAAAAAAAATTAAATTCAAAATTAACATGAGTTTTTTTAATTTTAATTAATATAATAATAAATATTATAAACTATTTAAAGAGTATTACTTATTATAAAATTTATTATTTTATAATTTTTAATGAATAATATTAATTTTGAATTTAAAAATATCTCAAATTAATTTTTAAAAATTAATAACAATATTATAATTTGAAAGGGGGGCATTACTATTTTACCACATTGATCACAACAAACGGTGTATAATATCAATGTAATAATAACATCATTTCGAAGATGATCCAATATTTGATTAAAACAAATAATATATTCCATGTGTGGGCAAGTAGGTAGGAATAGATGTTAAAACGTCAAATAGTAATTAAATAGGAATGAAAGGAATAATTATTACTCCATGCATTCCATAAAAATAGATTTTTTAACAACAAAAAAATTATTTTTTATGTTTCTAATAGAATAAATTATTTATTTTTCTATATTAACCTAGAAGCTCTCATGCATCTTCCGAAAAATTTTCTCTCTTAGACTAATAGTTTTCAACTTCCCATAGTGGGGTACGCAGTGATGATATTTTACAGAAATTTTAATTATTAACAGGATAGTTTATTTAATAATTTTCTTAATCTGCTTATACAAAATAAAAACGATTATTATTATGAAATAGAGAGAGTAATTAATTAAGACTGCTTAATTAGTTAAATTGAAACCGTCTCCATGCTCAGTGGGGCATATCAACACAGAGTCTAAGCACAAGCCAGCTTTAGTGTGTGTGCAATCAATCTGGGCCATTGAGAACTTGATCTTTGTCGGTACATTCGAATTCTCTACTAGAAAATCTCCGACATGATAGTGTAGCCATTTGCCAGCTTGATCATCACTTAAATAACACTCGTGAGATATGGCATGCTCAACATTTGATGTCCATAGTTTGAACCGGACAGGTCTGATGTCCCAGCCGTGCACTTTTTTGGAGTTGGTGCCTCGTCCATCGTGCCCCTTTCCGAGCTGGAGTCGAAAGAAAAGGCTATATGTCCCTGCTGGAAATTCGAATTCCAGATCTCCCTCTATCTCTAACCACCATATTTGTTGAAGATATGCAATTGTGTGGAATCTACACTTTGATGTACCATTCAAAATTAAGTAAAGGTATAAACAACAATTGATTCTTGATTTGACTATGGACTGTATTGATTTATTGGACCTCAACGAGGACGTAAGAATTTAACTTGGTGTCTATAAGGTAGATTGGCTAGTCAAGGTGTGGTGTGCCAACAGATTTTCTTGTGATATGGGCTGGGCATCATTTTAATATCGAGTTTAATTTAACTACGATTAATTTCACAAAAAGAGTCTTATTTTAATATTCTAAAGTCAAAATTAATAGAATTTTAAATGCATATAAATTTTCAAAACAAGATATTTTATGATTAGTTAAAATTTCACAATTGTGGTAAAGAAGAAGTAAAATATATATCCTCCAAAGTGAGCTCGAGTTTGAAAAGCCTCAATTAATAGATCTGTCACAACTTGTAAATGGAATGGAATCACAGTAGCCTAGCTAGTGTTGCGATATTTTCTTTGGTCCGCTAACATGCACATAAAGTGATCATCCACCAAGTCCAAGATAGAAGATGTTTGGATGGCGATGCATCAATCAAAAGCGACACAATTGCTAAAGAAAAGATGTTACTTATTGGAGAGAGTTAAAGTGTTAGACCCATCATATATATGAGCTAGTGGAGTTGGAGTGCATTTTCAACTTCATGGGTTAAGCTGAGACCCCACCCATGCCATGCACGCTCACCTAATATGAAAAGTTAATTGACACTCTCACACATATCACGCCCCCTATTACGATTTTTATTTTAGAAAATGTCCTTCTAGAAATATGTGTTTAATTTTCATAATTTATTTATTTTATAATTTTTTCATCATTTGTAACAATTGACACTTTTAATATATTTTAATCGATTAGACTGTTTGATAAAAAAGAAAAAAAAGCGGAGAGTTTTATTTAGGAAATTGATATTTTCACAGTTTTTTGATATTTTCACATGTAAACTGACGTTGTAGGTCTATAACGATGATTTTCATATAAAAATATCAAAAAGTGCTGTGAAAATATTAATTTTCTTTCATTTACTATTCGTGTGAAAAAAATCTTACGAAAATATTATTTTTTTTTGTAAAAATATCAATTCTCCTTTAGAGATTTGTGCCTAATTTTGTAAGAAAAGAAGTACACACACTTGTCACAATACTCAAATAGTTGGGATTTAACTTTAAAAAAAAATTAGAATCCTGCTTACATCTTGCACAAAACTTTGTAAATTTTGTTGGGATTAAATACAATAAAATTATATAAATAAATGCACATAGATAAGCAATTTATGTATGTATATATGAATTCGCAGCAGCAAAAGAAGCATATTTTTGGTAATAAGACATCAATTTCCCAGAGGTTAATTATACATTTTTAGAGTTGAGAAATATATACGTGGAAGCAGAAATAAAAAATCAAACCTGGATTCATGCGTGGAGATGTGATTCCAGTACCTCCGATCATGTATACCCGTTATTTTCAATCCCTTCCAAGATATACAAACACAAACCCCTCCTCTATTCTTCTCCAACCAAACCTCCTGCCATGCCAGCCATGCCATGCATCATTCACAATTAATTCATCCTTCTATTAAATACTCTATGTTAACTCATCATCTACTAACACAACACAAAGTTTACATTTAGAGTACCAAGTAATGTAGTAGCTAGAATTTTATTTTATTTTTAAAAAGAAGAAGAAGAAAATGAAATAATTAAACATAAGCCAAAAATCAATATATATATATATATATATATATATATATATATATATATATATATATATATATACGTACTAGATAGATATGATGATAAGTACATTAAATGGCTGAAAAACTATAAGAAAGAATAGAGAAATTAAGAAACCTTAGTGCCACCATCGAAGCGATTGGGACGACACAACATAGCATATATATCTTTCTTAACTGCCAAATTCTCCGACGTCGTCTCAAAATTGAACAATTTTTTCACAAGAATCTGATAGTTTTCCGGCAACTTTGATTCCCACACAAAGTCCGCCCGCGAAGCCTGGTAAAAGGCTCGATTCAAACACGCTAATTTACAAATCTCTGGGGTGTCCAAATAAGTGAGAATCAAGGCCACACATCTCTCTGGTATATCTTCAATCCCAGGCGCTCCAATCTTGATATTATTATTATTATTATTATTCTCACCACCTAATAAACCAGAAATACCAGTTCCCATATATGGCAACCCAAAAGAAATCCAAGGAATTCTAAGATATTAATGATCATAAAGAAATAAGAGTATTATACATTAACTGTGATCATCAAGTTCGATTGGTATCTATGTACATTTTCTTTGTGGAGAGAAGAAAGGATGGCTTGTGAATGAATGTGTGTGAGTGTTTTTTTTCTTTTTCCTTACACTAAGAAGAAGAATTTGCTTTTGTTTATATAGGATACTCTCTCCACTTTAAATTATAAGATTAATATTTATTTTTAAATGTTAATTTGAGATATTTTTAAATTTATAATTAAAAAAATCATTAAAAATTTTAAATTTTACAATGAATAATATATTTTAAATAATTTATAATATTTATTATTATATTAACTAAAATTAAAAATATCAATATATGTTAATTTTTAATTTAAAAATATTTTAAAAAATTAATAATAACCTTATATTTGAAACGTAAGAAAAGTAAGTAAAAGTTAACCAACCAATACAGAATTTAAACGTGAAAGGTGACTTGAGTGTACAGGTTACGACGGGGACATGCTAGCTGATTACTTGGTAAAGTCACGCATGTCAATTGTCACGTGTTTCTTTTTCTGTAATTTTCCCCATTATTAAAAAAAATAAAAATAAAAAGAATAAATATAAATACATAATAATTAAATATTATACCTATTTATACTATTAAAAGATAAAATTTTATATTAAAATTCGTATTATATTTTATTTTTTAATAATATAAATAAATATAATATTTAATTATTATACATGTAAACTCGTCCAAATAAAAATAACAATTAATGACAAGTCCATGCATCTCCAAAACTGTTTAGAGTTCAGACTGTACGGTGTCGGGCTATGTTTGTTTTTAATGATTACTTTCAGATGATAATAATCTCATAAATGTGTAGTTTTACAATAATAATTATACACCATTTATACTTTCGATTTTTTTTTTTACAGGGAGTAGTTATACATGCATGCAAAAACTAACACTTTTCCCGTTCAAAATTATAAAATTATTATTAATTTTTAAAAATTAATATATTTTTAAATTTAAAATTAAAATAATTGATTAAAAATTATAAAACAATTTCCTCCCCTTACACCTATCATCTAATTTATGTCAATACACATTTAATGACACTAGAATTACTTTTAGAGACATAATTTTTTATGATAAATTTTATTGTATCGTTAATTATTTGTGACAAATTTAATTATGACGTTAAATATAAATTATGTCACAAAATATGTATCGACAGAAATTATATGATATGTATAATAGAAGAGATATTAATCCCACAATGAATAATTATTTTAAATAGTGTACAATATTCAACATTATTATATTATGGGAAGGGCTAAAACTATGTGCTGAGGGCAATTGATAATTTATTTCCTCTTTTACCCTCCTTATATCTAAACTCATGCGCAAACTTCGCAATTACTGAACCTGCTGCATTGCCTATCCTCATTCCCTTCGTCTTTCATGACATACCATACCAGGCACCATCATGACTCTGAATAAGTATGTCTATCCCTTCATAATTACTAGTTTCTTCGCATCAAATCTCTCCTATATATATATATATATACCAATCAATTTATTTACACTAATTAATACTACAAAGTAAGACCACAAAAATAAAAATAAAAATGAAAAATCGACTTTGAAATTGAAGGATCAGATGACACTCCTTTTTCATCATCTCCATATCTTACTTCCTCCTCTGATCATCGATAAATTTTAAAATTCTTCTCCGACTTATTAACCACCAGTTTCTCCGTACACCAAATATACATCATCTTCTTCTTCTACGAATTTGAATCTGTAATTAATTAATTAATACACCAGTCGAGGAGGAGTGATACGTATTACGTACCTTTAGAAGGTGAATGTCAGTTTTTAAGTTCAATACCGCAAAATGAGGCGGATGGTAAAGTTCATGAAAATAAACTTACGGCATGAAATCAAGAATTTTAATCAACTTAGAAAACAAAATGAACTCACAAAACCCATGGATCACTTTTTTGCCAAACAACGATTCTTTTCTTTACAAAATTACGTACGGATCACTCTTTATAAAATCACGGACGAAACCTTAACTGACTTCTTTGCAAAATCAAAAGTTCATTCATAGTCAAATTGAACCCTATTAGGATCGATAAAATGAACTCACTCACATTGAGCGACACCAAACACATACCTACAAAGGAATATCGACACGAATCACCTAGGAACGGAACATTTAGAATACACATAAGTCAACTTCTTTAAAACTTGAGAATTTTTTTTTTGAAAGCGATAACTGTGATTCACAAAAATTAGGAGGTGCTTAACACCTCTCCTCGCTCAAGTAAACTCCCGAATTCTTTAAATATTGGTAACGAACCAATATAATGAAGTCACATTTTGAGCCATTCATATTCAAAACAACAAAATTCGAAATTCGGATGGGTTAATATATTCATTTGAACTTATACCAATTAGCTGGTGACTCTATCATATTGGCTCAATTTGAAATCAATCTTTTAAACCAAATCGGAAAAGCAGTTTTTTAAAAAAAAAAATCACAAATCACACCAATTTCAAAAAAACAAACAAACTAAAATGAGATCTTTTTGTGAAAATCCGGGAATTAACACTCCACACGCTTGTACAAGGAACTAGCACACATGTTTAAAATTTAACTTGTCTCAAAAAGTTTAAATCATTATATCTTAGATCCATTTATATATATCAATCATTCATTCTTTTATTATTCTTTCAAGATGGGACTACAACTCACTTATAAAATTATAATAATTAATTTGTTAAGGCATGCACGTCAATTGTCACGTGTTTCTTTTTCTTCAATTTCATCCATTATTAAGAAAGAGAAAAATAACACTTTTAGACTGTACAGTGTCGAGCTACGTTTGTTTTTAGTGATTACTTTCAGAGGTTATAATCCCATAAATTTATAATTTTAAAATAATAATTCTAAATACTATTACTATTCATGCTTTTGAAAAATAATTTATAGGGAGTAATTAGATATGAAAAAATTAATACCCCCTCCATTTAAAATTGTAAGATTGTTATTGACTTTTAAAAATCTATTTAATACATTTTCAAACTCATAATTAATTAGAATGATTGAAAGAAAATTAATTGTGAAACAATAAATCTTATCATTTCTAATATTTTTAGATAGTTTTCATTATTATATTAACTATAATTAAATGAATTCATGTCAATTTTAAGTTTAAAATGTCTTAAGTTTACTTTAAAAAATTAATAATAATTTTATATTTTAATACGGATGGAGAATAGACCACTTATTATGCGCGTAATTTTTTTAATCTAAAATGATTAGGTGATATCAAATAGTACACCATTTAACTTTAAACATGAATTACAAGAAAAAATAGCCTATAGGATTTATTAATTTCCTGGAGGGCATTAACGGGGTAGGAAATTTCTAAAACCAGTATCATTGAGACTTGAGAGCATAACCTTTTATCACAAACAAAAAATTTCATCGACAGTAAAATATTCGCTGAGGTAAACAACTGCGGGGAAGGTTACAAGAAGTCAACAATGTTGGGAATTTTTTCAAATGATTAGTCTTCGATTAAATGATAATAATTATACTTATTGGTCTAATATTTTTTTAGAGATGTACCTTGAATCTCGTATTTCAAAATAATATAATTGGATATGAAAATTCTAAGTGTAAGACAAGGGGCGGCTATAATTATTTAAGAATGTGATAATCAAATGACTTCTTTTGAAAATCAATTAGCACTTTCAAACTTAGAAACGTTAGACAGCTACGTCTAATTCTAAGTGTAAGGCATGGATTATAATCAAACTTAGAAATCTCGTTTGTCAAGATAAAATAATTGGAGATGAATTCTAAGGGTAAGACATGAATTATAATTTATACATTAGGATTATAATTCTTATAAATAAACATGACCTAGAAGTATAAAAAGACTGTATAATTATAATCATTTGGTTCCATTAAAAGGTAGGGAATTATACGGTTCCCTAGCTTGCTCCCTTTGCTTGTTTCTTATAAGCCCGTAGATATTGTTTTCCTGGACCAACTGCAACTGGTTTTTGGATGAAATAATTGTAAAGCGACGAATCAAAGTAACAAAAAAATTCATTTCAAAATTAGAGATATATTTATAAAATATTAATTTTTAAGGATAATTTTATATTCTCAAATATAACTTTAGTGTTAGCTAGGATTCGGTTGTGGTGGTTTGATATTGAAAATTATAATAAAAAAATAATGACAAATTCTGAACACCATATCACTTTATAGTTTTTAAAATAATAATAAATCTCTAATTCTAAAACGGATAAAAAAAATATATCTATAATTTTGAAATACAAAAAGTATTCATTTATAGACTTCGGTTTTGTTTGTTTGCAATAAAGTATAAAATAAATATGGACAACTTTACATACACTATAACTAAATATTATATACATCTCAACCATTAAAAAGTGGGACCTGGTACAGATTTTTATGTCAGACCCTATCTTTCAATGGTTGATATCAAAATATTATGTTTGATGTTATACATTTATACTTGTCCAATTAATATAAATAAATTAACTAAACTAGTCTACTATCGTGTAATGAATCTGTTTGGATAGTTTTTTATTAGTCTTTATTTGGCTTCTTTTAATTATCACTAAAATAGAAATGATTTTTTTTTTTATGCATGGATTAATTATTTATCGTGCTTCTTCATTAATTTCAATAAGCTGACTGAAAGTTTGTTGCCTTAATTAAATGAAAAAGTATTATATAAAAAGAATACAAACTAATTCAACAAAAATGAAATGAAAAAGAAAGACAATAAAATCTTAACCGCCTCCCTTTATTGAAGAATTACTTGAAATATGCAAATATGTATTTTGAGATATTGAGGTTTAATCAAAAATAAGTTAGCAGAAAGATCATACAATTAAGAAAATTGAAACATAACAATAAGATTAATAATAAAAAGGCAAATCGATAAGAATTCTCTATATGAATATTTATTTACACTTGTTTCATATTGATAAATAATTTTGATGATTAGGAATAGCAAATAATAGCAACAAAACAAAAACTTGACGGAAAAAAGCCAATACTAATACTAATACTAATAATAATAATAACAATAATAATAATAATAATTATTATTATTATTATTATAACACAAAAGAAGAAAATAGTTGTGAAAGATAGAGGAGGAGATAAAGCAAAGAAAAAATTATAACTGAAAAGAAATTATGATTGAAAGATAGATAGATGTCACTTGATCTAGTGATTAAGTAAATGGAAGAAAAAGTTGATAGAAACGTCAGAACAAAACTGCTAATTCACATTATATATGGATAATATGAATTGGGGTGGACGGCAACAAAATTTTAAATTTATTACATGGCCTCAAGATCAGCTAATTGTGACAGCTTAAAGAGTTGCATATATACAGTATAATTTTTCTTCTCATTTAATAAAATAGATAATTTAAATTATAAAAATATATTTTATTTTTTTATATATAGAAATTATTACTTTACAAATATATTTCTGATTTTGATAAAGAGCATAAATAATACTCTTTGTGCATAAATTTGTTCACTAAGAAGTAAGAACAGCATTTAATAAGTCTGGCTTATTGACTAATCTGAAAGATTATTTTGTTGTTTGATACCAATATATTTACCTGAAGTTCTCTAGAATTTTAGAATTTATTTTTTCCTCCAATTCCCATAAAAACAATTAAATTTTTTTAATTAAAAAAAATCAAGAAAAAAGAAGTAGTTGTAATTATTATACCTTTTTGTCATCAATCCGTTGTCGTCCAGCGGTTAGGATATCTGGCTTTCACCCAGGAGACCCGGGTTCGATTCCCGGCAACGGAAATTTTGATTAAATTCTCATTCTATTTTTTTATTTTATTTTATCAACTATTGCTAAATATTTTTATTATTTTTTTCTTTCTTTGTTTTAAGATAGTATCCTTTTCAAGTTACATCGAGGAAAGTTATATTTTAGTATTTTATAATATGAAATTGTTTTTTTTTTACTATGCCCTTCTGCACCATGCTTAGCATTTACTATTTAAAAACTCTCACCAGAAGCCCAGTTACTTCAATAATTAGATGCCTCATTTTATATTCCTAGATGGTACTTGTATTTCACCGTGATTATAATTATGACGTGTATATATATATATATATATATAAATTAAAAAATAATTCCACTCTAACTCATTCTATCTTATTGTATAATTTTTTACGTTAATCGCAATCTAACTTCATCACATATTTGTCGATATGTATATTAATTTTTCCTATTTCACCATAGTATTCTTCGAAAACAAATATTGCATCTTACATAAATGAGAAATCTATTTGGGAAGTACATGGATGGAGTGAGTGTATATCTACCATCAGCCAAAATGCACTACTGTATTAATTTATTGGGCGGTTTGTTTTTGTTTGATTTAATCTTACTGTTTTCCCATGAGATTAACATTTGAAGAAAGATTAAGAGGAGCCATATGATCCCTCAACTGAAAAGCAAAAACCAAGAAAGGTATTTCATCTGAAAGGATCCATGTTATGTACTAACTACTAAGTACTCCACCTACATTAAAAGCCACGAGAGATGAGAAAACTTTCTACACATTAGAAATCCAGTACAAGGAGACTCCCCAAGCTTCAAAATGTTACCACCTCAGAAATCCAGCAATTTCCGGATCCAATGATCGCCTCGCTTCCGCCTAAAGCTTCCCTCAGGTAATTCATCTTGCACCTCCATTTGACAGACAGGGCATTGCTTTGAGACAGAGAGAGTAGTGAGATACAAGAGATGTCAGCAAGAACAAGAATGCATAACCTAGGCAGCTTAGGCTAGGGAATGTTTTAGTTAATTTACATGTAAGAACTTTAACCGGAGGTAAGCTGATCCTTGTAACAAGAATTATGCATGAAAATAGAAGATAAGTATACCTTTTTTAGTTTCAACCAACGTTTAATGCATGCGGAATGATATTGGTGTGCACAAGGCAAGTTGATCAACCTGTCTCCACCATTGTACTCCATGCAACATATCACACACCTGGATGCAGAATCAATACAAGTTCAGAAAAACAACCACATACATGACTTTCTCCAAATAATGCCAGCCTTTTCCATTATCATAGCAATTTAATTGCTCCGAGCTAGGCAGTGTTTATAGTTGCTTATGAAAGTTCTAAACTTTCTTATAACTTAATGATAAGATAAGATCCTTTCGAAACAAAAGGAAAGAGATACTTCACATGTGTTGTCCCCTTGATAATAAATACTTTTACATAATAGAAGCAACCAAACCAGTTGTCTTATGTATATTTGTCAGACTTGATCACACTTTCAAACACTGGTGGCTCAATTGAGAATCTTTATAATATCACTTGAACTGTGACTTAATGAGGACTTCTCCCCATTAGATTTTAGTCATTAGATATTAGTCTAATTATGAAGTAACCTGGAAAGTCCAAGCTTGTCTCAAAAGTACATAGCGTCAGAAACGTTTTGCAAACAGATTTTTAACCAAAATAATCATAGTCATCGTTACACTTCCTAGTAAGTCAATAAAATTCTTCTATTGAGCTGCATCACCAGCATGAAGCTGTGACCATTTTCAAGACTTGGACCATTTCCAGTCTTACCCATTTAAGAGAGAGGGAGAGAGATTCAACTGCTTACCTCTCTCTCTCTCTCTCTATCTCTGGGAAAGAGGAGTTTTTACTTCAAGATCTAGCTTCAACTTTACATTTTTCTTTTTTTCTTTTTTTTTATAACTTTTGATGAGATATACGTACATAATAAACATACAAAGGGAGGCCAAGGAGAAGGGGGAGGTGGATAAGGTGGTGCTGCATTGGTGTCTTATGCACGCACAGCTTTTTTTGATAAGTACGCACATATATGAATATATAGATATATTATTATAATATGTATACAAGAGATGTCTGATAGAAAAAACTTGAGATAAAATATTTCTTACTCTTCTTTTTCCTTTTTCTTTGAGAACATTCCGGATTTGTACTTGAAAGTTGGTAATTGGGAGATGAGCTCTTCTGGCAGTCCTTTATTTTCAGTTCCAATACTTTCACCTAATGATTGTAATTGCTAACACATAAAAACAGCCCAAAGTTACATCTAAATGGCCGAAACGCCTATAGTCAATGGCGTAAAACAGCAAGGACGAGTCATGCTCTGAAAAGAAAATTAAAAATTCTAAGAGAACTTGAATAAGTAACGGTTCCATTTTTTGTTAGAATATTGAGGCTCACGCTCATAATAACTAAAAGGGAATGACTAGAAAATTTTGGATGGCACCATTGTGTTGTCTTAGTTTCTGAACTGAATATATATCATTGCGAAAACAGAGCAGTTAAGAAAATCGGGAGTACATTAGATTTCATGGTGTGTGAATGTTATACTGGAAACTTCTGGTTATGCATAAGTCTATGCATGAACTTACTGGAAATATATATTACTATATAATATTTGCTTCTTGAATCTGACCTGCAGGTAAAATTGTTTTCTAGGTTAATATTGTTAGGTTTGTTGGATTTACACTTTAAAAACACAGCACTGTCAGCATGTGTGCATAATGTTTAAATTCAGGAATACATCTTTCATGAATGTATCCATTTCTGGAAATGGTAATAATTTTGCTAATGGTGTTAAATGTAGTTCTCATTTCAGAGAAATCAAAAGAAAAGATAGAAGTTTATCCTCCTACCTCATACGTCATATTATCGGGATCAATGTCATCTTGCCTCAGATTTTGACTCACAGCCTGCAGTAGTTACAGAACCTAGAATCATATTTGGATCAAACCTGGATGCCAAAGTGTGAACTGAAACTGATAAGAGGTTGAAAAATTACCCTGGCTGGAGTTTCTATAGGACTAACTTCGGTATTCCCAGTACCTGCAGTACATGGAACAAGAACATCACATATATTTTGAGAGAGAGAGAGAGAGAGAGATAAACTGCCATACATATGGTAAAAGAAGTATTTCACTTGCCTCTTAAGTTTTACAACATAGTCAACAAGGGTTTTACAAAGACTCACGAAATGATCCATCATCCAAGAGACCAGTGTACAAGCAAAACCAAATAGCCAACCAAAGATATCAGCCAAAATGGCAACACAAGGTTGAGCTACTGGCATATACATCAACTTAAGGTGGCTATGTACTTCCATGGCATGCCATCCAGCGTGTGATTCGGAAGCCGAGGAAGGTTAGTCTATGTCCAGGTATTGCACTCTCCAAAACTCCAGCTCCATATGAAAATGTTTCAAAGACCATAGATAAAAGCTTGCTAATGAATACATTTGTCTTTTAGATAACTTTCAGCACAAATTCTATGCCAGTGGTCAAGGAATTATTGCCAGTTAAAAGACCTGCGATGACAACTGGCTGTGTTGTAGTATCAGCTCTTCAATTTAGGCTCTATAGAATACCTTTTATAAAGGTGGGAGGAGAACTATGGAAGAAAAGAAAATGGAGCGTTATTGATGAAAAAAGAAATGCCACACTAACTTGAGCCTCAAAAGGTCAAAAAGAAGAGACAAATTTGTTAACAAGTCCTATGTTGGGTCACTGCCAGCACTAGATACTTATTATCTGTTTCCTATTTTCGTCTGTTGGATTAGTGGCAAACTTGAAGGGGTGATGTTTGCACTACATTCTTAAGAATGTCATGATGAAGTCTTTTCATTACATTCTTTAGAATGCCATTGTGACTTGTTTTATGAAGGTCCAATATCTAAGCTGCCAATGAAGTGTCAATTTCATTGACACTGAACTATCTCTCTCTCTTTCCCCTCACCTGATCCACCCAAATATTCTGAGATATAGATAGCATTCCAAGCTGTGCTTCCTTTTTCTTGGAATTTGTGTACGAAAGCCAATTGACTTGCAGTTTTCTTGAAGAATACATGGGTTAGAATGTGGAGCTAGGAAGTAGTCCACCACATTGAACGGTCCCTAGGCTCCTAGAGTCCTAGGTGATCAACTGGAGCATTGCCTTGGCTGAATAACGCATTGGAAATTATGAGACAATGATACTACCAGAGCTATAATTCTTGTTTTTTTAGATGGGTGAATGAATAATATCACACATTGGACAAGTTAACCCTCACAAGAATATATGAAGTGGCTCCCCACCCATTGCCAGTTGATAATGTGTTGTGTGGTTAGCACCAGATAATTCAGAAGCAATAATATAATCACACCACAAAACAAAAAACAATAACAACAGTGTTTAATTACCGATTGGAAAAATGAAAAAAATGCAACTGTATTAGCATCATAGTCAAACCCAAGGAACTTTACCAGCTTCAGCACCGCTGTGTTCAGCTATACAGAAATCCTCATCCTCTAGTTCCTGCATGGATCTAGCTAAAGCCTCATCCAGAGCTACTTGTGAGTTGGTACTTTCACCTCTCGAAGATTCACCCTCTTGCCCTGACAAATGACTACAGTCACTACCCTGACCATAACCGGAAGTTCTACCCCTGTTCCTGCCACTTTCTTGAAGATATAGATAAACACTTTCCTGCAAGATGACAAGGGATATATCACAAGAATACAGCTTGAATGCAAAACCTAAACAGAAGGTGCTTCCCTAGAATTATATCCGGCCTTGATGATAATTAAAAGGAAACTGGATTTAAATTTCAAATTACCTGCTGCATAAGGACCTCTTCATAACTAAGATCATCATGTTCTGGAAAAAAATCTTTCAAATTCTCAGCAATTTCAGGTGGAATTTTTCCAGTCAAATAATGGTCATGCACATCATCTATGTTCCGCATCATGTATGTTTCAGATAAAACTGCAGAAGAAGCTCTCTAAACCCAGATTGTAGGAACCTCTCCTTCACTCTACCTAAGATATTATATGCCGGTAAGTAACAAGAGACTTAAGTAAAATCAAGCAGAAAAAAGTTTTTTAAAAATAAAGCATAGTCATACATCAAGAA
The DNA here is from genome assembly GCA_947179155.2 of Hedera helix. Taxonomy (NCBI): domain Eukaryota; kingdom Viridiplantae; phylum Streptophyta; class Magnoliopsida; order Apiales; family Araliaceae; genus Hedera; species Hedera helix. The sequence goes on from OX359268.1 coordinate 37,659,164, forward strand.
GCAGTGAAGCACAGCCTTTAGTTCCCACTTGTTCATCCATCTCCCTAAACACATAAATTGACTAGTCTTGCATTGACTAATGTATATATCATTATAACTGATTAAACATACATATACCCTGTGTAGAAACTAATCAAAATGATGGACCACTCATAATCGGACAGACAATTCATTTTCAGAACCAAAAAAATAATTTTGACTTGGTTAGTTTGCCTTTTAAAAGAGCATTGTGACCTATGTCGTAGCTAACTGCAAAAATCCTGGAAATTATGAAGGAAAGAAATATGATTGAAGATGGAATATGAATACAGAACTTGTGTTACAAATATAAAAGATTTATTAAACAGAGAAAATTAGATGGGGATGTCTATTGTTTCTCGTCCCACTTGAAATAAAGATAAAGGAACTCAATGACCATGCATAAATTAGTTTTTCACTTGTGAAAGCAGACAAGAAAATATTACCACCCACTCACTGTTTTAACTTATTACCCTGGACCATTGAACCTTTGTTTAACATTGAACTATAATAAGAACCCTAAGTCCCTAATGAAGACTGTAAATTGGGGTCATTTTCAGTAGATTAACAAATCAGGAAACAACCTAAAAAGCTATAACCAACAATAACCCATCATTTTACTCCAGTTTGTTGACAATTAGGTCTTGCTGAATCTACTGACCATTGTCTCACAATCCGATGCAGACATTGTATAATTCAACATACCCATCAAGGAGAGAACTCAATATCAGGAAAACTAATATGATTTATGAGAGCAACCCACGACAGTAAGCGTAGAATTCAGAATCTTTCAAAAATTAAAGATAAGAATCAAAATAAGTTCTTTAAATTGGCACTATACTAAATTCATGAAAAATACAGGAATTAATATATAGCTAATAGAGATGAGGAGTACCTTGAGTAAAGGTAGTGAGATGGGTTTTGGGGCAAACTCACTTTCTCTCTCTAGTTCTGTATGTGTCTTGTTTCTGTAACCTTCACTCTCAGATGAGAGGAGGCATCTTATGGAGTGTAATGAAAAGGCTAATAGGTAAGAAAAACGTTAACTTTATTTGTTACTCCTTATATGCCTGGAAGCTGGTGGGAAAGTAAGAAACGACCCACTTTACTTTTCTGGAAATTGCTACTACCACCCATTTGATTATAGATATACTGCGAATTATATCTATGAAAAATGTTGTTTTGTCGGAAAAGTATGTTTTTTTTTAATCCTTCGTTTATAAAAAGTGATTCTTTTTACTCCATTTTTGAGATTAGAAGGGTAAAAAAAAAATCTTGTTTTCATCGTCACTTGCTCTTTGATTTGGTGAAAGCCATGGATCATTTACCCAAGTAGTATATAAAGTCCAAATATAGATGACAACTATACATATGTAAGATACTACTAAGAAACAAAGATCTGAGTAGACTGATTTATTTGTCAACGATAAACAGAAAAATGGGCCGTGGACTGTTTGTCATTTAGAAATAGCCTCGAAAGGGTGGCATAATTTGACCATTGTATGCCTTTTTTCAGTAACAAAGTTCAAGATATACCAACGGCCTAGTTGGTGTATTAGGAGGTCCTAGGTTGAATCTTTTTCCCAAATTAGCTACACAAAAAAAGTTAAAGATATATTTTAATTTAAAATAATAAAATTATCATAAATGAAATCCAAACTTCAAAGTTGCAGATTTAATCGTGACATTTCAATTGTAAAAATTATAGTATCACCTTTATGGACGTTACACATTCCCTCCAACCTCATTGAATACACCATATTTTTTTAATTTTAGATTGTACAATTGAAATTAATCTGTATTATTGAGTAATATAATTATTCTAAACATGAAAGTAATTCGATATTTTTTTATCATTTGATAAACATGTATAATAATTTAAAATTCTATTTTTTAGTCTGATTAATCTTAATATTATCAACTATTAATTAACATATTTTAATTATTATCATCAAAATTATTTAAATTAAATAAATATTTATCGGAGGAAAATGTGAAATAGAAGAGAGTCAAATCCGTGGATTATGGCAATGCTACGGAATGATGCATCAATAAGTTCAAGGAGGGATCCATCAACACTTGGGCAAGCATAAAATTATTATTTTTGTAAACTATTTAATACCACTTATTTTCCACAAAAAAATAAATTTTGTACTTTTTAAAAAGTTAATTGGAATTTTTTTTAAATGGATGTGAAATTATTTAGATTTTAAAAATAACAATAGGTAGTATTTTAAAATAGCTAAAAGGGGTGCATACCCAATTTTTTTATATATAATAATTATTATAATGATAAAATTATTATTCCTTTAATATGGGGTATTAAAAAATAACTAAAAGGGGAGGATTTTTAAAGAAAATTAAAGCTACAAATACTGCTGAAGTGCAGAAGTGGGTTTTGGATGATTGCTTGCCAAAACATGACATAAAAAAGTTTATGATAAAGAATAAAAATAAAAGCTGCCATTGAAAGTTTCTTAAAATTAGAGATAGAAAATGCATTCGACATAATCTTTTAATACTAGTGCACCATTAATCATAACACAACATTTACTTTATCAGGTTAATAGTTATAGTAAACCATTGTCATCTTCAGCACCAAAGCTCCACAGGGTTGCAACAAATACTCCTTTAAAGAACCCTTTCAAATGACCGAGAAAACCGTGTCAATCACCCCCAACTTGTCTCTTCCAGGAATCTTCCACAATCAATTCATCAACTCCCCAGTCTTCGTAACTGGAAAATGAAAAATAACCAACAGAAAAAAGGGTTAGAGGTGTAAAACAAGGAGGGAGACCAAAGCCAATAGTATTTTATGGATTAAGTAATTGTAGCCTCACCTTCCATCTGGCAGGTAACGACGAATGGTGAAGGGTATCTTCCGCTGTCGTAGTTCCTTCATTGCAATCTATAACAATAAACAAATTATGAGATCAATTGAACTGAGCAAATCGCTTCAAGATGGTTGTGTTATTGAAGCATCCCAAATCAATTGAACAGCAAATAATGAAGATAACTTCTCTTTTTAGCAATAACTGTTGAACAGTCGGGAACAGATTCCCTCCTTTTGAATCAATATATTTTATATAGACAGTAGGGGCAAGACTATTCTGCTGAAAACGTGTTAGAAGGAACTAGCCAACAAGCCTGCACTTAATGACTCTAAGTACAGTTCTATGTAGAACTGACAGGCATTCGACACAGGGCATTGTCATACCCCAAAAATGACAAATCCTTAGTAGTGAGTATTAACTCAAACACAGAAATACATGAAAAAGTTCAAGAAATACACACACGCACAGAAGACAGATAACTTTCACTGATTCATATAAATTCTTTGTTAACAATAGCATGAAGTGGAGGATAAACTACGAAAATTACACATGCATACCTTAGTTATATAATGTTTGTGAGTAGTGCTGCAACTTATGTGTCCATGCTACTTAGGCTTTAGGTAAGATAATAAAAGGAAATTTCAATCTTCAAAACACATGTGCCTAACTTAAGGTCTTACTAGAAGACAGAGTTTAGATCCTTGGTGGACTGTTAGATATAGTTATGCTTAGTTTGGTTGCAATTATGTTGGAAGGTTCACTTAACAAGGCATGGAAAGAGACTCTTAGTTTATTAATCAGAAAGAGATTCATATCATAAATATTTGCTTCCATGGAGGGTATGTCTTCCCTAAACAAGAATTATCCTAAATATCAATACAGAGTGCCAATAATTAAAATGCATATGATACAAGATGCGAAGTTATAACCACCGAATATAAAAAATAAGTACACAAAACATTTTAAACAAGGAAATTACCTCAAGTGGATCAGTTTCACCCTCCAACTCAACCATCACAGGAGCATTCATGCTGATCAGAACAAGTAAAGAGTAAATTAGCCATTAGCTAAGCTGATTCAACTTACCAAGATTGTAAGATCTAAAAACTACAAAACACAAAACCTGATCTGCAGGGCACGGGTCCCCAAGATTCTTGCACGTTCATATTTTGTCATATACTTTGATGTCTTTCGAGCTCGTTCTCCTTGTTCATGATCCTGTTTATCTTCACCATCAACTAGAAGAGGATCAGGAACGTCATCCTCTTTATTTGCATCTGCATCCAGTTCCTCCTCTGCACCTTCCTGAAAATTACTCCACCAATATTTCAAACAAGTATTATTAAACACGAGCAATAAGGTTTTTGAAATAGATTAACAATAATATAAAGAATTCAAATAGAACTTCTTACATCAAGTTCCGGTTCAATTGGCTCATCATCATATCTACACAAATGAGGAGTGTGTGTCAATATAAGATACTATTAGCATGATAGCTATAATAACTATATCAAAGATGCAGATGTACATAGCCATGAAAAAAAGTCGTGAAACATCAGTAAAATATATAATTTCCTCTTAAAAAATCTAACGGAATAAAAAAATTAATTGCCTAATTGAGTGAACTTATTTATATCACCAACAAATATTGTAGCAGCTTAGAGTCATAATAATATTTTCTACAGCAGAATAATATCAGTGTCAATTCTATTGTAGCACAACACATAATCCTTCACAACACATTAACATTTAAAATATAATTGGTTCAGTAGTTTAATTTTTATCACAACCAATAATTAACTCCATGTGTCCAAAAACAAGACTCCCATTTAAATCTTTAATACAAACTCCTCGTCACATAAAAAGATTCTCATTTAAAAAAAATGCTCCAAAAAAATGACACGATTAATATTCTCACGTTGCAATCGTAATTTCATTATAATGCACATTCTTTATTACAATGTATCTTATGAAAGGACAGTGTGTAAGATATCCTATGCTAATGAGAACATTAGAAACTGAACTTGAAATACTACATGAAAACTCATGTGCGTCATTAATTAAAAGAAGTGAATGTAATGCAGTTGAGTGGATAAATTAAATAGAAAGTGTGAATTCAATTTAATTACATAATCAAAGAAACCCTAAGCAGACTAACAATTAACAGAGCCATTTTCAATTGAAAACCATGACAACAAATTACGATAAACTTAGCATCAAGCATACTATAATTCAAAAGGCTAAAAGCTATAATGTTCTGAAACGCAAACGAAATAAGCGAATGAATATTATTTCACCAAAGATAAAATTCCGAATTTTTTTGAAAAAGAAAAGGAGTAAATAAACAAAAAATCAAAGTTAAGGGACAGAGAATGAGAAGAAAAACAAACCCTCCGTCCATCTCATAGTCTTCGTCGGCCATTTTCGCACGTTGACAACCCTCTGCGCTCTCTCCCTCTCTCTCTCTTCGTCGTCTACTAAGAGAAAATAATCCTCCAGGTGCTTCTAATGGGTTTGGGCCGGTCGGCTATTTTTGAGTGTTGTTAACTGCAAAATTTATGCTCTAAATTCAAGCTCTTTTTTTCAAACCAGTCACCGTGACACTACAATTATTTAGGAATATAATAGTAAATGTATAAAATTTAAAGAATAAAATAAAAATATATATAAAATAATTGAATTTGCAAAGACGAAAGGGAAAGAGATTTGTAACACCGTCTCCACCGTTCCCTCTCCCATTTTATAACAGACAGATAGATAGATAGATATGGTCCTAATATTAAAAATTCATAATCAATTCCTCATAACTTTCAAAATTCATAATCTTATTACCTTTTACCGAATTCGATCAATTTTTTTATTACCAGAATCAATGGTCACGGTTTATTATAGTTTGACTTTATTTAAGATAATTTATTTTATTTAGAGAATTGACATTTTTTTAAATAAAAATTATAGTCCATTCTCACATGAGTGCAAGATTCATTTACTATTAATGTAAAAAAGAATTTATGAAATTATCATTTTTGTTTGTAAAAATATCAATTCTCTTTAATTATATCATATTAACTGACATACACGTTACGTGTATAAATTATGTAAAATAAAATTAAAATTCTATAAAACTTATGAGAAATAGAAAAATAATTAAAAAGAATAAAATAGTAATATATCTAAAGTTGTAACGATAAAAGAGGAGGGAGGGGAGAGCAAATGTGGCACAAAATCATTAAACTTCCGTTGAAGACTTTATAATATAAATATAGATAATACCATTTTAAACACATTTAGACAATTAAAATGACATTATATTCTCAAATTTTCTATTACCGTATCATACTTTTTAACTAATAGAGTATTATTTTTAGAGATTTATGTGAAATAAAATATATACTTAATTTTTATAAAATTTACAAATGAGACATATTTTGTGAAACAGAATAAATATTTCTCTCCCTAAAAATGTTGATGAACAATGGATAATCAGAGATTGAGATAATCTAGTGGAAGGTCTTTTAAGGTTTGATTATAGAGGACGGGAGGAGTGAAGTGGTCATATTAGTCGGATTTTAGAGAGTACTATATAAATAAAAGTATTTATAGACTTTTTCTAAAAGTGAAAAATTATAATAAAATTAGATAATTAATATTTCAACACGAAAAAGTGATAGTTCTATAATATCTTTTTTATATGGGTCCCACACTAATGTGACAAGACTCTTATAAAAATATTAAATTTTATTTATAAAAATATAAATTCTAAAAAATTAAACATGAAAAGTAAAGTGGAACTCTTTTTTCTTTGGATAGAATGAGTATTACAACGGACACAAAAGACCTGAGCCCAATTTCTTTAGTATTGTTTAGCGACTCCGAGAACTTAATTGGACCGTGGTTAACAAAATAGGGTTAATTACATATTCTAGTATTTTTTATAAAAAAATTACAATAAAAGTGCATTAAAAACATATTTACAAAAAGAGTGCATTTTTAATCTTTTATTTACATAATAAATACAGTTAGTTTTAGTTTAAATTAATTGGAGTGATGATGTGGCCATGATTCCTTTAATTTAGTTGGGTAATTTCAAAATTTAAAATTCTAATTAAATTCACTTATCTTTCTCTTTCTTCCATTTTATTTTCTTTCGCCATTTTCATCTTCTCCATCTTTCTCTTTCCTCCATTTTTCGCTTTCTCTTTCCTCCATTTTCATCTTCTCCATCTTCTTCTGCCATTTTCTTCGCCATTTTTTTTTTATCTTTCACGTTCATAGTGGTAGTTGTGGCGGAGGAAGAAGATTGTGGTGGTTGTTCATGGTGGTAGTTGTGGCGAAGGAAGAAGATGGCGGTGGTTGTGGCGAAGGAAGAAAATGGTGGTGGTTGTGGCGGAGGAAGAAGATGGTAGTAGAGGCAGAAGAAGAATATGATGGTGGTGGTGGTGGTGGTGGTGGAGGAATACCTTTGTATTAAGGGTTGGTTACCCCTGTATTAAGGGTTGGTTACATTTGTATTAAGGGTTGATTACTTTTATATTAAAGTTTTCGTTTAGTAAATTTAGGTAATCAAACAATAGTATATAAGTAACCAAATACTAGTATGGAGATAACTAATTCCTGAATGTGTAGTAACTAGTTTTTGTTACTTTTGTATTTAGGTTGGTTACCCCTGTATTAAGGTTTGATTACCTTTATATTAAGTGTTGGTTACCTTTATATTAAAGTTTGGTTACCGTTGTATTAAAAGTTGGTTACTGATTACCTTTGTATTTAAGATTGGTTACCTTTATATTAAAGTTTGGTTACCTTTGTATTAAAAGTTGGCTACTGGTTATCTTTTGCAGACTTCGGCGAGGAAGAAGATGAAGTCAAAGTAAGAGAGAGAGATGGAGAAATTGAATTGAAGTAATTTAATTTACTTCTACTTGATTTAAAGAATTTATAAAATTTAATTTAATTTTCCTTAATTTAAGGAATTTGTGTAATTTAATTTACTTCTCCTTAATTTAAGGGATTTGTAAAATTGAATAATTAATGTGATTATTGTATTTGCACTCTTTTTGTAATTATTTTGTAAATGTATTATTCTTGTAATTATTTTCTAAAAGTTGTATATTTTTGTAAAGGACCCCAAAATATTCATGAGATAATTTGCATCCATAATTCTAAATGACAAAACGAGGGTTGCCAACCTTATTGGGCTTTTCTTCGTGGGCCGTGCTTAAGATTATATAACAAATCCCAAATGTGCGTAAAACTTAACACACTTAATAATAGTACCTCAATTGACATAATTTATTTTCCCTTTTCTTTTTATTTTAGGAACGACTTAACATGATCTCTATTGAGATTGATATAGTGGTAGAAACTTTTTGTGAAACCTTCTTTGTTTTTATTTTCATTCTTATTAATTTTTTCAAATAGATAATTATTTAATTTTTCATTTTTATTTTCTCTTTATCACTTTCTCGTTTTTTTAAATTTTTTTTATTTTAAATCGTATGCATAATATAGTGCATGTGCGAATAACTAGTTACATGGAGTATGATAATTCTAGGGGCTTGGGAATTGGGAAACTTTGGGCAGAGCCGCAGACGTATGGAAAGGACTTGGCAGAGAAATCGAGGGGAAAGTTACTTTCGAGGTCTAACTAGGACTGTAAATGGTAACTGAAAAATTCGTATTCGTTCGCATTCGTATTCGGAAAAAAAACGGATATTATTCGCATTCGAAAAAAAACAGATATATCCGTATTTGGTTAAAAGATATCCACAAATAAATAAATACGAATACGGATATAGGCGTATTCGTTTAACATCCGTCTGTAAATATATCCGACAGATAGCGGATATCCGGAATTCGATATCCGAATTCGGATCCGTATCTACAATTCGTATCCGAATAACTTATATATATATATATATATAAAATAAGCAAAATAATTTCTTTTAAGTTTTAAGTGGTTTTCCTAATATAATAATTAGTTTTCATAATCATACAAAAATTATTTTTAAAATATGTCATTTCACTTCTAAAAAATAGAAAATAACACTTTTATTATAATATTAATAAATTGATTTAAGTATAGTTAAGGAATTTCTATTATTATAAAGTTAAAATATTTTAAATGTATCATTTAAAAAGTGTTATAATATAACTTTTGAATCATTTAACATGTAAGACCCCGAATTTTATGAAATACAAAATTTAATTTTTCTTCATATATATTTTTTTGAAACAGTAAGTGGTTAAATCGATAAAGTTAAAAGTTAAGGATGTTATGTGCAAATTTTATTTTGTCGGACAATATTCGTTTGGTCGGGGAATATTCGTTTGGTCCGACGGCGCCGAAATAACAAATTATTGGTGGACCCCACAACGGAATATTTGTCGGATATAAAAAACGACAGAAATAACCTTTTTAAATAAAAATAGTCAACGGAACTGTTAAAATACCGGTAATAAAAGAATAGTAGCATACGGTAGTTTTTGGTATTTTCTGTAGCACACGGTACTCTACAGTAACACACGGTATTGCATAGTGTCTCATATTATTGGTCTGATAATTGACACCGTAACTGTTACGCATCATTTCATCGATAATTGTCACTGCATAATATTTTATATTATCAATTCAATAATTGTTGTTACACAGTATTTTGCATTATTGATTTAATAATTGTCATTACACTGTATTTTATATCATTGAGTCAATAATTGTTGTTGCACCGTTTTTAAAATTATTGAACCTAATAATTGTCACAGTAACATATGCACAGTAATTCACGTTATTGAATCAATAATTGTCATGACACAGTAACGTATTTTTCTTTTACATACTTTCTGTATTATTGTTATCTCTATTACGGTATTATTTAAACAGTTGTATTTCATTAATTAATTGACTTAATATCTAAGAGCCAACTATACTGTATTTATAACAATTAGTCATAATAATTGAATTGATAAAGTTATTTGTTTATAATATAAAGTTAGGTGATTATTAGGTGATATGAAAGGAATGGTGTAGATTAAAGTGTGAATTATTGTTGAATAATTGAATTGATTTGTTTATAATATAAAGTTAGGTGATTATTAGGTGATATGAAATGAATGGTGTAGATTAAAGTGTGAATTATTATTGAATAATTAAATTGATTTGTTTATAATATAAAGTTAGGTGATTATTAGGTGATATGAAATGAATGGTGTAGATTAAAGATAATATAATATTTGAAATGGATGGTGTAGATTAAAAGATGATCTTTAAATGAATGGTTTAAATTAAAGAAATGATAAGATTTTTGGCTATAAATAGAAGCCTTAACTTAAGGATTTTTCATAAACTTCCTTACTTGTTCTTTCTTTCTCTCTCTAAATACTTTTTGTGTAAGTTCTCTCTAAGTGTTCTTAAGTCATTCCTAGTTTTGAAATCTTTTGCATTCTTCTTTGAATTCCCGAGTAGAATTTTCTTATGTACATCAACTCTTTCGAAAAATCGTAGTAAATTCATTATTTGTCAGAATTTAATGAATTAAAAGTCTGTCTCTTCAGTTTTTCGTCCTATACAACTTTGAAGAAGGAAGAAAAGTCATCTGAAATCATCTTCATGTCTTAAAATACTAAAAACCGTAACCTATTCTGATTTTCGTCACTATTTTCAGTCTTAGTTTTGAAAATTCATAACTCATTCATATTAACTCCGAATTGAGTGATTCTTGAGTCTATGTCGTCTATCTTTCCGAGAGTAACATTATTTTAAAAACATAAAGAGATTTTAAAAAACTCTAGAAGACTCAAAAGTCAGATTCTTTACTACTACAAACAAGGAAGGATTTGTTCGACTATAAACTTGTTTCACAATATCAAGGTAAGGGATACCATCTTTTTCATCTTCCATTATTCAAACGTACTATGGTAAGGGATTATCATTATTTGATTCTCGATAATAATATTGTTTCTTCCTTACTCATAAGACGTGCCTTTTATTTCCATGTATTAAATTGTGGGAATAACCTTACGGAGCGGATTGCCGCCTGTTGGTGAATAACCTTTCGTATTCATTCATTATTAATCTCTGAGAATAACCTTACGGAGCGGATTGCCGCCTGTTTGGTGAATAACTCTTTGTACTCAAATTCTATTAAATTGTGGGAATAACCTTACGGAGCGGATTGCCGCCTGTTGGTGAATAACCCTTTGTATTAATTTCCTTCACCTTTTGTTAATCAAACCTGCTATGGTAAGGGATATTATTTTCTTTCATAGTCCTAAATCGAAATTTATTATGGAACTATTGCTTCTATAATTCTTGAAAATATTATATGTTCCATAATAGTTGAACTTCATTATTTCAACTGAACCTTCCTATTTACGTGAACCTTTCTATTGAATTGTAACCGTTATTCTGAACTGTGGATCTTGAATATCATTTTTAAATTTCACTCCACATCATGTTGACAATTTGGACATTATTTGAATCTGTACAAAGTAAACTTCCGATACTTATTGTTATCCTATTTCTTCTGTTCATCATTTATATCATTCTAATCATCCAAAAATCAAGCTGTTGTGAATATCTGTGGCCGGGGGCACAGATGTGATATATTTGTTGAACAGATGATAGGTTAAAGGCGATATAATAGGTTAAAGGCGATACATCTGTTCGGTGTCTTTTATGGCACGTGGTGAATGTTCTCTTTGGCCCGTAGTGCAAAGATGAACTGTTGTTTGGTATGATTATGACCAAAGGCTGAATCTGGTATAATCATGACCGTTGGTGTTATATTGAATGTCTTTGGCCCGTAGTGCAAAGATGAACTGTTGATCTGCATGATTATGATCAGGAACTGTGAATTTGTATTATCTTGACTAATGATATTTCAGATGATAAAAGTTGATGATGTTTTTCCTAAAAAGAGAACCGAGTGGACATTATAGTCTGCATTATTCTTCTAATAGATTACTCATTCCGCTGCTATTATTGATCTGAACGTTGTTTAAGAATTTAACTACAGTTTTTGATATAAACCTTGTATTCTATTGTATTCTATCAAGAACTCAACTGTTGAAGGCTAATGATAATTTATTCGTCATTATCTTAGTCATGATATTTCTTACTGGGCTATTTGAGCTCACCCTTTCTTTTGTTCCATTGTTTTTCAACAGGAGATGAAAACATAACAGAGTCTAGCCGGGGAATGAAGTGAGGGTCCGAGGAATAGTTATCATAGTCTTCACGTTTTGTAAAATAGTGTGGCAATAATAGTGAAGACTTAGTTGTGTATTATTATACACTGTATTGTTGTACGTTGTGCTTTGTTGTAATAATTTTGTTGTAGTCTTTTGACGACTCAAGTTTGGGCTGTGTGGGCCCAGATTTGGGGGCGTCACATAACAAGTGTTATAAATGTTATAAATATCATTTAAATGTTATAATTATAGATTATAAATATTCATACACATTACAGTATTGCTCTAAACATATAAAACAGACATCAAACTTTAATAAGTAGAGCATTCATTTTAAAATTTAGGATTTTAAAAATAATAAAAATTTATTTGAATTGTAATTTAGAGTATTGATTATTGTATTTATTAAAAATAAATAAATTAACATTCATTCATTAATGAACTATACTTTAAAACTTATTATTTTTTCCCTTTATTCTAGTTATATATAGTGTTACAATATATCTAAAATACATCATTTAACAAATGTTATAAATATTATTTAAATGTTATAATTATATATTATAAATATATGACAACTACAATATTACTCCAAATTAACACATAAAATGAGCATCTACTTATTAATGGATATCAAAACATTAATAAGTAGAGCATTTATTTTTGAATTTAGGATTTAAAAAATAATGAAAACTTATTTGAATTATAATTTAGAGCATTGACTATTGTGTTTATTAAAAATAAATAAATTAATATTCATTCATTAATGAACTATACTTTAAAACTCATTATTTTTTCCTCTCATTCTAGTTATATATAGATATCCAGAAAAATTTAAACATGTCTACAAAACTTACAATTATCAATAACAATTATCATAATTCACCATACCACCACAACAACAACAATAATAATAATAATAATAATAATAATAATTATTATTATTATTATTATTATTATTACTATCATAATAATAATAATTATTATTATTATCTCAAGAATTATTATTATTGTTATTATTGTTTTTGTTGTTATTGTTATTATTATTATTATTATTATAATTATTGTTATTATTATTGTTTTAATTATTCTTATTGTTGTTGACTTATTGTTGTTGTTATTACTATTGTTATTAGTATTATAATAATAATTATTATTGTTATAATTATTATTAATAATATAATAATAATAATAATAATAATTATTATTATTATTATTATTATTATTATTAACATAATTATTATAATAATTATTATTATTTTTATTACCATTATTATAATTATTATTATTGTCAATATTATTATTATTATTGTTGTTGTTGTTGTTGTTGTTGTTGTTGTTGTTGTTATTATTATTATTATTATTATTATTATTAGTATTATTATTGTTGTTGTTGTTGTTATTATTATTATTATTATTATTATTATTACTATATTTTTGTTGTTATTATAATAATAATAATAATAATAATAATAATAATAATTATTATTATTATTATTATTATTATTATTATTATTATTATTATTATTATTATTATTATTATCATTATTATTATAATTATTATTCTTGTTATTATCATCATCATTATTATTATCATCATCATCATCATCATCATCATCATCATTATTATTATTATTATTATTATTGTTATTATTTTTAACATTATTATTATAATTATTATTATTGTTGTTGTTATTATTATTATTATTATTATTATTATTATTATTATTATTATTATTATTATTATTATTATTATTATTATTATTATTATTATTATTATTATTATAAGTATTGTTATTATAATTATTGTTATTATTATTTTTATTATTATATTTCATAATCGAATCCGGATATAAACGGAAACGGATATTATCCGTATTCGGATATTTTTTCGAATACCGGATACGGATATAATTTTTAAAATCCGTCGGATACCGGATACGGATACGGATAGCGAATTAATTTTTCGGATACGGATACTGCTATATCCGTATCCGTTTACACCCCTAGGCGTAACTGGTTGACTTACCCAAGATATAATATTCTTTTTATATATTAGTATAAAAGTCTTTGTTATGTATTATTTTATGTTAAATATTTATTTATTTTAAATATTTTATTTATAATAATTTATTTGTAATATTTTTAATATTAATTGTCATATTTTTATTTTTTATGTATATTTAAAAATTTATTTAATTAAATAATAATTAAAATATAAATAATTTTATCATTTTATACTTTTTATTAATATACATAAAAAATAAATTAATTTTTTTTTTTAACGGAGGAAATAATACTTTATCGCCAAACACGTGGATACTAACCGATCCGACAAAAGACAATTACCGAATTTAAGGTCATGCCGGAGAGATTATTCCATGCCCAGATAATGTGCTGCCGGGCCCCTGCCCATTCGATATATATTCACGGCATGAAGATGAAGTAGTAGTAGTGAACAATTTAAAAAGAAATGCATGGATTTAGGAACAGAAACTTTAAGTTGATTGGAGGTGACATCTCAGGCAATTAAATAATACTCGGAATATATAGTAGAATAATTATATTTAAAAAATTAAAATAGTTAATTAAAAATTGATGTATAACAGGGTTCTTAAATTCGGATCGATCATCGAATCAAAAAAAATATAAATGGATGGGTCGTTGGTCCAACTAATGGTTAAACCGTTATTGAACCGGTGACGTAATTAATATGTAATAAATAATAAATAATTAAATATAATAATAATTATTATATATTATATATAATATTTAGTAAATATATAAAATTAATCAATTTATCTACACACAAAAAAAAAATTAAACCTATTTGTAAAATGTTTACTTTATATAATTCAAATAAATACTTAATTTATATTAAAAAAAAATATTAAATCATGATCATAACTCAAAACTCAAGAGTGATAAAATCAAATACAAATAAACAGTGTTATATTTGTACAATGTTTATTTTATATAATTCAAATAAATATTTAATCTATATAAAAAAAAATATTAAATTATAATCATAACTCAAAACTCAAAACTCAAGAAGTGATAAAATCAAACACAAATAAACATAAACATCTTTAGGATATATATATTCAATCAAATTTAGTAAAAAAAAAAACTAAATCTATTTGTACATTATTTACTTTATACAATTCAAATAAATACTAAATCTATATAAAAAGAAATATATTAAATCATGATCATAATTCAAAATTCAATTAAGGATACATTCAATCAAATTTAAAAGCGTAAATTTAAAATAAAAAAATAAAAGTTAGGGAATCAGTAAAACCGGTGACCCGGGTTATTAGGTTAACCGATTTAACCACCGGGTTGCCGAATTTGACCGAGTTTTGATCAAAACTGATTTTTTTATTTGAATTGGATCGGAGTGCTAATCGATTTTTATTTTTATCAGTTGATTCGGTCTGATTCGAGATTAATAACCTTGATGTATAACAATATTTAGAAAATCGGACTAGTCATCGAATCGAAAAAGTTACCGAGTGGATGGGTTATTGGTCCAACCAGTGGTCGAACCGTTATTGAACCAGTGACGTCATAAATACATAAAAAAAAATATTATTAATAATTAATAAAATTTTAAAATATCTATTTTTTTATAAGCTAAAATATATTAAAATAATGTTATAATATTAATAAAAAAAATTTGTTAAAAAAAATAATTTGAAAACTGGTTCAACTAATCGATTTTACCGGTGATCAATCGAATTTTGACTGAGTCACTGTTAAATCAATTTTTTGAGTCGATTGGACCAAAAAACCAACCGATTTCGATCGAATTGTAGTTGAACCGTCAGTCCGATCTAATTTTTAAACATCGATGTATAATACTAACTCCCATAATAAGCATACTCGGAATCTTTCATTTGAGCTTGCAATTTCATAAATCGACTTGCAATCATTATATAATCTAAAATCTCGTAAAATGACCGTAAGCAGATTTTTTTTTTTGAATGTTTTAGATCAGTTAGAAAGATATTACTACTCTATTTGTCTCACGATAATTTTTTTTATTACTATTATAAGTAATTTTAAATTAAATAATTTATTTTTTATAATAATTTATATATAATATCATTAATATTAATTGTCATATTTTTATTCTATATGCATATTTATAGAATATTACTAGTCATGTAAAAAAAATTAAATATAAATAATTTTATTATTTTATTTTTTTTCTTAATAAATACAAAAAATCGATTAAATTTTATTTATCCCGAATTAATCGTGGGACAGAGGGAGCTAGTATTACATTATTATTAAGGGGTTATGAGATTCATTAAATGATTTATTTGTTTCAATTTAAGTGTTTCTCATGCAAGTTCGTGGCCTTCACATTGCCAAAGTCGTCCACCGGGGGAGGTGCAATACGATTTCTCAACCAATATGATGATAATAATGAATTAACGATGATGATACTAATAATTTATTATATAATGGGAGAAATGGATGAAGATATTAGTCTTAAAATTGTGTTACACATCTTTTTTTTTGTTTTCACTTTTACAAGTTTAGTTGTTTTATAATTTTATCTTTTTTATTTTTTTATTCTTTAATTTTATTTTTTAAATTTAATAAAATTATTATTATATTTTTACAATAATTACGCAACATGGCTAATAATAATAGGGGTCCTTTTAGCGTGTGCCCTTAGAGCACATACTAAGCGCAAAAAATAAGGGTAAATTTTATTTATTTATATATTTGCACGGAATTCAATACATGAGGTCCACTGGTATATTATTTTTTTATGTATTAAATTCAGTGAAAATACATAAATAAATATTATTATATATTATTTTCAACGCTCAGAATATATATACTTAGGAGATATTCTAAGAAAATCCTAATAATAGTTGATGAGGCGTTGACATAAATAAGATGTACGAGATAATTTGGACACAGAGAAATTTATCCCAAAAATTAGTTTATGATATTCATTGCAACATGATTTCAATAGTACTAGCGGCGTAGATGGAATACTCCACTATTCTATTTTATTTTTGGGAAGGATGCATGTTGAAGAACGTACGTACGTTACGTACCGACGTTGGAAAATGATGAATTCTGCAGACTTCTTTTACTACTTATCGACTTCTTAATCGTTGCGTTGACGTTTGGTTTTTCTAAAACTGCATGCGACGGACTATTACAGACATGCAGAGACTAGTAATGGAGAACAAGTGATCGAGTGGTATATTTCCCACGTAACGTACGATTAATTGTGACCAAGAGTCTAATTATAGTCTAAAATTGGTTAAGTACACGCCTAGCCTAGATGGGGCCTGTTGTAATTTAAATTAAATACTAGAGTAAGAAAGGAAATTTAAATTAAATTAATTTCATCATATATAAATTTAATTAATTAATTAATAGGAAGATTCAAAACTAGTCCGTCCGTCCGTAACTACCACATGTTATTAAATATATCAAAGCGAGTAAATTATATTTTAGTGCGAGTCGTCATCATTTTATTAGTATATTTTACTACTAAAATATAGATATCTCTCTATCCTTCTAATTAAAATACTCCCTTCCTCCATAAATGTTCTTTTAATTTTTTTAAAACATATTATTAAGAGAGATTATAAATTTACTAAATTACTCTTTATCAACATTTTAATACTTTCTTTAATTAAATACACGTTATTAATGTATAGAAAGCATACTACTATAATTAATATCTGTCACTTTCTCTTTCCCAGCTCCCATCTCATCATAGTAGTAGTACCTCTTGGCTTTTAATTAGGGACTATTCATAATTTTTCTTTTCTTTCCTTTTTTTTAGTTATAGCAAAGAAGAGAAAAACTTGTAAAGTGATATATCCCATATATTGATAGTAATTAGTCTTTTTATTTATATTTTTTAAAATTAATATTTTTATGAAAAAAAAAATTAATATTTTTACAAGATCTCACATACATAAATGATTGTTAATTATTACTATTCATGTAAAAAAAATTGTGTAAAATATCAATTTTTTTTTTATTTCACTGAATTAACGATGATAATTTGGAGTGTGTTAAATTATAAATTAAACAAAGGGTAATTGGAAAACTTTTGTAAATTAAGTTAATAAAATAAAGTTGTCATTTTTTTTTACAGAAATACCATCAGTTAAGTAAAAACTATTTAATTTTATTAAAATTGATATTGTGTTTTATTAATAATGTGTCATAATTTTATAAAAAATAATGATATATTTTATTAATAATATATCATAATCGTATATACATTTACTATGGATGAAACTTTAATCCTTATACAGTGTGCCACAGCTAATGATATATTGGATTGGACATACCGTGTAACTAAAAATAAAAATAAAAATCCAAGCCTCCTCCACATGATCTACTTGATTCCAAACCTGTCTCCCTTCAAACCCTTCTCAAATCTCAAACTCCACCCCCACTAATTCTCCTCGCCTCCATAATTTCTCAAATCTCTTTCTTGTAAGTCTTATATCTATATCTATATATACGTACAAGTATATCACATAACAGTGCATGTTTGGACATCGCGCCATGGCAGGTCCAAACTCAAATCCACAACATGATCAATACTACACCCCTACCACCAAGCCCAATAACAACTACAACCCTCGTCCTCCCTTTTGGAAAAAACCCCAACTACTACCACTACTTCTCATAACTCTACTCTGTTCTCTCTCTTACATCCTCGGCGCATGGCAGCGCAACGGCGGCACCACCACAATCACCACAACCACCGCCACCAACAACCAGGGGTGGCTCAAGACAATATGAGGCCTAAAGCGATATTTTTTATTTTTTTTTATAATGCTAAAGTGATATTTTTAATGAGGCCTTCTATGTTTGATACATCTTTTATTGACTTTTATGATCAAATTGATCATTTTTTAAATAAATATATCTTATTATTATTTAATATATATGTAAAAAGCCTATAAATATTATAAATTATATAAAATTTAGTACATATCTCAATGTTTACTTTTTTAAAAATCTAAATATATCTATGTTTAATTGTTAATTTTAAAAATGGTCAATTTGACTATAAAAATCAATGGAGAACTTTTATTTTGGGACGGAGGGAGTATTAATAATTTTTTTTTAAATGAGGTTTTTTTTTATACTGTTATTTTTTTTTACATATTTAATATTTGAATTGAATTATGGGCCCTAAAAAATTATTTGGCTTATATTTTTATAAGACCTTTTTATATGAATTATTTATGATCTTCAAAAATTTGGAGCCTTTTTTGAAATGGGGCCTAAAGCGCGCGCTTTTTTTTTTATATAGTAGGGCCGGCCCTGCCAACAACCTCGCCCCCACAATCCACTGCACCAACAAAAACACCACCTCCACCTCCCTAGATTTCACCACCCACCACTCCGCCGAAGAAAGCACCGCCGACACGATTTCCAAGGAAACCACTTTAACTAATTACCCGCCGTGTGACGTCAGGTACAGCGAGTACACGCCGTGCCAGGACGCCAAGAGATCGTTGAAATTCAGCAGAGACCGGTTGATATACAGAGAGAGACATTGCCCGGAGAATTCGGAATTACTGAAATGCCGTGTGCCGGCGCCGTACGGTTACAAAAATCCCTTCAAGTGGCCGCTGAGCAGGGATCTGGTGTGGTACGCGAATGTGCCGCACAAGGAGTTGACGGTGGAGAAAGCGGTTCAGAATTGGATTCGATACGAAGGTGACCGGTTCAGATTCCCCGGTGGTGGAACCATGTTCCCAAATGGCGCTGACGCTTACATTGATGATATTGGGGAGTTGATCAATCTGAAAGATGGTTCCATTCGGACCGCCATTGATACTGGTTGTGGGGTAAGCTTAAGCGTTTTCCTTAATTTTCGTCAGTATTATTTAAGGAATTTGGACCCTTTTTGGTAATTGAATCCATTTAGCAACGTTACCGGGATTAATTATTTTAATTCTCAATTTGATTTGACCCAAAAAGATTATGGATTTGTCGAGCGTAGATACTTGGACAGTACAGTAAAGTAGGAGTAATTAATCCCGGTAACGTTGCTAAGGTAGGAGTAATAATAATGAATAGAGAATTGATATTTTTATGAGTTAATTTAATATTTTTATCCGATCAAATGAGATTTAATTAAAAATATTAAACTAATTTTTAAAAATATCAATTTTCTAATGAATAATGTACAATATCATAATACATGTAAGGCATAAAAGTATTAATTTTGGGTGTACATAAATCAAACACTTTGTTTTTTCAAGTGAACCAAGTGACTTAATTTGGGTCTCTTTTATCTAAGTATCATAAATATATTAAATTTTACTATTAAAAGTAAATACGAGATATGTTTAAACGTAACAATGATATAAATTTATTTAATTTTAAAAAATTATAAATTATTCAAAAAATACTATTAATTATGATATTAATTATTTTTATAAATTGATTGGATATTAAAGTAAAATACAAAATGATATGTTGATTGTAATTAGTTATATCCGTTGGCCTACAATGTATTGTAAATCATTAATTAATTTCATTTTGGCACAACATCCTTTTATTTAAATATTTTTTTTGATAAAAACAAAAACTTCGATCACATAAAACATATACAACATTTAAACTTCGCAAATTTATACTCACATAAATATTAAGCGGGGTCCACCTTTATGCGAGTAGAATTTGTGGAAATATCAATTCCCTACGCTTATTATTAACAGACATGCAACAAACACAACAACATTACAAACCCAGAAAATGTCAGTAGCATAACAATATGGCAGCATAAGACAAAAATAAATACATAACATAAGACAGAATGGGAAATGAGACGAGAGATTTGGACTACTGCATTATTAGTTAGTTAAAAAGTAGTGGTTGTTATACATTGGTTGGTGACCGGTGGGTGGGGCAGTCCGAACAAAAGACTTGAGCTTTGGACATTTTGGTGGAATCCAGATCATCCTTTTCTTTTTTCATTGTCTAAACACGCCCAAAATGTCAAAATATAGGGGGAAAAACATGCAGATGGTCTCCTACGCAAGACGCATGGGGCGCTTATCCGTTCAGTGGCCCAAATCGTTTGTAGTTTTCATTTTCTCCACCAAAACCCACATAACCCTGGAGTTCTGTTTCTCTCAAACTCTATGAATCATCATATTCTGGGTAATAATAGCATGTTCTACTTCCATCCTGTTCGGCTGGCTAAAAATTCCTAGGACAGACAAACTTAGATATAAAATTTGACCTTTAAGTTTATTTATGAATTTTATAAATCCAACTTAATATGATGTAATTTGATTTTAGTAATATACAACTACAACTACTTTAAACTAGTTAAAAAATATTACTAATTACCATTTTTTATTTATTTTAAATGTTAAATGATCTTGTACTAATTTTAAATTTTAAATTTCGCATATAACTCTAAAAAATAAAATTGTATATCTAATTTTGGAACGGCGCCGGTAGTTTATCAAAAATTGTGAACTTCAATTTTGAACAGGAGAGATGGTGAACATGGGAGAAATGTAGACATGTTTGATGACTAACCATCCATGCTTTTGACTGATTAATTTGTATTTCTTTCTAATGTTTGAAGGGTGATCAAAGTTTGTCTGTTGTAACATAACCTATATAATAATAAAAGTAAAAGCAAAATTACAAAACCAAATTTATGTTGGCAGCTAAACAGTAGAATGAAAAATCTGTTTATTCCTAATAATGTTATGTTATGGCAAATTATTGAACTTGCCATATTGCAGGTTGCAAGTTGGGGAGCTTATCTTATGTCTAGGGACATCCTTCCACTGTCCTTTGCTCCCAGGGATACCCATGAAGCACAGGTCCAGTTTGCCCTCGAGCGAGGAGTTCCTGCTTTGATCGGAGTACTTGCCTCCACCAGGCTGCCTTACCCTTCCCGAGCTTTCGACATGGCACATTGCTCTCGCTGCCTCATTCCTTGGGGCCAGGAAGGTGATTCCACTATCCTAACCCAATTAACATTAATTTTTAGACAATTCAATGAGTATTTGTTCTTAGTTAATTTCATTGTATAATTTGTAGATATTGGTACATAAGTACTAAATTCAACTTGGATAATTTTAATACAATGTTCATTCAAAAGTTGACACAATGTAAGACGTGGTAAACACAAAAACAATCTTTGTGGATTCTTGTGATCGAAAGTTTAAAGATTCAACTTGTAATTGTTTCTGTGTTTTCCACGTCTTAGGTTGTCAGAAGTTCAAATAAAACTAACTGTTTGGTGTATTGGTGAAATAGATGGTGCCTACTTGATTGAAGTTGATCGAGTTCTTAGGCCCGGAGGATTTTGGATTCTCTCTGGCCCACCCATTAACTGGAAGAGGCACTGGAAAGGATGGGTCAGAACCGAGGAAGATTTGAATGCTGAACAAACTGTTATTGAGAATGTTGCCAGAAGCCGCCTTTGTTGGGAAAAAATTGTAGAAAAGGGTGATATTGCCATTTGGCAAAAACCCATTAACCATTTGAAGTGCCAAGTCAACAAGAAGATTATCAGGAATCCTCCTTTCTGTCCTGCTAAAAATCCTGATGAAGCCTGGTTTGTGCTACATATATTTATTTATGCTTGAATTAATTTATCCCAACACAAACATAAACCAAGTCTAATTAACCTATTTATTTTAGAAATAAAGTTTCATACATTGTTAGTTTATATATGAGTTAGTTAGGATTATGACACGTCATTAATAAAGTGTCATGATCTAAACATTGCTCATGTATACAGTGTTACTGTATTAAATTTAAACTCTTTAATTAAACACCATAAAATATTTTCAGGTATACAAATATGGAGACTTGCTTAACTCCCTTGCCTGAGGTTTGGGACAATCAACAAGTTTCGGGTGGCGAATTGGCAAAATGGCCTGCGAGATTAAACGCTATCCCACCCAGGATTAGCGAGGGAACTGTTGAAGGAATTACGGCTGAGGTATTCCAGAAAGATTCAGAACTATGGAAACGCAGAGTTTCTTATTACAAAAATGTGAACAGTCAACTTGGACAAGCAGGTAGATACCGAAATCTCTTAGACATGAACGCACGCTTGGGAGGATTTGCCGCTGCACTAATTAAAGATCCATTGTGGGTGATGAATGTTGTTCCTGTTGAGGCTGAAGTCAATACACTTGGCATTATTTTTGAACGCGGATTGATTGGAACGTATCAAAGCTGGTAAATAAATATATACGAAATTTTAACTTGTTTAGCTGTTTAATTTCATTAAGAATATTAATGCTAAGTAACTAGACAAAAACCGTCAAGTAGCTTACTTGACAAAGTATCGATATATTGTACAATACAACTCATCAATGTTTTGTCTAGATAAATTAGACAATTTTTGTCTATGTGCCTGGCATTACCCTTTTTTATCAAGGCCTGTGTTATGGCTTATGGTATAATTTGTATGGTAGGTGTGAAGCAATGTCTACATATCCAAGAACGTATGATCTTCTTCATGCTGATTCAGTTTTTACTCTCTACAAGGAGAGGTAATATTTAGTGCTATTTTAAATATAAATGTAACAAAAAATTTGATATAATAAGTGAAAATTAAACTATATGCGACTTTGTTTTATTTGCATATTGCGTTACAGGTGTGAAATGGAAGATATTCTGCTAGAAATGGATAGAATTCTAAGGCCGGAAGGAAGCGTAATCTTCAGAGACGATGTGGATATTTTGGTTAAGGTTAAGAGAATTGCTGATGGAATGGATTGGGAAAGTCGGATTGTAGACCATGAAGACGGACCGCTAGAGAGGGAGAAGCTTCTCTTTGCAGTGAAGAAGTATTGGACAGCTCCTGCTGGAGGAACTAATGCGGCTTAATTATAGCATTTCTTTTAGGCTCTCTCTCTCTCTCTCGGATTATTATATATTATCTGGTTTCTTTTTACATTTTTTTATAAAATATTTTTTCAAGCTTCTTAGTCCTAATTAATTTTGCAAATTCTTTTGTGATTAGCAACTAATTATATTTTTGTGAAAATTAATCTATTGGAAAGGCGGTTTGTCTTTTGAATTGGTCAATTCTATCATGCCCTGCAATGTTTCATTCACTATTTTTTTCTTATAAGAATGAGGGACTACGCTTGGGGATTAACGACGAGATTGTCAACGCATGAAGCAATAGATCTGGATCCATACCACTCCTATATATACAGGAACTCGTATTTGACATTGTAGTGTGACTACTAGGCTGCACGTAATCATGTTTAATTTAATCCTAATCCTAAAGAAGAGGGAACAGTAGTTGCCAATTTCGGTAACGAGTTTGGATAGAAAAGAAAAGAATAAAAAAATAATTTATAATAAAAAAGAAAATAAAAGAAAAACTTGTAAATTGTCTTTTATGTTGTTAGTGAATTCATGAAGGGAAAAAAAATAAAATTAAGTAACTTTTATATTAATTATATTGTATTTATAATTTAGAGGGTCCATTTTTGCACGGGAAAATTTGACCCAAAAAAGTGGGTCGTGTTTTCCTTTAAGACTTCTTTTCTTTTTCGTCTATTTAAAACTCAGAGTGTTAGATTATTGTTACGTGGCATGACAAGAAAAAAAGTGTAGTGCTGAAAAACAGTGACTGAAAAATTATATTACCCATTTATTTTTTAAATGATGTCGAGGGAGAAAATAAATAAATTAAGAAATGTAATTAATGTTATTGAATAAATTGTGATAACTGATAATCTATTGAAAAGAAACAAATTAGTGGTTAATATTTAAAAATATAAGAAATGTTGTCAATAGCTATCTCAAACTTGATTTTAAGATATAAATAAGATGGCAATAATATTTGGAACCGGAGACCTTCAGTGTGATAACCAAGTACACCCCAACAGCTCGTACTGAAGGAAGGTTTTAAAGCTTAATAGACAGACCTTCCTCATTCCGCACCAGCCTTTCCTCGTTCCTTCTATAAGAGTACCTTCTTTGATCTTTACATTACACTATTAAAGCTAACTACCTATTATTTGTACCAATCACAATTCACAAAACATAAGTTTATCTAGTAGGAAAATCAAATATACGTAGATAAAATTAATGGGGAGTGATCATGAATCAGTACTAGTGTTGGTGGCTATCGGAGTACTAGTGTTGCTACTCATGAATTTATCCACTGCCATAGACGACTGCACCATGGTGACGTCTCTCATCTCGGCTTGCTCGTCGTTCATTACCTATGGGTCGCCCGACCCCTTTCCAGAATCCCCATGCTGCAAAGCAATTGCCAGCATTTACAATCTAGCTGACTCTGCCAATAATCGGCAGTCTGTTTGTAGGTGCATAATGGGCCTCATTACCACACAAAATCCCAATGCCACTGTTATTGCTACCTTGCCTGGTTTCTGTGGCGTTTCTTTCTCATGGCTTTACCATTGACCCTACCACAGATTGCAACTAGCAAGTGCCAGTAATTTTCGAATACTGATTTCAAACAGTCCAGTCTATTTGAATAGTATTGGACTACGTATTTTACTAGCATAAATGAAATACCAATGACCGGTTTGGCCCTGCAGATCATTAAGTCTAGTGCACGCACAAGAGAACTCTCAAGTCCGATAGGTTTGGGATCGCTTTTCTTATCAATTCGGATACTAACTAGTTACCATATCTAAAATTAATTGGTATGGGAGTTACCTATCTAGTATTGATTAGCGTAACAGTTACTTTCTCTAACAAGGATTCTTCTACCCAATTCCTATTAGGAATTGAAATCCTGTTGAGCAATATGAGTACTATAAATATATGGTGAATAATAGAGGTACATAGATCTAATTCTACCTACTAAATACTTTTTGTCTCTATTGTTGACACATCTTGAAATTTGTATTTACTCTCATACCGGAGGTATCTCTCGGTGGCCCAAGCCGTCAAGTATTTTTGGTAATTCTTTCTGTGCAGGTCCCAGTCTGAACCGGTGGTTGAACGTACGGACGAAATTCGAACGTTAACATTGGCGCTAGAAGGAAGGCTTCTAGTATTTAGTAGATACGATCTTTTCAACCAAAAACAATTAAGATGACGACCGTATTGCCCTCAAAGAGCCAAAATAACTCCCGGAGAGATACACACTAACAGTCACATCACACAACCAAGGCTGATAGACAGCGTCACCTTCGAGAGATGTTTGATATAAAGAAAGCTCTTGATCTCCAACAAGAAGAGCTTGATAGACAATATGCAAACTTGGCCAAGGCTAAAAACGATTTGTTGAGCCAGAAAGGCTCGGCCTTCCGCTCAGGCCGCCATGGTCGACATACAAATCGTCGCTGCAACCACCATCCTGACCATAAGACAATCAATTTTCAATCTACAACTTCTAGAGACCTAAGAAAAAGATTGAGATCTCCCCTACGCATAACAGGGATGATCGAAATAAGAAGCTTCGCGAGGGTGGTCACACTGGAGAATCATCTCCAAAGAGGACTTCTGAAAAACGTCCTCAAAACCCCAAAGAGACCATCGGGTTAGTTATCCCGAAAAAACTTATTTCCTCCCGAAAGCATACTTTCTTTGAATTTACGAAAGCAATATTTCTTCGGTCTTTTCATTCACTATGATGCCTTCGGATCCCCGATATAGCTTTCCCTTCGGTCTGATGCCTCCGAGCTCCCGATGGAGTCTTTCTATTCAGTCTAATGCCTCCGGGCTCCCGATGGAGTTTTTCCCTTCGGTCTGATGCCTCCGGATTCCCGATGGAACTTTTCCTTCGGTCTGATGCCTCCAGGCTCTCGATAGAGTTTTTCCTTCGATCTGATGTCTTCGGGCTCCCGATGGAGCTTTCCCTTCGGGCTCCCGATTGAGTTTTTCCTTCGGTCTGATGCCCCCGGGCTCCCGATGAAGTTTTTCCCTTCGATCTGATGCCTTCGGGCTCCCGATGGAGCTTCCCTTCGGTCTGATGCCTTCGAGCTCCTGATGGAGCTTTTCCTTCGGTCTAATACCTCCGGGCTCCAAATGGAGCTTTCCCTTCGGTCTGACGCTTCCGGGCTCCCGAAGGAACTCGTCCATCTCGGTCATTGCAATCTTTGGACTCCCGGAGCCTCCTATCTACTCCTCCAACCCATTTCATATGCTGAAGGAGTAGAGGCAATGTTGGGCTACATATTTTACTAGTATAAATGGAATATCAATGATGGGCTTGGCCCTGCAGACCATTAAGTCTAGAGCGCGCACAAGAGGATTCCTAAGTCCGATAGGTTTGGAATCGTTTTCCTTATCGATTCGGATACTAACTAGTTACCATATCTAATATTAATTGGTATGAGAGTTACCTATCTAACATTGATTAGCGTGACAGTTACCTTCTCTAACAAGGATTCTGCTACACAATTCCTATTAGGAATTGAAGTCCTGTCGAGCAATATGAGTGTTATAAATACGGTAAATAATAGAGGTATATAGATCTAATTCTACTTATTAAATACTTTCTGCCTCTATTGTTGACACATCTTGAAATCTGTATTTACTCTCACACCGGAGATATTCCCCGACGGCCCAAACCGTCAAGCACTTCTGGTAATTTTTTCTGTGCAGGTCCCAGTCTTAACCGATAGTTAAACGGATGGACGAAATTCGAGTATTAAGAGATAGTCTATAAAATAGTGAAATTAGGATCAACGACCTTTAGGTTATTTCTCGAGTCCTCTGCCATTGCAGAGTTTAATTAATAATTGAGGGTTCTAGTGTTAATAAAGAAAGGAAATTAATCCAAGCTATTTTACTCAATTCTGTGTTGGGCTATAGAGTATTGCTCATTACAAAGAAGGTGTTCCTCTATGCATTGTATCATTCTCTCTCATGTGGAACGCATTTTATGTATGGAATTAAATTCAAGTTGTTAAACAACCACCATTACAGTTTCAACTACTACTATAATTAATGGCACTGTATGTTATGATGAGGATCCAAGGTTGCATTTTGTCTTTATGTGAGTACGTGAGACCAATTCTTTCAATGAAATATTGGTGTCATATCATTCCAGGCAAAAGAGGATGGGATTAATGAGGGTGGACCAACAAAAGTACTACTACTACCCTGTGGGTGCATAGTGTACAAATATTACTGCAGAACGGAATGAATGTCAAATTAATTGATGAAAACTAACTGCAACTTTTAATGAGCTCATAGTCAACCAGCCATGTACAAAAATCTCCTGTTCCTATGTGGACTGAATCTACAAACCAAAATCTAGGTTTCATTTTCCTTACAATGTACTATTCCTCTCATCTTTGTAAAGGAACCCAGTACATTGTTAAATGCAATCAACAGCATGCCAATAGTAGCTTGAAGAAGACAGAACTCAATTAATAAATACATCTAATGGACAACTTGGTCTCGATTTGTAATAGAACAAAAATGAAGATGCAATATGGAGACTGAGGTAAACTACATTTTTACAAGCAACATCATCATCCTCTTCCTACCATTATTTTGTCCATGTCAAAAACATTTGTACAAGCAAACATTGATTCATAAACAGAACACATTACAAAAAAACCCACAGAAATAAAATGAGTCGCAAACTATAATTCACAATTCCTAGGATCAAACGAGTTCCAATGATGAATTGCTGATAGAGTCCACCGTGATGCTGATGTTAAGTTAAAATTTTCTCAAGACAAGTTTGCACCATCATATTGGACCTCATCAGTGCCACCATCAATATTTTATTATCTACCGCCATACGTGGAACTATATGTGAAAGGCATTCCAAGTTTATCCAAGCCACCAGAACCTGGATAAGCTCTGGCCCTGAAGTTACCATGTAAAGGCCAACCTCTCTCTGAGCTGGTTTCTTCATCCCAATATCCACGAACAAATCTCTTGGTTGAACCAGGTTTCTCAAAGTCCATCCTCTGCCGCGGGGCACTCAGGGACCTAACTTTAGCCTGAGATGATTCCGTATTAGCCATGTAGTTTGGGTGACCCATGTAATTGCTACAGAAGCTTCGTGAGAGCTCACTCCTGGCGGGGGTTAAGGGTCCTCTTCTACTACTCCCAGGTCTAGAAGACGCCGAGCATGCTCCTGGGCTGTTCTCAGCAGCCCATACAGCTGCTTGATCAAATTCTTGAGTAAATTTCAGAGACCTCAAATTTAGGAATTCCTGAGATGGACCTGGGTTTGGTCTCTGCGATTTTGTTGATTGCCTTGTTAGAGCGTCAAACGGTGTAAGGATCTTTTCATTGTGATTCCAAGTAGAAACATGCTGCGAACTCTGAAGGGATTTGTCACCTTGCTTGAGATTCATGTGAGGCTTCCAAGTATCCACTTCAAGGATTTTGTCACTCTTCTCATCATCAGCTTGCCCATTTTTAAGTGAGGTGTCTCTATGTCTGTTCCAAGAATTTTCTTCCATCCAATGGTCAAACAAATTTGAACAAACTATCGTCCGCTCTGGTCCAATATTGCCCTTGATACTGGATTTTGAACTACTTCTCTGCATGGTTTGGGACAAGAAGTACATATAGCTACATTAGTATTAAGATCTAGGTTACAAATTCAAGTCTACCATAAAATTGTTTCTAGGGCCACATTCAGTTGCTTAGAATCTTGAGATACAATGGGATGAAAGATATAGCAATGAGTGTAGTGGATACCTTGAGAGCTGACCCATTAATTTTGGGACCATATGCACGAAGTTGGTGGTCAAATGTTTTGGGAGATGAGACGCCCTAAGGTTATCCATAAGGGCCATAATATAACAAAATAATTCAGTTACCAGTACTGTCTGATAGTTAGAAAAAGAAAAAAAAAACTGATGATAATTATATATATAAAAAAAACTCTCTTAAAATTAGCAAGTGTTTCTATATTAATGAAAGTGATTATTGATTTTAAAAGATGAAGTGGACATACAGTTTGGTGGGAGTGGGAAGACTTGCTGCTAGGATGTGAGGACTCTGACATGTAAGCTCGATGTGCAGAAGCTCGAACCTGTATTCGGGCCATCGCCTGCATCCTCTGGAGCATATGTGTACTTTGCTTTCTCACAATGTGACCTCTCACAAGAGCTTGAAGCTTCACCAATGCTTTCAGTGCCT
The DNA here is from genome assembly GCA_947179155.2 of Hedera helix. Classification (NCBI taxonomy): domain Eukaryota; kingdom Viridiplantae; phylum Streptophyta; class Magnoliopsida; order Apiales; family Araliaceae; genus Hedera; species Hedera helix. The sequence goes on from OX359268.1 coordinate 37,689,313, forward strand.
TCAATGCTCTCCTAGCCTAAAGTGCCCTCGCCATGACACAAACAGAAAATCAGCACACGCTACTCAGTACCAACCAGTGTGGACCATATGAGAACTTGTTTATTTAATTATTTTATTCTTTAAGTGATAGTACATCACATGCACAAGTAGGGATGTCTTTTATGCATTACATCATTTCTGAAAACTTTGAAATCATAAAAAATGGTTGCACAGAAGCCCAGAAATACACTATAGTACCCAGGAATTCACTAAAGATAGAGGTGGATGATATCATTATATATCTGCTTAAACAACATAATGCCGGCATTAAGCCTCTGAGCTAGGAGGTGGCACACAATAAAAAGGATAGTGAATAAAGCACGAAGCAATAAGAAAATGATGGATGATCTTTTAAGACCAAAGTCTCAATGCACTGGAAGGGCTAAACAAGAGTAGTATAATGACAGAGAAGTGCTGCACACAAATGTGTCTGAATAATAATCTTAAAATATAGATCTACATCCACCAATATGACTTGTCAAGAAAAAGGTATATGTATCATGATTGACCTTATTTGTACCCAACACCTTTTGTTAAATTGATGAGCCAAGCTTTCATTTTTTTAGTCACAAACCCAAATGATGAATTTATAAAGGCGCTTTTAAATTGCTTCAACTTGATGAAGAAATTGTACCAATTTAGGCTATTTAAGGTCTATACATTGTAGAACTAGTACCAATTAAGTTGCTAGTAGTAATAGATATGTTTCACCTAGGATTACCAGGGAACTCTTATTTGCCCCGAGTATCAGTATTATTGTTCTGAAACATGGTACGAGAACTAAATGTTTTGTGCATTCTACCCTAATAGCATTCCTCGTAGCCAATTTTGTTCTGTGTACCTTGTCAATTAGCGTTCCTGGTGCCTATTGAAATTTTAAAATGAAGAATTTGCTCCTCATAGTGAATCCGCAATAGAATTTTCTTACTATAATTTTTACAATTTCAAAATGAGAGTGAAAAAGATGATTATAACTACTGGTTGTATTCTTGCCAACAATGTATACATACAAGAGTAAACAAAGGTCAGTGATCTATGAAGTCAGGGAATCCCTATAACAATATCACTACTTTCTTCCGATTAATTATTCAGTGGTCCGGGAGCACAGTCACGTGGTGTTTCAGACCAATCACATCTCCCCATTTTAGTAAGTCCCCCCCCATTTTAGTAGATCCAGAGCTACATGCAGTGGAATGCAACTAAAATAAAAAGATGTGATTGGCTTGGAACACCACGTGGCTGTACTCCCGGACTATTGAATAATTTTCCATTTCTTCCCTTCAATTTAGGCATTCTGCAACTGTCAACGTTCACCTTTATCAAATGTCATCATCCACATCCCACACAAGAGGGCAGATTTTTTAATGATTGACCCACCCAACTGCGCATTGAAACAAATAGGAATGAATCCTGGATAGCTAGGTCAGTTCTTAATCTAATAATCTTGAATAGATGAAATTTGATTTGATTATATCCGGGAGAACAGTGGAACATAGAAATGTGTAAAATTTGGTTTTCAGTATTTATTTGTTAACTACTACCTTTGGTGATAACAGGGATCAATACTTCAAATTTGATTCTAGTAAATAAATAAACATTGCACAAAAAGAAGAAAACAAAAACCAATGGGAAAAAACATATAGTAAAACTTTGCCTTTTCAAATAAAAAACTCCTATTTTGAGAAAACAAGAAAAATAATTCCCAATATTTAGAAAAAACCCAAAAATTAACACACACAAGCAAAGACTACCCTCTCAATTTTCGCCAGATCAGCCAATCCCGTAATTCTTACCAAATTCAAGGGAAATTCAGGATATCGATAGAAAAATTAACAGATAGAAGATGAATTACTAACCAGATAAGCTCTAAACCCCGACTGTATCACCACCGCCGCCCACTCCCGCCGCCTGTCACCCCCGTAGCTCACATAACTGCCTCTACTACCGCCACTCGTCAGCCTGACCACTTCGGCCGCAGCCTGCGCTGCCGCGAGAGCCGCCTCGGCCACCGCAGCCGTAGCCGCCGCCACCGCTATGGCGTGCTTGTTGGCGTCCACTGATTCAACATACGGAGTGGAAGAAGGCTCCGTAAATGAGCTTCTGGTCCCACCATTGCCATTAGAGGATCTGACAAGTCCCCCTTTACTGTCCTTACCCTTAGCCGGACGAGAATCGGAGACACCACCGGGCGCCGGCAAGGGCAAGGATTTTTTGGCGCCCAGTAATGACCGGAACCACCGTGTAGTCTTACCCATATCTCATTTCGATGTCGGCGACTTAAAATGCATTCGTCTGGAAGTGAAGTACAGTCTATTGCAGTGAAAATGGAGAGAGATTTTGAATTTGTGGAGGTGAAGGTTCAAACGTGGGACCTGCCAGATTTAAAGCTGAAGACTTTCACAGGTAAGCATTCACCCACCCACCGGCCACCGGGGGAAAAAAACAAACTAAAAATTAAAAAGATAATAGTGTTAAGTGGTTGTTTGATTGGATTTGATTGCCTCTTAAAATAGATTCATATGAATCTGTTTGGTTCAAAAAAACTATTCTTTTTAGTGCCTTTAATTAGCTGAGAGTTATTTTTAGTATGTTTGATTATATTTTAATATATTTAACACTTTATCTCTTAATATATTTTATATAATTTTGTGAATAATTTAGATTTAATTTTGTATCTTAATGATTTAGAGGTATTGAGAGAATTTTTTTTATCCAAATTTCAAATTATAAGATATATCAAGAGGTGGACTATTAAGATACATTAAAATATAATCAAGCACCGTCAAGTCTAAATTATTAAGAGTTGATTCATACTAAAAAATTTAATTTTTTGGACAAAAATAACCTCAATAATATTATGCTATCTCTATTTCAAATTCTAAAATCATTATTGATTTTTAAAAAATCAATTTGAGATATTTTAAAAATTAAATTTGGAATGATTAAAAATTATGAAATAATATATCTTACAATAAGTATTTATTTATTTTTGATATTTTTAAATATTTATTATTGTAGGAACTAAAATCAAAGAAACTCGTGTCAATTATGAGTTTAAAATTATTTTAAATTGATTTTAAAAAGTCAATAATAATTTTATATTTTGAAACGGAGGAATTATAATTCTTCTTTAAACTATTACTTTAAATTTGATATATATTTTTATCTAATATAATAGTCATCATATTATGTATTGTTGCTAATATTTTTCAAATGATTTGCTTAATATTTATTCACTAAAATATATAAATATTTTTATACAAATACATTCAATAATATTATTCGCTCTTTCTTTATTAGACTGTATATTAAAAATTATTAACAAAAAAAAAAAACAACAACTCAGATGGTTAAAATAATAAAATATTATTATTTAGATATTTTAAAAAAAATTATCAAATAATATTTTTTTATTCAAATATAATTCTAAACAGATATTTTATATTATTTAAATATCTAAACTCTTTAAATCATAACATTAGTTTTATTAAACACAGCCTAACTTTACTAGAGTTTGAAATGTTCTTCTTCTAGAAGTAACAAAGATGCGCTTGCTTATTAGTTTCTACCATCTTTCTGAGTGGTAATAATATGTTTTCCCCCCTCTTCTTTTGAGTTCCAAAACAGTACTCCTTCGGCTGCCAAAATAATGGCTTAAAATAAATATTGGAGTACACAAATTAAGATAGTCGAAAAAGATGAAAGCTTATAAATTTACTTTTTATTTTATTTTTGTATTGATATGTATATGTTAATTGTTTTAATTGACGTTTGAGTTTGTGTATGTTAATTGTTTTAATTAACATTTGAGTTTATCTTTTTGACTGATATTTAAATGTCACGCTCTTAACCGTGAAACTTATAAAATGTAGTTAATATACTTTGACATATATAATGTAATTTTTTTTAAAATAAATAACTTTGATTAGGAATTCTCTTTGACACGTCCATTATGGTGGATCTCAATTCGCTTATGGCAGATACTATTGTACCTCATGAGTTTACTAAAATAAAATAAACTAATGTTTTAAGTCTCATTGACTGAAAAAGGACCCCCATTAGTTTTAATAACAATAATAATAACCATTGATCTTCACTTTTATAAAACACCTTTGTAAAATGTGATTAAGACTTGTAGTAATCGAGGCCTTTTGACCTTTTTGTTCTTATGGTTCATCAACTTTGATGCCTGATGGTGGTGGGCTGAATCAAGTTGGATAAACAATGCCATCCAAGTTGATACCATCATTCATTCATCGAGCATGTTCCTTATCTGGAAAGTAGTCCAAAAAGTTTTATGCCAGACGACAGAATAAAGTTTGTTCAACTTCCCAAACCAAGATTTTAAATTTTGGTAGAGGCTTAACCTTCTAAACCAACCATAAAACTACTCCAAAAAGATACTTCACGGTATCCGAGAGAAAAATGATATATCTTGCGACTTTATATGTTACTCTTTTGTTACGAATTACGTGAATAAATATAATTAATTATATTTTAAGTATGCATTTGATATATTGAGTCAATCTTGTAATCTTATTCAATCTCATACGTGGCAAACCTTATTTAGCAAAAAACTTTCGCATAACATAGTAGGACACTATCAAAAAATTCAAGACCCAGGCAATAATGAAAATTAGATCCTGTCTGTCTGGAAATATAAGAATACACGGGGTAAAATAAATAAATCACGACCCAATAACAAGTTTTAAGCGAATAAAAAGACTAAGCTATGCATTTACACTAATTGAGAATAAGGCTAATGAAAAAAAGAGGGTAAAGGACAGGCAAAAGCCATCCTAAAATGGATTAGGTTCCATCACACTTCCACTTGGAGGTGGGTACACAGCTCAAATAGTGACACCAGTGACAGTGGTCATTCCCATTTACTCCTCGAAATAGCATCACCAATCCTATCGTAAACCTGCAATTTAAGTTAAATGTAGAGTAAGTAGCGGCTTATCACATTAGTTTCGCTGGCATTCATCATTAATCACTACCAAACTTTTAACAGATAATTTACTCGATGATGAAGTTGACACCGAGTGAAAGTAATTGAGGAAGTTCAATGGAATCAATTCACGTTACTCGGGAAAGATGATTCTGCAATGGGTTTCAAACGAAACAAAAAAGCCCAGATCCAAAGTGCCCAATTTTGTCACATAACAAGCATTGGGCAGTGCGTGCAAAAAATAAATAAATAATAACTTCATTTTGCTTCCCTTAAACTTGCAATAGGTATATATTTTAATTTGCAGAAAATATATATCAACAACAATAGCTGAAGGGATTAAAATAATTGTTTAAGCAAATCGACTTACCCAGCAATCAGTAGAATCAGAGAAACCAACCACAACACGTACTGATAAGCCTTGTATTTGGATTTAAGACGAGCACCAGCTGGAAGGTTATGACGCTGTACCCACCCAAATTGAGGACGGGGCAGAAAAACAAACCCAAGGAGCAAACCCACCAAGAATCCGCCAATATGGGCATAATTATCGACATATGGCAGAACTCCAACAACTAGGTTTACTATAACTATGAACAGAAGTGTAATGACTGCTGCAGCCTAAGAACAACAAAGGGAAGGAATTACCAAAGATGCAAAAGTCCATTGAACAGAAAAGATATAAAAAGCATCCTAGACCTAAAAATTATGATGACAATCACTCACCTTATTGGTATAAATGGTCCAATTTGTTATCAGCTCTGAAAGCATGGCTCCAAGTAGACCAAATAAAGCACCCGAAGCACCGACAGAGATGTTCCTTTGAATAAATAGAGCTGAAAGTATGCTCCCACCAAATCCTGACAATAGATAGATGATTCCAATCCGCACTGCCAAAATGCAAGCTTATTAAGCCATGAGAGGGTTAGATGAGAAAAAATCTATGTTTAGCGGCTTTAGCACTTTTATTTTAGGGTTCATCTACATGTATGAAGTCCAACTGTCCAATATGGAAAGAGAAGACACACTTTACCAATCTCTTCCTGATTAAATTATGTACTATAAACATTTCTTTTTATTAGAAAAAGAGAGAGAAAGAAATTTTGTTTACTTGATTAAGGCTCCTCAGATCATATACTAGTGAAAAGTATTAACGAATATCAAAACTAGATTTTCACCAAGCAAAATTGTTCAAGAAATCAAAGTTGGACAAGAATAACATACCAAAACCAAACTCTTGTTCTAGCCGAATGCCAATAAAGACGAGGCTCAACATATTCACAGCAAGATGAATAATCCCAGCATGTAACCACATACAGGTGACAAGCCTCCATCCTTGATCCTTATGCACCACTTTGGTCCACTCAAGTGCTCCCAACTTCTCCAATCTTAATAAATAATTGAAATTAGTATTACAAAAAAAAAAAATCCATCAGGAAACCTCTTTATTCTTTCAATTTAGTTTACATTTTTTTTAATGCAAAAATAACGCACCTTATCTACTTCGTGCTCCATTGCTCACTAAATAAAAAAACAACTACCCTTAATAGACTGAGATAATCAAACATACAGACTTACATATAAATAACAAAAGACAATAACCGAATCCAGAAAGACATACTTATATAGGGACTCAGCAGCAATGCAAAATTTAGTTTATCTGTTCCTCATTATTATTCCTAACTAAAAAAGTTTAATCAGAAATGAAACACTCATTGTCCTTGATGCCGTATAAATGATCAACATTACTGTAATACACTCAAGGAAGAGAACATAATTTATGCAGCAGCAGAAGGAAATAAATGAACTGATCAGATTGAGGTTGACTACTCTTAACATTTCAACAACAAAGTAGGAATTTTAACCATTTGCAACACTACCGATGAAAGAATCAACTGGAACTAATGTATTCTAGAACCAATATGTTGTTAAAAAATTGGTTAAAGCAGATACCAAAGCAGACAGGTAATACCTGTATGGATTACATCATCAGACTTAAACCAGTCACCAAAACAGATAAGTTATGCCTGTCTGGATTATATCTAAAGAAGAACAAAGTAAAGCAGACAGTAAAACAGACCTGTCTGGATTATATCTAAAGAAGAACAAAGTTTAAAACAGACAGGACAACAGACATGTCTTACCTGTCAGAATTCATTATGCAGTTATTATTTAATATTTATTTCAATTCTGAAATAAAATAAAATACACTTACTTGATATATTAACGTGAATGCAGAAAAGAATTGCATCGGTAGATCAAGACTAGTACTTGGTACTATATCCTTAAGGCAATTATGCCCTCCTTAGATGCTTAGAGTATTCAGCGTCTGTCTCCCAGGATACAATGATCACATGTACTATAACAGCACTATAAATAACACACACAACGAACGAAAATAATGCTTCGATCTCTCTCTTAAATGAACTATGAATATGAATGAAAACTTATGAAAAACCTCATGCAAAAACTTTTTTTCTTAATGCCTAAATTCGTAGCATTTATAGATGAATGATGACAGTTGGTGGAGGCAATTTTATGTTCCCAACGGGTAACTATTCCAACTTCCCAACGGTAATAAATGTAACGTATGCCAACAGTAATTATTGGAACTAATCAACCCAAACATTTCAAATAGACTCATCCAAAAAAGATATATATACAACCAAGTCCACAGCCTATGACTCGACCCGGTCAGGGGCGGTTGGGTGCGTGTATGGTGAACCAAGCTTGGCTAGGTCATCGCCCCTCCACAAAAGTGGGGTGCCCCTTGGGGCCCAAACCCAAGTCCAAGTTAATATATATACTCATTTGATGTTTAGTTCTTAGTCTATGTGGGATTCCAATTTCCCACAAAAAATAATTACCATATTCATGTGATGATCTTAGTGAGTAAATTTCTCTTTCATTACCCCATGGATTTGAGCTTCCTTGTACTTGATTTTAATCTACTCATGGAATATAACACATTTATCTGTGGATTCATCTCAAATGATTAAAAAGACTCACTTAAATTCTAGCTTAAAAACCTATGTTTAGAAGCTTCATTATAGCTCAAATTCTAACATATGTGAGAACAATCTGTAATGGTGAAATTACACATAAATTTAGTATAAAGAACCAATCTTTCTCTAGATTTATATACGACTCCCAAATTCCCAAATGGTTGTATCTGCGGCACAAAAGTGCTTAGTACTGCAGTTTATAATTGTGTTGGTAGCTGTGCTACCAATTTGACAGGAAAGTAGGACTTTTAGCAGAACTAATTCATGCTGTTGTTGTCTCCCTTATCAATGACCTACAAAGCTTTAGACCTATCTCATTATATTAGACCGAGTATCATCAGTTCATATCTCACTTTTTCTCTCTAATTATTATTATTATTTTGTATTTTTTCCCAATAATTTCCTTTATCCGTAGAATTTGCAGCCTTCCAAAATGAATATTCTGCCAATCTGTAGTCCGCTTAGAAACCTACAACACATGAAAATACTGGAATAGTTTGAAATTTAGAACCAAACCTATTAAAGAAGAAAACTTTCTAGTCGTTACTGAATGAAAACCTCATAAAAATTTGTGCCAAAGATCCATAGCACTAATGAAGCTAAACAAGTTCAAATATCCAACAAAAGCTTCGCCCCTACATCTATCAATACAAGTCCTAAAAATCCAAAACCATAAAGCACAAGTTCAGGCCAGAAGATTATAAACTCACAAACTTCAAACAAACACAAGATATTACCGGGAAAAAAACCCAGCAAAACCCAAGAGACAAAAAGGGATGATAGTCTCATATCAATATAATCACATAAACAACAGTATTTCATCCCCAATAAATCAATCAATAGCCTAGGATAGAAATTGAAAGGTAAATTGTCATGGCACAACAATCCCAATTCAAATATTAGGAAGTAAAATAATATAAATTAAACATCAAGTAAAACGAGGGAATTGATATATGAGCTTCAACAATCAGATAACAATAAATAAAAATATTTTTTAAGAAAATTGAGACAAGGGAATTAAAGAAGAAGGGGTTTACGTAGAAGAAGAAGGACCAAATAGAGGATTCTCCCGGAGAGGCTGAAAGGAAAACCTGCCCAGAAACCTGCACACGCACTTGCCACCGCCACCAGAAATATGTCTGGGGCAATTATTGATGTACATAACAACAACAAACACAGCAAAGTTTGCCGCAACAAACATAGGAATCAACCATGATGTCCACTGGCTGTCTACATACGATGATAATGAGTAATTCTTAACTCTGTTTTTCTCTCCCCTGCTTTCAATATCACCTCCTGCCATGACGATTATCTGGTTTTTCCCTTCTTTTTATTTTTTTTTATTTTGCTTTTGTAGAAAGCTACTGGTGAAACAGTTTACTGAACTGACGGGGTACAGTACAAGATTTGAGTTATGGCGGAGAGAGAGAGAGAGAGAGAGAGAGAGAGAGAGAGAGAGTATAGAGAACGTGGGTTAGCGTATGTAGAGAGAAAGTGGGGCGAAGTGCAGATGGTGGTGGAACTGTGGAAGTTACCCGCCAGGTTTGGGTATTTATTAGGTGCGGAAGTTGTCGTTTGATGTTCCTTTCATGGTGTAGTGTGGGAGTTAGAACAGGTGATTGTGAGCATTTTTATTAATTTTAGCATTTGAAGTTTCTGGTTGACTTTAATCCAGGGTGGTGATCTTACAAAAAATTGATATTTTAATTTGCTAGGTAAATAAATTGCACATTTATTGAATAGAGAATTTTATGAAAAATATCAAATTAATGTATTTCTTAAATAAATTGTTCAAGTAAAAATATGCTTAAATATGTTTTTGAGTTTGAAACGTAATTTATTTATTTTTTGTTAATTTAAATTGAAATTTAAATACATATATTGTTTCTTGGTATATTAAGACTCAATCCCTTAACTTCATGGTAAACCATGAGTTGGATAGTACTACTCGGGTCAAAGACCTTCGATAATTTTTAGTTGTGGAGAATATAATTTGTTGAAGATAGACTATTTAAATATGGTTAAAATACCTAGGTTACGTTGGTTTGTAATGATTATAATATGTGGATTATAATCTCAAAATTATATTTGTTTGTAAGGATTACATTTAAAAATAAAATTATTAATCCTAAAAATATCTTGTTTGTTTTTAAATTTGGACTTGAAACTATTAATTCAGGAATTATAAAATGACTTAATAATCTTGAGATTATAATCCTTGATTGAACATAGTATTAAAAATTCTTCCATATTAAGTTATTTTATAATTTTTGGACTAATAATTCTAAGTTCAAATTTAAAAATAAATAAGACAAAAATAAGATTTATCTTATGCCAAGTATAATTCTTTTAAGGTTTGATCAATTTTTGAGTCGATTTCTAAGTCATTTTTAATTTCTTACTCAGCCCTGACAAAGAATATGCTTCTCGTAACCAATCTTAAAAGTTACATAAAATTTCTTTTCACTTTCAAAATTTACATCTCGAACAAGAAGAGGTAGTAAGCTCAGCGCGCGCGAAAAGAAAAAAGAGGACTCGCATAATGCATATCAAAGGAGCATCAAGACTACATTTATTACAGTATTTAAATTTTTTTGATTAATTCTTTAGAAATAATACTCACTCCTATCATACAAACAAAAACACTTTTAAAGATTAAAATGTTTATTTGTAAATATTATAATTTTAAAGTATAGACCATAATTTCAATGTTATGTTCATCAATAGAATCGAAAAAAGGATCCAAATGTATATAACGGTTTTAGAATGGTTGAGAAACCGAATCTACAGTTTGATTTTGAGTTCTAAACTAAATTGCACTACACAGCGACACCAGTCATAATCAAAACGATATCGTTTTAACCATTTATATATATATCTATTACCTAATAACAATACCACAGTACGAGCTCTAAATCCTCAGTTCTACACTTCTTCAACTCTAACTATATATGTGTATATCTGAATGGAAAATTTGCTGTTTTTAAGGGGTTGTGATAGGGGCATCAACAGGATTAGAGGCGTTGGATTTCGATTCCCGATTGCCATCCTTGTCTTCTTTTCACTTCTTGGGGCATTGGTTTTCTTCGAGGGACGTGGACTCGACACTACCACAACTTCAATTGGTCAGTATGAAAAATTATTAATCTGAATACATACATTGTGGTTTCATTTGACTTTTTGTGATTACGACTTTGAGTTCAATTGATTTAGATTGTTCAGTTGAAATTAAGAGTATTTTTGTGGATGCTAACTTATTTGATTATATGGGGGAGTACGCATTTGCGTATGCATTACAAATCAAGAGTTTATTCGAAGAATATATACTTTGACAATCAGTTTTTTATTTATATATTTAAGTTTGTTCTTGGAATGTGGTTAATGGTTATATAAAAATCAATTTCTTTGCTGACTTTTTTTTTAAGGACTAATGGGAGTATCTGATTAGTATGCTTAAATATGAATTTAAGGTTTGGTTGCTTTTTAGTTGAATTAGGTAAGGGCTCAGTTTGAGAAGGCTTATCTATTGTCCTGCAACTACTTTTTACATAATTCAGCATAACTTATTGATCTTTGGCTCATGTGCATATATTATGAGCTCTGAAATTGCTGCATAATTCTACGCTTGACAATAAGATTGAAACTGCTTTTTGATGAAGTGAAAAGCCATTTTGTTTTTGCAGCTAGTTTGTATGAAACAATTTTGTAGTGTAAAATGTGTATCTGAGCTCATGCATTGTGGTTTATTGAGTTATATGAAACAATTTTGTAGTAAAAAAAATATTTATCAATACGTATATATGTTCAATTGATTTTGAAATCGAAACTACACCAAATAAAACCGCATCGCACGTTTTAAAACCGCATTGCACCAATCACAAGCGGTTTCATGTGCAATTTTAAATTTGTCAAACCGAACCCCAGTGATTTCATATGCGATTTGGGCTTCAAACCTCACCAAACGACACCGTGCTCTGCTAACAACAACAGCCTAGTTGCAGCACCCAGAAAAAATAAAAGAAGAAAGCAGCCTACTTGCATCACTCCGGAAGTAAAATACCAAATGAATCCGGCTCGACTAGAATTTCTAGGTTACGAGCCAACACTACTAGTGTCTAATGTCTGATTAAAGGTAAATACCGAATGAATCCTGCTCGTCTAGAGTTTCTAGGTTTACTAGTCGACACTATTAATGTATAATGTCGTAATTAGACGAAGAGTTGGTTGGTCCATCCTTGCACCTCATATCTTACTTATTTTCTCTCCTTCATTGAAGACGAGGATATTTACTATGTTAGTTGGGACAGTTGGAAGTCGTTGCTTACAAACAAGCTACTCTCCCGTTCCAAACCCCCCACACGGCTGTCAGTTTTCAATTGTTAATTATTTATCCTCCATGGTTCCCTTGCTTTGGGTGTAAGCTTAGTAAGATGAACTGATTGCTTACCTTCCCAACAGGAAGTAGCAGCTTTCAATGAACTGATTGCTTACCTTCCTCACAGGAAGCAGAATCTTTCTACTTTCAGGAATTGGACACAGACCCGACACCTTAGTGCCAGAAAATTATATCAAAACATGCCTCCCACCAGGCCTCTTCCTACTTTCAAGTTCCCAGCACATAACTAGTGCCTGGTAAGATTACCACCATTTCGTCCAAAACTACTTTATCATTCAGTCATCTATTTCAATGTAAATTTCATGACTTGAAAAACTGATGCTGATGCAAATACCAAGAGCAAAGCACAATAAAATACATTTGACTGGAAAAACGGAAAATGATGTGCTCAAAGATTAAATAATCACAATGATATTTCATGTTTTGGGACCCTACAAGAATTGCATGCCAACAACCCAAATTAAAGTAACTAACGGGGATTTTCTTTCCATAGAGTGGAATGGAATTCTTGAGTATTCTGCTATTCTGCCAGACATCATTAAACATGATACGTGTATAGATGAATGAGAAGGGAAGTTTAAGTGGAGCTGGAGCAGCAGGATCAACCAGCACCAACAGGAAGACCCAAGTTATCTAAGACTAACATAGGAGGAGCTAAGGTATCAAGGCCAAACATATGCAGAGCTAAGTTGTCAAGGCCTAACATATGCGAAGGCTCACAACATTGGAAAACCAAGTATCTGACCTTACATATGAGGGAACCCTAAACCCATAGAACCGCAAGCACTGTGTAACTTCTCAGGATCCCCCCCCCCCCCCCCCCCCCCCCTTCTCTCCCAAATCAAATGTTAGAATCACTAGAGACAAATATTGAAAGTTATGTATTGAACTTGCACAAATTAACCAAAAATTGTAAAATATAACTCAAAGTTTGCCTTGACAACATTGGCATCAATCATACAAAATGGCCAAAAAGTTTTCCAACCTAAAATACGTAGGGTGAAACACCAATAGGAACTCAGCGCTTCCCACCACCTCCTCCAAGCTTGGGGCCCTTCCCACCCTTGGGCACATTACCCTTACTTTGACTCTTCTTGACCGACACCTCAGCTTTCTTGGCCTTCTTTTCATCCTTAGTCTTCTTAATCCTTTCTTTTATTTCACTGCAATTAAACAAAATTACCATGATTTGATCTGCAGTTATAATTAAAACACCATATGAATTCTAAAGATGGAAATATATCCTACCGGAGAGCCGCCTCACGAGCAGCATCACGAACTTCAGGTTTCTCAGTTCTTCTCTTCTGTATAACCTCCAAAGTAGCACCGACAATAGACCTTGAATAGGGTTTCTTGGTAGCACGGCGCCTCTTCTTAACAACTTCTTGAGCACTGTCCTGCAAGTGTTCAGAGGAAAGAAGTCAGTTCCCAAGCAATTAAACTAGAACTATATGTAGATACAAAAAACCAACACAGAAAAGAGTAAACTTGCAATGACTAGACTCATAAAATATAAAGATATAAGAGACTATTCTCACCTTCTTATGCTGTTTACGGTACATTGCCGTCCAAGTGAGCTTGGAAGGCTTCAACCGGTTATGAAAGTACCTCTTGCATTTGGAATTGGCGAAAAGGAACACCTAAATTGATCAACCAAAGATTGCTAATTTCAGTAACTAATTAAGCAACACCAGAAAAAGGGCAATTGTAAAGCTAACAAACGATGCAAATGACCCATTACACATGCCATTAAGATTATTATAGAAAGAAAGCTAGAACAAACACTATAATTTTACCTGACTGTCTGAACGAACAAATCTAATACCCCTGCCCGGGTAGATTTTTGCCCCACTGAAACGGCATAGTTCAGTCCTGAAATTCCCCAAATTAAACACAAAATCTGACTATAACACGCAACAAGATTAAACTTTTCTTTATTTACCAAGTAAACCCTAAAGAGAAATTGTACAACCAAGAGGATAATAAACACAACCATAATCAAATAACAGCTACATTAAGCTAGAAACATTAGTTACAATTAACAAATGACGAATCAGAATACATTAACCAAACAAACTTGTTGGATTAGTACAGTAACCAAATATATTATCGTATGATGGCTAAGAAGATGAAGATACGAAGTCAAATTTATATTAGATTATTCGAAATTATTGGAATTAACTTCAAAAATGAAATTCATCACAAAGAAAGCGTTTAATAATGATTTCTAGACAGCTAAACAAATTATTCGAGAACTCAAGATAATAAATCAGTCAACGGACAAGAAACAAGCATAGAATAACGTACTTGAGAACCATGGCCGCCGCTGATATTGAATCGCAAAAGAACCCTAGGGTCTAATATCTTCGGTGTATATATATAGAATCCAGTGTACGCATTAAGTTTTCATATTATACACAAGTCCCTCGGGTATTGGTGTGTACAACTTATACCCATATCAATTACTAATAATGTGACTAAGTACAACTTATACCCATATCAATTACTAATAATGTGACTAAGGCATCAATATGAATTATTGAGACTGCCATCGACATATATCGTTCATATAATAAAATGAAAATATATATTTAAATGGTGGAGTAAGTTTTAAATCTTTCATACAAAACATACAACGTGGTCAGGAGGGAGATATATCATATATTCATCCCTAATTTATAAGGTTCTAAAAGCATGGTTAAAATCGATTTTGAAATAATTTTATTGAAATGAGGTAGAATTATATGGCCTAATAAGCTATGTAATTTATTAGTTGTGACATAATAATAAAAGGAAACTGATACTTTCGCACTTTTTTTTAATATTTTTACAAGGTAAGATCCATATTTTAGAACTATAACGACAGTTATAGATGTTTAGAAACGATAAACCGTAGCTATAGTTCTAAATGTGGGTCTTATCGTATAAAAATATCAATTTTTTAATAAAATTGTAATGAAAAAAAATAAAATTAAAAGTTATATTTATATTAAATATTAGGAATATGTTTAAAAAAATAATTTTACCTTAAAAATGATCATTTAAAAAATCTCTCTATCATATTAAGACGTGTAGTGTAACTAAAAGCCATTACAGATCTTGGTAAGTCGGCCCATGTGAAAGAAAATTACTGTCCAGTTCTGTTCTTTTAGTTTCTTCCTAGTTTCAACATCAGTAATTGATCAGTGGTGAGATCCAACAACATTGGACCACAAGTTTATTCTCACTTGCCCATTTTCATATAACGTTTATCCCGCGCCAATGTCCCACGCTTGCGTAAAATTGTATAATTATCAAAATAATTATGAAAATAACAATTTCTTTTATATATACAGGGGACTTATTCATCGTTAATATTATAAATAGAGATCTATTTTTATAACAGATCTCAGTCGTCTAATCTTTGAATCTAATGGTTAAAAAACATCTCATCCGCAATTTAGTTTATTACTGTAGTATTAAACTGCGGACGGAGTTAAATGTCACAAAATAACTCCAGTTTCAATTTATGGAAGTCCCGTCTATTAAATTGGGGACGAGACTTATATGTTGAAATGACGCCGCTTTAATGTAAGTCTCGTCCGCAGTTTAATACTGCAGACTCTAGGGAGAAAAAATTTATACCATCCGCAGTATTAAACTGCAGATAGACATTAAAAAAAGTTTTTTTTTTTTCCTTCTTTCATATTTTTGCCCACATAATTTAACACCTATAATGATCCAAAAAAAAGGACTAGACGTTAAAAAAAATCAACCTTTTTCAACCTGCAATGTATCGTTTTGCAAAGTTACATAAACTTGAATTTTAATAATGACCATCACTACCTCACCGATAATGTTTGAAACAAAAGCCAAAATGGATGGGGATTGAAGAACATGGACAACATTAATGCCCATAAAAAATGGAGATTTTTTTTTCCTTGAGAGATTTGAGTATTATAAAAGTAAACAATTACCAATTTTATTTACAGTGGACTGAATTACTCAAATTCAAATAGCGGGGACAATTTTTTAGCCATTAATGAAAAAATGATTGCTACCCAAATGTAATCGCTTGAAATTTTCCAAATTGACTACAAAAAAAAATTATTTAAACTCAGCGTTTACAATGTTAAACTGCAAATGGAGAGAAATAGAACGACTTAATACTGCAAACGAGGGTGCCCTTAAAATGACGTCGTTTAAGGACGTCCTCCCATCCGCAATTTAATACAGCGAACGTTGTCGTTCCATTTTTCTCTGTCCAGAGTTTAATACTACGGACGATTGATTTTAATTTTTTTTTTTTGTAGTTAACTTGAAAAATTTCAAGCGATTAGATTGGGGTTCAATCATTTTTTTTATTAATGGTGATAAAATTATTTCAGTTCTTTGAATCTGAGTAATTTAGTCCATTATAAATAAGATTGGTGGTTGTTTACTTCTTTTCAATACTCAAAACTCTCATAAAGTAAAGAAATATCTATTATTTATGGGCATCAATGTTGTCCATGTTATTCAATCTCCATCCATTCTAGCCTTTGTTTTACACGTCACTGCGAGGTAGTGACAACCATTATAATTTAAGATGATCGAGTATATGAACTCCTTATGGTTGAACATACTACAGATATATAATTTCCTGTTGTTCAACATATAAGAGATATACAATTCCCTATGGTTGAACATATAAGCTTGCATAATTAACCTTCACTAGAGAATTTGAAGATAATGGGTATATTTGATACAATGGGCTTAGACAATCTCTTTGAAGATGATGTAAAAGATCTGAGTGAATGTTTTTTGAAAAATCTCTGTAAAAAAATAGCAACATCATTTTTCGACCATATAGTTAAAGAACTTAATAGATACTTAACTGAAGAGATAAGACTGTTAGATTTTTTATTTCAATTATCGATTGTACGAACTTTATCAATTATTGAAAAGTACAAGTTTTAAAAAAAATCATATTTATTTAATACATGTACGATATATAATTGTTTGGAATATGCATGTGAATGATATTTCTCAATTATAAGATTTGATGATGTGTTTTTAAAAGATAAATGAATTAATATGCAAATATGTCTGCATTGATGAAAGATGTAAAGTCCTTAATAGTTAATAGACATTATGTTCTAAGGACTTAGATTGACAAGATCAAAACTGTTAAGTTGATCTCATATGAGTTAATAGCATTGTACAGTCCTTCAAAAGATCACTATGTACAAGGACTATATGTAGAAAGATCAAACTTGTTAGGTTGATCTTAAATTGTAATAGATAGGCCTGATCGTCAAAAGTACAACAGTCTGACAAAAGAGTTAAAGCAAGAATCGCAGACTACATTCACGATCGTAGAGTCTGCAAGCCATCAGTATAATCAGTCACACGCTCACTTTTCCAAAGAAGAATCATAGAACGTCTATTCAAAAGATCATCAGTATGAAGACCCTGAATGACCGGCAAGCAAACAGAAGATCCAAACACCAACTCCATCAACAAGACTGATTGAGAAGTGAAGTGTCATTCAGATAAAAGTCTTATGAAATCACTCATAGGAAGATCGTAGAGTCTGCCTGGTAAATGCAGAATAAGGCTCGGAAAATCGTAGAGTCCTCTCAGCAGATCGCAGAGTTGTCTCAGCATCGTAGAGCTAACTCTCAGGATCGTAGAGTCCTCTCGGCAGATCGTAGAGTTGTCTCAGCATCGAAGAACTAACTCTCGGGATCGTAGAGTCCATATAGACAGTCACTCTACGATTCTCCTAATCTTATCTACAAACCTAGCAGAATCAAATAACAACTTTTGCATGAGTATTCAAAGTCGCGACAGCAATCCTCATAAAGATTATTCAATAGGCTGTCCTTGGGCTGTTAAACAAACTGAATGAAGATCTCATACATCTACAGCATCTGGTCTGAACTAAGATCGTAGAGCAGTTTAAATCATAACTCTACGATTGCACTACGACTTACACCATAGGCAAGATCGTAAAGTAGCAAAGCTAAGTCGTAGAGTGGAAAAGGCAAAACGCTGAAGTACAACGTTCAAGCAATCGTTAAGTTAAGCTGAAGATATTCAAACGTTACCTGCTTTAAACACCCTTTGAATATTCAGCATAGAATGAAGCTGAAGTTCGTAGAGCAGTCCTCTATGATAAAAGATTTGACAACTGAAGCTCGTAAAACAGTCATCAATGATAGAAGATCTAGCGCCTAAAGAATCATAGAGCAGTCCTCTATGACATATAAGCCAAGCAGGGCTAGCAACTGAAAATCGTAGAGCTTCATAGCAGAACCAGCAGATGACTCAACGATCAGAAGCAAGAAGCTACAACTGGATTAATCGTCGAGTACTTAAGTGCCAACAAGAATTGAAGACATCTAAGCACTTAAGTCAGTAATTTCAAAATGAGTTGTTAATTACTTCAGAAACATCCACGACAACACTTTATGGCATCTACTATAGAAGAAGTCAGAAATGACAGAATACTGATTTTTGTGTGCTGGGTGTCAGAACAAAGATTTTCTAGTATCATGTATCAGGCTCAAGAAATCAGAAGACTATGTCCCAACGATCATATTCTCTAAAAGACCTGTTCACTCCAAAGACTGGGAAGAACACGAGACTGACATCTCTACAGTGTTAAAGAAGACATGTCAACAAGTCAGAGCCTGCAGAGCAGCTGATTCTTAAAGTCAAGGAAAACATTTATTGATAATCAGAAGATTAACTAGCAAAGAATATAATAATCTTTGATGAACAACTCCGAGAGAACAACGGCTAAATTCAAAGAAAGCAGAGCTACAGGTTAATATATCTGAACATGTCAGAAAAGGAAAAAGCACTGACACAAGCGGCAAGAAAGTCAACAACAAAGATATTAAAGATCTGCTCAAAGCCAAAGGAAACCAACGGGATTTCTTTCAACGGTAAAATTTGCTCAGAGTTATAAAGGCTTACATAACAATCAGAAAAGGTGGTTGTTGCGATTGTTGAAAAATATACACGAGAGAGATGATGGTAGACAACAACCGATCGTAGAGTAAAACAGAGAATGGTTATGCTAAAGAACTCTACGATCCATCAGAACACTAACACTGAATTGAGAGAGACATAGAGATGTATAACTCTATTACAAGAGAAGTGTTCAGAGCTGCTAGACACATGGAAGAGAGAAGCTTAAACGCCAACTTGATACATACATGGTAGCAACTGAGTACCAAAAGGAAGGAGCATCACAGTCATCTCAGAAGCCCATCTCGAGAAGCAACAAACTGTCTATGACAAGAAGGAACAACTGAGTATCAAAAAGAAGAAGCATCACAGTCATCTCAGGAGTTCATCTCGAGGAGCTATCAAGTACCAAAGGAGCTGAAGTACAAAAGCCTAGCAACACATTTGGTGATCTTGAGTAGTTGCTGAATATCAGAAAGAAGGAGAATATCAACGACAAACATCAGCAGCATTCAATGATGGATCATAAGCAGCTGCTAAGTACCAGAAGATAAAGAAGATCAAAGTTCATCTTAGCAGCACAACTCAACGAACATCCAACACAAAAAGGAGGGTCAAAGGATCCTTGCCCGAATGGCTAAAATGAAATCAAGTCTGCTGGACTTGTTGAGTACCGAAGGGTACAAGAGATTCTAAGTCTGCTGGACTTAGTCTACAATCCAAAGCTGCTAGCTTTGATGAGGGCAAGAATGTCCTAGTCTTAATGTGACTAAAGGAACCAAAACTGCTAGCTTTGATGAGGGCAAGAGTGTCCTAGTCCAGAGGACTAAATCTTAGTGGATTTCCTACTGTCAAGTAGAAGAGTGGAGTAGGAGTTATTCAGTCTCCGAACCACTATAAATCTCTTGTGTAAGACCCCGAATTTATGAAATACAAAATTTAATTTTTCTTCATATATATTTTTCCTAAAACAGTAAATGGTTAAATTGACAAAATTGAAAGTTAAGGATGTTATGTGTAAATTTTATTTTGTCGGACAATATTCTTTTTGTCGGGGAATATTCGTTTTGTCGGGGAATATTCGGGCCGTACGACGGCGCCGAAATAACTAATTATTGGTGGAGCCCACAACGGAATAATTGTCGGATATAGAAAACGACAGAAGTAACATTTTTAAATAAAAATAGTCAACGGTGTTAACTGTTAAAATACCGGTGATAAAAGAATAGTAGCATACGGTAATTTATGGTATTTTATTGTGGCACACGGTATTCTACAGTAGCACACGGTATTGCACAGTGTCTCATATTATTGACACCGTAACTGTTACGCATCATTTCTTCAATAATTGTCACTGCATAATATTTTATATTATCAATTCAATTATTGTTGCTACACAGTATTTTGCATTATTGATTCAATAATTGTCATTACACTGTATTTCATATCATCGAGTCAATAATTGTTGGTGCACTGTAGTTTAAAATTATTGAATCTAATAATTGTCACAGTAGCAAATATACTGTAATTTATATTATTAAATTAATAAAAATATGTAACGTGTTTCTTACATTATTATGGTAACATTATTTTATATGTTGGACTCACAGGAAGAATAAATAAATAAATAAAAAAATAAAATAATTAATTTTACTATTTGAAATAGTGACGTGAATAGTGACGTGAATAGTAACGTGAATAGTAAGTGAATAGTAAGAAACATGTGGGACCCACTGTGGGGCCCACACGAAATGTGAGAAATGTGTTTGCTGGGAATGGGTTGGTGGAGGCTGCGCAGCAGGCTCTGCTGAATTTTTTTTCTGTTCACCTACCACGCATAGTGCCTTATTTTCTCCTATAAATAGCTTGTTCAGCTGAATAGAAAAATCACACCTAAAACATAAAATTTTTCTATAAGAATTTTATGAGTTTTGTCTGAGAATAGTAAGGTTATTTTGAGAGTTTGAAAGCCAAAAGGAGTGCAGGAATTTTTCAAGTAAGTCTTTTATTAAAGAGTAGTAATTTTATAAATTCCTATTTTTCACGGTATTCACAAATCTTCCTTTAGAAGACTCTTCTTTAAGAAGATTCATTTTTAAAAGCTTTCTTTGGAAGATTTATTTTGGAATATTATTTTTAAAATTATTTAAAAGTAGTTATATTATACTACAAAAATTATGTTAAATATATATAATTTTGATAATTCATATTATACGAGTTATCATACACTTTGAAATTTATATGTGGAAATTACTAATTTTATTATAAAAATATAGGTTGATCAACCTCATTTAAATCAATATCCAGTCACGTGTTAAGGTAAGGAATATCATTCTTTTCACACTCTTAAATTTATTACGGTAAGGGGTATCACTCTTTTCATCATCATAAATGGATATTATTTTCTTTCTTACTTGAAGGGATTATCATTCTTTGATTCTCGAAAATAATATCGTTTCTTTCTTGTGCCATTTACTTCCATGTATTAAATTGTGGGAATAACCTTACGGCGCGGTTTACCGCCTGTTGGTGAATAACCTTTTGTATTCATTCCTTATTAATCTTTGAGAATAACCTTACGGTGCGGATTATCGCCTGTTTGGTGAATAACTATTCGTATTCAAATTGATGGGAATAACCTTACGGTGCGGATTATCGCCTGTTGGTGAATAACCCTTTTTATTTGTCTCGTGTGGAAATAATTTGTCTACACGAATTATCACATGACACTTTTATTCCATATTCGTAAGTGATATCATTTTCCTTTATACTCATAAGGGATACCATCTTTTTCATCTTCCATTATTCAAACTTACTATGGTAAGGGATATTAATTTCCTTCACCGTTTGTTAATCAAACCTGCTACGGTAAGGGATATTATTTTCTTTCATACTCCTAAATCGAAACTTATTATGGAACTATTGCTTCTATAATTCCTGAAAATATTATATGTTCCATAATAGTTGAACTTCATTATTTCAACTGAACCTTCCTATTTACGTGAACCTTTTTATTGAACTGTAACCGTTATTCTGAACTGTGGATCTTGAATATCATTTTTAAATTTCACTCCACATCATGTTGGCAATTTGGACATTATTTGAATCTGCACAAAGTAAACTTCTGATACTTATTGTTTATCCTGTTCTTCTGTTCATCATTTGTATCACTGTTATTTGTATTAATCATCAAGAATCAAGCTGTTGTGAATATCTGTGGCCGGGGGCACAGATGTGATATAATTGTTGAACAGATGATAGGTTAAAGGCGATATACTAGGTTAAAGGCGATACATCTGTTCGGTGTCTTTTATGGCACGTGGTGAATGTTCTCTTTGGCCCGTAGTGCAAAGATGAACTGTTGGTTGGTATGTGTGACGCCCCCAAATCTGGGCCCACACAGCCCATACTTGAGTCGTCAAAAGACTACAACAAAATTATTACAACAAAGCACAACGTACAACAATACAGTGTATAATAATACACAACTAAGTCTTCACTATTATTGCCACACTATTTTACAAAACGTGAAGACTATGATAACTATTCCTCGGACCCTCACTCCATTCCCCGGCTAGACCCTGTTATGTTTTCATCTCCTGTTGAAAAACAATGGAACAAAAGAAAGGGTGAGCTCAAATAGCCCAGTAAGAAATATCATGACTAAGATAATGACGAATAAATTATCATTAGTCTTCAACAGTTGAGTTCTTGATAGAATACAATAGACTACAAGGTTTATATCAAAAACTGCAGTTAAATTCTTAAACAACGTTCAGATCAATAATAGCAGCGGAATGAGTAATCTATTAGAAAAATAATGCAGACTATAATGTCCACTCGGTTCTCTTTTTAGGAAAAACATCATCAACTTTTATCATCTGAAATATCATTAGTCAAGATAATACAAATTCACAGTTCCTGATCATAATCATGCACATTAACAGTTCATCTTTGCACTACGGGCCAAAGACATTCAATATAACACCAACGGTCATGATTATACCAGATTCAGCCTTTGGTCATAATCATACCAAACAACAGTTCATCTTTGCACTACGGGCCAAAGAGAACATTCACCACGTGCCATAAAAGACACCGAACAGATGTATCGCCTTTAACCTATTATATCTCCTTTAACCTATCATCTGTTCAACAAATATATCACATCTGTGCCCCCGGCCACAGATATTCACAACAACTTGATTTTTGGATGATTAGAATGATATAAATGATGAACAGAAGAAATAGGATAACAATAAGTATCGGAAGTTTACTTTGTACAGATTCAAATAATGTCCAAATTGTCAACATGATGTGGAGTGAAATTTAAAAATGATATTCAAGATCCACAGTTCAGAATAACGGTTACAATTCAATAGAAAGGTTCACGTAAATAGGAAGGTTCAGTTGAAATAATGAAGTTCAACTATTATGGAACATATAATATTTTCAGGAATTATAGAAGCAATAGTTCCATAATAAATTTCGATTTAGGAGTATGAAAGAAAATAATATCCCTTACCGTAGCAGGTTTGATTAACAAAAGGTGAAGGAAATTAATACAAAGGGTTATTCACCAACAGGCGGCAATCCGCTCCGTAAGGTTATTCCCACAATTTAATAGAATTTGAGTACAAAGAGTTATTCACCAAACAGGCGGCAATCCGCTCCGTAAGGTTATTCTCAGAGATTAATAATGAATGAATACGAAAGGTTATTCACCAACAGGCGGCAATCCGCTCCGTAAGGTTATTCCCACAATTTAATACATGGAAATAAAAGGCACGTCTTATGAGTAAGGAAGAAACAATATTATTATCGAGAATCAAATAATGATAATCCCTTACCATAGTATGTTTGAATAATGGAAGATGAAAAAGATGGTATCCCTTACCATAGTATGTTTGAATAATGGAAGATGAAAAAGATGGTATCCCTTACCGTAACACGTGACTGGATATTGATTTAAATGAGGTTGATTAACTTGAACAGTACACGTATACTTATAGATCTTCACAAATACTCAAGATGACTTAAGCACACTTAGAGAGAACTTTCACAAGAAATATTTAGAGAGAGAAAGAAAGAACAAGTAAGGAAGTTTATGCAAAATCCTTAAGTTAAGGCTTCTATTTATAGCCAAAAATCTTATCATTCATTAAATCTAAACCATTCATTTAAAGATCATCTTTTAATCTACACCATCCATTTCAAATATTATATTATCTTTAATCTACACCATTCATTTCATATCACCTAATAATCACCTAACTTTATATTATAAACAAATCAATTTAATTATTCAACAATAATTCACACTTTAATCTACACCATTCATTTCATATCACCTAATAATCACCTAACTTTATATTATAAACAAATAACTTTATCAATTCAATTATTATGATTAATTGTTATAAATACAGTATAGTTAGCTCTTAGATATCAAGTCAATAAATTAATGAAATACAACTGTTTAAATAACATCATAATAGAGATAACAATAATGTAAAATAAAGCATACGTTACTGTGTAGTGACAATTATTGATTCAATAATGTGAATTACTGTGCATATGTTACTGTGACAATTATTAGGTTCAATAATTTTAAAAACAGTGCAACAACAATTATTGACTCAATGATATAAAATACAGTGTAATGACAATTATTAAATCAATAATGCAAAATACTGTGTAACAACAATTATTGAATTGATAATATAAAATATTATGCAGTGACAATTATCGATGAAATGATGCGTAACAGTTACGGTGTCAATTATCAGACCAATAATATGAGACACTATGCAATACCGCGTGTTACTGTAGAGTACCGAGTGCTACAGAAAATACCAATAACTACCGTATGCTACTATTCTTTTATCACCGGTATTTTAACAGTTCCGTTGACTATTTTTATTTAAAAAGGTTATTTCTGTCGTTTTCTATATCCGACAAATATTCCGTTGTGGGGTCCACCAATAATTTATTATTTCGGCGCCGTCGTACGGCACGAATATTCCCCGACCAAACGAATATTCCCCGACAAAGCGAATATTGTCCGACAAAATAAAATTTGCACATAACATCCTTAACTTTCAATTTTGTTAATTTAACCACTTACTGTTTCAAAAAAAAAAATATATGAAGAAAAATTAAATTTTGTATTTCATAAAATTCGGGGTCTTACAACCTCCCCTCCTTATGAAATTTCGTCCCCGAAATTGACGTACCTGACATATCGAAGAGGTAAGGATACTTAGATTTCATCTCAGATTCTAGCACCCAGGTCATTTCCTCAGTATCTTGGTTCCTCCATAAAACCTTAACTTGAGGTATAACCTTTGAGCGTAGGATCTGCTCCTTCTTATCCAGGATCTTAACAGGTACCTCCTCGTATGTTAAATCTTCTGCTATAACGTATGGTTCTAACTCAATGACGTGGTTTGGGTCCTTCACATATTTACGTAACATAGATATGTGAAAAACGTTATGGATGCGAGACATACTTGGTGGTAGGGCTAGTCTGTAGGCTACGGTTCCTATTCGATCGAGGATTTCAAATGGGCCAATAAATCGAGGGTTGAGCTTTCCTCTTTTTTCGAATCTCGTAACCCCTTTCCATGGAGAAACACGTAAGAATACATGATCTCCGACGTTGAAACTTTCGTCTCTCCGATGAAGATCAGCATAACTCTTTTGTCGTTCTTGTGCGGTCTGTATTCGTTGTCGGATCATTTGGATCTTTTCGGTCGTCAAGCGTACCAACTCGGGTCCCAACAATTTTGCTTCTCCTACCTCATTCCAACATATTGGAGAGCGACACTTCCTTCCATACAATGCCTCGAATGGAGCCATGCCTATGCTTGCTTGGTAACTGTTGTTGTAAGAAAATTCCACCAACGGCAAGTACTTATCCCAACTTCCTTTGAAGTCTAATACACAAAGTCTCAAAAGATCTTCGAGGGTCTGGATCGTCCTTTCCGATTGTCCGTCTGTTTGAGGATGGTATGCAGAACTAAAACGTAGTTCAGTGCCCATAGCTTTTTGTAGACTGATCCAAAAGCGTGAAGTGAATCTAGGATCTCGATCAGAAACAATGGAAACTGGCATGCCATGCAATCTCACGATCTCATTTATGTACATACCGGCAAGACGTTCAAGTGAAAAGTTTTCTCGTATAGGCAAGAAATGAGCAGATTTGGTCAATCTATCTACGATCACCCAAATTGCATCTAAGACTTGAGAAACTTTTGGAAGACCCGTCACGAAGTCCATATTGATGTGTTCCCACTTCCATTCGGGAACTTCAAGTGATTGTAATGGACCTTTAGGAACTTGATGCTCTGCCTTGACACGTTGACAAGTTAGGCACCTTGAGATAAACTCCGCAATCTCTTTTTTCATATTGTTCCACCAAAATGTATGTCGAAGATCTCGATACATCTTGGTACCTCCTGGGTGGATTGCAAACGGCGTGTTGTGTGCCTCCATCATGATTTTATGCTTTAATTCAGGATCGTTAGGAACACAGAGTCGAGAGTTGACTCGAAGTATTCCTTTCTCGTCGATTCTTGCTTCGGGAATGACACCTTCTTGTACTTTCTTTATCATGTTTATCAGTTCCGGATCGGTAGCTTGAGCAGCTTTAATTTTATCGATTAAAGTTGGTTCTACTCGCACGTGAGCAATCTTCGAGTGGGTCCCTGATGTCTTTAGCTCTATCTCCATCTTTTGCAAGTCGTACAAAATACACTTTTGTGTTGTCAGCAGTGCACTTGTACTTGCATAAGATTTTCTGCTCAAAGCGTCAGCTACAACGTTCGCCTTTCCCGGGTGATACTGGATTGTGTGGTCATAATCCTTTAACAGCTCAAGCCAACGTCGTTGTCGCATGTTGAGTTCCTTCTGGGTGAAGAAATACTTGAGACTTTTATGATCCGTATAGATATCCACTTCTTCTCCGTACAAGTAGTGTCTCCAGATCTTCAACGCGAAAACGACTGCTGCCAACTCTAGATCATGAGTAGGATAATTTTTCTCATAATCTTTGAGTTGTCGAGAGGCGTAGGCTATAACCTTTCCATGTTGCATAAGGACACAGCCTAGACCTTTGCCAGAAGCATCGCTGTAGATAACAAATTCTCCTGATCCTGATGGTATGGTCAGAACAGGAGCTGAAATCAGTCTCCTCTTGAGTTCTTGAAAACTCTTCTCGCATTCCTCGCTCGATATAAGTTTTGTACTAGAATGAATGATACCGATATCTAGTAATTAAACTTTCAACTCTTGGTGTTCTATGGGAGCCATTTGGTATGGGACTTTAAAAATGGGCTTAGTGCCGGGTTCAAGATCGATACAGAATTCAATTTCACGGTTTGGGGTAAGCCAGAAAGTTCCTCAGAAAAAACGTCAGGAAACTCATTAACAATGGGAATATCATTCAAGTTTGACGTGTTTTTGTTCAAATCAGTGACATGAGCTAAAAAGGCTTGACATCCGTTTTTCAATAAACGAATGGCTTTATGGCTAGAAATAACAGTTATAGATTTCAATGGTTTAGTTGCTTGAATTTGCATGACAAGTTGATTAGGAATATGAAAACTAATAATCTTATGAAAACAATCAATTTTAGCATGATGGGTAGTCAACCAATCAATTCCTAAAATCACATCAAATTCACGCATCTCCAAAGAAATAAGGTCAACAGGTAATGTGAGGTTGTTGATTTGAACTAGGCAAGATTTATAGATAGTAAATGTAATAGGTATTTCTCCCAATGAGATTTCAACTGATAAGACAAGATTTAAGTTTTCAATAGGCAAATTTAAACGTTGAGTACATATAGGTGAGATAAAAGAGTGGATAGAGTCAATATCTAACATGGCATAGACTTCTCGAGAATTGATGAATAGCTTACCGGTCATCACCTCATTCGATTTCTTGATCATCAAGGCTGTCATCATCAAATCGAGTCCCATATACTTCATCCGGATCTTCACGTATTTCAACCATGGGGATACCACGAAACAGTTCTCTAACGAACTGTTTCTCAGATTCTTCAACTTCATCAGTAGTAGCGTACCAATGATTTCCATTAAAATAGTATTTTCGATAGACTACAGTTTCCACGATAGTGACTAACTTAACCTGAATTCCTCTAAATTGTAACGCCCAAAAGTATAGATACATCATTTTTAAATAATCTTGAAAATCATAGCTCGAACACCATAAATCCCAAAGACTTATATGAAACGTCCATATATTCTGATCCTTTGTTATCGAGCATAACCAGGTGATGATATGTTTCCAACTGTCGAGCAAATTAAAGGCAACAATTTCCGCAAGTTCCGGATATCCTTTAAAGAACGAATTTGGAAGAACGACGGTAGAACTTTCACCTTCTTCTTCTTTAGATCGGATACAAATAATTTTTGCTTTAGGCAAATTATTCAACTCTGAGTTTGTAGAAGAATTGTTTGTGGCCTCTACATTCACTTCGGGTACTTCGTGGTTAACCTCCTGATTTCCAGATGCCATACTTAACTGTGGTCACAAAATAGATGTTAGTTCAAATAAACTGACTCATCACTTCATGTCCCTATATTCAAATCAACTCATTAGATAATAAAATCTAATTTAGGTGGGACACACTAGTGACTGATTATATTCGTCTCTCCCCTCCTAGTTCTACCCCAGATCTCCATTAAAGACCATATCCCTAAGCTCTGATGCCAACTGTGACGCCCCCAAATCTGGGCCCACACAGCCCATACTTGAGTCGTCAAAAGACTACAACAAAATTATTACAACAAAGCACAACGTACAACAATACAGTGTATAATAATACACAACTAAGTCTTCACTATTATTGCCACACTATTTTACAAAACGTGAAGACTATGATAACTATTCCTCGGACCCTCACTCCATTCCCCGGCTAGACCCTGTTATGTTTTCATCTCCTGTTGAAAAACAATGGAACAAAAGAAAGGGTGAGCTCAAATAGCCCAGTAAGAAATATCATGACTAAGATAATGACGAATAAATTATCATTAGTCTTCAACAGTTGAGTTCTTGATAGAATACAATAGACTACAAGGTTTATATCAAAAACTGCAGTTAAATTCTTAAACAACGTTCAGATCAATAATAGCAGCGGAATGAGTAATCTATTAGAAGAATAATGCAGACTATAATGTCCACTCGGTTCTCTTTTTAGGAAAAACATCATCAACTTTTATCATCTGAAATATCATTAGTCAAGATAATACAAATTCACAGTTCCTGATCATAATCATGCACATTAACAGTTCATCTTTGCACTACGGGCCAAAGACATTCAATATAACACCAACGGTCATGATTATACCAGATTCAGCCTTTGGTCATAATCATACCAAACAACAGTTCATCTTTGCACTACGGGCCAAAGAGAACATTCACCACGTGCCATAAAAGACACCGAACAGATGTATCGCCTTTAACCTATTATATCGCCTTTAACCTATCATCTGTTCAACAAATATATCACATCTGTGCCCCCGGCCACAGATATTCACAACAGCTTGATTTTTGGATGATTAGAATGATATAAATGATGAACAGAAGAAATAGGATAACAATAAGTATCGGAAGTTTACTTTGTACAGATTCAAATAATGTCCAAATTGTCAACATGATGTGGAGTGAAATTTAAAAATGATATTCAAGATCCACAGTTCAGAATAACGGTTACAATTCAATAGAAAGGTTCACGTAAATAGGAAGGTTCAGTTGAAATAATGAAGTTCAACTATTATGGAACATATAATATTTTCAGGAATTATAGAAGCAATAGTTCCATAATAAATTTCGATTTAGGAGTATGAAAGAAAATAATATCCCTTACCGTAGCAGGTTTGATTAACAAAAGGTGAAGGAAATTAATACAAAGGGTTATTCACCAACAGGCGGCAATCCGCTCCGTAAGGTTATTCCCACAATTTAATAGAATTTGAGTACAAAGAGTTATTCACCAAACAGGCGGCAATCCGCTCCGTAAGGTTATTCTCAGAGATTAATAATGAATGAATACGAAAGGTTATTCACCAACAGGCGGCAATCCGCTCCGTAAGGTTATTCCCACAATTTAATACATGGAAATAAAAGGCACGTCTTATGAGTAAGGAAGAAACAATATTATTATCGAGAATCAAATAATGATAATCCCTTACCATAGTATGTTTGAATAATGGAAGATGGAAAAGATGGTATCCCTTACCATAGTATGTTTGAATAATGGAAGATGAAAAAGATGGTATCCCTTACCGTAACACGTGACTGGATATTGATTTAAATGAGGTTGATTAACTTGAACAGTACACGTATACTTATAGATCTTCACAAATACTCAAGATGACTTAAGCACACTTAGAGAGAACTTTCACAAGAAATATTTAGAGAGAGAAAGAAAGAATAAGTAAGGAAGTTTATGAAAAATCCTTAAGTTAAGGCTTCTATTTATAGCCAAAAATCTTATCATTCATTAAATCTAAACCATTCATTTAAAGATCATCTTTTAATCTACACCATCCATTTCAAATATTATATTATCTTTAATCTACACCATTCATTTCATATCACCTAATAATCACCTAACTTTATATTATAAACAAATCAATTTAATTATTCAACAATAATTCACACTTTAATCTACACCATTCATTTCATATCACCTAATAATCACCTAACTTTATATTATAAACAAATAACTTTATCAATTCAATTATTATGATTAATTGTTATAAATACAGTATAGTTAGCTCTTAGATATCAAGTCAATAAATTAATGAAATACAACTGTTTAAATAACATCATAATAGAGATAACAATAATGTAAAATAAAGCATACGTTACTGTGTAATGACAATTATTGATTCAATAATGTGAATTACTGTGCATATGTTACTGTGACAATTATTAGGTTCAATAATTTTAAAAACAGTGCAACAACAATTATTGACTCAATGATATAAAATACAGTGTAATGACAATTATTAAATCAATAATGCAAAATACTGTGTAACAACAATTATTGAATTGATAATATAAAATATTATGCAGTGACAATTATCGATGAAATGATGCGTAACAGTTACGGTGTCAATTATCAGACCAATAATATGAGACACTATGCAATACCGCGTGTTACTGTAGAGTACCGAGTGCTACAGAAAATACCAATAACTACCGTATGCTACTATTCTTTTATCACCGGTATTTTAACAGTTCCGTTGACTATTTTTATTTAAAAAGGTTATTTCTGTCGTTTTCTATATCCGACAAATATTCCGTTGTGGGGTCCACCAATAATTTATTATTTCGGCGCCGTCGTACGGCACGAATATTCCCCGACCAAACGAATATTCCCCGACAAAGCGAATATTGTCCGACAAAATAAAATTTGCACATAACATCCTTAACTTTCAATTTTGTTAATTTAACCACTTACTGTTTCAAAAAAAAAATATATATGAAGAAAAATTAAATTTTGTATTTCATAAAATTCGGGGTCTTACAGTATGATTATGACCAAAGGCTGAATCTGGTATAATCATGACCGTTGGTGCTTTATTGAATATCTTTGGCCCGTAGTGCAAAGATGAACTGTTGATTGGTATGATTATTACCAAAGGCTGAATCTGGTATAATCATGACCGTTGGTGTTATATTGAATGTCTTTGGCCCGTAGTGCAAAGATGAACTGTTGATCTGCATGATTATGACCAGGAACTGTGAAGTTGTATTATCTTGACTAATGGTATTTCAGATGATAAAAGTTGATGATATTTTTACTAAAAAGAGAAGCGAGTGGACATTATAGTTTGCATTATTCTTCTAATAGATTGCTCATTCCGCTGCTATTATTGATATGAACGTTGTTTAAGAATTTAACTACAGTTTTTGATATAAACCTTGTAGTCTATTGTATTCTATCAAGAACTCAACTGTTGAAGGCTAATGATAATTTATTCGTCATTATCTTAGTCATGATATTTCTTACTGGGCTATTTGAGCTCACCCTTTCTTTTCGTTCCATTGTTTTTCAACAGGAGATGAGAACGTAACGGGGTCTAGCCGGGGAATGGAGTGAGAGTGCGGGGATAGCTATCATAGTCTTCACGTGTTATAAAATAGTGTGACAATAATAATGAAGACTTAGTTGTGTTGTATTATCCACTGTATTGTTGTACGTTGTATTTCATTGTAATAATTTTGTTGTAGTCTTTTGACGACTCAAGTTTGGGCTGTGTGGGCTCAGATTTGGGGGCGTCACAGTTGGCATCAGAGCTTAGGGATATGGTCTTTAATGGAGATCTGGGGTTAGAACTAGGAGGGGAGAGACGAATAGAATCAGTCACTAGTGTGTCCTACCTAAATTAGATTTTATTATCTAATGAGTTGATTTGAATATAGGGACATGAAGTGATGAGTCAGTTTGTTTAAACTAACATTTATTTTGTGACCACAGTTTAGTATGACATCTGGAAATCAAGAGGTTAACTACGAAATACCCGAAGCGAATGTAGCCGAAAATCAAGAAGCCACAAACAATCCTCCTGCCAACTCAGAAAATAATATTCCTGATAACATGATGAATGATAGATTCTTTAGGAATTTCATGCAGTTCATGCAGAATCAGGCAAGAGGAAATCCAGTTAACAATAACGGTAGAAATGCTGGTAATTTGAGGATGGTCACTGTCAAGCAATTTAAGGAATTGGGACCACCTGAATTCCACGGGAAGCCTGACCCACTCAAAGCGGAGGCATGGCTGAAGCAGACGACAAAAATACTTGATGTCCTACAATGCGCTGATGATCAGAAGGTGCCATTTGCTACTTTTATGTTTCGAGGTGAGGCGGATCACTGGTGGGAAGCGGTAAAACGTATCCACCCTTCAGCACTTGAGATGTCTTGGACAGAATTCCAAGAGCTATTTAATGAAAAGTACTTCCCAGAAAGCATCCGCCATATGAAGGAAGTGGAATTCATTAAGCTGGAGCAGGGAAACATGACAGTTTCTCAGTATGAAGCTAAGTTTGCTGAACTGTCTCGTTTTGCGACTCATCTAGTAGATGACGAAGCACGGATGAGTCGGATGTTCTTACGTGGTCTAAGATTCGAAATCCGTCAACAACTTAGCTCTCATAAATTCAGTTTGTATTCAGATGTTGTGGATAGGGCTCAAAGGGTGGAGCAAACAGATGAAACATTGCAGCCAAGACTAAATGATCAGCATAGAGAAAGGAATGACAACAACCACAGGAACGAGAACCATCGAGGAGGTAACCAACACTTCGGTGGTAATTCCACATCAAATAACAGAAGAGGAGAATCCAGTGGGAACAATTTCAAAAGAAAGAGATTCCATAATAATTATGAAAGGGCACCAGCACCAGTATCAGCACCAGCACCGACCCCAGTTTCAAGGGGAGAAGATCGACCACCAGTGAGATGCTATAGGTGTGATCAGGAAGGTCACATCAGCCCAAACTGTACACTGCAGTCCAAAAAGTGCTATAGTTGTGGGAAAGAGGGTCATCTT
This sequence comes from Hedera helix, assembly GCA_947179155.2. Lineage (NCBI taxonomy): Eukaryota > Viridiplantae > Streptophyta > Magnoliopsida > Apiales > Araliaceae > Hedera > Hedera helix. The sequence continues at coordinate 37,723,236 of OX359268.1, forward strand.
GCGCGGTTTTGTCCTGCCACAAAATCAAGTCCAGCTACAGTGATGATACCAAAAGCTAGCGCGGATAAGGGAAAATCTGTAGTTCAAGGGAGAGCTTTTGTTGTGACATCCTAAATGGCACGAAACTCGAACGAGGTGATAACCGGCAAGCTATTCATAAATTCTCGTGAAGTCTACGCTTTGTTAGATACTGGCTCTACCCATTCTTTTATCTCACCTGCATGTGCTCAGCGTTTAAACTTAACTCCCGAAAATTTGGACTTTGACTTATCAGTTGAAACCCCATTAGGAGAAATGACCATTACATCTACTGTTTATAAATCTTGCCTAGTTCAAATCAACAACCTCACATTACCTATTGACCTTATTTCTTTGGAGATGCATGAATTTGATGTGATTTTAGGAATTGATTGGTTGACTACCCATCATGCTAAAATTGATTGTTTTCATAAGATTATTAGTTTTCATATTCCTAATCAACCTGTCATGCAAATTCAAGCAACTAAACCATTGAAATCTATAACTGTTATTTCTAGCCATAAAGCCATTCGTTTATTGAAAAACGGATGTCAAGCCTTTTTAGCTCATGTCACTGATTTGAACAAAAATACGTCAAACTTGAATGATATTCCCATTGTTAATGAGTTTCCTGACGTTTTTCCGGAGGAACTTCCTGGCTTACCCCCAAACCGAGAAATTGAATTCTGTATCGATCTTGAACCCGGTACTAAGCCCATTTCCAAAACTCCATACCGAATGGCTCTCATTGAACTTCAAGAGTTAAAAGTCCAACTACAGGAATTGTTGGATACTGGTTTCATTCGTCCGAGTGCATCACCTTGGGGTGCTCCTGTTCTATTTGTGAAGAAGAAAGACGGGAGTATGAGATTGTGCATTGACTACCGAGAATTGAACCATGTCACCATCAAAAACAGGTATCCGTTACCTCGAATTGATGACATGTTTGATCAATTACAAGGTGCTCAACATTTCTCAAAGATTGATCTCCGTTCTGGATATCATCAGTTAAAGGTTAAAGCTGAGGACATTCCAAAGACTGCTTTCAGAACTCGTTATGGGCATTATGAGTTTTTAGTCATGCCTTTTGGACTAACCAATGCTCCTGCAACTTTCATGGACATGATGAACCGAATATTCAAGGAATATTTGGATCATTTTGTGGTTGTCTTTATTGATGACATCCTCATATACTCCAAAAGTCGTGAGGATCATGAACAACACCTGAGATTGATACTCCAGAAGCTCCGTGAGAACAAATTATATGTCAAGTTGAAGAAATGTGAGTTCTGGCTTGAGGAGGTCACGTTTCTTGGGCATGTGATTTCTAGTCAAGGAATATCAGTCGATCCTGCGAAGATTGAAACGGTACTAAATTGGGAACAACCCAAGACAGTAACCGAAGTCCGAAGTTTTCTGGGCCTAGCTGGTTATTATCGGAGATTCGTAGAAGGATTTTCTCGAATCGCCACTCCATTAACTCAGCTTACTCGGAAAAGCACAAAATTCATATGGAGCGAGCAATGCGAGAAAAGTTTTCAAGAGCTTAAGAGGAGACTTGTTTCAGCTCCTGTTCTGACCATTCCATCAGGATCGGGAGAATTTGTCATATACAGCGATGCTTCAGGCAAAGGTCTAGGCTGTGTCCTTATGCAACATGGAAATGTTATAGCCTATGCCTCTCGACAACTCAAAGATTATGAGAAAAATTACCCTACTCATGATCTAGAGTTGGCACCAGTCGTTTTCACGTTGAAGATCTAGAGACACTACTTGTACGGAGAGAAAGTGGATATCTATACGGATCATAAAAGTCTCAAGTATTTCTTCACCCAGAAGGAACTCAACATGCGACAACGACGTTGGCTTGAGCTGTTGAAGGATTATGATCACACAATCCAGTATCACCCGGGAAAGGCGAACGTTGTAGCTGACGCTTTGAGCAGAAAATCTTATGCGAGTACAAGTGCACTGCTGACAACACAAAAGCGTATTTTGTACGACTTGCAAAAGATGGAGATAGAGCTAAAGACACCAGGGACCCACTCGAAGATTGCTCACGTGCAAGTAGAACCAGCTTTAATCGATAAAATTAAAGCTACTCAAGCTACCGATCCGGAACTGATAAACATGATAAAAAAAGTACAAGAAGGTACCATTCCCGAAGCAAGAATCGACGAGAAAGGAATACTTCGAGTCAACTCTCGACTCTGTGTTCCTAACGATCCTGAATTAAAGCATAAAATCATGATGGAGGCACACAACACGCCGTTTGCAATCCACCCAGGAGGTACCAAGATGTATCGAGATCTTCGACATACATTTTGGTGGAATAATATGAAAAGGGAGATTGCAGAGTTTATCTCAAGGTGCCTAACTTGTCAACGTGTCAAAGCAGAGCATCAAGTATCTAAGGGTCCATTAAAACCACTTGAGGTTCCCGAATGGAAGTGGGAACACATCAATATGGATTTCGTGACGGGTCTTCCCAAAGTTTCTCAAGGCTTAGATGCAATTTGGGTCATCGTAGATAGATTGACCAAATCCGCTCATTTCTTGCCTATACGAGAAAACTTTTCACTTGAACGTCTTGCCGGTATGTACATAAATGAAATCGTGAGATTGCATGGCATGCCAGTTTCCATAGTTTCTGATCGAGATCCTAGATTCACTTCACGCTTTTGGATCAGTCTACAAAAAGCTATGGGCACTGAACTACGTTTTAGTTCTGCATACCATCCTCAAACGGACGGACAATCGGAAAGGACGATCCAGACCCTCGAAGATCTTTTGAGACTTTGCGTACTAGATTTCAAAGGAAGTTGGGATAAGTACTTGCCATTGGTGGAATTTTCCTACAACAACAGTTACCAAGCAAGTATAGGTATGGCTCCATTCGAGGCTTTATATGGACGCAAGTGTCGCTCTCCAGTATGTTGGAATGAGGTAGGAGAAGCAAAACTGTTGGGACCCGAGTTGGTACGCTTGACGACCGAAAAGATCCAAATGATCCGACAACGAATACAGACAGCACAAGAACGACAAAAGAGTTATGCCGATCTTCATCGGAGAGATGAGAGATTCAACGTCGGAGATCATGTATTCTTACGTGTTTCTCCATGGAAAGGAGTTACGAGATTCGGAAAGAGAGGAAAGCTCAACCCTCGATTTATTGGCCCATTTGAAATCCTCGATCGAGTAGGATCCGTAGCCTACAGACTAGCCCTACCACCAAGTATGTCTCGCATCCATAACGTTTTTCACATATCTATGTTACGTAAATATGTGAAGGACCCAAACCACGTCATTGAGTTAAAACCAGACGTTATAGCAGAAGATTTAACGTTTGAGGAGGTACCTGTTAAGATCCTAGATAAGAAGGAGCAGATCTTACGCTCAAAGGTTATACCTCAAGTTAAGGTTTTATGGAGGAACCAAGATATTGAGGAAATGACCTGGGAGCTAGAATCTGAGATGAAGTCTAGGTATCCATACCTCTTCGAAATGCCAGGTACGTCAATTTCGGGGACGAAATTTCATAAGGAGGGGAGGTTGTAAGACCCCGAATTTATGAAATACAAAATTTAATTTTTCTTCATATATATTTTTCCTAAAACAGTAAATGGTTAAATTGACAAAATTGAAAGTTAAGGATGTTATGTGTAAATTTTATTTTGTCGGACAATATTCTTTTTGTCGGGGAATATTCGTTTTGTCGAGGAATATTCGGGCCGTACGACGGCGCCGAAATAACTAATTATTGGTGGAGCCCACAACGGAATAATTGTCGGATATAGAAAACGACAGAAGTAACATTTTTAAATAAAAATAGTCAACGGTGTTAACTGTTAAAATACCGGTGATAAAAGAATAGTAGCATACGGTAATTTATGGTATTTTATTGTGGCACACGGTATTCTACAGTAGCACACGGTATTGCACAGTGTCTCATATTATTGACACCGTAACTGTTACGCATCATTTCTTCAATAATTGTCACTGCATAATATTTTATATTATCAATTCAATTATTGTTGCTACACAGTATTTTGCATTATTGATTCAATAATTGTCATTACACTGTATTTCATATCATCGAGTCAATAATTGTTGGTGCACTGTAGTTTAAAATTATTGAATCTAATAATTGTCACAGTAGCAAATATACTGTAATTTATATTATTAAATTAATAAAAATATGTAACGTGTTTCTTACATTATTATGGTAACATTATTTTATATGTTGGACTCACAGGAAGAATAAATAAATAAATAAAAAAATAAAATAATTAATTTTACTATTTGAAATAGTGACGTGAATAGTAACGTGAATAGTAACGTGAATAGTAAGTGAATAGTAAGAAACATGTGGGACCCACTGTGGGGCCCACACGAAATGTGAGAAATGTGTTTGCTGGGAATGGGTTGGTGGAGGCTGCGCAGCAGGCTCTGCTGAATTTTTTTTCTGTTCACCTACCACGCATAGTGCCTTATTTTCTCCTATAAATAGCTTGTTCAGCTGAATAGAAAAATCACACCTAAAACATAAAATTTTTCTATAAGAATTTTATGAGTTTTGTCTGAGAATAGTAAGGTTATTTTGAGAGTTTGAAAGCCAAAAGGAGTGCAGGAATTTTTCAAGTAAGTCTTTTATTAAAGAGTAGTAATTTTATAAATTCCTATTTTTCACGGTATTCACAAATCTTCCTTTAGAAGACTCTTCTTTAAGAAGATTCATTTTTAAAAGCTTTCTTTGGAAGATTTATTTTGGAATATTATTTTTAAAATTATTTAAAAGTAGTTATATTATACTACAAAAATTATGTTAAATATATATAATTTTGATAATTCATATTATACGAGTTATCATACACTTTGAAATTTATATGTGGAAATTACTAATTTTATTATAAAAATATAGGTTGATCAACCTCATTTAAATCAATATCCAGTCACGTGTTAAGGTAAGGAATATCATTCTTTTCACACTCTTAAATTTATTACGGTAAGGGGTATCACTCTTTTCATCATCATAAATGGATATTATTTTCTTTCTTACTTGAAGGGATTATCATTCTTTGATTCTCGAAAATAATATCGTTTCTTTCTTGTGCCATTTACTTCCATGTATTAAATTGTGGGAATAACCTTACGGCGCGGTTTACCGCCTGTTGGTGAATAACCTTTTGTATTCATTCCTTATTAATCTTTGAGAATAACCTTACGGTGCGGATTATCGCCTGTTTGGTGAATAACTATTCGTATTCAAATTGATGGGAATAACCTTACGGTGCGGATTATCGCCTGTTGGTGAATAACCCTTTTTATTTGTCTCGTGTGGAAATAATTTGTCTACACGAATTATCACATGACACTTTTATTCCATATTCGTAAGTGATATCATTTTCCTTTATACTCATAAGGGATACCATCTTTTTCATCTTCCATTATTCAAACTTACTATGGTAAGGGATATTAATTTCCTTCACCGTTTGTTAATCAAACCTGCTACGGTAAGGGATATTATTTTCTTTCATACTCCTAAATCGAAACTTATTATGGAACTATTGCTTCTATAATTCCTGAAAATATTATATGTTCCATAATAGTTGAACTTCATTATTTCAACTGAACCTTCCTATTTACGTGAACCTTTTTATTGAACTGTAACCGTTATTCTGAATTGTGGATCTTGAATATCATTTTTAAATTTCACTCCACATCATGTTGGCAATTTGGACATTATTTGAATCTGCACAAAGTAAACTTCTGATACTTATTGTTTATCCTGTTCTTCTGTTCATCATTTGTATCACTGTTATTTGTATTAATCATCAAGAATCAAGCTGTTGTGAATATCTGTGGCCGGGGGCACAGATGTGATATAATTGTTGAACAGATGATATGTTAAAGGCGATATACTAGGTTAAAGGCGATACATCTGTTCGGTGTCTTTTATGGCACGTGGTGAATGTTCTCTTTGGCCCGTAGTGCAAAGATGAACTGTTGGTTGGTATGATTATGACCAAAGGCTGAATCTGGTATAATCATGACCGTTGGTGCTTTATTGAATATCTTTGGCCCGTAGTGCAAAGATGAACTGTTGATTGGTATGATTATTACCAAAGGCTGAATCTGGTATAATCATGACCGTTGGTGTTATATTGAATGTCTTTGGCCCGTAGTGCAAAGATGAACTGTTGATCTGCATGATTATGACCAGGAACTGTGAAGTTGTATTATCTTGACTAATGGTATTTCAGATGATAAAAGTTGATGATATTTTTACTAAAAAGAGAAGCGAGTGGACATTATAGTTTGCATTATTCTTCTAATAGATTGCTCATTCCGCTGCTATTATTGATATGAACGTTGTTTAAGAATTTAACTACAGTTTTTGATATAAACCTTGTAGTCTATTGTATTCTATCAAGAACTCAACTGTTGAAGGCTAATGATAATTTATTCGTCATTATCTTAGTCATGATATTTCTTACTGGGCTATTTGAGCTCACCCTTTCTTTTCGTTCCATTGTTTTTCAACAGGAGATGAGAACGTAACGGGGTCTAGCCGGGGAATGGAGTGAGAGTGCGGGGATAGCTATCATAGTCTTCACGTGTTATAAAATAGTGTGGCAATAATAATGAAGACTTAGTTGTGTTGTATTATCCACTGTATTGTTGTACGTTGTATTTCATTGTAATAATTTTGTTGTAGTCTTTTGACGACTCAAGTTTGGGCTGTGTGGGCTCAGATTTGGGGGCGTCACATCTTGTGTCATTTACTTTATGTCTTTTATATTCTGCACAACATCTGCTTTCACCCATACTAGATTAACACACTAAAATGAAATGACTTATATTTCTTTAAGGGGTTAATTAAAAGCAAAATCCGCTGTGCTTGAATTGATTCTATTATTAATAACTAATATGCTTTCGTTACAAACTTAAAAAGTTTTTAAGAGATCTATTCAACCCCCCCTTCTAGATCTCTATTGTGTCCACGGGAACTAACAATAATTACAATTTTTTTTTTGTCCCTTATAAGGGGTGAATTTTCTAGCAAAAAATATGAAAAAAGTGAATTGGGGACTGACATTTCTTTTAAAACTCTTACCTCGTTTGCAGTTTAATACTGTAAACGATATACTTTTTTAATTATCTCATCCGCAGTTTAATATTGTGAAAGGTAAAAAATAATAATGACTTTGTCTGTAGTTTAATTTTTTTTTAAATACCTTGTTCGTGGATGGTAAAAATTTTTTTTAGCGTCTGCAATATTAAACTGCGGACAGAGAATCTATTTTTTATTTATCCTGCGTATACTAGTTGCAGATTCATGTTATTTGAGATGAATGAGAAACTAAACTAAAGCTAAACAAATAGAATGATACATACCAATTGTTGTTTAGCCATGTTTTTTTTCATTAGCCTATATCACATGAATACACAAGAAAAAATAGAAAATTTAATAATGTTAAGTCGAACTACCTAGATTGCTATTGTCAAAATAAGATGACATCTAAAATAATTGTTATAAATAATGATGAACACAGATTCATGTTAGTAAGAATACGCAAAAAAATAAAATAAAATATAATAGCCTTAATTATAACTACCCAGATCGCTACTATTAAAATAAATAATTGATATGAACAATGACTACGTTTTATAATTAAACTGCCGTTCGCAATATTAAACTGTTGATGATACATTCTTAAATTAAAAGTTGGAGTTAGTTTGGATACTTAACACCGTCCGTAATTAAATCACGGTATCTTAAAAATTAAACTGCAGATGAGAGACTTTTTAACAATTAAATTCAAAGATAGACAGCTAAAATCTGTTATAAAGATAAATATTTATTTATAATGTTTTTAATAAATCAATCTCCATACATACATATATATATATATATATATATATATATATATATATATATATATATATATATTATGTCAACCAATAATTGTTAATTAAGGTCATAATAAATGTTTTTCTATTAAAGAGTGGAGCAATTTGGGGTTGGCCTATAGCTTCATCATGTGCAACCTATCCTTATAAGTTATGAAATTACAGCATGTTGGCATTTTTGCTGGGAAGCACAAAATTATAAAATTTACGTAAAATATTTTGTGAAAAGACATGTATCGTCTTATTAAAATTTCTTTTATGGGTCGGCAACAGTGGACCACTCAGCAAGCTGAAAGGGACATAATGGGGTTTTGCTTTCTCTTTCTATACACGCGACATGGCCTGTGCACATGCTTGTTGTAAGTATTCATTATGGGAAGTCAATAAATGGGAATGGGGTGAGAAATGGCAAGTGAAAAGTGGATGGAAGTTAAATTATTACACCATAAAAGATCAAAAAGTTATTAATTACTAGTCATCATGTCACACAAATTCTATGCAATTAAGGGAATATTTGTTAAGGATCTCATGTAATAATTTGGATTGATTATTTTTATAAATTATAAGAGAATATTATTTTTACATAATTTTTTTTATATAAAAATAAGACTTATTTTATTTTTACGTGAGAAGATATTATATAAAAATATAAAAAATATATGTGAAAATTTTAATTTTCTTTGTATATTGATAATCTTTTACCCCGGTAATTCAACATATTTAGTAATGTGCAAAAATTTTCACTTAAGATGAATATCTATAAGACTAGAAAATAGGTGGTGATCAAATTATCTTGAAATCAATACACACACTCAAAATCCATAAAATTAAGAGATGTCTAAATGTATTTTTTTTGTTAATTCGTGTCTTGAAAATATTAAGAGAGAAATAATAAAATAAATGTAAAAAAAAAAGCAAAAATAAATCAATGAGCATAAGTATAATTATTTATATTTCTGGAAAATCTAAAAGTAAACCCAATATAAACGTATAGCGTAACGATTGTTAAAAAAATTCTCAAAAAAATTGATTTTATTATTCTTTATGTTTTCCAATATTTAAACATACCCATAAATATGATTCTTTGCAGTTAAATATGATACTTTGCAGTTAATTAAGGCTAACCCCCTATCTAATACAAAAAGATCTATCTAATTAATGCAGATGAAATTCAAGTTTGCTTATTGAAGGCGTTGATTAACAAAGCCTGATTAAATCATGGCAACTATTCACTCATCCATCGCCGTGGTTTACCTTTTCCAAAATCCAAAAATGGGAAGATGATGCACAAATTTTATAAATATTAAGGATATACGTTTATTTTATTATTTCAATTTAACTTAAAATAATAAATTAATAATAGTAACATAATATTAAAATTATGAAGGTTGTGAGTTTTTAAAACTAAGAAAAGAATAGAAAAACTAAGAAAAATTATAATTTTCCAACGAAATTTCACGTTTCTAAGTTTTTTTAAGTCAAAAAAAGATAAGTTGAGAATAATTATAGTTGTATTAAATAAAAATGTGATATATTTTTCTTAATTTTTAATTTAAGAATTTAATAAATTAGCTCCGAAAAATTAAATTATTTCACAAAATTAATGGACCAGATGATGAGATAATAATACCAGCGTTACATTAATATTTTATCATGCTTTGTGCGTTATTAGGAAAGATGATAGGTGTTAATTAATGTGTAAAAATGTATATGCATGCTTATTTCAAATACTAGTATATAATATATAATTATTTATGACAAGATTGAGTACTGGGTGTTGCATGCAGGTGTCGACTCCCCAATAATAAATTAAGAGAAATCGCCTTAAATGTATAGAGATGTTCCTGGTATAAGACATTAAACATATTAATTGTGATAATCTGGTTGATATTGATCATTAATTTTGTATTGGTATAACAAATACTCTTGAATTTCAGTCAGATTTTCCTTTAAATATATTATTTATTTATTTTTTTAAAATAAGAGATATAATTTGTCTTTAAACATCTAATAATAGCATATTAAACTTTAAATTGATGTAAAGTTATTTAATTTTAATTAATATAATTATTATAGTTGTTTAGTATATAACGAAAACTATTAATCACAAAATTTATTTCATTCAAAATTTTTATAAGTCATAACAAATTTAAAATTTAATATGCCGTTGTCACATGATTTCAACAATTAAATTATATATTTAATTTTAAAACAATTTTTTTAATTTTTAAACACTAAAATATTTTATTATTTAATTTTAATCCACTCAAAAACTACTCCAAACGGGGCTCTATATGTTTATCAGTTGATGGACACTGTGAATAGAGTAATTACTTTCTATTTTTGGTAATGAGGAGTAATTGCCTTTTTCCTATTTTGTGAAATTCATAAAGTTACCATATACAGTAGTAAAAAAATTAAAACGGCAAGAATTACATAGGATTGGAGTAGCTGCCAAGTCTACAAAGAACGAGCGCAAGCGTGAAATACTCATCTGCCTCAAAATAAAAAGTTATAGTTTATTTTTTTGTGTATGTTAAAAAAAATAATAATAAAATTATTTATATTTAAATTATTATTAATTACGTAATTTTTGTATGTGTTTAATAATATTTTATAAATATGTATAGAAAATAAAAATATAATAATTAATATTAAGTATAATATAAAAAATAAATAGATATTTAATTTAAAATAATAATAAAAGTTTTTAACGTGAGAGAGCTAGGATGTAGCATGGATTGGGCGGACATCTCGAGCATTGTTTTAGGACTGAAAAATAAATGGGTCCCACATTCTCTGTCAGAAACCGCACTGCTTCTCGCTCCTCTACAGTTGTAATAATATATATATATATATATATATATATATATATATATATATATATATATATATATATATTGATAGAAGGAAGAAAGAAAAATTGCATGGAAGAAAGCCATTAAACCCCATAAGCCTCGATTTCTTTCTCTCTCAAAATTTATATATAAGTTTCGATTTCATCAAACGATTCGAGACTTGGGAAGGGTTTTTTGAAAATAATTAAACGAATTCATTGAATTGCGTGCTTTTCCACCATTGGAGTTACTGTAAGTCAGCTCTAAGCCTGGAAGAAAACTCTATTTTTTTATTTTTCATTAAACAATTATTCATGTAAATCGCTCACCACGTACAAAAACTTACGGATCCCAATATCTTACTCCAATACATATATAGAGAGAATCTAGAGTGAGAGAGGACTGTGGATTGAGGTCCACAAATCCCCAATTTTGTATTTATATTTATCTTATATATCATTACACTATTCTTTTACTTACTTCATTTCACTGTGGTGTGCTGTATATAGAGAGAGTAATTACAAGGGTTACCTTTACGTCCGTACTGGGTTTTGGTTCGATTATATATAAACAGTATTTTCTGCTGATAAAGTAGCGATAGAAAGCGAGTCAACCGGGTCTTTCCCTGATTTTGATACTATGTTTTTTTGTAAGGTTTTGAAAAGTCCACAATTTTAATTGTTTTTATCTTTCTCCTTCTGTTTTCTTTTCTATTTTCCACCCTGCTATTTTTTGAAAACCTTTCGTTTTCTCCTTTATGGGCTTTCTTCGTTGATGACAGCTAACTAGTCAAACCGTAGGGTTTCAAGAGAGAGAAAATAGGTAGTAGAGACGAGAGAGAAGATATGAGTAATAAGGGTTTATGGTTGTCTTGTACCAACCCTTTCAGTTGGTTCTTAAATTTTCTGGGTTTGGGTTGGTGAATCGATCGAGGCCATCATTATTTCTTGTTTATGAGTCCAACTCTGAGTAAGAACTTGAATCTGATTTGTGATAGTCTTAGAGAGAGATGAAAAAGAACATCTAAAAATGCCGATGTTGATTCTGGCAGTGATTTTTAGTATAGATTTAGTCTAGTTCTGTAAAGAAAAATAAGGGTTTTTATTTATCCCCCCTTTTGATGAGTTTTGGGGGTTTCTTTGGCAGTAGCAGTGGTGGGGATGCCAGATTGTTGGTTGATAGTCCTTATACCAACAACATGCCCATTGCTGCCATTGCTCACCATCAACTGCTTACTCCACCTATAGCTCAGCCTGTGTTCAACTCTCCGTCCCTCTCTCTTGCTATCGTATGCCTCTCTCAATCTTTCTATCTCTCTCTCTCTCTCTCTCTCTCTATATATATATATATATATATATATATATATATATATATATATATGTATATGTGTATGTATATGTTTCCATCTTTGTTCCCTGTTTGTGTGTGTGAATACATCTGCTTTACCATGTTGATTCTTCATGAGTTCTTTTCTTTTTGTTTCATTATAGTTTTTCTTTTGCTTGCTCTTTTTTAATATAAAAATTGTAGTTGCTTGTTATTTTGATTTATTAATAATATTGGGTTTTATGTAGAAACCCAAGATGGAGGGTCTTGGTGAGATGGGTCTGATTGGTGGAAATTTTGATACTGGTACAATGGTAAGGGCCAGGGAAGATGAGTATGAGAGCAAGTCTGGAAGTGACAATTTGGAAGCTGCATCAGGTGATGATCAGGAAACTCCTGGGAATAGATCTCGGACGAAAAAGAAATACCACAGACACACTCCGTATCAAATACAAGCGCTTGAAGCGTAAGTGTTTCCACATTATGTGTAAATTTAGTTACTTGTAAGTTTAATTATTTTCTGGCTTATATTTACTTGGGATACTGTTTTACTGTATTAGTTCATTCAAGGAGAATCCTCATCCTGATGAGAAACAAAGGTTGGAACTTTGCAAGAAGTTAAGCTTGGAACCCAAGCAAGTGAAATTTTGGTTTCAGAATAGGCGAACACAAATGAAGGTAATTTTTTCTATAGGTTCTATATCTTGATAACTATAAAAAGTTTGATTATTCATCAAACTAAAATTTGTCAAATGAATATCAGACCCAATTAGAGCGCCATGAGAATCTGATTCTGAAACAAGAAAATGATAAGCTTCGAATTGAGAATATTGCAATCAAGGAAGCCATGAGGAACCCAATTTGTAGTGGTTGTGGTGGAGCAGCAATTCTTGGGGAGATATCTATTGAGGAGCATCATATTCGTATTGAGAATGCGCGATTGAAAGATGAGCTCAATCGCATATGTGTCCTGGCAAACAAATTCTTGGGTCGACCCTTGTCTTCTTTAGCTGGTCCCTTTCCACCTTTAATGTCAAACTCTAACTTGGAACTTGCGGTGGGTAGAAATGGCTTTGATGTTTTAGGTCCTGCAGAGGCAGCATTGCCCATGGGACTTGATTTTGGCAATGGGGTTCCAAATGCTTTGAATTTGGTGCCTTCGAGCAGGCCAGTGGTCGGCATGACCGGTGTTGATGTACCGTTTGAGAAATCCATGCTTCTTGAGCTTGCTATGGCTGCAATGGATGAGTTAGTGAAACTGGCTCAGACTGATAATCCTCTCTGGTTTAGATGCTTGGATGGAAGCAAGGAAATATTGAATTTTGAAGAGTACACGAGGACAGTAATTCCTTGTATTGACATGAAACCTAGGGGTTTGATAACTGAGGGTACAAGGGCAACTGGTATCTCAACTATCAACAGCTTGGCCCTCGTGGAGATGTTGATGGATGCAGTAAGTTCTTCAACTTCATACGTGACTGTTACTCTTTTTGGTATTGTGAAATTACTTATTTTTAGTGACTGCATCTGTGCTGTGTGACAGTTAATTGGGTGGCCGAGAGATTTAGCTTCAAAATAATTTTATTGGCTATGTAGACATCTAATATCTCTATGGTGTTAGAGAGGACCAAGTGTAGAATTATTTTAGATCCTCTATTATGTAGACTTTTAAATTAAATAGTATCCTTGTTCTTTAGTGCTTGGCAGTTGGCCACTCTTTTCATAACTTTTCATTCCTACAGAATCGATGGACTGAAATGTTCCCTGGCATGATTGGAAGCAGCTCTACTCTTGATGTGATATCTAGTGGTATGGGTGGCACTAGAAATGGTGCTCTGCAACTGGTACATCTTTTGACCTTTCTCCTACTATTTATTTTCTTTACCTTTACTGCTAAACTGAATCTTGAATATCCTACATTGCAGATGCATGCGGAGATCCAAGTTATTTCACCACTGGTCCCAGTTCGTCAAGTGAGGTTTCTTCGGTTCTGCAAACAACATGTGGAGGGGGTTTGGGCTGTGGTTGATGTGTCCGTTGAAGCCATCCGAGAAGGTCCAAATGCACACGCCTTTGGGCATTGCAGGAGGCTTCCTTCCGGATGTATTGTGCAAGATATGCCCAATGGTTTTTCTAAGGTAATTGCTGAAATAATTTTGTTGTTTGTTCTGTATCTTTATTTGCATTTTATTGTATAAATCTTTGTGCTAGTTTGCTTTTGTTGAAATAGTTCCTTTCTTTAGGTCTTTATCGAGGTTTATAAGTAACTTCTTTTTCACGCATTACTCGGAAGTAATAGACATCTTATATTCTAGCCTGCTTGACCTGCGCTTGGAAACAATATTTTGTTTGGTCCTAATCAGATACAGTAAGACTTTGACCTAAGAATCTGAACCTTCCATTTCTACTTTAGTATTTTACTGTAAGATGCTTCTTCAAATTTATATTATAGTATAATCTTCAACTTTAACGCTAGGGTTGTTCAGTGTATTCATGATTATTTAACTGCCATTTTAGAAATGGGTGAATGAAGGGACATTATAATATTAATGGATACCTTTTTTTAATTTCTTTTTATGCATCTCAAATATATTGAAATATATATATTCACATATATAAAAGCCTTGGAATTTTCATCCTTAGTTGTGTCTCATATTTTGTTTATTATCCACGAGGTTATATGACCTGGATACAGTCTCATATTGCACTTTGTTCAACTCTATTAAACAATACAACAATATTTGTGTCTTTATTAACTTTCATTTGCTAGCTAAAACTATTGTTAGCAAGTACCATATGCAGCTGTTTTATAATTAAAAAGGAATTTTTTTGTTCTTACCTCGCTGACATAAACCCATTTCGTGTTGACTTTACTTCTGAACCTCCCTAAGAGCCTGTTTTTGTGGGGACATCTAATCTTTATAAAATGCAAATAATTTTTTAGATGCTTAATATACCGTGTGCATGTGCTTTACATGTGAATGTGTATGTACAGATTTACAGATTTCATTGACCAATGCAGGGCTGTTTTGGGAATCCAACCCCCCAGCATCACCCAAGTGTTAAAAAATTAATTCAAAGGCTAGCATTGTAAAAATTAATTTAAAATTTGTTTTCAAGTTAAACAATTTTGGTAGAGTTTCTTGAAGTGTTGATTACTTCCACCGTTGAATAATTTTCTACTCAAGTTTTCAGCGTTGGCCAACTGAAAATTCCACTCCCAAATGCAATTTAAGTTTGTTTCAACTAGTTGAAATCTTATCGGTGCTATTGGAGTATTGCATTGTGCTAGTATGGGATTTTACATTTTACCAAACAATTAGAATCCATTGTTATTTTAAAATGTTATATTGCAGGTTACCTGGGTGGAACATTCAGAATATGATGAGAGTGCAATCCACCACCTTTATCGTCCGTTTCTCAGGTCTGGAATGGGTTTTGGTGCACAAAGGTGGGTTGCAACCCTTCAAAGGCAATGTGACTTTTTGGCGGCCATCATGTCCTCTAATGTGCCTAGTGAAGATCACTCAGGTTCAATTGTTAGTTCCTTCTTCTCACATTTCTAGTTGAAATTGTTTTGCTGGATTCTGATACTCCATGTACAACAGGTATCACTCCAAATGGTCGGAGAAGCATCGCAAAGCTGGCCCAACGCATGACTCGTAACTTCTGTGCTGGGGTTTGTGGTACAGTACACAAATGGGAAGTTGTCAAAGTTGAGAATATGGGTGAAGGTGCAAGGTTAATGATACGGAAAGGTGTTCATAACCCTGGAGAGCCCTCTGGTGTTGTTTTGAGTGCCACAATGTCTGTTTGGATGCCTGTACAGCAGCAGAAATTGTTTGATTTGCTGCAGAATGAACAACTAAGGAGTCAGTGGGATGTTTTATCCCATGGTTGTCCAATGCAACAGATGGTCCGCATTGCCAAGGGTCAAGATCATGGCAACAACATTTCTCTTTTATGTGCTAGTGTGAGTAGTCATATATTATCTAATAAACTTGGCCCTAATCTATTGGCCGTCATGACCTGCATTTCATCAACTTATGGTGTTTCTTTTATTCCTTTTTATATAAAAAAGAAAGCTATACCTAAACATATCATTTGGATTTAAAGTTTTAATCCCAAATGTGATAGTAATTGGTTTATGCACCCCCTCGATGTCTTTGAAGAGAGCTTCTTTCCATTATGCTATGTACTTAACTTATATTTTACTTTCCTCTTCTCAATTCTCTGGGTGTACCTTTAAGTATATATTATTATGTATTCATGATGGAGCTATCTTTATTTAAGTAGTCGTACATATTACAATAAAGTGTACCTTAAATTATTCTTCACTTTTGACGTGATTTTTGCTGCACAACCTTGCAGGCCTCGAGGGCTAATTCAAATCAGAATAACATGCTGATACTGCAAGAGACATCCACGGATAAGTTAGGGTCATTGATAGTTTCTGCAGCTGTTGATGTGTCATCAATGAACGTGGTGATGAGTGGGGGAGATTCTGCATGTGTAGCTTTCCTGCCGTCTGGATTTGCAATAGTTCCAGATTGTTTTCCAGAATCTGGTGGTCCTAATGGTGGCAGTGGTGGTTCTCTACTGACTGTGGGTTTTCAGATATTGGTGAACGACCTCCCTACAGCTAAGCTCACAGTGGAGTCGGTTGAAACTTTGAACACTCTAATCTCTCGCACAATTCAGGGAATCAAAGAGGCGCTTCACTGCAATTAATTAAATGGGAGTGGGTTTCAGACGACTATCTAGTTTCATAAAACCTTGTTTCTTTGTTGTTTTTGCTTAAAAAGTTATGTACGAGATAGATATATATAGGGTGAATAGGAAGGCAAGGAGCTTGAGATGAAAGTAGGAGGCTCAAAAGGGTTAGTGAGTCAAGAACGAACCGTACTAATTCCTTGGTTGTGAGTCGGGTGTAGCTACACTGTGACATGGAACATGGAATGGTGGTTCGGGTATTGACTCGGTTGACCTGCGAGCGCTAGCTCTTACTAGTCATTTGTGTTGGTTTAATTGTCCATCGTATTTAGAGGGAAGAATGGACATACTCTCTGTTGCGTGCAGGTTTTTCAGTATCCTTTATGTATTGAAAACTCTCTTTTATCTTTTAAGTTGGCTTGTGTTTGAATTGGATTAGAATCTTGCTGCTCTCCCATATTTACCTTCCCTTCTAATGTGTGGTGAATGGTTATGCTGTTGATTGTAGAGGTAGAGGAGAGAATAGAAGTACTTATTTCCGTTTTGGCTGTTGTGAATTTTCTCTCCACTCCAGTGTTATCTCATGCCGCCTCATCCTACAAAAAAGGAAAACGATGGCTTTGCTCATTCAAAATAGTTATCGAAAACTGCTTGAATTTGCTCATCCGTGTCACTATTGTGGGTAAAGTGTGTATAATATAGATTCAAAAAATTGCAAAGCAAGTTCACCTTTTTGGGGGTCATAATTGTCAAATTTAAAAGTCCGAAATTGACCTTTTATTTTTAAAAAATTATAATTATATTCCAATGAGCAAATTCAACTGACTAAATGTGAAGTATGGCTTCTTAGGTTGATAGAAATGGATTATTACCACGCGCAATAACTTCAAATTGCAGAATGGGTTGACGATCTGCACCTAACTGTGTTGTTTTATTTTAACAAAGTCCCTTATCATATGATTTAACTATATTTTAAGAAATAGGCGAAAGATCGTATAATCTACTAAAATTTTACATGTTTTATTTAATACATCATTAAATTTTTAATTTTATAAATTACACTAGTAAACTAATTAAAATTTTGTAATTGAGTTATTCTGTCAAATAAATTAGATGAAAGTTAATTTTTTTTCTACGTGATATTTTTTATTATTTAAAAAATGATGTGAAAAAGCCACGTGTCTTGTGTTTGTAATGAATCTTTGTAAATCACAGGTGGCGATCGTTGAAGAGATCCGGCGACAATAGCCACCATTGGTATATTAGGAAGATGAAAAATGAAAAAGATAAAAAAGATTGACAAAACTATGAATTTGCCCACTAGTTTGGTTTTTGATCGGAGATGATGGTGATGCGTCGGAAAATAAGGCGGTAGATGATGGAGATGTATTGCGGGTTGGGTCTTAATTCTCAGATGAAGAAAGAAGAAAGAAAAAAAGTTTTTAATTTTTAATTTTGTATTTTTTAAATTAATTTAAAAAATTTATCTCTTTTTATTGTAAATTTTAATTTTATTAAGTATTTTTAATAATTTAATTTTTAAAATTATTTTATTTTTTTCAAAATTTTATTATTTTATTTTTTATTGTAATTTTTTAAGGTCATTTAAATTTAATTTGTATTTTTTAAAAATTTATTATTTTGTTTTTATTTTTATTTTATATTTTAAAAATTATTATTTTATTGTAAATTTTCAAGTTTATTTTAATTTTTTTAAATATTTTTTTTTGTATTTTTAGAATTTTATTATTTTGTTTAAATTTTTTAAAAATAATTTTAATTTTTTATATATTTTATTTTAAATTAATAACATAATAATAAAAAAAACCATGCCATTTTTTAAATATATAAAAAAAATAGCACAAGCCCATGTGGCTTTTCTACATCATTTTTGAATAAAAAAAAAATGTCACATAAAAAAAAAGTTAACTTCCAATCTTTCATTTAATTCATTTGATGGAATGACTCAATTATAAAATTTTAATTAATCTATTAGTATAATTTTTAAAATTATTTTTTTTATAATATATTAAATAAAATATGTCAATTTTGATAAATAATAATATATTTTGCCTTAAGAAATCTGTATAATAAAACAGAGCGGCTCAAATCCCAAGATTTTAATATCCAACGAGCTTAAATTAATTTAGACTTCAACATCCAACAGTCTAAAATTATTTAAGACTTCAACATTCAACGGTCGCTAATATATTACTCATTTTCCCCCTAAATTCAATATTTTTTTTTTCAAAAATCTATCTACTCACATTTCCCTCTCAAATCAAATTCACCACTACACTATAATAATAATAATAATAATAATAACAACAACAATATTAATTATAATAATAGTAATAATAATAACAATAATAAAAAAATAGTAATAGTAATAATAATAATAATAATTATAATAATAGTAATAATAATAATAATAATAATAATAATAAAATAGTAATAGTAATAATAATGATAATAATAATAATAATAATAATAATTGTAATACTACTACTACTACTAATAATAATAGTAATAATAATAATAACGGCAATAATAACTATAATTGTAATGATCACTGTAAGACCCCGAATTTTATGAAATATAAAATTTAATTTTTCTTCATATATATATATATTTTTTTCATGAAACAGTAAGTGGTTAAATTGACGAAATTGAAAGTTAAGGATGTTATGTGCAAATTTTATTTTGTCGGACAATATTTTCTTTGTCGGGGAATATTCGGGCCGTACAACGGCGCCGAAATAACAAATTATTTGTTGACCCCACAACGGAATATTTGTCGGATATAGAAAACGACAGAAGTAACCTTTTTAAATAAAAATAGTCAACGGTGTTAACTGTTAAAATACCGGTAATAAAAGAATAGTAGCATACGGTAATTTATGGTATTTTCTGTAGCACACGGTACTCTTCAGTAGCACACGGTATTGCACAGTGTCTCATATTATTGGTCTGATAATTGACACCGTAACTGTTACGCATCATTTCATCAATAATTGTCACTGCATAATATTTTATGTTATCAATTCAATAATTGTTGTTACACAGTATTTTGCATTATTGATTTAATAATTGTCATTACACTGTATTTTATATCATTGAGTCAATAATTGTTGGTACACTGTAGTTTAAAATTATTGAATCTAATAATTGTCACAGTAGCAAATACACTATAATTTATATTATTAAATTAATAAAAATATGTAACGTGTTTCTTACATTATTGTGGTAATATTATTTTATATGTTGGACTCACAGGAAGAATAAATAAATAAATAAATAAAAAAATTAATTTTACTATTTGAAATAGTAACGTGAATAGTGACGTGAATAGTACGTGAATAGTAAGAAAACATGTGGGCCCTCTGTGGGACCCACCTGAGGAAAACCAAATTTGAAAATGTGCTGGGAGAAAACAGAAACGTGGGCTGCTGCCGCAGCTACTGAAATTTTCAGCACTGGCGTGCAGTACGCCTCCCACCTACCATGCATAGTAACTTATTTTCTCCTATAAATAGATTGTTCAGCTGAATAGAAAAATCACACCTAAAACATAAAATTTTTCTATAAGAATTTTATGAGTTTTCTCTGATAATAGTAAGGCTATTTTGAGTGTTTGAAAGCCAAAAGGAGTGCAGGAATTTTTCAAGTAAGTCTTTTATTAAAGAGTAGTAATTTTATAAATTCCTATTTTTCACGGTATTCACAAATCTTCCTTTAGAAGACTCTTCTTTGAGAAGATTCATTTTTAAAAGCTTTCTTTGGAAGATTTATTTTGGAATATTATTTTTAAAACTATTTTAAAGTTGGTATTTCATACTACAAAAATTATGTTAAATATATATAATTTTGATAGTTCATAATATATGAGTTATCATACACCTTGAAGTTTACATGTTGTAATTACTAATTTTATTATAAATATATAGGTTGATCAATCTCATTTAAATCAATATCCAGTCACGTGTTAAGGTAAGAAATGTCATTTTTTTTCACTCTTAAACTTACTACGGTAAGAAATGTCATTTTTTTTCACTCTTAAACTTACTACGGTAAGAAATGTCATTTTTTTTCACTATTAAACTTACTACGGTAAGAAATGTCATTTTTTTTCACTCTTAAACTTACTACGGTAAGAAATGTCATTTTTTTACACTCTTGAATTTGCTACGGTAAGGGATATTATTTTCTTTCATACTCCTGAACCGAAACTTATTATGGAACTATTGCTTCTATAATTCCTGAAAATATTATATGTTCCATAATAGTTGAACTTCATTATTTCAACTGAACCTTCCTATTTTCTGAATCTTTCTATTGAACTGTAACCGTTATTCTAAACTGAGAATCTTGAATAACATTTTTAAATTTCACTCCACGTCATGTTGACAATTTGGACATTATTTGAATCTGCCCAAAGTAAACTTCCGATACTTATTGTTTATCCTGTTTCTTCTGTTCATCAATTGTATCACTATTATTTGTACTAATCATAAAGAATCAAGCTGTTGTGAATATCTGTGGCCGGGGGCACAGATGTGATATATTTGTTGAACAAATGATAGGTTAAAGGCGATATAATAGGTTAAAGGCGATACATCTGTTCGGTGTCTTTTATGACACGCGGTGAAAGTTCTCTTTGGCCCGTAGTGCATAGATGAACTGTTGTTTGGTATGATTATGACCAAAGGCTGAATCTGGTATAATCATGACCGTTGGTGTTATATTGAAATTTCTCTTTGGCCCGTAGTGCATAGATGAACTGTTGTTTGGTATGATTATGACCAAAGGCTGAATCTGGTATAATCATGACCGTTGGTGTTATATTGAAAGTTCTCTTTGGCCCGTAATGCATAGATGAACTGTTGTTTGGTATGATTATGACCAAAGGCTGAATCTGGTATAATCATGACCACTGGTGCTATATTGAATATCTTTGGCCCGTAGTGCAAAGATGAACTGTTGATTTGCATGATTATGACCAGGAACTGTGAATTTTTATTATCATGACTAATGGTATTTCAGATGATAAAAGTCGATGATGTTTTTACTAAAAAGAAAAGCGAGTGGATATTATATCTGCATTATTCTTCTAATAGATTACTCATTCCGCTGCTATTATTGTTCTGAACATTGTTCAAGAATTTAATTGAAGTTTTTGATATACACCTTGTATTCTGTTGTATTCTATCAAGAACTCAACTGTTGAAGGCTAATGATAATTTATTCATCATTATCTTAGTCATGATATTTCTTACTGGGCTATTTGAGCTCACCCTTTCTTTTGTTCCATTGTTTTTCAACAGGAGATGAAAACGTAACGGGGTCTAGCTGGGGAATGGAGTGAGAGTCCGATGAATAGCTATCGTAGTCTTCACGTATTATAAAATAGTGAAGACTTAGTTGTGTATTATTGCTGTACGTTGTGCTTTGTTGTAATAATTTTGTTGTAGTCTTTTGACGACTCAAGTTTGGGCTGTGTGGGCCTAGATTTGGGGGCGTCACAATCACGAATTTCATTAGTCATTGTAAATATACTTAATAAATATTTAGCAATGAATTTAAATTTTTCTCATTAATTAATTGTGCATTAGATAATTAAATAAATGTACTTATGTGCTTGTATGTTTATTTAAAGGATTAAAGCAAAGTGTATAATTAAAGCAAATCTAATTGGATTATATTTTAAATCCAAATAAGTTGATAAACTAGGTTAAAGATATGAACCTAGTAGCCCATGTAATTAATTAAACAAGCCCAATGCTTGATTTAATTAAATGTAGCATAGTTATTTAAATGCTAGCCCAATGTGTTAATTAAATTGAGCCCAAACCAATTCAATGGATGAGCCCAATATATTAATTTCCTAAGTCCAACATGGAGCCCAATAGGAAGTCAAAATTGGTCAACAATTGAAACCATGTATATATATATATATATACATATATATATATATATATATATATATGTGTGTGTGTGTGTGTAAGACCCCGAATTTTATGAAATACAAAATTTAATTTTTCTTCATATATATATTTTTTGAAACAGTAAGTGGTTAAATCGATAAAGTTAAAAGTTAAGGATGTTATGTGCAAATTTTATTTTGTCGGACAATATTCGTTTGGTCGGGGAATATTCGTTTGGTCCGACGGCGCCGAAATAACAAATTATTGGTGGACCCCACAACGGAATATTTGTCGGATATAGAAAACGACAGAAATAACCTTTTTAAATAAAAATAGTCAACGGAACTGTTAAAATACCGGTGATAAAAGAATAGTAGCATACGGTAGTTATTGGTATTTTCTGTAGCACTCGGTACTCTACAGTAACACACGGTATTGCATAGTGTCTCATATTATTGGTCTGATAATTGACACCGTAACTGTTACGCATCATTTCATCAATAATTGTCACTGCATAATATTTTATATTATCAATTCAATAATTGTTGTTACAGAGTATTTTGCATTATTGATTTAATAATTGTCATTACACTGTATTTTATATCATTGAGTCAATAATTGTTGTTGCACTATTTTTAAAATTATTGAACCTAATAATTGTCACAGTAACATATGCACAGTAATTCACATTATTGAATCAATAATTGTCATTACACAGTAACGTATGCTTTATTTTACATTATTGTTATCTCTATTATGATGTTATTTAAACAGTTGTATTTCATTAATTTATTGACTTGATATCTAAGAGCTAACTATACTGTATTTATAACAATTAGTCATAATAATTGAATTGATAAAGTTATTTGTTTATAATATAAAGTTAGGTGATTATTAGGTGATATGAAATGAATGGTGTAGATTAAAGTGTGAATTATTGTTGAATAATTGAATTGATTTGTTTATAATATAAAGTTAGGTGATTATTAGGTGATATGAAATGAATGGTGTAGATTAAAGTGTGAATTATTGTTGAATAATTAAATTGATTTGTTTATAATATAAAGTTAGGTGATTATTAGGTGATATGAAATGAATGGTGTAGATTAAAGATAATATAATATTTGAAATGGATGGTGTAGATTAAAAGATGATCTTTAAATGAATGGTTTAGATTAAATGAATGATAAGATTTTTGGCTATAAATAGAAGCCTTAACTTAAGGATTTTTCATAAACTTCCTTACTTGTTCTTTCTTTCTCTCTCTAAATACTTCTTGTGAAAGTTCTCTCTAAGTGTGCTTAAGTTATCTTGAGTATTTGTGAAGATCTATAAGTATACGTGTACTGTTCAAGTTAATCAACCTCATTTAAATCAATATCCAGTCACGTGTTGAGGTAAGGGATACCATCTTTTTCATCTTCTATTATTCAAACGTACTATGGTAAGGGATTATCATTATTTGATTCTCGATAATAATATTGTTTCTTCCTTACTCATAAGACGTGCCTTTTATTTCCATGTATTAAATTGTGGGAATAACCTTACGGAGCGGATTGCCGCCTGTTGGTGAATAACCTTTCGTATTAATTTATTATTAATCTCTGAGAATAACCTTACGGAGCGGATTGCCGCCTGTTTGGTGAATAACTCTTTGTACTCAAATTCTATTAAATTGTGGGAATAACCTTACGGAGCGGATTGCCGCCTGTTGGTGAATAACCCTTTGTATTAATTTCCTTCACCTTTTGTTAATCAAACCTGCTACGGTAAGGGATATTATTTTCTTTCATACTCCTAAATCGAAATTTATTATGGAACTATTGCTTCTATAATTCCTGAAAATATTATATGTTCCATAATAGTTGAACTTCATTATTTCAACTGAACCTTCCTATTTACGTGAACCTTTCTATTGAATTGTAACCGTTATTCTGAACTGTGGATCTTGAATATCATTTTTAAATTTCACTCCACATCATGTTGACAATTTGGACATTATTTGAATCTGTACAAAGTAAACTTCTGATACTTATTGTTATCCTATTTCTTCTGTTCATCATTTATATCATTCTAATCATCCAAAAATCAAGCTGTTGTGAATATCTGTGGCCGGGGGCACAGATGTGATATATTTGTTGAACAGATGATAGGTTAAAGGCGATATAATAGGTTAAAGGCGATACATCTGTTCGGTGTCTTTTATGACACGTGGTGAAAGTTCTCTTTGGCCAGTAGTGCATAGATGAACTGTTGTTTGGTATGATTATCACCAAAGGCTGAATCTGGTATAATCATGACCGCTGGTGCTAAATTAAATATCTTTGGCCCGTAGTGCAAAGATGAACTGTTGATTTGCATGATTATGATCAGGAACTGTGAATTTTTATTATCATGACTAATGGTATTTCAGATGATAAAAGTTGATGATGTTTTTACGAAAAAGAGAAGCGAGTGGACATTATAATCTGCATTATTCTTCTAATAGATTGCTCATTCCGCTGCTATTATTGATCTGAACATTGTTTAAGAATTTAACTGCAGTTTTTGATATAAACCCTGTATTCTATTGTATTCTATCAAGAACTCAACTGTTGAAGGCTAATGATAATTTATTCGTCATTATCTTAGTCATGATATTTCTTACTGGGCTATTTGAGCTCACCCTTTCTTTTGTTCCATTGTTTTTCAACAGGAGATGAAAACATAACAGGGTCTAGCCGGGGAATGGAGTGAGGGTCCGAGGAATAGTTATCATAGTCTTCACGTTTTGTAAAATAGTGTGACAATAATAGTGAAGACTTAGTTGTGTATTATTATACACTGTATTGTTATACGTTGTGCTTTGTTGTAATAATTTTGTTGTAGTCTTTTGACGACTCAAGTTTGGGCTGTGTGGGCCCAGATTTGGGGGCGTCACAGTGTGTGTGTGTGTGTGTGTGTATAATTGAACATTTAAGCAATAAAAACAAAAGGAAAAATGGCCAATAAAGGGCCATTTGGCCGGCCAATGTGGGGCCCCTTGGGGGTGGCTTGTGAGCTTCATGTTGCTTCAAAATCAAGCCATGTCATAAGTTGCTCAACCACTCTAGTCAATCACCTAGTCAATCAACTAGTCAATCCATGAAATAGTAAGCTAGTTTAACACTTAATTTGACCAACATGGGAGAATTAGTGAGTTAATGCTAGATTAGTGGTTGGCTATAAATAAGAGACTCCACATTGGGTCTAAGGTTGTTAGTTCATTTGCTAGACTTTTCTAGAGAAAATAGAGAGAACCTTTGTGAGCTAAAGAGAGAATACACACAAGTGTTGAGTGAAAAAGCTAAGGAAGATCTTAGTGGATGTCCTCAAGTTTCATAACTTACTTTGGTAGGAGGAGAAGGAGAGCAAGCAAATCACTAAGGTTTAAAAGTTCTCTAAAAACCTTCTCATTTCATTTTTGTAGTCTAGAAAGCTTTTGATCGGTTAAAATCTATTTTTAACCGATCAAAACTCGTTTTGACGATCTAGATGTATTTAACTATGTAATATATGTATATTCATAGATCTATGTGTTTATAACATGATTTGGTAGGTTAGTTGTAAGACCCCGAATTTTATGAAATACAAAATTTAATTTTTCTTCATATATATATTTTTTGAAACAGTAAGTGGTTAAATCGATAAAGTTAAAAGTTAAGGATGTTATGTGCAAATTTTATTTTGTCGGACAATATTCGCTTTGTCGGGGAATATTCGTTTGGTCCGACGGCGCCGAAATAACAAATTATTGGTGGACCCCACAACGGAATATTTGTCGGATATAGAAAACGACAGAAATAACCTTTTTAAATAAAAATAGTCAACGGAACTGTTAAAATACCGGTGATAAAAGAATAGTAGCATACGGTAGTTATTGGTATTTTCTGTAGCACTCGGTACTCTACAGTAACACACGGTATTGCATAGTGTCTCATATTTTTGGTCTGATAATTGACACCGTAACTGTTACGCATCATTTCATCGATAATTGTCACTGCATAATATTTTATATTATCAATTCAATAATTGTTGTTACACAGTATTTTGCATTATTGATTTAATAATTGTCATTACACTGTATTTTATATCATTGAGTCAATAATTGTTGTTGCACTGTTTTTAAAATTATTGAACCTAATAATTGTCACAGTAACATATGCACAGTAATTCACATTATTGAATCAATAATTGTCATTACACAGTAACGTATGCTTTATTTTACATTATTGTTATCTCTATTATGATGTTATTTAAACAGTTGTATTTCATTAATTTATTGACTTGATATCTAAGAGCTAACTATACTGTATTTATAACAATTAGTCATAATAATTGAATTGATAAAGTTATTTGTTTATAATATAAAGTTAGGTGATTATTAGGTGATATGAAATGAATGGTGTAGATTAAAGTGTGAATTATTGTTGAATAATTGAATTGATTGGTTTATAATATAAAGTTAGGTGATTATTAGGTGATATGAAATGAATGGTGTAGATTAAAGTGTGAATTATTGTTGAATAATTAAATTGATTTGTTTATAATATAAAGTTAGGTGATTATTAGGTGATATGAAATGAATGGTGTAGATTAAAGATAATATAATATTTGAAATGGATGGTGTAGATTAAAAGATGATCTTTAAATGAATGGTTTAGATTAAATGAATGATAAGATTTTTGGCTATAAATAGAAGCCTTAACTTAAGGATTTTTCATAAACTTCCTTACTTGTTCTTTCTTTCTCTCTCTCTAAATACTTCTTGTGAAAGTTCTCTCTAAGTGTGCTTAAGTCATCTTGAGTATTTGTGAAGATCTATAAGTATACGTGTACTGTTCAAGTTAATCAACCTCATTTAAATCAATATCCAGTCACGTGTTGAGGTAAGGGATACCATCTTTTTCATCTTCCATTATTCAAACATAAAATGGTAAGGGATTATCATTATTTGATTCTCGATAATAATATTGTTTCTTCCTTACTCATAAGACGTGCCTTTTATTTCCATGTATTAAATTGTGGGAATAACCTTACGGAGCGGATTGCCGCCTGTTGGTGAATAACCTTTCGTATTCATTCATTATTAATCTCTGAGAATAACCTTACGGAGCCGATTGCCGCCTGTTTGGTGAATAACTCTTTGTACTCAAATTCTATTAAATTGTGGGAATAACCTTACGGAGCGGATTGCCGCCTGTTTGGTGAATAACTCTTTGTACTCAAATTCTATTAAATTGTGGGAATAACCTTACGGAGCGGATTGCCGCCTGTTTGGTGAATAACTCTTTGAGCCGCCTGTTGGTGAATAACCCTTTGTATTAATTTCCTTCACCTTTTGTTAATCAAACCTGCTACGGTAAGGGATATTATTTTCTTTCATACTCCTAAATCGAAATTTATTATGGAACTATTGCTTCTATAATTCCTGAAAATATTATATGTTCCATAATAGTTGAACTTCATTATTTCAACTGAACCTTCCTATTTACGTGAACCTTTCTATTGAATTGTAACCGTTATTCTGAACTGTGGATCTTGAATATCATTTTTAAATTTCACTCCACATCATGTTGATAATTTGGACATTATTTGAATCTGTACAAAGTAAACTTCCGATACTTATTGTTATCCTATTTCTTCTGTTCATCATTTATATCATTCTAATCATCCAAAAATCAAGCTGTTGTGAATATCTGTGGCCGGGGGCACAGATGTGATATATTTGTTGAACAGATGATAGGTTAAAGGCGATATAATAGGTTAAAGGCGATACATCTGTTCGGTGTCTTTTATGGCACGTGGTGAATGTTCTCTTTGGCCCGTAGTGCAAAGATGAACTGTTGTTTGGTATGATTATGACCAAAGGCTGAATCTGGTATAATCATGACCGTTGGTGTTATATTGAATGTCTTTGGCCCGTAGTGCAAAGATGAACTGTTGATCTGCATGATTATGATCAGGAACTGTGAATTTGTATTATCTTGACTAATGATATTTCAGATGATAAAAGTTGATGATGTTTTTCCTAAAAAGAGAACCGAGTGGACATTATAGTCTGCATTATTCTTCTAATAGATTGCTCATTCCGCTGCTATTATTGATCTGAACATTGTTCAAGAATTTAACTGCAGTTTTTGATATAAACCTTGTAGTCTATTGTATTCTATCAAGAACTCAACTGTTGAAGGCTAATGATAATTTATTCGTCATTATCTTAGTCATGATATTTCTTACTGGGCTATTTGAGCTCACCCTTTCTTTTGTTCCATTGTTTTTCAACAGGAGATGAAAACATAACAGAGTCTAGCCGGGGAATGGAGTGAGGGTCCGAGGAATAGTTATCATAGTCTTCACGTTTTGTAAAATAGTGTGGCAATAATAGTGAAGACTTAGTTGTGTATTATTATACACTGTATTGTAGTACGTTGTGGTTTGTTGTAATAATTTTGTTGTAGTCTTTTGGCGACTCAAGTTTGGGCTGTGTGGGCCCAGATTTGGGGGCGTCACATTAGAAATGCATAGAAGTTAAAGAAATATGTGTAACACAATGTTACCGGTAAACCCTAACCATGCATGCTATGTTTAATGTTGTATTTTGAAATGTACAAATCCAAAATTAGATTTTTATGGCTATAAAGCTAGATCTATGAGTTTTCAAGATAAAACCTTTGGGAAGTTTTCAAAAATAATGAATAACAAAGAAGTTATAGCTTTTATCAAAAAGGATGTCGTTTTTCAACCCTATGTGGTTCGATCCGTAAATTTCGTGTAAAACGTTTTCAAAAAGACGATCGAACCATGGAATATTGTAAAACATTAAGTTAGGAATACATCAACACTGATTTGGTGTGATTTGGATGTGTAGATTTTATTTAATCAAGGTTTGATCAAAGGGTATCAAAACTGTCAAGAAATCAAAATTAGGGCTTGCATTCTGTGAGTTAGCGCCGGGGCGCAGTGTGTAGAACAAAACACTGCGCCGGGGCGCAGTCCACTGTTTTGGAAAAAAATAAAAACCCGAACCGGTTTGGGTCGAGCCGGGTCAACCAGGTCGGGTCGGGTCTGGTTCGGGTCAGAAAATGAAAAATGTTCCAGAAATCATTTTAGTATTTTTGGACTTAATAAATATATTTTTAAATATATATATAATTGATTTATTGATTTAAAGGTGTATAAATATTATTATTGAAATAATAATATAATAAAGGTAATAAAATATTATTAAATAAATAATAATATTAGAAGATTATTAAAATATTATTAAGTGTATAATAATATTATAAAGTCAATAAAATATTATTAAATGATTAATAATATTAGATAATCAATAATGTATTATTAAAGGAATAATAATATTAGATATATATTAAAATATTATTAAATAATTAATAATATTAAATAATTAATAAAATATTATTAAATGATTAATAATATTAGATACTTAATAAAATATTATTAAATGATTAATAATATTAGATAATTAATAAAATATTATTAAATGATTAATAATATTAGATACTTAATAAAATATTATTAAACGATTAATAATATTAGGTAATGAATAAAATATTATTAAACGTTTAATAATATTAGGTAATGAATAAAATATTATTAAATGATTAATAATATTAGATACTTAATAAAATATTATTAAACGATTAATAATATTAGGTAATGAATAAAATATTATTAAATGATTAATAATATTAGATACTCAATAAGGTATTATTAAATGATTAATAATATTAGATATTTATTTTGAACTATATTAAACATGTAATATAAGTTATTTGTGTTTGAAATATTCTCAAATAATGATAATATTTCCTAAGTGTTTAATTACCCATAATTAATCAATTATGTGGATTCGTAAGGTTTATAAAGGTCATTATACTTATAAGTATATGATACTAATTTAAGATCAAATTGATTTAATTGTTAGGTCCGTTCAAGGATTGTTAGATTAATTTGATTAGCAGTAGACGACGCACGAGACAAGTTTTCCTAACTTTAACTTGTAATTCTTATTGCAAGTCTTCTACCCTTAACTTGTACTTATTGTTGCAATTATTATTCAACCATATTTACATTTCAACTATTGTTGAGCAAGTATTCTACACTCGTAGATATTTGACAGACCTTTAAGTGAATTAATTATCAAAAATTACTTCACATCGCTATTGATTATTGTATTCGCACATTGTGCTTTGCAAACTGTTTAAGAACGTCTAAGCTAATTGTTTCGGCTAGACAAATGCATGTTAAATTCATTTAATTGAATATTATAAAAGCTTATCCAAACCATTGGCTGGTGCGGATTCTTACAGTAAGACTGAGATAGAACAACCCTAGTTAAAGGGGATTTTTATTTGTCGGAGACCCGACAGCGCGCAAGAAAACTAAATGTGATGCATATACATAGGACATGAGAGGACTGATCCCCTCAAGTGTCCCGTTATTTTAACAAGGAGTCAGACATTGTATGTCTGTTTTACCTTAGTAGCAGTTCAGGGTCATTAAAGACCACTCAGCAGTAAAGAGTCAATTCCTTCTTTTATTGAACATTGATTCTTGTTATCTTTCACAATTGCTATTGTTGAAACCTTGAAGTTATTTCCCTTCATCATGATATATCGTATGATTGTTGTTTATAAACTTGCTGAGCCATTTAGTTGCTCATTCTTGCTATATCATGACTATATTTCAGCCATTCCCGAAAGCTCTAAATCGAACAAAGGCAAGGGGAAAGCGAATGCTTAGTTTTAGTAATTGCATGCTAGTTTATATTACTGTTATGTAATTACTGTTGTAAATCTTTTGTATTTCCCTTAAGATATGTAATGTTTAAGATTAAGGTAATAGACATTGGGAAGTTGTAGCCTTTTGATTAAGGAACCTTTTGTATTATTCCGCGAAGTTGAATACAATTTATGTATTTCATTATGGTTAAAGTATTGTACAGTGAGAACCAAACCCGAGGTTAAAGAACCCGGATTTAGGGTCGTCACAATAATAATAGTAATAACAACAACAACAATAATAATAATAATAATAATAACAACAACAACAACAAAAATAATTATAATAATAGTAATAATAATAACAATAATAATTAAAATAATATTAATAGAAATAATAATAATAATAATAATAATAATAATAATGATAATGATGATGATGATGATGATGATGATGATGATAACACTAATAATAATATTAATAATTAATATAATAAAAGTAGCAATAATAATAGTAATAATAATAATAATAATAGAAATATTAATAGTAATAATAACAATAATAATTTTAATAATAATAATAATAATAATAATAATAATAATAATAATAATAATAATAATAATAATAACAATAACAATAATAATGATAATGATAATACAAATAATAATTATAATAATAATAATAATAATAATAGTAATAATAATAATAATAATTAAAAAATAATAATAATAGTAATAATAATAATAACACTAATAAAAATAATAATAACAATATTAATTATAATAATAGTAATAATAATAACAATAATAATTACAATAATTGTAGTAATAATAATAATTAAAAAAAATAGTAATAGTAATAATAATAATAATAATAATAATAATAATAATAATAATAATAATAATAATAATAATAATAATAATAATAATAACAACAACAATAATAATTATAATAATAGTAATAATAATAACAATAATAATTTTAATAATTGTAATAATAATAATAATAATAATAATAATAGTAATAATAATAATAATAACAATAATAATTATAATAATAGTAATAATAATAACAATAATAATTTTAATAATTGTAATAATAATAATAATAATAGAAATAATAATAATAATAATAATAATAATAATAATAATAATAATAATAATAATAATAATAATAATAATAATAATAATAGTAATAGTAATAATTATAACAGTTTAAAAATTTTTAATCTTTAAATATTGAATACAATACTCAATTATTATATTAGTTGGACCGTGCCTTCAGACACGAATTACCCCCAGTACCAGTATATTTTAAGAAATACAGTCTCCATCAAATTAGTTCGCATGTCTAATCTTTAACCTAAATCTGTACCCAAAATTTAGACGCCAACAGTAAACGGGCTTAGTCGCTTAGATGTGATGTGTCCGTTGGTATTATAATTGGGCCCGATCACAACAAACTTGATAGCTTCGATCCTACAATTAGCTTCAATAGGCCCAAGTTAAATTCTGCTAAATTCGTTGATTACACAACACTCCCTCTACATCTTCTCTTAATTCCGATTATAACCGAAAGATTTTATAATTTTCCACCACAGCCTCCATTTTAGCTTTCCCTGTAAACATATCACTGAGCTTACACCTCCGTCTGCTAAAACCCTAAACCCGTGAATAACCATAGCACAAAAATGCATACTTTCTTAGCTTATTCAACCTTAATCTCCAAACACAAAACAACCCATCTATTTCCCACATTCCTACTTCACCAAACAAGACTCTTCTCACAGTCCACTTCCATACCTAAAAAGCTCCAACGAGTTCGAGATCATAGCTTCGACAACTACATGGAAGTCGAAAAGAAGATGCGAAAAGTCCTTAAATTTCAAGATCTAATCCTCAATCATCCCAATTCCATGATTTCAAGCTCTCGCCTTGACAATCTATCTCGCCGTCTCGGCTTCAAACAATTCGAAGCCGGCAAATTTATCCTCAAATTTCCACACGTTTTTGAAATCTTTGAACACCCAGTTCAGAGAATTCTTTATTGTAGACTTACCCGGAAAGCGCTTCTCCAAATTGATCAAGAAAATGAAGCCCTTCATGCCCAAATCCCTGATGCTGTGACCCGGCTCCGGAAGCTTCTTTTGCTATCAAATACTGGACGGCTTCGACTTGAGCATGTTCGGATTGCCCGGAAGGAGTTTGGGTTACCAGATGATTTTGAATTATCGGTAATTCTTAAGTACCCTGAGTATTTTAGATTGTTTGATGCCAAAGAAACGAGGAATAAGTACATTGAAGTTGTGGAAAAAGACCCACATTTAGCTGTTTGTTCTATAGAGAGACTTAGGGAGAAAGAGTATAGAGAGAAAGGAATTGATGCTGAAAATATTAGGTTTTCGTTTATTGTTAATTTTCCTCCAGGCTTTAAGATTAATAAGTATTATAAGATTGCTGTCTGGAAATGGCAGCGACTTCCGTATTGGTCGCCATATGAGGATGTGGCCGGTTATGACCTGAGGTCGCTTGAGGCTCAGAAACGAATGGAGAAGAGGGCGGTTGCTACTATTCATGAATTGTTATCATTAACGGTTGAAAAGAAGATTAGTTTGGAGAGGATTGCACATTTTAGGATGGCTATGGATTTGCCTAAGAAGCTGAAGGAATTTTTGCTTCAACATCAAGGAATATTTTATATATCAACTAGAGGTAATCATGGGAAGCTTCATACTGTTTTTCTTAGGGAGGCATATAAGAAGGGAGATTTAATTGATCCAAATGGTTTGTACTTGGCTAGGAGAAAATTGGCTGAGTTGATATTATTGAGTCCAAGGAAAGCCAATGTGGATAGGGAAGTGGTTAATTATAGGAGGGATAGTGATTATAATGGAAGGAGTAATTTTCAAGGGGACTATGTTGAGGATGGTTTTGAATGTCTTGGGACTGAAGACAATGTTAGGCAAGGTGGGGAAGTTGGAGGAGATTTGGAATCAGACATGCATTGTGATGTTGAATCTGATTACACTGATGCGGATAATGATTGTGATGAAGTTGTGGATGCAGAAGATGCTCATGTAATCGGGTGAGGTTTGGCAAATGTAAACACAAGGCTGGCCTGAGAAGAAGATTTGCGTCTTCATGTAGAATGTGTAAATTGCTCTCTTTTATTGGTGAAGAGCCTCAAATGGGTGTTGACTCCTTAAAAAGGCCGTGGTATTTGAAGATATATTTAATGCCTCACATGACTCAGATTCATCAAAGGCCATACTTTTGGAGGAATATAGTTTTGATACCTTAAATGCCTCTATCTAATCCTCATGACCCGAAGTAACATATTTCTGGAAATTTACTGAATATGTCCGTGTGGTCATTACCAGGCCTCTTTATCTGTTAATCTGGAAGAAAGATTGTAACTTTGTTAAGAAATAGAGTTTTTAATGAGGCATCAAAGCCATTGAAGACTATTTTGTCAGGAGGTTGCACATACATTCATGTAAGATTTTTCGTATACTACATCCATCGTACTTAATTATTGGTTAATAAAGCAACCAGGAGAATTTATGCTTCACTTAGATTTTTTATGCAATTGATTTGTCTTTACTTGTCGAGTTACATGCTGAAAATGGTAATGGATGTATGAATTTTGGTGTAGCTTACGTATTTAAGGATCAGAAGCATATACTAGTATGTACTTCATGCTATTTCATGCAGGGAAAAAGCTAGCAATATTAGCTATTCATTAGCTGGGCTTAGATCAGAAGTTGAATTTTAGAAGAGTTTTAGTTGTGGACAAAATTATACCACCAGTTTATATATATAGATATTTAATTAATGTAAATTATCTACCATCAATGTCTATGCCCACACCCCTTTCTTTTCCCTTCATAAGTTTTGGTAAAACGCGGAGCATACCGTGTGTGGCTGTAAGTTTTGTGTAATCTTCCAACATACAAACTGAGTTTACTCTAATGGCATGCTAAGACTGAGTTATCTTCTGATCAATTGCCCCAAATTAATATATATATTTATTTTTCTAAAACAAGACACGAAGATATACTGGAATAAACTTTCTCAAGCAATTCAAATGTCTTGGTTTTAGCATTAACAGCCTTGTTATTTACATGCCTTATAAGACTACATACTTGTTTGTCAGCATTCCGGAAACCCAGAAATGATTTAATGAAAACCTATATTTGGAACACATGTTACACACCATAAGAAAGAAATTACTTTACGTGTGTATTACGTGTTTTGTTTGTTATGACTAAATATAGTTATCCAGTAATCAAACTAATTCTGATTTTCTTGCAAATAATTTTTTTTATTAAAGAGAGTAATATTTGTATTTCAACCTCTAAGCATGAGACAGAATCCCCTCCTTAGGGATTATTCATTGAAGGACTCCTCAGTTGTAGTCAATGTTGAAATTAAGCACTATAACTTTGAGAAGTGACATAGAGACTTTAGGCGAACCAAGATTGTGCTAACTATTTATCTTATGGATCACTGGAGGTTGCACATCAGGGTATTCCTTTTTTCTTTCTGACAAGTGTTTGGTTAATAACCAATTATAATTCATCTACCAGTTGGGGAGTAGGCATACACCTTTCGTTTATTTCATTCATGAGATGGTTACAATTGTTGCCATGTGATTTTTCCATAAGAAATTTTCAGTGCCAGATCCTGAATTTTCTTGATTTACATGCAGATTTTTGAAGCTGCTTCAGCATCAAACTTCTTACCAAATATAATCTTGGGGACATATAGCTTTGTTACTAATGTGCTTCAGGTCATGATTAAAACACTCAAAGGGAGCTTCCTTTGATGTTGATGTCCTTAAAGTCTTTCCGACAAGAACCATTATACAAGAAAGGATCTGCTCCAGAAGTAGACGAAGTCATCAATGTTATGTGGCAATATGTCCTGGTTGTACACTGTACTGTGAGTCAGATCATTCTTGGCATATACTGTAAGATTGGTTTCCATTTATATTTTTCTTGTTCTTGTTCTTGTGCTGTGATATTGTTGTTCTATAATGTGAAATCTGCACAGAAGTATCAGAACTTTCCAAGGTGGTGTTTGGTGAATTTGGCCGTTCTCTTTTTATGTTTGTTGTTCTACTATAATGACTGAAAGTTACATATTTTCCAATAAATACTTCATAACCTATTATTCCTTATTCCTCGAAGGGCCCGTATTTCTGCTTTGTTTGATACTCCATGGACATTATGTCAATTTACTTTTTTCTTGGAAATCACAACACTGTAATTATCTTGTTGAGTTTATGCGGCAGGGGCATGGATCTGTATGGTTATTGCTACAGCTTTTCTATTGCATGAGATTGTGAGTTCTTTGACAGACTGTTACACTGCAACCTTGGGATCAAATTGGAGCCAAATACAATTTAGCTTAAAAGTAGATGCAAGTAAGCAACCCCTTCAAAGCCACAAACACCAGCACACACACTGATTCCTTTGCCTTTTATAGTCACTCTTGCACAAGCCACTAGGTCATTTCCTCATAATTCAGAAAAAATTAAAAAATTATATATGAGGAGTTTTATGCCACTTTCAGTTTCACTTCTTATGAGGCAATCTGTGCAGTGTTTTTAGGACTGTTTGGGCTCATTTTTAACATGAATGCAAATTGGTTTCTTACTGAGAAGAACGGGACAATGCAAATAGGGTGATATATAGCAGTATATACGTGCATGCACGTGTGTGGTAACACTAGTAATACTATAACATTAGCCAGCAGCAAAATTTGCACAACTGCATTCATCACTTCTTGAAATTAGGCATTTTTATTTTTATTTTCTATTTTATTTACAAGTATCTGGAAATTAACAACTCTTACGCTTCCATAGCTAGCTAGATAATCTTGGTCAATGATGGCGTATACTTGTTTGAAATAAGATGATAATAATGTCTTTATAAAATTGTTGATTTACACATCTTGCATGCAACTAATGAATAAAAAATGGGAAAGTAATAGATATTTTGTTTCAAGTAAGTACAAGCAAAATATGCAGAACGTATGTGAGTGACGATTCCATATCATACTTACTTATTGACCTGGCTTCTGCTGTTTTGAACTTTTTATTAGAAGTAGTAATGTTATTCTTTTGATAGGTTAATACTATCTTTATATGTGTACATTGCCTTAGCATTGATGTAGTCAAGGTTGTCTACTATTTGTGCACTGCATAAACTTTAGAGGCCTATGATATTGAACCCCTCAACCATAATTTGGGAGCAAAAAACACAATAATATAAGGATGAACTCTCGTCTCTCTTGATAGGGGAGGTTACAAGAGTTGATTGTTATATAGAAATACAATTTGGCCAATATGCCTACAGGACCATAATATAAGCTGTTAAGGCTGCTATCAGAAGACCTAATTAGCTGCAAGTTGAGAATTAATGATATAAGTTTCATGTTTTACGCATTAAGCTTTCTCACCTAGCATCCTCGCGAGTATAGAAATTTACTAGGAGTAACCTATTGCACTTTTAATATTGATATAATTTTTTAGAGTGCAAGCATATTTAATAGATTTTCTTCATTGCTCAACTTGATGTTAGTCCATGTAAATCGCTAGAATCATCAGTAGTAATCGGTCATTATGAAGAAGAGAATCTGCTTTTTTAGAAGTCTGGGGTTCTTAAGAGGAGATCAACTTAAATAAAATCAATAGTCAATATTGCAACTTACTTGAGATAATGGGACTAATTGGTATTTTTTAGTGTAAATTTTTATTTTGGGATGGATTGATTATTAAATTTGGGTCCATTTTCTTGTTTCTTAAAACTTAAATCCAAGTAGTTAGGCAAGGCTAGGGTAGCTTTAGCTATTTAAAACCTGTTATTTATACAATTATCCCACCTTTTCCTAATATTTTCATATGTTAGGATAAATTGTTTTCTCTTGATCGTGTATTATATGTATGTATATATAGGAAGTGGTACATTGGATGAAATATATTATCATTCGATTCCTTCTTTGACTGTTCAAAGTTGATGGAGTGATACAATTAGGACCGAGCAAAAAACGGTTATTACCGAATATAACCGAATATTTTTAACCGAATTATTTCGATTATTCGGTTATTTTCTCTAATTCGGTAATAACCGTTTTAATATTTTGGTATTCGGTTATTTATACGGTTATTGAAAATTTGGTATTCGGTTAACCGAATAGATTAAAAAAAAAATTAAGTCTAGTATTAAATTATTATAGTTGTTAATTGTTGTTAATTATTAATTGAAAACTCTAATATTTGCTAATTTGAAATTAATTTGTTTGTTTGATAAATTGAAAATTCATTTCGGTTATTAACCGAAATAACCGAATTGTATATTCGGTTATTCGGTAATTCGGTTATTTATAAATTCGGTTAGTTGTTCGGATAGTGAAATTTAGAATATTTCGGTATTCGGTTATATCTGAATAGACTATTCGGTTCGGATATAACCGAATTACTCACCCCTAGATACAATATAAACCATCCTTGTGCGTTATATAGTTTGATGGACGAACTTATGTACAAAAAGGCCACCCTCCACCAACTAATTTGGTGAAGGGTCTTGCTTATAAAAATGTCACACACCTTCTCTCCACAGAATTACATGGAGGATGTGCTTATCTACTAAAATGCAATGTGAGCAGTATAGTTTAGTCGACTTCCTTTTTGAGTCATATAGTTTGTGGCGTTCCCCAAACTCTAAGACAGATCAGAAAGTAATTGATCAAGTGTAAGTTTATATCCAATTTGTGATGTGTAAAATAATTTTTAATCGGTTTAAATTATAAATCAATTGGTCAATTTTCATACGAGTTGGATTTAAAATCAGTAATTCATTCCACAATCAAATCGTGAATTTGAAATCAATGTCGCATTGGCTTCCACAATTTGCGGGGATTTGCATGATTAGATTGAATCATTAAAATAGTTTCTAGTTTGAGAATCAATGGTTTGGAATAAATTGGCATTATTAACCCAAAGAGAGTTTTTCAGTTACTTAGGGGTTGTTTGTTTGGAATTGAATGGCTGAATCGATCAGTCATTTAGTGCGTTTGTTTAAGTTTGAATGACTGAATCGGTCAAATTTTTGGACTGAATGACTAAGTGTAATTTTTTTGGTTGAATGATTATGTCCCGGCTGAATGAAATAAATTTTTTTTTTAAAAATATTAAATATTATATTAATTAGTATTAAATAAATTTACAACAACTTTGAATTGTTTTAGAGGAGTAAAATAATAAAAATAAATTATTCAGATATTTTAGACATGTCACTTATTAAATAATTTTTTTCATTCAGTATTTAGAAATTTATTTCGTTCAACTCATTTAGATTATTTAAATATTTAAAACTATTTTATTTAATTTTTATCAAACACCCCCTTAATACTATGTCGTATATATATATATATATATATAGTAAAATTCAAAAGCATACCTCATTAAAAGACATACTTAGCATACCTCTTTTAGCGATAGACTCGGTGACAATTTGGTTCGTCATCATAAGTTTGTCTGTTGTTATATATTTATCCATCACGATATGTTATCCGTTGCTAAAAACTTTAGTGACGGATGAACCTATGACAACGGACTAAATTATCACCGGATCCATCGTTAAAAGAAATATACTTAGTATACTCTCTAAGAGTATATGTCCTTAAACCAAAGTATATATATATATATGTTTCAACAAGTAATAATGAAAAGTAAAGGCACTTCAGGAGTGACCACTCTCTCTCAAGAAAAGCACCACCATGAAAAGTGCTACTACTATTTATTTATTTTGCTAAATTTATCACTATTATTTTTTATTAGATAAATCTACATACATAATAATTAAA
This sequence comes from Hedera helix, assembly GCA_947179155.2. NCBI lineage: Eukaryota > Viridiplantae > Streptophyta > Magnoliopsida > Apiales > Araliaceae > Hedera > Hedera helix. The sequence continues at coordinate 37,763,601 of OX359268.1, forward strand.
TACTATATTTATTTATATCATTAAAAAATAAGATATGATATGAATTTTAATATCATATCTTTACTTTTTAATAGTATAGATGAATATAGTATTTAATTATTGTGTGTTTATATTTATTATTTTTTATTTACATGTAGAATCACTTTATTAACTACAAATATTTATGTTTTTTTATTTATTTTTACAGGCGGGTAACAAGTAATTGTTCCTTTCTTGAAGCCTAAAGAGAAAAGGATATGATACGGATAAGAGTTCCACTCGTCTCTTTTTCCTTCGTAATATACCACAACTACTATATATATATATATATATATATATATATATATATATATATATATATATATATATTGAGTAATGGGTTTTTAACTTTCTTTTATTTCCTTATCACAATTACCCCTCCTTTCTTCTGTCTAAAGCAATAATATAATACAAAACAAAAAAGGAAAGAAAAGACGGCAATGAACAAGTGATTATTGGTTTGGGTAGAGAGATAAAAAAAAGGTATTATAATGTCAACTAGAAGTCTAATACTTTGATTTAAACATCCACTCCCCTTTAAACACGGGCTCACTATTGTAGGATTGTTGGTAAAATCAATTCAATTACGATCACAAACTATTCAACTTTTTATAATTTATAATATTAATTATTGCATCAATTTAAATTAAATTATTTTAAATTAGTAAAAAATAATAATATTTCACAAATTAACTAGTTTTTCTTAAAACGTGACTCTTTTTTTTTAATATAATAGTTGTAAAAAAAATTATGGTAAATCATAAAAAAGGTGGTCTTGAAGAACAAACAAAGACCACAATGTTGTCTCGACATTGGCTGTCACTGTTTCTTCCTCAAAGCCAAAACAAAAGTAAACTCCCACTCATGCCACCGCCTAAAATCCATACTTTTTAAAAAGTGTGTATATATGTCAAAGAGTTGAATAGACTTTGCACCTCTCTTTTTACATTTATTTTATATTTTGTATTTTACAATTTATAAATAATTTTTTTGTATTTAATATTTTTAATATATTTATACATAATATTTTTCAACTAAAAAATTGTTAAATGAGAACAGAGTTATGCTACGTGTTGTCTTTTAAGGGAGAAAACATGAGTATTAATATTTTTACAAGTTAATTTAATATTTTTATAAGTGGGTCTCATTTAATTTTGTAGAAATATTAAATTAATTTGTGAAAATATTAATTTTATTCTATAAATTAATTTAATATTTTGACAAGTGAATCTCGTTTATTCTTATAAAAATATCAAATTAACTTATTAAAATATTAAATTAATTTATAAAAATATCAATTTTCATAAAACATTTTAGCGACAATAAGTGAGTCAAATAGGATAACTCCATCAGCTCGTTAACTATTTATTTATTTTCAGCGACAATAAGTCAGCTTGTTAATTAATTAATTATTTTATTTTATAATATTAAACGAAAATTTAATAATTTTAATTTTATTAAAATTAAATTTTAATTTTTTTAAAAAATAAATTTAACTACTGTAGCAAATAGACTTGATACCTAACTATTTTTTGGCCAGACGTACGAGTGCACTGAAATTTTGAGATGTAAAAATGTCATTTATAAAAAGGTCCTCTTAACAAGTGTAAATATATAAATAAATAAATAATATTTAATAGACTCTATTTTTTTATTTATTTACGTTTAATATGTGTGCTTGGGACAAAAACTCCTTTGTAAAATGTGATAATGAGATAAATTGGAAATGTATTTCTAATCCCCAAATCAAAAAATTCAACCCTTCATTCGGTGACTCTGTCTCTGTGTCGTCATCTTCTTCCCTATTTATTCTCCCCTCCCCCTGCTGTTTGTTTTGAAAATTTGTTTAACGACAGTTGACCCTTGCTTCTACAAGTAACCTCCTATAAACCTCTCTGCGAGAAAGATGATAGTTTTTTTCTTTCTTCCGGAGATAATTAAAGAGTGAAAATGGGAAATTCTTTCGGGTGCTCGGCGTCCGGTGAGCGGTTGGTATCGGCGGCGAGAGATGGGGATTTCGTGGAAGCAAAGATGCTGCTTGATTGCAACCCTTACCTCGCCAAATACTCCACCTTTGGCGGCCTTAATTCTCCCCTTCACTTCGCCGCTGCTAAAGGCCATAATGAGGTCAGCCCCGTTTCATTCCCTCTTTCTCTTTAACCCCCTCGATTCCCTTTTTCTTAATTTTTGTTTTCGGACTCCCATATATATGTTTATATATTTGTGTTTGGGGGAGCTTAGCTTACCTAGTTATTTCTTGATTTATGTATTAGATTGCTGCTTTGTTAATTGAGAATGGAGCTGACGTGAATTCCAGAAATTATTGTGGTCAGGTACAAGATTTTGATTTTTTATCTTCTGGGTAGGGAATTGATCTTGCTGATTCACAAGTTGATTTGGTCTATATCTCGAAGACCAGCTCAGTTATGTGTATTTGAGTGTATGCTAGAGAGGAAATTGATGGATATGTGTTAAATCTTTTTAGTTATTGTGAAACAGACAGCATTGATGCAAGCTTGTAGATATGGGCACTGGGAGGTTGTTCAAACTCTCCTGATGCGTAAATGCAATGTGAGTTTTACTTTCACACTTTCCAATTCTTTCACCTTAGGACAGCAGTTAGTTTGCAGTATTTCTCTTCATCTTTTATGTGCTTGAGGAATTCTTAATTTTATATCCCATTGTGGTCACACTCTTTTTCAGGTTACAAGAGCAGACTATCTTACTGGTAGGACAGCTCTCCATTTTGCGGCAGTTAATGGGCACGTCAGATGCTTAAGACTGGTAGTGGCTGATTTTGTTCCAAGTTCTCCTTTTGAATTTATTAATGCTCAAACTGATGGCGATAGGGGCGATGGATCCAATATCAGAAACAAACATGACCAAAGGTTTGTGAGTCACTTGTGTCTGTTTCTTCTTGTCCTTTATAATTTACTTTGGATTTTATGAATATACTAGCAATAAATAAGGATTACCAGCCATTTTCAACTCAGACAAATAGTTGCACCACTAGAATTGGAATGACATATTATATGCTGAAAGGAATTAAGGATGAAAGGAAACCATATATCATGTGGGTTGAGGTATTGGGTATTTTATATTTACATGTTGGGATATGTTTAAGAGGAAGCATGGCTCCAGGTAGAATGCAATCACGAATAGGATTTCCCAAAATGCTATATCATATTTTCAATTGACTTGCTTGTTTGAACAATGGATATCCAATTCTATGGTCATTATGGCTAAGTGGCCAAGCTGTAGGTACATATATCCATCAAAGAAGAACCTATATAATCTTATCCCATTATGTCTGATTTTTTAGATGATGAGTTGTTTATCTAATGTCCTCCAAATCTCCTATAAATTAACTATTCTATTCCATTACTAATTTATATATCTTATTGCAGTGAATTGAACAAGTTTGTAAATAAGGCCGCTGATGGTGGTATCACCGCTCTTCATATGGCTGCATTGAATGGCTATTTTGATTGTGTACAGCTCCTTCTAAATCTTCACGCCAGTATTTCGTCTGTCACATTTGATTATGGAACGTCAATGGATTCAATAGGTACATTATTGTCCTGAAAATTTAACAAAACAATTTTTGTGGTGACAATTGCATGCTTGGAGTTCTAATGACGTTAAATGCATCATTATGTAGGAGTGGGGAGTACTCCTTTGCATTATGCTGCTTGTGGGGGAAACTTGAAATGCTGTCAGGCAAGAATAAGTTATATTTTAGTATTTTACTCATTCCCTTTACATTTGCAAATTCTATAAAGTTTGACCTGGCATCTTATTTCCGCAGATCCTCCTTGCAAGTGGTGCCAGCCGGTTGATGTTAAACTACAATGGGTAATTATTGTTACTTGGTTCTTTCAGTGCTCAACAATTGGCTAGTGCACTTACTATTTAATGTCTTTGCATGTCTCACATGCTTCATGGAATTTTGTGTACCTTTTCAGGCGCCTCCCTCTTGACGTTGCAAAGATGTGGGGATGTCATTGGCTTGAACCATTGCTAGCGCCCAATTCTGAGTTGACAATTCCAGTATTCCCCCCATCTAATTATTTGTCACTACCACTCATGAGTGTTCTTAATATAGCAAGGTAAGTTATGGATTTTACAACCTAATAAGTTAATAGCTAATACGATGGAGTTCTTAGAGTTGCAAGATTTTCTATAAATAGTGCATGCTCAAAATTTTATTTCCAAAAACACTTTGTTATGCAGAGGGACTTCAATTGTATGCCTAGGTGAACAAGTTACCCCTTAGCAATTGGAAAATGTAAACAAATATACCATACTTCATTAGATTTTTAATTTTTTAGTTGAAAATGGGTTTTGAACTCTGTAAGACAAGATTCTTTTTCCACCTCTCTCTAAGAGAAAAAGTGACAGTATTTCAATTTGACCCCCTTGTTTTTAACAAATAGATGTTATTTTGTAAAACTACATTTAATTTTTGATCTCATCCTCAAGGGAACCTTTTTGTCTTAGCCCCCGGTCTTATGTTTGACTTATTCCAAAAAAGAACAAGGTTCTAGACATATTTGTGATGTGTTTGACTTTACCTCATCAGATTTGTTAACTATGGTTAAGTTGCTGAACTCAAGAGTTCTTATTGCTTTTACTGACTTCTTTGTGTCAGTCCAGTTGTAACACAGTAAAAATTCTGGCTTGATGTCTAAGTGGGAGGGCTGGAGGGGTGGGCTACAGTGTCTACTCTTACTGCTAATAGGAAATTCTAGGGCTAGTTCTTTGAGTTACTTATGTGTCCAACCTAATTTGCGATTAGATGAAGCTTCTATATACTGACGCTTGAAAGATTGGCTTTTAATAAATAATTTAGAAGACATGTTAACAATAAACATTCAATGACAATTAGACGTCTTAAATAAGCGTTTTTTCCACGAATAATATTAACTGCTTCGAGAAAGAAGGTAAAACTTCTGCAGTACAGAAGTGTGTATTTATGCTGTTTGAGGACATTCATAGTGGTGCTGAAGTTTTTTTTTTTTCTTTTTTTTTTTCCCGATCTTAAAATGTAATAACATTAATATGTAGATTGTTCTGAAAATTCTAATGATGGACTTGATTCTCTTTTAAAATATTGCCTTTGTTCCTCTTCCTCACAATAAAGATTATTCTTATGGGAACAAATAATCTTGTTGGTTTATTTTTTGGGTAGATTTAGATAGTCTTGGGGATTTTTGTTATTAACAAATTAGATTATATCAAGCTGTGATGAAAGGTGAATGTGACCATGATTAGAATAACAGGATAATTATTGCATATGTGCAACAAACTCTGATATGGGTGCTTGAGTAAAATTCTTTTGATTCTGAGGTTTAGTTGCTAGATATTTTTTATTTAACAGTGTTGAGAAAAGGTTTGCGTGTGCTATATATTTTTCAAAAAATTATTAGGTCACTAAATTTAAACTGAAATAATTGAATGAAACTGAGGGAGAAATCATGGTTCTAAGCCAATCAGGGAACTGCTGCATGTGTCTGCTGGTGCTGTGCTTCTATTTCCTTTCACTTTGAATTTTTGTTACTTTGTTGTTTTTTGCTATCATTTTCCTGGTATACGTATACATTGAAGTTTAAATATTTTGTAAGGTCGCAAAGCTGTATTTTGCACTTTGTTTGAACATATGAGAATCTTGGCATGCATTAACCTTACTATATGAATAATGAGAACAATCATTGATGATAATGTTATTGTTCAATGCAGAGAGTTTGGTTTGCAGTCTTCAGCAACCTCTGATGACACTGATTTTTGTGCTGTTTGCTTGGAGAGACAATGTACTGTAGCTGCCGAAGGTCTACTCTTTTTCTTATTGTTATTATCCTTGTGTCGTTTTAAGGTTTTCGTATTCCAACCTATCAGAGCGATGTTTCTTTAATCTACTTTGAAATTCGTCATTCTACTAGTGGCTATTGCACTGCAAGATCAAGTTCAATTTACTAATTTTCAGCATTAGAATCCTCAAAATAATCAAGTTTATGAAAAGGACCTTCTTAGAATTCCCTATTCCTTTGGAGTGGGGGAGTTGAGATCATATCTTCAACGGCACTGTTGAAATTTTAGGATTGGGATGGAACTATGGATACAGTTGCCTTTTAGAATACTTTTATGAGACAATGTTTTTGTTATTATAAATCTGAAGATTAATTAATTAGTAATCTATAGAATAACATTAATCATAGATGGCCTACAGGTACAGTGGTTAACATAAACCTATAACATTACGTACACTTCTTCAAATCTAAAAGCTTTTATATCTAATAGAAATAATTTGAAAATCAATTTCCATAATTTTTTTGAATACAGATTATGCAATATTATAAAGTTAGTATTCGACTCTATCAGATTCATGAAACTGACATTGAAATTGTGAACTTCGTGAGAATACCCTTGGTTTGAAGAGGAACTCATGTGCCATGTATACCTGTAGAACCTGTTAGTACATGGTAGCTGGCCCCTAGGGCTATAAAAAGAACCAATCTATTCAAGCTTTGTTCGTGTTCGGTTCGTTTAGAGTTCATTTGACATCGTCTCATAAGATAAACAGTTAAGCTTGATTATATCTTTGAGCTCGTTAGTCGTTACTATAATAAGCTGCATGGCTCATTCAAGCAATGGCATGAGGTTTCACATGTCATGATTTTGAATGTCCTTACTCCGTCAGTAAGTATATTCAGCCACAGCTGAGATCTGCAAATACAGCCTTAAAAAATAAAATAAAACACACCTGTGATATGCAAATTCCAAAGCTCTCCTTTGACATTTGCTAGGTACTCTGCTTTGGCTTTTCAGGTTGTGGGCATGAACTTTGTGTAAGATGTGCACTCTACCTTTGCTCAACAAGCAACATCTCATCGGAATTGTTAGGTCCCCCAGGGTCCATTCCATGTCCTCTTTGCCGACACGGTATCACTTCTTTCACGAAATTGCCTTGTACTCCAGCAAAGGAAATTAAACTACACTTGTCCCTTAGCCTATGTAACCCTTGCATGATTCATTCTCGAGTATCAGACGGTTCAACAACACCAACTTCTTCTACCCCCGAGATTCGAAAGAATCGTGTAGCTTCAGTTTCTTCGGATATTTTCTGCCCAGTTACTTGTAGCCCATTTCCTTCGGTTGTCATTCCTTTGTGCCCCTGCAATGACGGAGTATGCCCATTGTTTGAATCTAGAGAGAGCGAAACACAAGATATTCAACCTCCGCGCTTACAATCCGCTTCAGTAGGCCAAGACAAAATTTCAGAAGCGAGAACAGATAAAACTAGTTGCTCAAGCAGGTTTTGGAGCAGAAGAAGCTGCAGCAGGGAGCAGCAGTGTAATTCTGAAATAAGCGCTTGACTGGCTTTTCACAACACATATTCCTAGTCTTGTATCATTGTGGATAAAATTTTGTGCAGAGGCAGAACAAGCCAGTAATGTGGGGGGTTTGGAGCCCTGGTTTCTGTGAGAAAATTGGCTCTTGTAACACCTGAAATATGGGCCTTAAGAGAAGGCTTGAATCTGGCTTGGAGCAAACACATTTCTCCATTTTGTGTGAAGATTGGTTCAAAAGAAGTTGTTTATTTGACTGAAGGTGTTGTAAACCCTTTCCATCCGGATGATCGCCTGATACAGGAGTGCAGATTACTTCTCAGACATCCTCGGACATTTAAGCTATGATACATTAGCAGAGATGCTAATACTTGTACAGATAGACTAGCTAATTTAGGGAAGAAAAACTCTACGCGGACATAATAATTGGACACGAGTGTTTTATAATTTTACCTATTTGTATTTTTACTTCCAATTGGGGTAAAAATACAAATAAGTGAAATTGTAAAGTATTTATGTCCCCATAGAAGAGTTTTTAGGAAATTTAAATGATTATTTTGTAACTAGTTGTGAGGATTCTCTTGTGGATTTCTGGGCTCTGCTGGCTAGGGATTGTGTTTAATTTATGCTAGCCTTGGGCATACTTCTTGTAAACTACGCCGTCAACATTGTCTAATTGTGCTAGAAATATGTTTTCTCAACTACGGAGTAATGTAAAAGAGTATAAACTTTTTGTTTGAAATAATATTTTATTTCTTAAATTATTATTTGAAACAAAATTCAATTTGGACAAGTTTACACGTACAATAACTAAATACTACATCAAATATTATATTTATCTATATTATTAAAAAGTGGAGTATAAAATAAATTTTAATGTTATATTTTATTTTTTAAAAGTGTAAATTGATGTAGTGTTTGATAATGCGTATATACTTATTCAATTCGAAATGGCTTGCAGGGGAAGGATTCATTGGATGACACCTAATGATACAGGTAGGTACGATCTCATCAAGTTTGTTCTTAGAAAGAAGTACAAGAATAAGTATAAACATATAATAATTAAATATTATATTTATTTATATTATTAAAAAATAAGTTATAAATTAAAATTCTAATTATGTTTTATTTTTTAATGGTATGATTAAATGTAATATTTGATATAGTATTTAATTATTGCGTGTATAAATTTGTCCGAAGTATAAAAGGTGATGGGGCCTTATCCTTCGTTATACATGAACCAATGTAAATCTGAAAAATTAAATTCAAAAAAATGGGTTGAATAAATTCGTTATTAGTATTTTGGAAAAAAAGGTGTACAAATATTCCTTGCACAAATTATGAATACTTTCTATGAGCTAGTACAAAATTAACTACTAAAATAATAATAATAATAATAGTAATAATAATAATAATAATAATATTCTTAACCCTATATATAATTTTGCGATGTAGTACAAATGTACATTATTTAGTACACATAATACGATCTTATATGAGCGGTTTGTGCTGAAATGAATATTTTGACATCAAATAAGCTTAGCTTAGCTCATTTACTAAAAACAAATTGGTAACACAAATAAATATCTGAGTATTATTTATTACCCGAAAGATGTAACAAGTGCACTGATGGTTCAAAACCGATATACTATTAGAGACATTATTTATTATGCAAATTTAAAACCCCTAAAATGCAAAACTGCTCACAACCCCCACCCCAAATCACTGATACGATGCTAGTATATTGAGATATATAAATCTTTATCAATTCGTTGATAAAATATATTCTTGTGTACCATATGGATGGATATATAGCTAGGATTTTATCTTCTTCTAGCAGCAGTTTCTCTCTGAGCATTAAAGTAGACTGCAGCCACCGGTAGTCCTAAACCATTCTCGGCTGAGAAGCTTCTGGTGTTGAAATGATCTCTTGATGTTGGTGCCTTATTCACTGCATGCCTTCCTCTCTGCTTGAACAATATGAATACGTAACGGTGGATTCCGATCACCGGCTTTGGTGTCTCGTAGCTCACTATTTCCCTCCCTATCATATATAAAATTTTGCTTGATTAATTAATTAAACACCTGATTTTCCTTCATTTTAAGACATGAAACAAGTATATATTAATTACATGTAGCTAGAGAAGAAACTCACCGAAGGATACATCTGTTGTACCAGGAATATCCGTGACAATCCTAAAAAAAAATTAAAATGTATTACTTATGTTAATTTGATTTTTTTTTTTAAATTATTCACATCCATATTACATATATATATAAAAGGCAGTGCATGCGTCTTAGTCACACACAAGTTGTGTGTCTTGCACCTTATATAACATTATTTTGATAGATAAAATAATAAAATGTCAAAACAATCATTTATGAAAATGGTGATGCATGTATACAAACCAGTGGAGATGTTCCTTTAAACATGGATCGCTAGGGCTTGGAGCATCTGGGTCGGTCATGAGCTTCAAAAATATATGTAGTCAAGACATTAGCTCAATGCAGTCAAAGATGATACATTAATGTTGTTAGAGAGAGTGCCTAACAATGTATATCGTGTTACAGCTAAATATGAGTGAGACTTACAAGTGTATAAGCAGATCTCATGTCTTCACCACCAATCTCGACGCGAGGTCTACAAGTAATGAGAGCAGGCATGAGTTCATGTCCATTGGAAACTTGCTTATTGTTGTTGTAAGTAACATTCATTTTCACACTTGGGGTGAAACTGTCCACCACCTCTCCTATAACTCCCCCTACAGCAAGTGACTCATTGACTCTTGACATGTTGAGAGAGATGACTCTAGAGAAAGAGAGATGTTATAATAGAATTGGTGAGCGTAGCTTTTTATAGACGGAAGAAAAACGAGAAAGGGACATAAAAGGTGGAGGGCTTGGCCACGAAGTTAGAAGACTAAAGATTCGAAAATATGACTAAAATGCAAAATTGTCTCTTTGTGTTTCTATTCTGTAATGCGCGCTCATTCGTAAGTTTAACTAATTAACAAATTTTTTCTTTAAAATATAATTACTAGTGTAGAATTGTCTCTTAATAAAATATAATTATTAATTGTACGCTGAATGGGAAATTTCGATAAAAATATCACGAGTGAATAAATTGAGGGGACAATTTCGCATTTTTCATTTATTAAATATGTCACAAGAGTGAACTTTTCTAAATGAGGAAATATATACACGTTTAAGAACCTTTTCCAAATTAAGATGTTCTCAGCATATTTTTTGACAAAGGGGGAGAGAGAGATCCCATGCACTTAAAGTTTAAACCATTTCCAACAATATGTAAGTGTAGAATCTCTCGTGTCTTTGGCTTATTGGCTGACTGAGAATGAAGAATATATATGACTTTTCCACATTATTATACAATATCTTTTGTCAAATGGGAATTCAGCTTTTACTAGTGCTAGTTCCATCTCTATAGTCTATACACACAATCAAGAAGAAAAAAAATATTACGTTATCTACAAGCAACTGGGAACATGTACTTAATTTGATCAAGAGAGCCAAATTAAAGGGAGTGGATGGTTCAACTATGCTATCTTAACTAAAATGATGCTTGGATTTAATTGGGAAAGCCAGAAATTAAAGCAAATAATTAATTAAGAATATAAAAATTATGCTTCTGCTATTAATATTAGTGCATACGGTGTTTAATTAATTAATTAATGAATTTCCTTCTGGCCTCCTATATATATATATATATATATATATATATATATATATATATATATATATATAAGAAGCTTGGAGTTAATTTTCAGTTCCTTTCCACTTTTAGTCATTCCAACAACTCACTCAGCTATAGGCATACAATGCTTTATGCATGCATATGACCTGGAATATTACTGCTAAACAAAATTAAATACTTATGCAAATTAAAGGACTAGTCCAAAAACACCGTGCCAAATTTTACATTTTCTAAATTTTGTTAGTTTCCAAATTATACGTGCAACTCCTATAAGAATTAATTCACTTCCTTTACATGAATTTATTTGTAATTGTGAACGAATATACTTTGCCAAATGTCTTGCATTGGACAACCGACGACGGAGGAATATGTAGAATTGAATCGAAGGGCATGGACACCTCTAGCTCAAGCTAATTGTATGACTCGGGAGATGCTACATTTCCTTATATACTCTATTTGTTTCGAAATATAAGATTAAAACTTAATTTTTCAAAGTCAATCTGAAATATATTTAAATTCAAAACTATATAGGAATGGAATGACTTATTCTTATAGAATAAAAAAATTGTGTTTGGCTGTTCCATTATCCTTCCCAAATTTATAAATTATATTCCCTTAATGATTTATTTCACCTTAAATAAAATGAATCATTTCACTTTCTATTCTATTTTCTTTTTTTTTTCACGTATTCTATTCTTTCAATTCAAATATAACATTAGAGGTCGTAGTATGTTTGATAAACTATATGTGTGGCATACTAAAAAAGCAATGACCAAAGGAATTTTGCTGGGAGTAGCAGCCAGCAGTCCAATGTTCTCAAGGAATGATGAACGGAATAACCTCTCGTGTGTCGTCATGATAATAATTCAATAAATAAAGCTATTCCCGTTATTCCCTCTTTTCATTTATTTACCTAATCATCAGCAAAAAAAATTGATCCAAATTAATTATTCCTAATAATTTAATTTGCAGTTGACACGTCTCCCACATTCTATGAACTGAATCTTTCTAGTCAAATATTTTGGCCATGTGTCAGCCTCTCCTATATATATGTATGACATCGCAACCTCGAACTATTTTTAGTTTCCAAATGAAATTTCTTGTAACTTTTAAATTTAATTTCTCTTTTCTTTGATTCTTTAATGTGTTTTTTTAGTCATTGCTAGGCATCTCTTAATTTTCAAAAGAACCAAAATATACATATATCTATATATATACATATAAACCACAGGGTAAAAGTATCTCAAAGTTTTGACCTCTGGACTCCGGCATCCCCTCATGATATGAAGAAATAAACTAATAATAATAATTTTTCCAAGCTTGAGAAACGCAAGAAAAATGGAAAAGAAAATTGAACTTTCTGGATTTTTCATAACACTATATTTTAACATAATAGGTTGAGAGTGAGTAATTCAACGTCCAAATCCCCTTATTCACTCCATTATTTGATGATTTATTTGAACAAGTTTGTAATTCGGTACGAGCTACAGTTCTGAAAAAATTCTCGTATTTTAGCATATTATGCTTTTATTAAATGTCAAAATTTTAGAGACACTTTTGTTAATCCTGTAACTATAAAATCGCATTTCTCCAAAATTGCATAACCAAATTCAGAAATATTTAAAAAAAATAATAAAAAAAGATTGAGAAATTTGTATTAGTTCTTTTCATGATATTCCATCATCATACAGATACTAAGCACCACCTCAAGCCACCTTGCAATGCCAAATTAGTTGTACGAAAAGAAAGGAATTAAGGAGTAAGGAGACTGAAGGAGTACACACACACACACACATACACATATATATATATATATGAGAAATAATCCATAACAAAAGGTTGTTATGACATTATTTTACTAAATTGATCTTATACTATTTATATGAAGATCTAAAGAAAAATAAATAAAATATTGTCTAACCGTTAGTAGGAGTAGTGGTTGGACAAATTAGGCTAATTAACAGTATCCTTTTTAGAGAACGTTAATAAATTCCAAAATTTATGTTGTCATCCAATAGCGACAGCCGTCATTTTTGATTGGTACCACAGTGGCCTAGAGTTACTTTTTTTTTTTCTTCTTTTGTAATACTCTTTATTTTCTTTCTGATTGTGCTTGTTCTATCATACATTTATTTCAAATTGATCGGAATAAATAGATGTATCAAAAAAAATAGAATGGGTCATGTGTAATATATCTTTGTGTATAAGTTTGTTGCTGAACAATATTGAATATATGTAGATTTATTAGTGGTGAATATGCATAAATAGTGTAGAGAAAAATATAGACTTACATGAATTTGAAAATATGAATATGAATAATTAAATATCTTTTATTCAGTGTATACTATTAAATTTGTGATGGCATGTATTGATGATGAAGGAAATCTCTCTCTCTCTCTCTCTCTCTCTCTCTCTATATATATATATATATATATATATATATATATATATATATATATATTCAAACAACGTTATAAAAGTAGATTTATCCTTATAACAGATCTCAGTCGTCTAGACTGAGATCTGACAGTTTATATGGCTCTCGTTCGCAGTATAATATCCATGTATCCTCAGTATTATACTGCGAACGAGGGATATTGTTCAAAATACCCTCAACATTCAAATGAACAAACTCATCGTCCACAGTATAATACCGCGGACGATAGAAATTGCGAAAATGTCATTCGTAATATTAAACAACTAATGACATTTTTGCAATTTCTATTATCCGCATTATTATACTGCGGACAATAAAAATAGTATATGTCGACTTTTTGGCTTTGGTTTTTTTTCAATCTACAGTTTAATAGGTAGATTCACATTGAACATGAGAATACTGCATACAGTGGATATTTCAAAAATGTCATCACTTGTTTAATATTACGGATGACATTTTCGTAATTTTCATCGTCCGCGGTATAATATTACAGATAATGAGTTTGTTCATTTAAATGTTGAGAGATAATATTTCTTGTTCGCAGTAAAATACTGCGGATGCCTGAATATTACACTACGGATTAGGACCATATAAATCATCAGATCTCAACCATCTAGGATAGATCTATTTTTACAACGTTGTCAATTAATCGATCCCCAAATATATATATATATATATATATATATATATATATTTTATGCAATGTTTATCATTAAAGTTGTGAAAGTAAATGAAATAAAAAATAAAAATTTAATGAATAATAATTTATTAACTTAATTTGAGTTAACTCATTTAACTCTAACTCGATTAATCAAATTCATTTGTCAAATAAAAAATTATACACTCTCTTGCCTTATTATATATATATATATATATATAGTCATTGATTAAATGTACTTTAACATATAGCTAGTGCAGACATATATAATTACTCCGATATATCACCTCTCTTTTTCTAAAAAAAACATTGTTACAAAACAAAACAAATCTAATCTTGCAGATACCTAGATAGTGATTGAGGTGCATTTATAATTTGTGAGTATTGGATGGAGTAGAATCCAATCCCTATTTTTTCACAGGATTAAATTTGTCTTCCATCCAAAAATGGTGAGTTTATGATGTTGTTTTCAACACCTTTCAAAATTATTTCTTTTAAAACATAATAAAACACTCCTTAACAATATATAAAGGGCAAAATATATGCAGTGCACGGTCGACTATGATGACAAATTTTTTGGGCTACGACGATAGTTCAACCGTCGTCATAGATCAAAAATATCTATGACGACGGTTGAATCGTCTCCGTAACCCAAGAAAAACCATTGCTAGGCGACAGTTCAACCGTCGTCATAAACCAAAAATATCTATGACGACGGTTCAACTGTCGTTATAATCTAAAAAAATCGTCGTCATAATCAACTATACAATACACAGCTGTGTACATACATATAGTCTATATATAAATATGGCTATATAATTCCTCTAAACCATAGTAAATACTCGTAACAATTACAGCAATTAAACATTTGGGATAATTAATGTTAAAATTCTCAATTCTTTTTAATCTTAAATATATAATATTTTCAAATAATGTGATATTATTATATTAGGTGAGTGCATTTTACTATCATGTCATAATAATGTTCACCTCCGTAGATTGAACCACCAATACCATAAACACCAAAAGCAAGTAATTAACATGCAACATTAAAAACTCAGCTCATGAAGCGAACTAACTTCTGCATGCCGCATGCATGGATCCTTTTTCAATTGTTTTCATTAACACGTAACCTAATAAATGTAAACATACGTAGATCACAAGCAGAGAGATTCTGTCTGTGTTTTCTTTAATTTTCGACAATATATACCAGATTCTAATAATAAAAGCTGCATGCCAAAGTAGAAGGGAGAAATTAAGTTTATCCTCCTTAATTTCTTCCGAACGTTACTGCTACCTCCTTTCCCAAACAATGAAAAATAAGAAAGACAAGAAGCCATATCAAAATATTTGTTAGGCAATGGCCCAAAGAGACCAATCCAGAGGCCCAAGCCCAAACCAAGACGTTGACTAGATTAAAAACAAGGCCCACGTCATGGGTCCAAATCATTAGGACCCGAAACCGCTCAGGGGTTCATAGAGCCCTACATGCGCGCCGAAAGTGGGAGAATGGACGGCTCCTTGCGCTTGATGGGACGCAATGCCATATCTCCCACGCGAATTTATCCCCCAGCGACCACAGTAAAATGGGACAGGTCAAAGAGACAGATTTCACTGTCCCATATAACTAACTATAAAAGCGATCTTCATGCCCTAACAAAAAGGCAGGAACTTTATTCTCAACACACACACCGTGCATATTATATATTTTTTACCCGACACTAACAATTTATACATCAGAGGCGTTCACGACAGACCAATCATTGATGAGAACGTACTTTGCAGGTTTGGAGAATTAAGCGGAGCATCAGAGACTCTATCCGAAAAATAAAACATTGTCAATATTTATTTATAAAATTTTTTAATTGAAGACTTTTAAATTCAAATTATAATTATTATAAATTATATACAATCACAATTATTATAAATTATTTAAAAATACGCTCTCTTTTTCTGGGTTAAGCTCTTTCGGCAACGACTTATTTTAAATTAATTTAAAATTTAAATTTAAATAAATTTATAAATTATTTTAAGTTGTGAATTAAAAAAAACAATCACCTGCAATTTTTTAATACAATTATATCGGTTGAACCTCTACTCGTAATTGTTTTTGAAAATGTTGAAACCCTAACAAAAAAACATCAATTTAAAATAAAAATATAAAACTAAAATTAAAATACAAAATACAAAATTTTAAATTAAAATTTTAAAAGTTTAAATTGTTTTAAAAGAGTGCAATAATTTTTAAAATAGTAACAATTAATTAAAAATAGAATAACAAAACTAGTACTAATAAATAATCAAAAATAATAATAATACCAATAAATTAAAAATAAAATAACACATGCAAATATTTTCCACAATTAGTAGTCTACATACTCTGTAAGTGCAATCAAAATCTTGAATCAACTGAATCAAATACTAATATGGAAGCTTCTCTTTAACAACCCTAAAAACCTTCTTCCTCACCCTCTTATCAGCTTCTATCATATTCCTCTCTCTCTCTCTCCAACTCTGAGTTCTCCTCTCCAGGATTCAATGGTGCTTCAACTTTATCCTCAGGCAACAGGGCAACCCTCGCGGGATATGTGGAAGTTTAAAAAGAGGGGTTTGGAGAGGAATGAGAGCGGAGGAGGGGGATGAGAGAGAAATGAGATGATGGGATTTTTGTTAACCAGTGGCGGCGAGCTTGAGAGATGAGTTCGAAGGCTGCCATTAGAGGGATTCAGTTCAATTCATAGAGAAATTGAGGATAAAAGAAGTCATTTGGAAAAATAAAAGAAGGGAAAATTATTGTTACTTTTGTTTAAATCTGCTTATTAAAAATGACTTATAAATCATTTTTAATTAAGCCAAAATTTGATATTTATCAAAAATGACTTATTAATCAAAAAATAAATTAACAAATAAATCATTGCCAAACATCTCAACAGTAAAAACAAAGTTATAAGTTAAGTCGACAAACTTATAAGTTATCCCCCAACTTGGTCATCTTTGAACATATAATAAAGAAGAAAAATATAATAACATGTGCTAGCAACAATTATTAGAGATTTGGATTTGTTCAAACGATTGGACTGGAGAAGAGTTGGCTACATCACAGATTCGAGCATCCTAACTTCCTTACTTTCTAATTCTAGTACTCTTTTTTATTTAACTGGTAATTTCTTTATTTTCTAATACTAGTACTCATTCTAATACTTCTAGTATGTTGTTCAAAGCAATCTTGCTAGTAAAATCTTGGTTAGAAGTATGTACTGCACTACTTGCTAAAGCATGTTTATTCTTACACCCAAACAAAAAAAAAAAAAAAAACAGCAGAAGCAAAAGCAAAGCAATAAATGGAACCTAACTAGTCTAAGCCAAATTTACAACAATTACAATTAGTCCCCTGTTGTTGACATGGCCTGAGCTACTCTGCTATCTAGATTATCACCACCACCTAATGATCCAACGGCTCCAATTTCACCGCTGCCTCAGGCTGTTCAAGCTGCAGTTCCTGCTCCATCGCCTCACCTTCATTCTCATCTTCTTTATACCTCACGCGCTTAGCCCCAATTGCAACACCAAATAATCTCGGACTCGAAACATCTTCCAATTCCATCGGATCACTTCCTAGCGCCAAATCCTCGCAAAACTGCTTTAGCGGCAACAAATCCATCGGTTCCATAGCGGTCTCCCGCCGAGAACTACTCTCCGGCGGATTACTTTTATAATTAGACATCATAACGTATATATTATTGCATAAACTCTTCATTTGGCTCAACTCTTTATTGAGCTGCGTATTCTCTCTCCTCAACCGGTCGTTTTCACCGACCAGATCCGAATTACTATTACCGGGACTCCCCTCTCTACAAATAGGAGTATTCGCCTGCGACGAATTCAATGAGATGACTTGTTCCACGCCCGAATCTGATGGAGACATAGTCGTCACCGGTACACTTGGTGGCACTTCCGCTACTGTGACCGCCGCAGCCGACGGCGTAGCTGCTGTAGCAGCAGGATTCGCAATTTTCCGACGCTGTATATCGCATAAAAGACGTTTATCTCCCCTGCGAAAGCATTCGTTGGAGAACTCCCATCGGTCTGGTACAACCTTGTGGAATCCCTATGGATTTGAGGAAAAGTTAAAAATTTCAACGGAATCATTTAAATTGGGAACAAAAAATTAAATTTATACTGAAAAGTCCATAAGGCTTACATAGGTGTTAAGCTGTCGAACAAAACTGGAAAAATTATTATGTTTAAAATACTTTGGAAGCAAATCTCTTGCAAATTCTGCTGGATTCCACACTATAAACGTAGATCCGTCTTCGTTCCACGAGATTAAGTCGTCGACCGTGCTGTCCTCGACTAACTGGTATGTTTTGTTCAAAAACGGTGTCGGAAGAGATCTGACAGTATCACCGGAAGTTGATTCACCGCCACTAGGATCTACCGGCGGCGTCGGATCCATCATCCCTCTCGTCCAAAATCATCAGACTCATCAGGAAAAACAATATATTTGAGGGAAAAAAATTAAAATAAGACCATAATCCATACCTGAAATGATTTCAATTCAAAGTTACAAAACAGATCTGATAGTAAAAGTATTGGAAATAGAGCAGGGAGGGCGAAGAGCAGGGAGGGCCAATGTGACTCCGTGCATAATTTTGGTAATTCCAGAAGGTTTGAGAGTAAGAAGAGAGAAATAATACTGTATTGGAAAACGAAGGGGGTTGAAAACGAAAAGAATCAACGAGAAGCTACTACATTACGTTTTTTGGATGTGATTATGGTGGAATTAATTTTATTATAAATTAATTTAAAAATTAATAAAATATTAACATATAAATAGATAAAATATATTATAATTTATGTGTTAATGTTTTATTAATTTTTTGATTAATTTATAATGAAATTAATTTTATCATAATCAGATTCCATTTTTTTATATAAAACTTCAAATTTCTTACGCGTCACTGGATAAGATGATACACCTCATCCTAAAGAAACAACGAGAAGCTACTACATTCCAAATTTCATACGTGTCACTCAATAAGATGATACACCTCATCCTTAATAGGAGGAGTACTTTGTAAAATAGTACAAAATTTTAAATGTCAGATATATATTTTTTTGTTTTATATAAAAATTGCGACTGTAAATTTGGAGAGAATTTAGTAGATGAGATTATTATTTTATTGTAAAATAAAAGGAATAGTAAATAATTAAAGACCATTTTTATAATAGTTACGAATTTAGCTAGATGAGTGCGATATTAGTAAATGCATGAAATAGAGAATTGATATTTTCATAATTTATTTTGATATTTTTATAAATAAATTTTATTTTTATTAGTTAAAATTTTTGTGACAATATTAATTTATATAAGAATCAATATTTTTATAAGTTCTACTTGTAAAAATATTAAAATAATCTGAGAAAATATTAATTTTTTATAAAATATTGTTATTCAATGAAAATACTTTTCCTCCTAATAAATTTTCTTGATGGAATCTTCTACGTTTTAAACCAAAATTTTATTTATTTATTTATTGCTATATGCCAAATTTAAAAATAACGACATGGATCTCAAATTTTATTTTATTTACAACGATAAATACGTAACTAAGAGTCAAAAATATGGTTATACGTTTATAATTAATTATAAATATATGCGGCATTTGTATCTCACTTTTAAATCTATACTTCAGTCATCAAAATATTATTAAAAAATATAACTTACAAAGTTTTCTGTTTTCTTTTTTCATAAATTACTCAGTATTACACAAAATTTATATACAAATGATAAATTCATTACTAAAAAAAGGTAAACTTATGCTAATAGTGCTGCATATCAATATAATTTATTTTTTTTTAAAATCATTTAAGTTCTACCTTTTTTTGGAAGCTTACCAAGACAAATAGTCAAATCAATTGCTCTCGGTAAAAGCACCATTTATTTAACAATTAAAAATTATTTTTTTATTTAAAATTTTACTATATGGTTAATCTGTCGAATAGTAAAAAAATTCAATCCAAAACCGAATTCAAAAATCAAAATTTATTTCGGTTATAATTGAAATTGTTAAATAATCAAAAAAATTTGATTAAATTTTTTTAATTCAATTATTTATGTTCGGTTGTTCTGTTATAACTGAATTTTGTTCGGTTCTAATTCCCAACGTCATATATGGGCTTTTTGTCTTTTTGTTGTACCAAGTTGAAAGAGAATCCTTCGCAAACCAAAATATTAAAACGAAGTGGGCAAATGGTGCCATATAGGCATATAGCCCATCATCCATGGACTAGTAAGTAGTAACAGAGCGGCAGTTTTCCAAGTCCTTCTAACACTGCTAACAACATGAGACGCAATACATCTCTTTTCTATTACTTATTCAGTTTTATAGAAAGAATCTTATTTACAAAAAATAGCACATATTTTTTTTTTATCTTACTCTTTAAATATAACAAGTATTTTTAAAAAAAAATTATAACCCTAGACAAAAGTCGGGAGAAGTAAATTTATCAGAAATGTCTGAATTATATATATATGATAGAATTGAGGTGAAACCTCCTCTATCCGAGAATGAAATTGGTTAAACAAAAAAATCTTTCTTGACAATCAAATGATCTAAAGTGTTACCATCTCGAACATAATTAAAATTGAAAAAAATAATATGAATATTTAGTTTAGTAATAATGACATGCTAGTGACTTATGATATTGTACTTAAGACATTATGTTATTTTGTATTGTTATTAATATAAAAAATTATGAAGTAAATTTAATTCATAAATAAAATTCTCTTTGTGGAAGGAATAAATATTTCCTTCCATCTCGTGGACAATGTGAAAATATAGCAACTTACACCTCCACTCCGAAAAATAAGCTATCAATGCATCTCTCTTCTCTATTATGTCTACGTATGAATGTGTGATCCACAAGCTTTAGATTTAAATAAAAAACATCTTACATTCTTACTCTTCTAAAAATGTTAATTAATCCAGTTACACAATAAAGTCTGCCTTGTTAATTATGGATCTATATCGGGGTGTTAAAACTTTTCGCTTAAGGGTTGTTTGATAAAATTGAATAAAAAGTATTGAATGTTTATACGTATCTGAATGAATTGAATGAAGTAGAAGTTCTGAATACCAAATGAAATGACGTATTTCATAATTGTCTGCCTAAAACATCTGAATACGCATATTTTTTTATTTTAACCTTCTTGATTGTTATGAACAAATTTATTATGTAATTATAAATAAATAATGTCATCTAATAAAAATTAAATATAAAATTTTGAACAATCTTTGATAAAGTATATTATTAGTAATAGAAATAGGAATAAAATTAGTTTGTTAAATCAAAACAAAAAATTACAATAACATTTATTAAATTGGTTATTGACCAATTAGCTAAAGAAAAATCAAAAATAATTTGTACGTAGCAAAATTTTCTACGATAGTAAAATAAGATGGATATTGAATATAATGTTTAATTATCAATGTGGGAATGTAAGTAAAAATATCATTCAGCATTACTTCTTACTAATTTAACCGTAATTTTTTGAAAGAATCGTTCAGATACATTCAAACGCGTTTAAAATTTAAAAATTATAAAACAAACGGTGTGAATGACTTATTCGATCAAATTCAAACTCATTTAGACTAATTCATAAGTAAACAAATAACCCTTAGTCAGTCTCAATGTATATCACTTTCTACATCTCAAAAATAAGAGATTCAATTTACTCTTGAAATTATTTTGTAATATTTTCGAATTTAATATGAATTCATTTATTTTTGTTAATATAATTGTGATTTGTGAATATTACAAATTATATAAAATATACTATTACTTACAAAATCTATAATAAAATTAATCACCTCACATATTTTTATTTTGAAAAAAAATAATTTCTTAAAAATCAAATGGTACTCTTATTTTTAAGAGTTCGTAAATTGACGTCTCTCACCAATTGTTCAATTGTTAAGTTAACTTTCAAGGATTAATTTATATTTAGAATAATTTGACTATTAAAATTTATTTTTGTCACCTATCAATCATTCAAATACTATATGTATTAAGTGAAACTGAGCAAGAAATGCATTAAATGAGGGTTGGATCCCACTTTTGAGGACTTGATTCTCGTCCATTACATTTTTGCTCTTATTTCATCCAATATATCAAGCTTTTGTCATTACAATTTTGTTGATAATAATCAAAATATATTAACAGACGATTTATATTATTAAAGATAAAAAAAATTTAATCCTTGAAAGTATTTTTACTATTTAAAATTGAAAAAAATTATTATCACTAAAACTAATATAAAATATGCACATGCTCATCAAATAGTAAAAAGATGTTTGATCACTCTCAAATTTGATGTAATAATACAAATCGATTAATTGGTATCGATTTTACCTACAATATCATATATATATATATATATATATATAAAAGTTGAAAGAAATGTAAAATGGAGGGCAGTCATATCTCAATTTTTAAATAAAGGAGTAGGCTTTGCCAAGAATCATTGATCTTTGCCATAATAATTATGGGTGTTGGATTCATTCATTAACACATTACGATTTATTATCGAAAATTATGTGAAATTATTAATATTATCTATTAAAAGTAGTAAGGCTAACTAGCCGAGGAGTGTTTTCTTTTTTCTATCTTACTTTTCTACTGTAATTATTTTTGAAAATTGGTATTTTTATAATATTTTTTGATATTATTACATAAAAATCGTCGCTATAAATTTATAACAACAATTTTAATCATCATTATAAATCTATAGCGATAATTTTTATATAAAATTATTAAAAAATATTATAAAAATATTAATTTTCTTATTTTTTTTGTTGATACCAAACAGCTCTTCCTTACACGGATGTTAATTTGTGGATTGTTTTTTTTTTTTTGGACAGAAAACATGGGATGTGTCATGTGTTCCTACTTCGTCAGATGAGTAGTTTGAGTTCGAATTATATACCCTTCCTTATGAGGAAATAACTTTATTGGTAATTTGTGCCCGACTTATGACTACGTTTTTAGCACATCTATTGAGGAATAAAATCACTTTACACATATAATATTTAAGTATAATATTAAATATTTTATTTTATTTTATTATTAAAAAATAGAATTTAATATAAATTTTTGTGTCATAATCTATTTTTTAATAATAAAATAAAATATAATGTTTGGTGTTTTAATATAAATTTTTGTGTCAGAATCTATTTTTTAATAATAAAATAAAATATAATGTTTGGTGTTATGATGTGTTATAATTAAATATAATGTATGTAAACTTAATTTATGTAATAAAGGTATGCTATGATATTTTACGAGTCTGGTTATATATTATGATAAATTTATGTTAAATTATAATTAAAGTATATTAATATATGAGATTGAATAAAATTATAAGAATATATTACAAAATGATTATCATCAATATATATTATTTTTTATTTTTTGTTTAATGTCTTTTTGACGTAATGATGCGGAGAGATAAAAAAAATTAAATTTTAAATAAAAAATACTTTCATAAAAAAGTTAAAAGTACACAAAATTATATTATTATTGTGACGCCCCCAAATCTAGGCCCACACAGCCCAAACTTGAGTCGTCAAAAGACTACAACAAAATTATTACAATGAAATACAACGTACAACAATACAGTGGATAATACAACACAACTAAGTCTTCATTATTATTGCCACACTATTTTATAACACGTGAAGACTATGATAGCTATCCCCGCACTCTCACTCCATTCCCCGGCTAGACCCCGTTACGTTCTCATCTCCTGTTGAAAAACAATGGAACGAAAAGAAAGGGTGAGCTCAAATAGCCCAGTAAGAAATATCATGACTAAGATAATGACGAATAATTTATCATTAGCCTTCAACAGTTGAGTTATTGATAGAATACAATAGACTACAAGGTTTATATCAAAAACTGCAGTTAAATTCTTAAACAACGTTCAGATCAATAATAGCAGCGGAATGAGCAATCTATTAGAAGAATAATGCAGACTATAATGTCCACTCGCTTCTCTTTTTAGTAAAAATATCATCAACTTTTATCATCTGAAATACCATTAGTCAAAATAATACAACTTCACAGTTCCTGGTCATAATCATGCAGATCAACAGTTCATCTTTGCACTACGGGCCAAAGACATTCAATATAACACCAACGGTCATGATTATACCAGATTCAGCCTTTGGTCATAATCATACCAATCAACAGTTCATCTTTGCACTACGGGCCAAAGAGAACATTAACCACGTGCCATAAAAGACACCGAACAGATGTATCGCCTTTAACCTAGTATATCGCCTTTAACCTATCATCTGTTCAACAATTATATCACATCTGTGCCCCCGGCCACAGATATTCACAACAGCTTGATTCTTGATGATTAATACAAATAATAGTGATACAAATGATGAATAGAAGAACAGGATAAACAATAAGTATCAGAAGTTTACTTTGTGCAGATTCAAATAATGTCCAAATTGTCAACATGATGTGGAGTGAAATTTAAAAATGATATTCAAGATCTACAGTTCAGAATAACGGTTACAGTTCAATAGAAAGGTTCACGTAAATAGGAAGGTTCAGTTGAAATAATGAAGTTCAACTATTATGGAACATATAATATTTTCAGGAATTATAGAAGCAATAGTTCCATAATAAGTTTTGATTTAGGTGTATGGAAGAAAATAATATCCCTTACCGTAGCAGGTTTGATTAACAAAAGGTGAAGGGAATTAATATCCCTTACCATAGTAAGTTTGAATAATGGAAGATGAAAAAGATGGTATCCCTTATGAGTATAAAGGAAAATGATATCACTTACGAATATGGAATAAAAGTGTCATGTGATAATTCGTGTAGACAAATTATTTCCACACGAGACAAATAAAAAGGGTTATTCACCAACAGGCGATAATCCGCACCGTAAGGTTATTCCCATCAATTTGAATACGAATAGTTATTCACCTAACAGGCGTAATCCGCACCGTAAGGTTATTCCCACAATTTAATAGAATTTGAACACGAAGAGTTATTCACCAAACAGGCGATAATTCGCACCGTAAGGTTATTCTCAAAGATTAATAAGGAATGAATACAAAAGGTTATTCACCAACAGGCGGTAAACCGCGCCGTAAGGTTATTCCCACAATTTAATACATGGAAATAAATGGCACAAGAAAGAAACGATATTATTTTCGAGAATCAAAGAATGATAATCCCTTCAAGTAAGAAAGAAAATAATATCCATTTATGATGATGAAAAGAGTGATACCCCTTACCGTAGTAAGTTTAAATAATAGAAAATGAAAGAATATGATATTCCTTACCACAGTAAATTTAAGAGTTTGAAATGAATGGTATTCCTTACCTTAACACGTGATTGGATATTGATTTAAATGAGGTTGATCAACCTATATTTTTATAATAAAATTAGTAATTTTCACATATAAATTTCAAAGTGTATGATAACTCGTATAATATGAATTATCAAAATTATATATATTTAACATAATTTTTGTAGTATAATATAACTACTTTTAAATAGTTTTAAAAATAATATTCCAAAATAAATCTTCCAAAGAAAGCTTTTAAAAATGAATCTTCTTAAAAAAGAGTCTTCTAAAGGAAGATTTGTGAATACCGTGAAAAATAGGAATTTATAAAATTACTACTCTTTAATAAAAGACTTACTTGAAAAATTCATGCACTCCTTTTGGCTTTCAAACTCTCAAAATAACCTTACTATTCTCAGAAAAAACTCATAAAATTCTTATAGAAAAATTTTATGTTTTAGGTGTGATTTTTCTATTCAGCTGAACAAGCTATTTATAGGAGAAAATAAGGCACTATGCGTGGTAGGTGAACAGAAAAAAAATTCAGCAGAGGCTGCTGCGCAGCCTCCACCAACCCATTCCCAGCAAACACATTTCTCACATTTCGTGTGGGCCCCACAGTGGGTCCCACATGTTTCTTACTATTCACTTACTATTCACGTTACTATTCACGTCACTATTCACGTTACTATTTCAAATAGTAAAATTAATTATTTTATTTTATTTATTTATTTATTTATTCTTCCTGTGAGTCCAACATATAAAATAATGTTACCATAATAATGTAAGAAACACGTTACATATTTTTATTAATTTAATAATATAAATTACAGTATATTTGCTACTGTGACAATTATTAGATTCAATAATTTTAAACTACAGTGCACCAACAATTATTGACTCGATGATATGAAATACAGTGTAATGACAATTATTGAATCAATAATGCAAAATACTGTGTAGCAACAATAATTGAATTGATAATATAAAATATTATGCAGTGACAATTATTGATGAAATGATGCGTAACAGTTACGGTGTCAATAATATGAGACACTGTGCAATACCGTGTGCTACTGTAGAATACCGTGTGCCACAATAAAATACCATAAATTATCGTATGCTACTATTCTTTTATCACCGGTATTTTAACAGTTAACACCGTTGACTATTTTTATTTAAAAAGGTTACTTCTGTCGTTTTCTATATCCGACAATTATTCCGTTGTGGGCTCCACCAATAATTAGTTATTTCGGCGCCGTCGTACGGCCCGAATATTCCCCGACAAAAAGAATATTGTCCGACAAAATAAAATTTGCACATAACATCCTTAACTTTCAATTTTGTCAATTTAACCATTTACTGTTTCAGGAAAAATATATATGAAGAAAAATTAAATTTTGTATTTCATAAATTCGGGGTCTTACAACCTCCCTCCTTATGAAATTTCGTCCCCGAAATTGACGTACCTGGCATTTCGAAGAGGTATGGATACCTAGACTTAATCTCAGATTCTAGCTCCCAGGTCATTTCCTCAATATCTTGGTTCCTCCATAAAATCTTAACTTGAGGTATAACCTTTGAGCGTAAGATCTGCTCCTTCTTATCTAGGATCTTAACAGGTACCTCCTCATACGTTAAATCTTCTGCTATAACGTCTGGTTCTAACTCAATGACGTGGTTTGGGTCCTTCACATATTTACGTAACATAGATATGTGAAAAACGTTATGGATGCGAGACATACTTGGTGGTAGGGCTAGTCTGTAGGCTACGGATCCTACTCGATCGAGGATTTCAAATGGGCCAATAAATCGAGGGTTGAGCTTTCCTCTCTTTCCGAATCTCGTAACCCCTTTCCATGGAGAAACACGTAAGAATAAATGATCTCCGACGTTGAATCTCTCATCTCTCCGATGAAGATCGGCATAACTCTTTTGTCGTTCTTGTGCTGTCTGTATTCGTTGTCGGATCATTTGGATCTTTTCGGTCGTCAAGCGTACCAACTCGGGTCCCAACAGTTTTGCTTCTCCTACCTCATTCCAACATACTGGAGAGCGACACTTGCGTCCATATAAAGCCTCGAATGGAGCCATACCTATACTTGCTTGGTAACTGTTGTTGTAGGAAAATTCCACCAATGGCAAGTACTTATCCCAACTTCCTTTGAAATCTAGTACGCAAAGTCTCAAAAGATCTTCGAGGGTCTGGATCGTCCTTTCCGATTGTCCGTCCGTTTGAGGATGGTATGCAGAACTAAAACGTAGTTCAGTGCCCATAGCTTTTTGTAGACTGATCCAAAAGCGTGAAGTGAATCTAGGATCTCGATCAGAAACTATGAAAACTGGCATGTCATGCAGTCTCACGATTTCATTTATGTACATACCGGCAAGACGTTCAAGTGAAAAGTTTTCTCGTATAGGCAAGAAATGAGCGGATTTGGTCAATCTATCTACGATGACCCAAATTGCATCTAAGCCTTGAGAAACTTTGGGAAGACCCATCACGAAATCCATATTGATGTGTTCCCACTTCCATTCGGGAACCTCAAGTGGTTGTAAAGGACCCTTAGGTACTTGATGCTCTGCCTTGACACGTTGACAAGTTAAGCACCTTGAGATAAACTCTGCAATCTCCCTTTTCATATTGTTCTACCAAAATGTATGTCGAAGATCTCGATACATCTTGGTACCTCCAGGGTGGATTGCAAACGGCGTGTTGTGTGCCTCCATCATGATTTTATGCTTTAATTCAGGATCGTTAGGAACACAGAGTCGAGAGTTGACTCGAAGTATTCCTTTCTCGTCAATTCTTGCTTCGGGAATGACACCTTCTTGTACTTTCTTCATCATGTTTATCAGTTCCGGATCGGTAGCTTGAGCAGCTTTAATTTTATCGATTAAAGCTGGTTCTACTCGCACGTGAGGAATCTTCGAGTGGGTCCCTGGTGTCTTTAGCTCTATCTCCATCTTTTGCAAGTCGTACAAAATACGCTTTTGTGTTGTCAGCAGTGCACTTGTACTCGCATAAGATTTTCTGCTCAAAGCGTCAGCTACAACGTTCGCCTTTCCCGGGTGATACTGGATTGTGTGATCATAATCCTTCAACAGCTCAAGCCAACGTCGTTGTCGCATGTTGAGTTCCTTCTGGGTGAAGAAATACTTGAGACTTTTATGATCCGTATAGATATCCACTTTCTCTCCGTACAAGTAGTGTCTCCAGATCTTCAACGCGAAAACGACTGCTGCCAACTCTAGATCATGAGTAGGGTAATTTTTCTCATAATCTTTGAGTTGTCGAGAGGCATAGGCTATAACCTTTCCATGTTGCATAAGGACACAGCCTAGACCTTTGCCTGAAGCATCGCTGTATATGACAAATTCTCCCGATCCTGATGGAATGGTCAGAATAGGAGCTGAAACAAGTCTCCTCTTAAGCTCTTGAAAACTTTTCTCGCATTGCTCGCTCCATATGAATTTTGTGCTTTTCCGAGTAAGCTGAGTTAATGGAGTGGCGATTCGAGAAAATCCTTCTACGAATCTCCGATAATAACCAGCTAGGCCCAGAAAACTTCGAACTTCGGTTACTGTCTTGGGTTGTTCCTAATTTAGTACCGTTTCAATCTTCGCAGGATCGACTGATATTCCTTGACTAGAAATCACATGCCCAAGAAACGTGACCTCCTCAAGCCAGAACTCACATTTCTTCAACTTGGCATATAATTTGTTCTCACGGAGCTTCTGGAGTATCAATCTCAGGTGTTGTTCATGATCCTCACGACTTTTGGAGTATATGAGGATGTCATCAATAAAGACAACCACAAAATGATCCAAATATTCCTTGAATATTCGGTTCATCATGTCCATGAAAGCTGCAGGAGCATTGGTTAGTCCAAAAGGCATGACTAAAAACTCATAATGCCCATAACGAGTTCTGAAAGCAGTCTTTGGAATGTCCTCAGCTTTAACCTTTAACTGATGATATCCAGAACGGAGATCAATCTTTGAGAAATGTTGAGCACCTTGTAATTGATCAAACATGTCATCAATTCGAGGTAACGGATACCTATTTTTGATGGTGACATGGTTCAATTCTCGGTAGTCAATGCACAATCTCATACTCCCGTCTTTCTTCTTCACAAATAGAACAGGAGCACCCCAAGGTGATGCACTCGGACGAATGAAACCAGTATCCAACAATTCCTGTAGTTGGACTTTTAACTCTTGAAGTTCAATGGGAGTCATTCGGTATGGAGTTTTGGAAATGGGCTTAGTACCGGGTTCAAGATCGATACAGAATTCAATTTCTCGGTTTGGGGGTAAGCCAGGAAGTTCCTCCGTAAAAACGTCAGGAAACTCATTAACAATGGGAATATCATTCAAGTTTGACGTATTTTTGTTCAAATCAGTGACATGAGCTAAAAAGGCTTGACATCCGTTTTTCAATAAACGAATGGCTTTATGGCTAGAAATAACAGTTATAGATTTCAATGGTTTAGTTGCTTGAATTTGCATGACAGGTTGATTAGGAATATGAAAACTAATAATCTTATGAAAACAATCAATTTTAGCATGATGGGTAGTCAACCAATCAATTCCTAAAATCACATCAAATTCATGCATCTCCAAAGAAATAAGGTCAACAGGTAATGTGAGGTTGTTGATTTGAACTAGGCAAGATTTATAGACAGTAGATGTAATGGTCATTTCTCCTAATGGGGTTTCAACTGATAAGTCAAAGTCCAAATTTTCAGGAGTTAAGTTTAAACGCTGAGCACATGCATGTGAGATAAAAGAATGGGTAGAGCCAGTATCTAACAAAGCGTAGACTTCACGAGAATTTATGAATAGCTTACCGGTTATCACCTCGTTCGAGTTTCGTGCCATTTGGGATGTCACAACAAAAGCTCTCCCTTGAACTACAGATTTTCCCTTATCCGCGCTAGCTTTTGGTATCATCACTGCAGCTGGACTTGATTTTGTGGCAGGACAAAATCGCGCAAGATGACCCTCTTTCCCACAACTGTAGCACTTTTTGGACTGCAGTGTACAGTTTGGGCTGATGTGACCTTCCTGACCACACCTATAGCATCTCACTGGTGGTCGATCTTCTCCCCTTGAAACTGGGGTCGATGCTGGTGCTGGTACTGGTGCCCTTCCATAATTATTATGGAATCTCTTTCTTTTGAAATTGTTCCCACTGGATTCTCCTCTTCTGTTATTTGATGTGGAATTACCACCGAAGTGTTGATTACCTCCTCGATGGTTCTCGTTCCTGTGGTTGTTATCATTTCTCTGATCATTGACTCTTGGCTGTAATTTTTCATCTGTTTGCTCCACCCTTTGAGCCCTATCAACAACATCTGAATACAAACTAAATTTATGAGAGCTAAGTTGTTGACGGATTTCGAATCTTAGACCACGTAAGAACATCCGACTCATCCGTGCTTCGTCATCTACTAGATGAGTCGCAAAACGAGACAGTTCAGCAAACTTAGCTTCATATTGAGAAACTGTCATGTTTCCCTGCTCCAGCTTAATGAATTCCACTTCCTTCATATGGCGGATGCTTTCTGGGAAGTACTTTTCATTAAATAGCTCTTGGAATTCTGTCCAAGACATCTCAAGTGCTGAAGGGTGGATACGTTTTACCGCTTCCCACCAGTGATCCGCCTCACCTCGAAACATAAAAGTAGCAAAAGGCACATTCTGATCATCAGCGCATTGTAGGACATCAAGTATTTTTGTCGTCTGCTTCAACCATGCCTCCGCTTTGAGTGGGTCAGGCTTCCCGTGGAATTCAGGTGGTCCCAATTCTTTAAATTGCTTGACAGTGACTATCCTCAAATTACCAGCGTTTCTACCGTTATTGTTAACTGGATTTCCTCTTGCCTGATTCTGCATGAACTGCATGAAATTCCTAAAGAATCCATCATTCATCATGTTATCAGGAATATTATTTCCTGAGTTGGCAGGAGGATTGTTTGTGGCTTCTTGATTTTCGGCTACATTCGCTTCGGGTATTTCATAGTTAACCTCTTGATTTCCAGATGCCATACTAAACTGTGGTCACAAAAAAAATGTTAGTTCAAATAAACTGACTCATCACTTCATGTCCCTATATTCAAATCAACTCATTAGATAATAAAATCTAATTTAGGTAGGACATACTAGTGACTGATTCTATTCGTCTCTCCCCTCCTAGTTCTAACCCCAGATCTCCATTAAAGACCATATCCCTAAGCTCTGATGCCAACTGTGACGCCCCCAAATCTAGGCCCACACAGCCCAAACTTGAGTCGTCAAAAGACTACAACAAAATTATTACAATGAAATACAACGTACAACAATACAGTGGATAATACAACACAACTAAGTCTTCATTATTATTGCCACACTATTTTATAACACGTGAAGACTATGATAGCTATCCCCGCACTCTCACTCCATTCCCCGGCTAGACCCCGTTACGTTCTCATCTCCTGTTGAAAAACAATGGAACGAAAAGAAAGGGTGAGCTCAAATAGCCCAGTAAGAAATATCATGACTAATATAATGACGAATAATTTATCATTAGCCTTCAACAGTTGAGTTCTTGATAGAATACAATAGACTACAAGGTTTATATCAAAAACTGCAGTTAAATTCTTAAACAACGTTCAGATCAATAATAGCAGCGGAATGAGCAATCTATTAGAAGAATAATGCAGACTATAATGTCCACTCGCTTCTCTTTTTAGTAAAAATATCATCAACTTTTATCATCTGAAATACCATTAGTCAAAATAATACAACTTCACAGTTCCTGGTCATAATCATGCAGATCAACAGTTCATCTTTGCACTACGGGCCAAAGACATTCAATATAACACCAACGGTCATGATTATACCAGATTCAGCCTTTGGTCATAATCATACCAATCAACAGTTCATCTTTGCACTACGGGCCAAAGAGAACATTAACCACGTGCCATAAAAGACACCGAACAGATGTATCGCCTTTAACCTAGTATATCGCCTTTAACCTATCATCTGTTCAACAATTATATCACATCTGTGCCCCCGGCCACAGATATTCACAACAGCTTGATTCTTGATGATTAATACAAATAATAGTGATACAAATGATGAATAGAAGAACAGGATAAACAATAAGTATCAGAAGTTTACTTTGTGCAGATTCAAATAATGTCCAAATTGTCAACATGATGTGGAGTGAAATTTAAAAATGATATTCAAGATCTACAGTTCAGAATAACGGTTACAGTTCAATAGAAAGGTTCACGTAAATAGGAAGGTTCAGTTGAAATAATGAAGTTCAACTATTATGGAACATATAATATTTTCAGGAATTATAGAAGCAATAGTTCCATAATAAGTTTTGATTTAGGTGTATGGAAGAAAATAATATCCCTTACCGTAGCAGGTTTGATTAACAAAAGGTGAAGGGAATTAATATCCCTTACCATAGTAAGTTTGAATAATGGAAGATGAAAAAGATGGTATCTCTTATGAGTATAAAGGAAAATGATATCACTTACGAATATGGAATAAAAGTGTCATGTGATAATTCGTGTAGACAAATTATTTCCACACGAGACAAATAAAAAGGGTTATTCACCAACAGGCGATAATCCGCACCGTAAGGTTATTCCCATCAATTTGAATACGAATAGTTATTCACCTAACAGGCGTAATCCGCACCGTAAGGTTATTCCCACAATTTAATAGAATTTGAACACGAAGAGTTATTCACCAAACAGGCGATAATCCGCACCGTAAGGTTATTCTCAAAGATTAATAAGGAATGAATACAAAAGGTTATTCACCAACAGGCGGTAAACCGCGCCGTAAGGTTATTCCCACAATTTAATACATGGAAATAAATGGCACAAGAAAGAAACGATATTATTTTCGAGAATCAAAGAATGATAATCCCTTCAAGTAAGAAAGAAAATAATATCCATTTATGATGATGAAAAGAGTGATACCCCTTACCGTAGTAAGTTTAAATAATAGAAAATGAAAGAATATGATATTCCTTACCACAGTAAATTTAAGAGTTTGAAATGAATGGTATTCCTTACCTTAACACGTGATTGGATATTGATTTAAATGAGGTTGATCAACCTATATTTTTATAATAAAATTAGTAATTTTCACATATAAATTTCAAAGTGTATGATAACTCGTATAATATGAATTATCAAAATTATATATATTTAACATAATTTTTGTAGTATAATATAACTACTTTTAAATAGTTTTAAAAATAATATTCCAAAATAAATCTTCCAAAGAAAGCTTTTAAAAATGAATCTTCTTAAAAAAGAGTCTTCTAAAGGAAGATTTGTGAATACCGTGAAAAATAGGAATTTATAAAATTACTACTCTTTAATAAAAGACTTACTTGAAAAATTCATGCACTCCTTTTGGCTTTCAAACTCTCAAAATAACCTTACTATTCTCAGAGAAAACTCATAAAATTCTTATAGAAAAATTTTATGTTTTAGGTGTGATTTTTCTATTCAGCTGAACAAGCTATTTATAGGAGAAAATAAGGCACTATGCGTGGTAGGTGAACAGAAAAAAAATTCAGCAGAGGCTGCTGCGCAGCCTCCACCAACCCATTCCCAGCAAACACATTTCTCACATTTCGTGTGGGCCCCACAGTGGGTCCCACATGTTTCTTACTATTCACTTACTATTCACGTTACTATTCACGTCACTATTCACGTTACTATTTCAAATAGTAAAATTAATTATTTTATTTTATTTATTTATTTATTTATTCTTCCTGTGAGTCCAACATATAAAATAATGTTACCATAATAATGTAAGAAACACGTTACATATTTTTATTAATTTAATAATATAAATTACAGTATATTTGCTACTGTGACAATTATTAGATTCAATAATTTTAAACTACAGTGCACCAACAATTATTGACTCGATGATATGAAATACAGTGTAATGACAATTATTGAATCAATAATGCAAAATACTGTGTAGCAACAATAATTGAATTGATAATATAAAATATTATGCAGTGACAATTATTGATGAAATGATGCGTAACAGTTACGGTGTCAATAATATGAGACACTGTGTAATACCGTGTGCTACTGTAGAATACCGTGTGCCACAATAAAATACCATAAATTATCGTATGCTACTATTCTTTTATCACCGGTATTTTAACAGTTAACACCGTTGACTATTTTTATTTAAAAAGGTTACTTCTGTCGTTTTCTATATCCGACAATTATTCCGTTGTGGGCTCCACCAATAATTAGTTATTTCGGCGCCGTCGTACGGCCCGAATATTCCCCGACAAAAAGAATATTGTCCGACAAAATAAAATTTGCACATAACATCCTTAACTTTCAATTTTGTCAATTTAACCATTTACTGTTTCAGGAAAAATATATATGAAGAAAAATTAAATTTTATATTTCATAAATTCGGGGTCTTACAATTATCGACTAATGAGTTTTAAAAAGAGTTAAATCGTTTTTTTCCTATTGAATTGAATTTTAATTTTAATTTTAATTTTAATTTATATTATTATATATAATTTAATTAAAGAAACCCAAATTAGGCAATAGAGAGAGAGTGCTGTTCGGAGGCAACCCCAACACTACCCCTTTTACAGATTGAATTCAAAATTAAAATTGCAAGACTACAATTGAATCCAAAAGTATAGAAGTTAAATCAAAAGCCAATATTCACACGCATATATATGTATAAATATATTAAGAGAGAAGAATAAAGAAAGAGAGAGAGAACTTCCTACCTTAATTTCCTTTTTTTTCTCTCTTTCTTTTTTAGATGATGAAGGGTTTGTTGATGGTGGTGGTTCAAGGGGGTTGGTGGCAATAATTATGAAGAAGGTGTGGTGGCGAATGTGGTGGCGGTTGCCTGGTTGAGTTGGACGGGAATTTGGTATAGGTAGTCAATTTTTTAGTTTCTTTTTTTTTAAAAAAAATTTGTTTAAGCTGTATAGTTTGTGTAATTTGTTTAAATTTTTTGATTTATTTAATAAATGTATAATGTATTTAAAAATGATTGCTCATTTTTTTTTTATTACAAGTTATTACAGTCATATTATATTTTAATCTACTAAATAATTTATGTAAGCTCCAATGTGGTGCCATGTAAATTTGATATTAACTTTTAACATTTTTAAATAAATTTTTTTTTTGATAAAAATATTGTGATTTGATAAATTAATTGTAAAAAAAATTAATTAAATGATATAAATATAAATTATAATCAAATTGAATAAAAATAATAATTTAACCCATTTTAAAAGTATACTTTATAATTTAGAAGTGATATTATTAGTGATATTTAATTAAGAAATATTCTTACTCCATCTTCCCGAAATATCAATTTGGAAAGGATTCTTCTGTGAACTGCCAAAATATCCCACAAATTAAATCTCGTGGCCTTTAGATATTTTCAGCCCATAAGTACTCGTTTGCGTAGATAAAAGGTTGGTACTCGCTCTTCTCACAAGGTGATTACCACCGTAACTTTCTGTTCGACGAAAGCAATGGCCACATCAGCTGTACATGGCCCCGTGGCTATCATTTCGAGTAATTATTCAGTTATTTTAAAACATTTGTTATATATTATTATTTTAATATTTAAAATAAAATAATTTATTTTAAATATTAAAATAATAATATATAAATAATATAAAATATCACATAACATATATTTTAAAAATATCTAATAATTTTTTTATCATTTCTCTTAATACCCATTGACTCTGTCTCTCTCTCCCTCTCTTCATTTTGTTAGGTACTTAGGTATTAGGTCAGTAGAATTATACATGTAGTATAATATTCCATTGCGATAAGTATCTATTATTTCTTCAGTTTTAAAATTTAAAATATAATTTAATTTTTTAAATCAAACAATAATATATTAAAATTTAAATTAATGCAAATTAATATAATTTTAATTAATATAATTATTATAATTATATAATATATAATAAAAAATATTAATCACAAAATTTATTTTATTTTAAATTTTTATGAATTATATCATTTTAAAATTTAATATGATTATTTAATTTTAAAAATTATATTATATTTTTAATTTTAAAACAAAAAAATATATTTACTACACAAATAAATATCTAACTGACAACTTACAACGACGTGTTGTTGAAAAACAACCCTACCATGCTTATAAAATTATCATTTTACACTTTACAATAATGATGATATTTGTTGTGCTTGAAATATCATTTCCCTCAATTTATAATGTTTTTCATATATATACTTAAATTATTTTCTAACAATTATTTTCTTTGATATTTAGAGTATAATTAAAAAGAAAACTGTCATCTATATGATATTTACTTTACATTTTATATTAATGATATATTTTTATTTAATAATAAAATTATAAAAAAAATAAGTTTTAAAGAAAAAAAAAGAATTAATAATTTTATATAAAAAATAAATATTTTTATATAAATAATAAATAAGTCTTATATTTATACAAGAAATTTATGTGCATATATTTGTTTACCATGGAGGGAAAATATAATTCGGTAGACTTCACAACTGACAAATGGTCCTTAAGCACGCGTCTTTCTAGCGCAGCGAGTATGTAGCTTTCCATACTCTCTTCGGCTATTACATTACATTTAAAATTGCTGGCAAAAAAATAAAAGAGAGAGAAAATAATCACCCTAAGCTAAGGTAGCTCTTCTATAAAAGGTGAATTGGATCTGGGAATTCATGTTAGAAGTTGAAACTAGACAAAAATACTATTCCTGCTACTACTCCGGTGCAGGTGGGTTTCCGGCGACCAAACTCAATCGGAATACAGGTGGTCGGCGATGGGTAGTGGGGGATCATCAAGCTGTGGCTGGACAAATGAGAGACACGTGAACTTCTTGAACTCGATGGAGGCATCATTCGTTCGTACAATCCTTCAAAATAATTTCTCTCCCCCTCTTGACCGTTATTTACCCGATAGTTCCGACTCAACCCTCGGCTTGAATACACAAAGAAGAACCCTGGCGAGGAGAAGACATTCTACCTCAGGTAAACTTAACATTGTTAATTTCTCTATCTATCTACTCCCTCCGTTCTTAAATTGAATATATATATATATATATATTGGTATCAATTCCGAAATTAAAGATATAATTTTAATTTTCAATTATAAATAATATAAAATTCTTAGTATGTTATTACTTACACTATCATGAATATTATCATGTTATTATTATTATTATTATTATTATTATTATTATATATAATATCACAGATATATTTAAAAAGATAAAATTAAAAATTAAAATCATATATCTTTAATTTTGAATCGAAATAATAGCCGATCACGCCGTTTGGAGCGTTTTTAAGGCTGCAGATTATTAACAAAACTTTAAAGAGTACGTCTAGGCTCTCGATCGATCGGAATATATTTTACACTAGTGGATTAATTAATTATTCTTTATATTTTAGCTCATTAATTCATATTTTATTGAAATTTAATTTGTAATTACCTTTTTAAATTTATACTTGATTAACAATGAATTTATATATAGCTGAGTCAATATCAACTCGTCCTCCTTTTGGAATATTGTGGTAAGATATTTATATATTCCGTCGTAGTATTTTTTTTTGAAAATTAATATTTTTATACATTAAATTTTATAAAAAATATCATTATAAATATATAATGACAATTAATCGTTATTATAAATTACATATATGAGATTTATCATATAAAAATATCAATTCTCTTTTTTGTTAGAGTATTGTAGGTGGGAACATAATCTAGCTAACTTTGTTTTTTACAATTGTCAAAGTTTGTGGACCACGAGGAAAAAAAAAATTCTGTTCCATCCATATATAACAAAAATGCTATTTATGTCCCCCCGAATTATATAAATTAATTAATGTAATTTTTTTTCTTTCTACTAAATGTTATAATTGATATTTTTTTTTTAAATTGCTTTCATATATAAAAATAATATTTCATTCGGATCAGTTTAATCGATACAACTTACTTTTTGAAGGATATATTGGTACTCTTCTGTGAAGTAGAAAAAAATTTCTTTTTACGACTTATGAGATTCATTTATTCAAGAGTAATTTATTTATAATTAAGGTCATATCATTAATTACTTGTTAAAATACTATAATTACTTATAATCATTGAATAATATAAAGGTGGACGATCCATAATTAATAGTAGTAACGTTTATGGAGCGTAATATGCGGGTGAGCTTTAGTTTAAAATGCGGAATATGCTTCAAAGATATTTATGGGGGATTAATTTCAGCTATATCAACTTAATTTCTTGTACTCTAATTAATCTAATCAGCAGATACTTCGGACTCGACAAGAATCAGAATTGACAAGATCAGAAACAGAAGATTTTTACACCAGCCTTACAATAATTCGTCACAAGATCAGGTTGGTACATATTAATTACTACCACCTACTTTCTGCATCCAAATATATATATATATATATATATATATATATATATATATATATATGCGTGCACAGCTTACGTATGCATGTGCATATATGTGATAGGAAAAAATTAAAAATAATCTTATTTTAATTTATTTTATTGATTAGAATTTTACATAACTTGCAGTGCAACTTTATCGTATATTTTGTTGACATATAAATTATTTTTTTAAAAAAAATTAAAATAAATTTATACCACAATTTGGATTTAGGATTGCACGAGTTAATAACTATATCAAACTCAAACGGGACTCTCTTTTGTGGGATAAAGGGGGGTAAAATCACCATAACTTGAACCTGTTTTGATCTTTTTCTAATAGTTCTATAGAGAGAGAGAACAATTATATATGTATGTATATAATGTGGCCCGTAAATGCATGCAGGTGGTTCCACAGTTCGAAAGCAGAAGAGCTGATGATAGTGATGCGGATAAGAAAGATCGCCAACTCGATGTTGTTCCAGCCAACTGATCCCTGCAATTATATTCTTCCTCTCTTCGTAGGGTTCTTTTTTTTCTTTTTCTTATTATGAGGTTTGTATGATTTAAGTTGTTTAAATGCGTACGTTGGAACATAAATTTAATTGCCGAATTATAATTATAAAAAGTGACGCTCTATAACTTTGATTTAGTGACTACAATGGATAAAAGAAGTTAATTTAATAACTCTCTCTTGTTCTCGTTTTATTTGCAAAATTTATAAATTTTAATGATGTATTTTTATCTCAAATTTATTCTAAATTTATTAAGTGTTTATTTTAGAATACAAAAATTTGATGTTGAAAGTGTTCGATTATATTATCATCAAAGGAAATAAGGCTCCCTTTTACGAAAAAAAAAAGAAGGGCCAAACGGGCTTTTCTTTAAACCACGTAAATAGTAATAATGTGTTGTGTTTCGACATCACTATGTTGTGCTTTGCTCTTCAAACCAAATCTAAAGAATACTTACAAATTACACGTGGAGACATTCGTTAGCACAAAACGTATTAAATATGTACGAGAAAATTGGATCGGTTATTAAATTAAAAAAATTATCGGGTAGATGAGTTACTAATCCAACCAGTAGTTAAATTGTTATTGAACCAGTGACGTCATAAATGTATAAAAAAAATATATTATTAATAATTAATAAAATTTTAAAATATCTAATTTTTTATAAGTTAAAATATAATAAAATAATGTTATAATTTTATTCAAAATATTTTTGTAAAAAAAACTTGAAAATCGGTCAACCGATTCTATTACCGATTTTATCGATTAAACCACCAGTTGAACCTGTAGTCAATTGATTTTTGACCGGATCGTTATTTTTTCGATTTTTTGGTTAGATCGAACTGAAAAGTTAACCGACTCTGATTGAACCGCGATCAGACTACCGATTCGATTTTATTTTCTGAACATTTTACAAGATATCCAGAGTATACACAAACTAATTAACTTGTGCACAGGTGTACATAAAGATGTACGATATGCCGAGATTATATTTAAAAAAAATTGGACTGACATTAAATAATAATAAATAAAAAAAACTCGAGAAAAATATTATATTTACGGGTCAGTCTCTAAACAAATTCTTCTGCTATATAAAATAATGGGAGGACAAGAATTTTTTCTCTAAACACCTATAGAGAATTCCAACACAATTTCTTAACACTCTCAAGTGTGAATCGATCTTTCTCACTTCTCACGCTATATTTTTATGAGGCTTTCTATATTCTGGAATTTTTAAATAATCTCACTCTCTTGTGTCTTATCAATATAATCAACACCAGACCCTTTTATAAATACAAAAGGATATTTCTAAATTAATTGGTTGTTCAAACTTCAAAGCAATAAATACTTATTTGAAATTCCGACGAAAAACTATAGCTTTTTTGTTTGTAGCGTCAAAAGGCCATCTCTAAATTTTTTTTTTCTAACAAATTTTATTTATTATTACATTGAACTTGAGCCACTCGCATGGGAAGATTATTCTCAACATAATGTGTTAATATTTAAATTTATCTATACGTTTAACCACTAGTTTAGACATTAATTTATACAAAAAAAATTATTAAAAAATTTGTCTGCACATTCAATTACTAGTTTAAATATAAATCTGAACAGTCATTAAAAAATACTTGACGACTTGTACCACTAATAAATATATTCTGTATGAGAATAAATACATATTTTAAGATAATTTAACAATGAAAGAAATAAATATTTTGTAAGTATAAATATGTTATTTGTACTTTTATTATTTATCCGTATTTATAGCTTGATTATAACATATATAATAATAACTTAAGTCTATTAAACTTAAAAGTCAAGTCTATTAAACTTAAAAATTTATCACGAGCACTTAAAAAATAATGGATTGATCACTAAAAACAAAATTCATTAGGACAACCTATAAATATGCAGCCCAACATAATGATTAACTTTTTTGTCTTAAATATTATTGTTGTACTTAATTCATATAATTTCACGCAATTCATATTAGTTATGAATTAGAAAACGTGCAAATTGTTTTTCCAAATTTTTTTTTTGGGTACATTGATGTAGATAAATATGCACATGCGTGTTTATATATTTAGATGATTGCAACCACGAGCGGCGTACATAATTATGAGCGCAGTTGGGCGTGAAAGCAAAGTTGTCCCACTGTTTCTGTAATTTGTCAATTTCCCATCGGATCGGCTGAATCCGACGGAATTGGTTAGAGATAACGTGATTAATTAGTTTGTGAATAGCCTCGTTAGATATTTCAAGGATATTTGGGAAGATAAAGATTTTTAGTCTTTAGATATTTTAAGAAGACGATTCGACTCTATTGTTCTGTCACATCATGGCAGGCTTTGTATATTTGGCTGCTAGTTTCAATTGTTTCTTTCTTTCTTTCGTAGAATATACTGTTTGCTATATATAAGATTAGGTTCGGTTGATGTGGATAAAGTGATGAAGAAAACGACCAACTCCACGATTTTTATTGTATACATGGATTATGGATACACCCTCTATCCCAAAAATAAAATAAGTTTGAATAATATAAATTATTTTTAGATTTAAAATTTATGTAATTCATTTAATTTTTAAAAATATAAATTTATAATTTAATTAATAATATTTTTCAAATAATTTATAATTTTCATGACTGAACTTTAAATTTTAAAAAAAATTAACATAAAAAAGTCACAAGTGATCATGCCTAGCATTAATTGTCTGAAATAACATGGATGAGATTTTCATATACCAAGATTTTCTTTAGTGTTGGGGGTCTTAAAGGTAGGTAGTTGGGTGAAGGCGGAGCTTATCTATCTATCTATCTCAAAATCCAAGTAGACATTCGGAATTGAGCCTTTTATCTCGAACACCTCTATCCCTTCTCTCTTATCCTCAAATTTTTTTTACACCATTTGCAGATACTTCAGTATGTCAACGTCGTCGTACCACATATCACTATGAAATTTTATATTTTTTTTATTATATTAATTATAACAAATATTTTATTTATGTTAACCCCCAAACAAAGCATTAGAGTTAATTAATGACAACTTCATACAGTAATATGTAATGTCACAATTTTACCCTCAAGAGACAAATTCGTAATAGTATGTTGAGCGACAATTTTACCCTAAAAGTACATATGTCAGGAATGCAAAACGCTGGTACCAATAATGACTGCCCATTTTGCTACTGCAATCCCGTTAACAGGATTCTTTGACAAGCATTATAAAAGTTAAACTAATACAGTTGTATTAAAACCATTAATACATGCTATTGAAAATACAAGCCAATGATTTCTCAGTTTTCTTGAATGAAGAGAGACGGATTACTCAACCCCTCCCCCACCCCCCAAAAAAAAAAAAAATTAAAAAAAAAAAAGAGTGGGGTGGGGGGGAATGAACAAGGAAGAATGTCACAAAAGTTATGGCAGCATAATATTGAAAAATCCATATTTAGTCATATCATTCCAGTATAGTCTGAAAATTGAAAAACCAAAGGAAAGAAAAGATGGATGATAAAAACTCGAAGATGACACGCTAATCATCAATTCATCATTATGAAGTGTTTGCTTTGACAGCTCCCTAATTTCCATTAAAGGACCGTGGAGTTGGTTGAACAGCATCTCGGCCTTCCTCAAAGTCTCTATCTTTTACCCCACCTGTTAATGTTGAAGAGTCACATTTCCCATTCTTTTGCTTGCCAATCTCATCCTCATCAGATGTATCTTCAGTTAAGGAGCCCTTTCTTCTGAGTTCTTTCACTTTGCGAAACTCATCATAGTGGGCTCGCCTTTGCTCCCTAAAGAGCTCTCTCTTCTCTGAATCCAAATCTAACAAATTTTGACGAACCAGGTGTAAAAAGTAAGCATCAACAATATTGTATCAAGAAAAACACTTAAGAAAACCTACATATTGTTTAGGAATCAACTAACTATTCGGGTGACTAGCTTAACAAACAATAAGTTGAAGTTCAGAGCCATAACACTCATCCAAGGTCTATCACATACGCCTTTTCTAAACACTTATAATGAAGATATAATTGGCAGCCAAATCTTATTTAGTATCTTCCATAGTTCTATTGACCCCGTTAATTTCCTTAAAAGAAACCTCATAGTACATCCTTCGCTTGCACAATCAGACAAATGGAACAGGAAAAGAAAAGGAGATGAGACACAGGAATGTTTAATGCAATTATGAAGTTGATAGAAAACTAGTGCTTTTATATGTAATATGAGTAGTACTATCTCCTTTCCAAATTATAAGATCAATATTGACTTTTTAAAAGTCAATTTCAAACATTTTCAAACTTAAAATTGATATGAATTCATTTAGTTTATATCAATACAATTATTACCTAAAAAGTACTACTGGATATAAAATTTATTATTTTCAAAATTTAAATGAATCGTGTGAACCTTAAATTTGAAAGTATTATAAAATGACTTATGATATGAAACGGAGAGAGTATTATTAAACTGAAAGGCAAGAGTTCAGCAATGAACCTTCACCATCTTCATCCATGGCATCTGCCTCATCCTCAGATGATGTCCAGCCGGAGCACTTAGAGCTATTTCTACTAGAAGATGCCACATCATTCAATGCAGAACGTATTGCTTCTGCATGCATAGCATCACCAGTACCTTCTTCAAAACTAACGCATGTAGGAGATAATGATCCTGCAATAATCAGTTCGTTGTTGTTACAACAATAGAAGCCTCCCAAACATAATAGCTAATAAGAGCTCAACAAACAACAGAACTTAATTCCAAACCAACTGAGAACCATAACAGTCTCGCAGCTCCCGTTCAGTTGTTACTTTATGAAATTTACCTTCTTGCTTTTCCACTTTCAAATAAACAATTTGTAAGTATATGTTGCAAAGTTTATATATATAAACTAGTGCATAAACTTGGTGACGAGCAGCAGAAGTGGGAATGCAAAGCATCAAAAAGTAGCAGAAGA
Organism: Hedera helix; assembly: GCA_947179155.2. Classification (NCBI taxonomy): domain Eukaryota; kingdom Viridiplantae; phylum Streptophyta; class Magnoliopsida; order Apiales; family Araliaceae; genus Hedera; species Hedera helix. The sequence goes on from OX359268.1 coordinate 37,808,114, forward strand.
CCAATAATGAGTCATTATAAAATGAACTAAACTTTATGGAGTTAATGTAATTTCCACAAGAAATCCCTCTTCCCCTTTCTACTTTTGCCTAGAGAAGCGCAGGGGTTTGCTAATATGAACAAGGAAGATTCAAAGAATTCACACTTCAAGGGGAAATAGAATGCCTCAAGACCAAATCAAGGTATTCTACGTATCAAAAGATTGCAAAAACAAACTTCTCGACATGTTTAATTGTATTTTAATATTAGTATAACTTTTCCAACCAGTTAAATTTCTCTGTTTGACCCCACAAGACAATGGACTATATTGAAACCCACAATCTCTCTAATGAAATAATGCTTCCATTAGTTCAATAAGAGTTAAGTGGGAGGGCCTAGAATCTACAACACATTGGTCAAAAAATGATCTAACTGCAACATCTTTAAACTACTATATAAGACTTGTCTTTGAAAACAAACATCAAACCTCAAAATTGCACTTTATCCCAAGAAAGTTGGGATGGGCTGAAAATGAATCCATACAAAAGCATAAAGTAGAAATACTACAAAACAGAATAAAATGAAAGAGAGAGAAAGGGAGAGGAGGGGGGGGGGGGGGGGGGGGGAGGGGGGGGGGGGGGGGGGGGGGTGATTAAATCAGTGTTCTAATAATTCATGTCTAGGTTCGATTAATCCCCGTTTAGGCGCTAGGCTCCCCCATGCCGCCACGCTTAAGTGCTAGGCCCCTCTTGGAGCCTCGCATAGGCCTAAGGCGGAAAAAAAAATCCCTACAAGACATTAGATGGGATAAGACAGACAAGGCGGGGAAATTAAGCGGGCCTAGACGGAGAAATTAGGGCTGCAATTATTTTTATTTTATTTTAATAACTAAACTACAAAACGACGTCTTGGAAGTGGATGATGAAGTTAAGGATTGTTCGGGCATTACTTAGGAGGCGGTTGGTGAAGCGTCCAGAACAGATAACGTGCTAGAACCTAAAAGAAATAGTAAAAATGGTAGAATCAGAAAACTCTATGAAGAATTTTTTTTGTCTGATGATGACACAGAGAAAGATGGAGATAAGGAGTACGAGTGTGAGTCTGATGAGAACATTATCTTGGAGGGATATGGAGAAGAAGAGTTAGAGATATAAAGAGATATAAAAATAATGACTATTAGTTTGTATTTTTTATTATTTGTTTGTGTTTGAACTTTGAACAATTATATGTTTGTGTTTGAACTTTAAGCAAATGCATTTATTATCTTTATTATAGAGTTTTTTGATTTATATTATTGTTTTGTTTGAATAAATGTAAGATAAAATATTAAAATTGATGCAAAATAAAAAATCTCGCCTAGGCTCCACCTAGGCCCCCTCCAGCCGCCCGTTGCCCGCCTAGCGCCTTTTAGAAGATTGGATTAAATTAATAACAAAAATGCATGAAAATAAATATAAATAAGTAATAACCTAACCACATATATGTTTATTATTTATTTAGGATAGTTTGTGTAGCCAGATAAACATGGACAGAGTTGACAAGGGAACAACACCATCATCATCAATCATGGGGTGATACGGAGTCTTTGGTTCTGTTATTTTCTGCCTCACAGGTTTATTAGCTTCAATTTCACCCAGATTCGTTTCATCCCATCTTACCCTGCCCCTGCTGCTGCACCAACGAAGTATCACATTAGAATAAACATGTGATATTGCGCATAGATTCCCAAGCTTGTAGCACCAGCAAAGATTAATTATAGTTATAGATAAGTGTGTGACCTAAAAAGTTTAGCACTTATGAAAAGAGAGGGAAATAATAATGAAAATAAATACGTATAGTATAATTGCTAACTTACGTAGCAGCATTTACAAAAACAGCACGCAATGCTTGCATGTTTATATCATATAATAGAAGTCATTGTTGCACCCACGGCACAGTAATGGAAAATAAGAGATGGTGACTAAACAAGAATTCAAGGTATAAAAGATACATGAACAAGATTTGGGCCCTACAAAAAGAAAACAACTGTTTTAAAGTACTCAGAGATAAGGTGGAATTGTAAGGGACTAACATAACCCAATATTTCATAACTTTAGAATCCTATTAAAGGATAAGGAGAAAAAAATCATAAGCAAAAGCAATGGATGAATGGACATCAAGAAAAACCAAACATCAGAATTTTAAGACACGTGAATTATACCTCATTTCTGCACTCTATTGAGCTTATAAAGTCCCAAAGGTTTCTGAAGTAGTTGAGGATGGCGTGCTTGCTGAAACGAAAATAAATAATTAGATAAAACCTCTTTTTTTTTTGAGAAAATGGAGAAAGAAGTTATCAGGTGTTTTTACTAAAATATGAGAAACATGACTAAGGTCGTGTTTGTTTACTTCTTAAAAGGCTCTTAAGAGCCCATTGTCTAATTCGGTAAGACCTTCAAGTTGTTTGGAAAAAAAACCATCCCTCTTAATGCTTCTAAATCGATAAGAGAGAAAATTAAATCTAAATCATTAAGAGTTGCCTCTTAATGAAAATTTTAAATCTATGGACAAAAATAACCTCAATAAATATTATACTCTCTCAATTCCAAATTTTAATATTATTATATATTTTTGAAAAGTTAATTTGAGATATTTTCAAATTTAAAATTGAGATAATTAAAAATTATGAAACAATAAATTTTACAATGAGTATTAGTTTTTCAATATTCATCATCATATAAACTAAAATAAAATAAAAAATCATGTCAGTTATGAGTTTAAAAATATTTTAAATTGACTTTATAAAGTTAATAATAATCTTATATTTTGAAACAGAGAAAATATAAGTCTTCTCTTGAACTATTACATTATGTTGTTGCTCTATTAAACTTGACACATTTTTTTTATCTAATGTAATAGTCATCATAATATACATTACAGCTAAAAAAAATGGTGATTTGTTGTTCAATATTTAGTTACTAGAGTAGATAAAAAAAAAAATTATATAAATACATTTAACAATATTATTCATTCGCTTTTATTAAACTGAATATTTAAAATTATCAAATAAAATTTTTAGACAACTCATAAGGTTAAAATGATAAAATAGTGACATTATGATGCTTTACACTTTTTAGTTATCAAACAGTTTTTTAGGTTCAGATATTATTTCACTCAGATGATCTAATTTATTAAGATATACTAACCATTCAGATCTTAATTATTCAGTTTTATCTAACACCACCTAAATATCTTAAAGATAGCAGAAAAGGAACTGCACAAATTAATATAAAAAAATTTAGGTGACACAAGTCTACATCAAGGAAACTAAAATCGAAGAAATAAAAAGACAAAACCACAGCTGCACAAATAACCCAATATTGGTATTCACCAAGAACACAAACTCCAAGCAATAGGGAAATGAAGGAAGATGTAAGAATGAAGCTCACTACCATAGTACTATTTATACACATAACACAAACGTTTAGAGATAGAGTCCAATTATGCAGATCATAAGTAGTCTAGTTTACAATAAATCAGCGAGCTTTCATTATGCTCTAGAGATTAGATCTAAAACAAAGCACAAAGATTCCAATTTGGTTGGAGTTGTTGGACTATGTGTTCATTATTAGCATATACACTAATTTCAATAAAACCGGACAAATTCCTTATTATAGAAATATGAACTCTGTCGGACTTATATAAGTAGAGTTTTCATTTGCTCAATCTCATCAGCATGTCACCAATAAGTCTGCTAACCTTCCACCTCTTAAAATGATCAAGAAAAGAAGTTGGTGGCATGTCTGATGTTGAACCTGGAAAATGGTTATCAAAGTAGAGCCCACACCTTGATGACAACTTCTATGAGTTTGGATGGAAAATATGAAAGGTAGATAATCAGACTGTGATATATTTTACCAGAAATGGATAAGAAAGCTACTTATTATAAACACGCCAAAAAGGAGATGCTCAAGTACACACAACATACACGAAAGGACTAAGATAACAAAAAGCTCCAAGGCCCACATGAGAACAAAAAGCTATGAAGTATGAATACCAGCGCAAAACCCAAAAAAAAAAGGACGCGTTATGCTCCGGGATCAATCACCTAAAAATCTACAAAAACAACTCTATAGCTTCTTGCATGTAATGTAACATTCAACCTGATAACTATAATCCTTGATCACGTAAAACTCAAGGAGAAACAGAGGCTTACACTTGAGACCACTTCATGAACTTCTTAAGTTCACTTAATCGAAAAATAAAAGAAACGCCCATTAATAAAAATACAACAGAGTTTAGAACAATCTGACGATTTCCATAAGGCCCCTTGTAACCTAAAATGTTAACAATGTAAATGGAAACGCACTTTGAAGATTTTTTTTGCTATTTATATCACAAGTATAAAATCTCCAAAGTTCTGTATGGAATAGCACTATACCATCTCCAAGTTAAGATCTAAGCTTTTCATGAAACTTTTACATTTAGACCTAATGCATTCATCGTGAATATGAAATTCAATATGCTAAGGGAGCATAAAAAATCACTACAACAATAAAGGAAATTTTATTTAATCTGCAATTGTTTCAAGAAAGGACAAATTGTACATAAACGAAATAATGCCTAAATTTAAGTGTGAGTTCATGCCAGCTCAAAACCAGTTATTCTCCGTTTAGACTAATCGAACATTACCAGAAGGTAATAACATACCCCGCTGCATACCAGAAAATAAAAATAAATAAAGAAATAAAAACCCTAATTACATAGTATAAAGTACGTGCATTTTGCACATCAATTCATTTCAATTACCTTACATTCACCATATAAAACTAACTATACGCGTAAATCAATAAGCAAATCACACGTAATTGAGTCCAACTATTATAAACATTCCTCAATCAATTAAACACACATGTCATCATAACAACGATAAATCATAAATGATACAGGGCGATGAGGCCGATATCGACAGAATTATACAACACAACGACTAAATATTAAACCAGAGTAAATGAATCAAAGTCTTACCGCTCTGAAGAAAGGATATTCGTGAGTCGGGCTCAAGAAGATTGGTGCTTCTGCCCTTCTTTGCCAATAATAAAATTCATTCGAGTTTTTGGGAACAATTTCTATTCCTACGGTTTTCTTCCCTTTCCTAGACTACCCTTCACGTTATTATTTATTTCGGTGGTATGTGTCAGCTTCCTCTATAAAAAGCTTACATACGTATTTAAAGGGATATATTAATATTTTAACAAAATCCAAGGTTGGTGGGTAATTAGGTGAGTTAAAAAAATAAAAATAAAGGTTTTAAAAGTAAAAGTAATAACTTTAAATTATGGGTTGTATCTTCTAAGGCTGCAAATCGAACCAAACAGTTCGGGCTCGATTCGGACTCGACTCGAAAAAATGTGAACGAGACTCGAATTCGTTAATAATATGATTCAAATCTGAGCACAAAAAATAGTTCGAATAAAAATACGAGTAGAATCTGAATAAGGTTATACTCGACTCGTTTAGAATTCAAACTATTCGAATTTTTAATTATGATCCGATACATAATCGATTGATACATATTCGAATCTATACTCGATACATTCTCTTATAATATATATACAATTAAACAAATTTTGAATAATTAATTATTATTTTATTTTATTTTTGTAATTTTAATTTTAATTTTATATATTTAAAGTGTAATTATAATTATATTTTTTCATTTTTAAGTAAAATAATAAGTTCAATTAATAATTATATGTATTATAAAACTAGTTATTATGTGAAGACTCGAATTCGAGTTTGAATTTGACGTTCGCGAGTAATTTGAATATAATTCGATCCGAGTCGAATCGAATTCGAGTAACGAAAATTCGAGTCGAGTCGAATCTGAGTAAAGTTTTTTTTATATAGTTCGAATCCGAGTACGAATTTAACCTTATGAGTCGAATTCGAACAGTTTAAAATCCGAATCGATTCGGCTCGTTTGCAGCCTTAGTATCTTCACTACACCTGTATTAAAATATAAATACATAAATTTTTGTAATCATTAGTTCAGGTAAGAAAGAGTAAGTTATCTGTTATTGTATGTTGTGTTTGTATAGCACGAGTAAATAAGAACCTTATTCTATCCGTTTCACAAAATAATTTTATTAAGCATATTTATAAATTGAGAATAAATTTTATAAGAATTACTTATAAATTGGTATTTTTAAATTATTCAATAGAAAATATTCCAAGTCTATAATTTGAGATAAAATGAATTTTAATTGTGTTAAAATTATTAAATTGATTTTATTGATAAAAAATATTACATAATACGTTAAAATAATCAAAACTTCTTAAATTTTTAAAAAAATACAAAGTTAACTGATTCATATTAAATGCTGTAAAAACACTAGTTTAAGAAAAGTTCGTATAACCTCTTATTACACATTGCTTGTTTTAGTGATTTTAAGCTATCTCTTTTTTTTTTTTTTTTTTTGTGCTAAATATTTTAAGTTGGCTAATGCATCCTTTTGTAAAACGTATAAATTTTAATTGATGGATATTTTTTTTCTTTTTCTTTTACTCTTAAGTTTATTAAATATTTAGTATAACACTGATAAGACAATAATAAAATTGTGACAGTAATTTAAAGTATACCGTGCGTCATTCAATATTATCATAAAAATAATTTACGACCAGGATTTTCTTCTTGTATTTTTTAATATGAGAGAATAGAAGATCAAATATATAAATTCCCTTGGGGTTTTGTCTCTCACTATACTAAGGATAAATCTACTTGTACATCTATTTTACTCCAACTTTATCGATGCGCAGCAAGAAGTGTCGTTTTGATTATAACCTCCCGCCCTCCCTCACTTCTATGTTTGAAGACTTGTAGCACTAAATTATTCACTCTCTCTCTATCTCTTATCAACGCGGCTCAATATCTTTTATCAACGCAACAATCAATCGATCTCTATAAGTATAACGCGAGATGTTGAAATCAAAGAGCTTCATGCGCCTTCCAATTCGGTTACTTCCATCACATCATCCACTTTGTAGCATAAGTATCACTAAACATCAATCTGAGTGGGTATGAAATTTCGTATTTTTTTTTCTACGGTTTATGATAAATTGTAAATGGAATTTGGGAAATTTCATATTTGAAGGAGATTTGAAACAATTGTTAAAAAAATTGATTGATTTCTTTCCAGCTAAACGCAGATTTCTCTCTCTTATATTTACACAATCTGTTGTTGTTCATGAAAGAAGATGCCGAGGCTAGGCCCAAGGCCTTATGAGTGTGTCAAAATGGCTTGGCACAGTGATAGGCATCAACCCATTAGAGGTTCAATCATTCAACAGATTTTCAGGTAACTAGGTCTTTGAGTTATGGAGCTATATGGAGTAGTTTCTTGTTTCTTATTTTTTTATGCCCACCAAGTGTTTGATGAGGGTTGTCAACGGGCGGCATTCCATTGTCACTATAAAGAATAGAGAATGGCAAGAGAAACTACCTATTGTTGTCTTCAAAGTTGAAGAAATCGTACATATTATTGTCTTCAAAGTTGAAGAAATCGTGTACTCTAAAGCCAATTCTGAGGTAATTGATTTGGGTGGGCATAGAATTTCTTGGATTTTTGCTTTGTATCTTTATTTCCCAAATTGTAATCCCCTATTTCTTCAACTAGCTTGGGACATCCTGAAATTGAATTACGATGCATCTCTGAAAATAGCTGGTTAATGGTTACTTTGGTGTAAGGTTTGTGGTTACAGAAAGTCGGGGCTGATTTTATACATGACAGAGTTATTTGTGCCGAAGCCATACGATGAAGTTGGTTGAGCAACACAGAAAAACTGAAATATTGTCTTATTTGCAGTTAGTTGAGCTATTAAGCTATTATATCAAGATATTTTTTTAATTACCTGGGGTATGCCTTTGTAAACATATAAATTGTGATTATAATTTTTATGAAATAAAATTAAATTATTGTGTTCATTTGTGAATGATCAAGTGCACATTTGTGACTGTTTGGTAACCATTGCATAAGAGCATAGTAACATCTGAATGATTTAATGTCCAAATGCATTGGATTAGTTGGATTCCTTGAATTTACTGATGATACTTTTATCATTTTTAATTCTCTAGTAATATTATATAAAGGATTGTGGACTGGTGATACACAAAAAGTTAAATCTGAATATTTCATAATTGAGAACAATTTTTTCTTGTTTACTTGGGCAGTGCCATTAGGGGGAGGTTTAACCCTTGATACAAACTCAGGCCCATACAATGATCTAAGCAAAAAAAACGACCTAAATAAAAGGCCAACAACATAAATCCTTTCAGCATAAAAAAATAACCTAAATAAAAGGCTAGCAATAAAAGACCATGCAGCCATATCAAAAATTATATCTTCCAAATCCAAATCAAAAGATACATCATTTCAAAACATTTAACAAACTAATCCAAAATTTACAAGAGAAAAAAAAATACACGACAGCATCTACGGTCCATGTTCCCTGAGGTGTTACCTTCCACTGAAATAAAATGGTTACTTCAGGAGAAACCAACTTCTCATATGCAGATGAAAAATTGCGGGAAGCAGTGGGGTCACTTCTATTAATCTGCATTACGGATCTGTTAGATTCTGAAAGCGAATGTGACAAATTCATGGTTTCAAGTCTCTCATCAGTTGATTGACTGGCAGAGCAGAGTGTTAGTGATGTTGAATTTCATTCACTTGTGATAGTTTTGTCCAATATTTTAGGGGGAACAGAAGTTTTTGGACTGAGGTAGCTTCTTGGATTGTTGTGTCTTTGACTTCAGAAAGCTCTTACAAGAACACAACCAAGATTGAGAGCAGCTGAGCATTACAAGCAGATAGCTAATGAGCAAAAAGTATCCAACTGACTTCAACTAAAGAGAGACTGAATATGAGCTAATACTATAACAAATGGCAACAAGCCAGCAATCCAGAAGAATTCTTTTGTAGTGGGCTTTCCAGAATTTGTAATTGAATAATAACTGGGAATGGATACCTTCAAATACAGGGCGGTAACAACTCTCTGGATTCTGTACTATCCTCTTTCCAAATTATGATATTAATGGCATGTTAGCCCGGTCCCAGAGTGTTTCAAGATCCGTGTATTCAACCTAAAAAATACAAAATTTAGAGTACATGATTTCTTCAACTTTGAATACAACAAGAGGTAGTTTCTCTTGCCATTCTCTATTATTTAGTGACAGTGGAATGCTTCCAATTGATAACCTTAATCAAACACACGGTTGGCATGAAAACATGAAAAAACAAGTAACGAGAAACGACTCCAAATAGCATCATAACTCAAAGACCCAGTTACCTGAAATCTGTATTTAGCTGGAAAGAAATCAATCAATTTTTTTAACAATTGCTTCAAATCTCCTTCAAATATGAAATTCCCCAAATTCCATTTATAACTTCTTTCTGCTTTCCCATTCCCCAAAGTGTAATGCATAAATTTCTTACTTACCTTTTTGCCAGCCATTGCTGCAAATACCACTTCCCTTGTTCCCTATTCCGACCCAGACAGCAACAAAAGCAAAATTTTAGCCAAACATTGCAACATACATATCGAGTTAATTACATTCCAACCTTGGCAGGACAGACAGTATCCATTATATTTTAATTTACTCTATATAAACCTAAATTCCCAAAACCAGCATAAGAATAAAGTGATCACCACTTAAATAAACTATTAAATACATAAATTTTAATTTAATTTATTTAAAAAGTTATCAAAGAAGTATGACCCTTTCAATTAGTGGAATGACATCATATTTGGTGTCACTCAATGGGTAAAGAAAACATATTGTACTGCCTGGATCCTGAGATTCTAAGGTCTCAGCACAAAGGCCATGCTCTTGGGATTACATAAAAGATCTATCCAAATACCGGCAACAATTGGCAATACCAAGTATAACTCATACCTAACTATATACAATTATCCCAAATTGATCAAGACACCAGCTTTAATTCCTAAATCAAATAAAGAAAAGATAGTGCAACACCATGTATGTTAAAGTGTAACCCAGAAACATAAGCATGTAGCTTAGAAGCTGAGATCAATATAGACCAATGACCCATCAATCAACATAAATCCCCCAAAATACCACAATGGATTCAGTACAAAAAGGACTTTGATAAACATAGAAAACTAGATTACTTATTTTTAATGACCCCATTTGCAATAAATTAAAAACATTTCTAGCATACTCAGTAAGAAAATATACCTGTTTCATCTCTCACACACACAAACAAACACAAAACACGGACAAGTGGAAATGGGGGAGATTTAGTTACCCTTTTACGCTGCTCAGGCTGCATCTCAGCAGAAAGCATAAATTTCCAACAAAAATATTAAATCAAGAAAGAGTACTGAACAAAATGGTGGATCCCCCAACAAAAATCAGCTAAGCTCGAAAATTAACACCGACCCAGAGGAGAAAAATTGGATCACAAGGCCAGATGATATACCGATCTAAATGGATAGAGAGAAGATGGGAAGTGTGTATTTTTTCAGTATTTGTACGAGAGATTTACGGTCTTCAAGATGAAGGGTTGGGAATTGAGGGACAAAAGAGAGGACAGAGAAAACAAGAAGATATTTGGAAGACTAATTTGGAGAGGACTGAAGAGAGATGACTGAAAACTGAAAAAGTTAGAGAGGGAGAAAATAGGCGGGCGGTTTTGGAAGGTTGGAGAAGGGGAAAATAATATGAATTTTTAATTTGGGCAAAACGACGCCGCACAGGAGTTTATCGGGATGCAGGGAGTAAGCTGTATGTATGTATAGATTTACTCCTATTCTAAAGAAATATTTGTAGTTAGTTTTTTCTTACCAATTTTTTGTCATCTTCGTACACATTGTGTGTAGATTAATTATTATAATAGAAGATAATTTGATTATGAATATACCCTTTAAAACTACCTAATTATAGAGACTCTGTAACTGTTTATCTTGTTATTTTATTTATTTATTATTTCAATTAAAATTAGTTTAATGTCTTTATAACATCTATCTACACTTTCATTATCACCATCATAACTATATTTTGTATTAATAAATATAAAATCTCATGCATTACACTCAAATGAATTTGATAACTAATATTAAAAAAGGAAAAAATTTGTGGACAACATAATTATATTTTAAAAGTAAATATGCATTATTCAAAAAAAATACCATGCCACATAATAATAATAATATTAATAATATTAATAATTATAATAATAATAATAATTAGTTATAATTGTTTGGGTTCCATAACTAATATCTTCCTAATAAAATTATAAGAAATTGGTCACACACAAAAAAAAAAAAAAAACCCCTCACTTCCTTCCGAAGCCCTATGAGTCACGGGTGAATTGGGCATCACCTGACCTCTCAAAGAAAAGGGAACAATTGCGATCAAATTGAAGAAGGGGAACGCAATACTGTTTAAAAACTTGGGGAGCTTCAAAGAGCTCTTCAATTTATTATTTGTATGCTGTTCCATATATACTGAACCCCTTTTGTGCGAAGTGTGAGAATTCTCTTAGCCCTCCTTATTAATTCGTTTTTCTTGTAACTCAATTGTTTTGGCGCTATCGAGTACTTATTGTAACCTGTACTCGTGTTCTGGATCTTCACAAACCGAAAGTCCGAAACAATACTATTTTTTCAAATTTGAGTGATTCAATTTTTCTTGGACTTTGTTTTTCTATTCTAGTTGATATTATTAAATTGACATCTGAAACCTATTTTCTTCTTGTGTGTTTCGAATTTGATTAAGTGATTGTATGCTGACTATTTCTCGATATGTTTTCGATAATTAGTTTAATATGACGTGTCATGGATTGCCCGCTAATATAGATCATGTGAAGGGCCGGTTGATTAACAAACTATTGAATAGGATATACAGAATTTTTAAACTGTTAATGATCAAAGGTACTTAAATTGTTGAAGGCATTGTGAAAATTAATTGAACAATGCGTACTGATAAGTTATTGAGCTGCAATGTAGTTGAGAAACATTGTAATTCTGTTTATCTATGTTGCGTCTTGTGTCTCTTCTCAATGGGTTAACTACTGGATGATATTTCAGTTGAAATTTGCATTTATATGGAGTATATTTTAGTACTTCTCAATATAATCGAATAACTTGAAACTAGAAAACGAGACACATATATAGAAGTGTGTGAAAGATCAGGAAACTTGACACATTTAAATAGACGTTAAATCTTGAATTGTGTCTAAGATTACATTGTTAATTCTATCTTATTCAGGAGACACTTTTGGAAGATGGTTGGAAATAAGTTGTATGCAACTGAATTTTGCCTTCATTTTCGGTGTGTTTCAGGATCTTGATATGATCGGGGAAATTTACTAAGAAGAATGAAGTTCTTTGTATCCTATTGAAGATTACAGAGATCGGATAACAGATAATACAACAAGAAGGCAGCGATGTTTTCATTGTTTTATGGATTCTGGAACTATATTTTCACTAAGACAGAGTTTCATGTTCTTATCCTTGGAATCGACAAAGCTGGGAAAACAGTAATATGTTTACTTTTTTCTTTCAGATAAGGACAATGTTATTATTACTAGTGTGAGGCCACATTAGTGTGTTGGTTTTTCCTCTCATCCATGTATCTTGCTCATCTGTTCATTATTTGACTGTTCATCTTACTTTTTTTCTCTACATCTTCATAACTGCACACGTGCAAGCACACACATACACCAGAAAACACACAATTGTTTGTCCACCTAAATGAGCTGCCAACTTAATGCATACAGTAGCTGTTACATATTTTTCCTTGTCTGTTACCATGGCAGATTCCAATTTTTTATTGATTGACATGATTTTAACTCTTTTACTTTCATTATAAAAAAAGAATCTATTCATGATTAATTTGTGTAATATTTTGATGAAATTATGAGGAAGGACAAATTTGCTGCTTCCCAGTTTCATACTATTGTACATTGGCTTAACTTTGTTGTTATCCATCTTGTCCGAAGGTACTTGATCCATAAGAGTTGAGACTCTACCCTCGGATCATCTAGTTCCCTTTACCTGTAATTTACTCTATGTCTGGAAAAGAGAGTCCTTCATATTTTAATTTTTGCCCCCAATATAAAGGTTTGTATAATACATGCTGAGACATAATATTTTGGATATATTTTTTTCAGTATTAAACTTCAAACCTTAATATTCAAAAAAATGTACGGAAAAAAAAAAGACTCTCATTTCTAAGTGGAGGGAGTATATCATCTGTCGCAAGAAGATATATTTTATTGCTGGCAGTTGAAGGAACATCAATTTTCATAGAAGAAAAGTTTTAATAGAATTTGCTATTGATTTATTAATGCCTCTAATAGGTGTAACATTGAGACAATGTTTGTCACTTTAACTTCTATTCCTGCTTTCTTCCTTAACAATTTAAATGCAAGCATGCGAAATAGGCACACTATCTCAATATTGAGCATGTATTGTTAAAGCTTTTATACTCAATTTTGTTGTAGACACTACTTGAGAAGTTGAAGTCACAATACTCAAATGTAGAAGGCCTTCCTCCTGATCGAATTGTTCCAACCGTGGGACTCAATATTGGTCGTATTGAAGCGTCAAGTACAAAACTTGTGTTCTGGGACCTGGGAGGTCAGGTATATATATTTCACCTACAACGGATGATTAACGTGTTCCAACTTACACTTTTGTATATTGTCCTTTTATTATATTGCATAGTAAAAAAACCTAGCAGATGTGGTGTGCGCATGTTTTTTTTTTGGGTTGGGGGGGAAGCTGGACTAATATTTTAATGTGCTCATTTCAATACATGGTGATTGCCACTGTAAAAACTGTTGCTGCTATAACTATCTTCATATGTGATATTTAGTATTTGCTAGTTTAGTTGTTCAAATTTTGACATAATTAACCTGAGCCCACTAGGTTAACAAACAGATAATCACGTCTTCATTGTAGGAAGAAAAAGGATATATGCATGTCACAAAATTCTATTACTCCCATATTCTCATGCATAATTGGAAGAATTTGAAATTTCAGCATAATGTGTAGGAGGGAATCAAATGAGTAGAAGATTTAAAGCTACTTTTGGTATGGTAAAAAAAGGTAAAATTTCAGTCCCATCAGCTTCTGTTAACCTAAGATGAGAGTTGCTTTAGCATAATTGGCAAAAAGACCGAGCAAGGCTCCTGAATTGGGTTATATTACTGTCTATATTTCCCTTTTTGCATTGGCTGGGGTCCCTCACATATTTCCAAGTTTTATTTCTTTTACCCGTTTGAGCTTTCATACACACTCAAGTCTTTCCTGCTTAAGCTCCTTTCACCAGAAAATGCTAATACTTTGAAAGCGAGAAGTCAAATGTATTTTCTTTTCTCACTATGAGAAGAAGAGAGATTTGTTTAAGGTAGAATCAATCTTGTAGATTAGGTGCGTAACCTGAGGAACGCATTAATATCTAGTTGTAGTTAGTTATCTGTCATTTATATGTTTTTACTAGCCTTTGGAATTTCATCATTGATGCATGACTTTCAACTTTCAGCCTGGTCTTCGCTCAATATGGGAGAAATACTATGAAGAAGCACATGCTGTAATATATGTAGTGGATGCTGCTTGCCCAGCACGTTTTGAAGATTCAAAATCCGCACTTGGTGAGTAATGATGAAATCAGCTTGTTGATTGTACATCCTATCATGAAACCATGATGACTATCCGTGATATCGTCAGTAAGTAGTCCTGGATTTATACCATATGCTGCTTATTAACATTTGAAGTTGGTTGCCAGAGAAGGTCCTTCGGCACGAGGATCTGCAAGGATCCCCTATTTTGATATTAGCAAACAAGCAGGTGCATAAGCTAAAATCTTGCTACTTCATCCATCTACTTGGAGAAAATCTGAGTGATAAAAGATTTAACATTCTTAAATCAAGATTTAAAGAGAAAATTATACATATTTGGCTAACTATTCACATATTTATGTACTGTGTTTTGGCTGTATAATGTAAGAGGATATTTTTTTAATTTTCTGCATATTATGTTTCTGGCTTAAATATGCTGAACTTTTAAGTTTATGTCTTTTCATGTCAATGCTCAGTCGTACTCTCTGATGATAATATATGCTTCTACGTTTTCTCATAATACCTGCTCGCTTCTAGCAATGAGAGAATGAAAGAGTTGGAGCGGCTGGTCATATAAAGATTTATGAATTTTAAATCTTTTTATTTTGAGATGTGTTAAGATCTTTATTGTGGTTTAGAAGTTTATAATTCATGAGTAGTTGATCATGTTCTGGACAGAGGAAAAAAAAAATCCAAATGAACAACCCTCCCATTTCTCATTTAAAATGCGAATCTGCTTTCAGTTTCCTCTATTGATTAATAGGTATCATTGTTATGGCAGGATCTTGGAGAATCCTTATCCGCAAAAGAACTTGCACGGTATCTGGATCTCAAAAAATTGGATGAAAGGGCATATTCATTTGAAGCTGTTTCAGCATATGATGGGTGAGTAAATGGTGCGGTCCTAATCACGTTCTTCATTAGGAATGTTTGGAATCATATACCTACTTGGATTGAAACAGTGTTCATGAGACAGTCATTTATTCTTTCCGTCCTTAAATGGAGCACATTTAGAGAGCTTTAAAATGTTCTGCAATTTGATTGCAGGTTGGGAATCAAAGAAAGTGTAGACTGGCTAGTTGAGGTTATGGAGAGGAGTAAAAGAACTGAAATGTTGAGAGTTCGTGCAGGCCTGACAAACTCTGGATCTGCTTAAAATAGCTTATATTAGTTAACTTAGTTTTACTTTACCTGCTTTGTGAGTAATTTAATAGTTCAGACCGGATCTTATATGATTGGAACTAGATCAATTTATTACATTTTCCATCCCAGTATTGCTTTCTTCTTGCCATCACAAGACTGCCAAAAGAGCACTACTTGAATATTATGTGCGTTACGTTTTGGTGTAATATATCATAAGAAAAAGAGGAGAGCATGTTACTATAGATAGAAAACTAACTCGTTTATGGTACTTGTGTAATCTCTAATGCATTCAGAAATATCTCTTTGTCTAATGCATTCAGAAATATCTCTTTGTTTGTTTGTCAGGAATTTGTATCAATTGTTTGTTTGTGTGTAATGCCTGCCTACAGGCCCTACACGCAGTTTAGCCATGTTTTGTTTGTGCACTAAAAGAACAGGCCAAACAATGCTTCCTTGCTCACACTGTATCATGTTTCTCATCAATGCCATGGCTAAAAAGCTCAAGATAAACCTAATTCCAAGGGGAGAACCCATTCTTAGGGGAGATGTATCTTTTCATTTCAAACTATGGCCAGGCTGGACTGGACATAAGCCTGTAAAGGTATGCAGTATCACTTTATTTAGTCAGCCTTTATAAAGTTGGTGAATTTGCAAGTTCGAGAATATCTGGTGAGTCTGTGTTCCTAAAATAAGAGGTCACTATAATTGTAAGCTTTTACTGGGAAATTCAATTATGGAATAATGTTTCCCTTGAAATGAAAAATATAAATTATGATTACCAAAGTTAGATTTGTATTATGAATTAAGCAATCTGGTGCAACTGCAAATACTTTAGTTCCATAAAAAAGACGGTAAAAGCAAGACCAACACCAATTGGACAATCATTTGACGCAACCATATAGAAAATTCCCAAAAACATGATTTAGATATATAGAAAGGGACAATTGCTCTCAATGCTGAACAGATGGTAAATCAGAAATTGCAAGAGCAACACAGAGTTGAAGTCAACGTTCTATCAATTAAATACAATTTTCATAAAATCAAATTCTCTTGTTCAACTCCTTCATTTCTCTCAGAGCACTACCTATGAATGTCATGCTAACTGATTTGGCAAAACAGTACTTGGGGCAATGTGTTTGGCCTTTACAACTGGTTGTGAGCCTGGGAAAAAAAGAGAGGATAAAATAAGTAGTGAGAATTCACATGATCCATTTCAAGCTAAGCCAGTACAGCTAGACAAAGGATACAAAAAATTGTGACACCATACAGTGAAGAACAATATATATTGTACACCAGAAAGACTAAGTAGACAATTTGAGCATGCAGCAAGTAGATACGAAGACATGAACAAAGGATTTGCACCATTTCTTATATTCAACATTTTCGCTAACTCCTGCTATTTTCTACTCCCTCCATTCCACAAAGAGTCTTGTTTGCCAAAAAAAAATTGTTCCAAAAACAAGAGTTCCACTTCTATATATGGTAGTATGAAATGACATAATGTTCTCAAATTTATCACCACATTTACATAGTCATAATCATTAATTTATGGGTAAATATGGAACAAAACTATCATTGAAGTTTGCAAAATTTTCAAATGAGACTCTTTTTGTGGAACGGATAGAGTATTAATTGTGATCGTAAAAATTGCGAAGGACCGAAACATTCAGCATTCTGCTTACTAATATCACTATATTTGTGATGTGGGGTTGCAAGTCATCAGGCGTTAAATCATATGTTCCGTTTGCAGAGAAAAAGACAGCAAAGGTGTTTATACCGTAGGACATTAAGTCAGGTTTCTAGAGTGTAGACTGTGTAGTAGTTGTCTTCAGCAACTCCAGTAACACCAGAAATGAAATGTTTTTGGGGAACAAGAAGCTTAGATTAATGTGTGTGCTAGGGAAATTGATTTTCCTTTTGTTTGTGATAATTGATGTTTCCATCATTCCAACAGAGAAACTTTGTAAACCAGCTCCATTGAATTAGATGAAGGCCAAAACCACAGTACCTATAGAAAGAGGCAAGCTAATCTATTTAGTATTTATCCACCTATTTCATATATCAAATTAAGTCATAGTCTCCTTGTAAACATTGCCATCAGTCACTAGCAAAGCTGATAGTTTTCCTATGAACATTATAATGAGATACCTAATTTACAGTATCACAATATGTCATCTCATGGTACATAGGTTTAAAGGTTCCATTACTAGATTCTCAGAAGAGTTTTGTGTTCTCCAAGAATAATGAGAAGTCATTTATATATATATAAATAAAACTAGAAACAGCTTACTGGATATCAGAGCTTTTGGCCTGGTCTTGAACAAAATCCGGTGACGAACAATTCCAACAACCTCCAACTCTACCCTAGATGAATTAAGATCATCATCGTTGTTAGCATCGGAGTGTTTTACTTTCTTCATCACCAAAAAAGGCTTCTTCAGAGGCACCTTTGATCCACTCAATTCATGATATCCAACAGTAAAAGTATAGTTTTCCTGAATCATCAAAGAAAAAAATTAGAAGACTTCAGATATGATCATTAAAATCACTTCTGCATACAATCACCATCATCCTTGTTCGGGTAATGACCATTTTTAAAAAAATGAAATGTTATGCAAGATCTAGAAATGCGTAATCACAATTTTTATTTTTTATCAGTAAAAACAACTGACCAATTACCTCCATTCCAGAATTTAGAGATAGATTATATGACTTTCTGGAGTCAATTTGCAAAATCCAATTTACTTGATTTTAGTACAAAAAAACTATAAAAGTCCTAAACTAACTAACAAATACTATTGATTATTATATTTGTTACTTTCAACACAAATGAATTCATACAAGTTTTGAATTTTAGATTCTCACAATTTGACTTCAAAAATTCAAAATGTATCCCTAATTTGAAATATTTTGGATATTGGGAATTAGTAACAACAGGAAAACCTGGGTAGAAGTGCGGCAAAGTAGTCCGATTTGGAGATTATGGAAAGAATCTTGAAAGGCAGGCTGAACTTCAACAACGCCTTGGAGTTCTACAATTGCCCATTCTGGGCACTTTTCTTCCCCGCAGCTGCACTTTACCCTTATCTGCATCTCTCTGTGTGGTGGGTCTTGGAGGTTAGGGTTTATGAAAGAGAAAAAGGTATAGAAAATGTGGAGATCTGACTGTACATTCTACTGGGGAACTAGATTTGGCGGCAAAATGGGACAGTAGAAGACTACGAATAGATCGAGGTCAAGATTATGCGGGCTGGGCTCCCTCCATTTTAAAATTCACTTAACCTAACAAAATTAACGTTTTCTAAAATTTGTGCTTTGAGTTTATATATTTTAGTTTAAAAAAAGTTAGTTAGGTCTTTTTGATTGAATACAAAATTTGGCCCGACCCATTATAATTTGGCTCGCGAGTGGCCTGACTCACTTATGAAATTTATTTCACTTTATATGTTCAAGATTTTTTTCATAATATTAATAATAATTTGATATTATTCTACAAGTAGTCTATTCATTTTTTTTTCTCTACTAACATGAGTAACCCATCTATTAAAGAAATAATAAAGAAGAAATTTAATAACTCACTTTAATTTTTCTTAGCTTAATGCAATAATTTTAACTTGAAATTTTTCTAAATTATGATATTTCAAATGATATAACTTTATTACTTGTTAGATTATTTTATTTTGTATATATATTGTGTTAGTTTATTTCTAAGATTTATAGTACTTGATATAAGTTTTTGAAGAATGAATTAAATGGATAGAAAAGTTGATGAAAAAAATACGAAAAAACCCACGGGCCACCCGGTTCATCATTCCTTGAGCCACATGCTTTATATTTTAAATTCATAAAAATTTGAACTATTTTGACTTGGTCCAAATTTGGCCTAGCTCAACCTTAGTCTAGCCTGTTTAAGTTTAGTCCGTGTTGCTTGTCAAGTTTATATATGCATAAGAGGAAACAACGTCGTTAAAATTATGAGTCATTTTACATTTACTCGCATATAAGAAAAATGAATGTGGTTTCATCTTATTTTATCTTTAACCCAAATGAGTGTGTCACACTCATTTGTCTTATATGCGGGTAAGAAAAATTGATAAGTTTAAAATTTTTCTAAAGTTTTTTTAAGAAAATGCATTGTTAATGCTTGTGTTTAGGTTAAGTATGAGTTATCGTGCTTTCGTCTCACGGACGGATCTGGTGTCACCTTTGGCAATTGCCATAGCTGGATTTTTTAGATTCGTCTTTTATATATATATATATATATATATATATATATATATATATATATATATATATATATATTGTATTTTATTCTTTTTTGGAGTTTAAAGATGCACAATTTCTTAATTTGGCGAAATTTTATATGGAATGATGCACATATTTTGGATTATCAGACTTGGATAACACTTTTATTCTTTGTATTTACTAGCATCCTTAAGTTCCTCACAATTTTAATGCTTTAGAGTGTGTTAATAAGAAAAAAATTAAGTTTTAATTGTTTGTTGTAGCTAATTTTATAAGTATATGATTCATTGTTTTGTAAATGTCGTTCATGTTTCAATATGGATAAAAAAATTAAATGAACTCATTTTCAACCTAATTCTCAAGGGTCATTCTTTGTTCAAGGGTGCCTTGCGGTAATATTTTTTCTTTATATTTATTACCATAGCTGATTAGAATTTCTGGATCAGTCCCTGGATGCTTTTTTCGTTTCTTATTTTTAATTTTATTTATTAAAGTTAATTTATGATTATTTTTTTAAAAAATAAAATAAATTTGATATAAATATATATAACTAAGATTAGTTTGTGTTTCATACGTGATAGTATTTTTCTAATAATGGACATGTGAATACATTAAATTAAAGAAGGTTTTAATTTAATAATTAATTAATACATTCCCCCTCAAAGATATGAGAGGTTCATATGATATTTTGACTTTTCTATACCATATTAAATTATTAAAGCTAGCATAGGAAACAATATAGTAATAAATTATTTTTTCTTTATGAGTTTTTTCATTTTATGGTTTTAAAATGGTCATATTAACTTTTTAATGTTTTTGGGAATGTACAAAGTCATAAACTTTTTTAATGAGTTTTGTCTGCCCTCATATGTTTGTGTCCTTCGAATTACATGAACAAAATGCATGTCATTAACAAATTTAATTACGTTGAAGTTGTCATCAACTTAATTATAGTCATGCAGTTTTATAGCTTGTTATTAACATTAATTACAAAAACTATTGTATTAATAAATTTTATAACTTTTTATTGCATTAATTAATGCAATATTTTTTATAATTAATGTCATAAAAATGTATATCAACGGACTACGATTACGAAGTTTTAGAATTAATTTACAGAATTAAAATTAAGAGGACATTTGCAATTTCAACTTTAATTGAAATTTAATTAAAATAGTAACTTAGTATTTGGTGTGCTAATACATAGCCACTAGACTCCATCAAAAGTCAAAACTTCAATCCACAAGAAACCCAAAAATTCATTTTATGTGTTCAACAAAATTCATTCTCTTATAACTAAACTTCTATAACACATCCAACCCGGAAATAAAACAAAAAACTGTGTATATATATAATCTCCTATGTTATATGTTGAAATGGAAACAGTAAGATTTGGAGGGAATGATCAGTTGTGAAGGGGATTTGGTCCGGTAGGGACAAGTCGGTGAGAGACGGTGTGCGCTCGGTGATCATCCCCGTCCATATTCTTCAACTGATAATATTGTGGCGCATAGTGATGAGGAATATTGGTGTTGAAGTAGCGGGAGAAATACTTGATTCTCAATCTTTCCTGCTCTGTGGGATGATGATAGTAAGGCTCATGGTGATTGATGTACCGGCAACTACAGGTGGGAACTTGTGCATGCAGGATTAATGCCAAAATTATGAATTGGATAAAACAAGCTTTAATATTTGGCATTGCAAATTCTAATTAATATGCATTACCAATTGAAAATATAATTATATATGAGAATGAATGAGAAAGGAATTACATACAATGCTCGATCTGAGGAGGAGGACGACTACCTCTACCTGCAGCTTCTTATTATGTGTACTTGGATCGGTGAAGTTTTTGTATTTATAAGGGAAAACTGCCGACTAGCTAGAGAATTAAGTCGAGCTAAAGGAACAAACGATCCTAAAAAAACTAGAACAATAATATATAATAATAATAAGTCAAAAATAAAGGACATAGACGTGCATTACTCGAGTATAAAAAAATATATAATAGTCGCATATATGATCAAATGGCTTATATATGAAGGCAGGATACATTGCTTCCAAATTGGTGGGTACACAACTCCAAGAGAATAAAACAGGTAGAAGCTAACTTAGATAAAAATATTATGTTTTTAGTAATGGTCAAACCTTAAGATAAGCCAATATCTGATGTCATGTTGCAGGCTGGCTGCCCATTTTTAAATTTATTTTTTTGAAATGACAGGAATCGGGACGGAATTCTGATACAAAATTTCCTTTTTGTTGTGTTTGAGATTTGACTTAATTTACTTTATCCCGACGTTGATTTTCATCAAATTTTTAACCGCATCACAACATAAAAGACATGCAAATGAACTCTGAACTCCGCTGTTGTGTCCTATTTTCAGAAAGTTGGAGCTGGAAGAACAAATAAAATATGTCGAAATTTAAGCTTAGAAGCAATCGCCCAAAACAAAAGGACATGTTTCAACAGATTTGATCATTTATTTTGCTAAGCTAGCTAGTATATTGGAATGTTATTTGATAAATTATGTACTTCTGCATATATAATTCTATCCAAAGCCACAGGAAAAGCTTAATTCCCACGGTATTGAAAACTAAAATTAAGCTCAACAGTGTTATATATATATATAGGAAAATTTTCAAAAGCGAACTTTAAAAAGCGAACTAAAGACGAACCGTCGTCTTTGGTATCTATGGCGACGGTTCGACCCGTCGTCATAGAGTGCATGGCTATGGCGACAGGTCGAACCGTCGCCATAGATACCAAAGACGACGGTTCGTCTTTAGTTCACTTTTTAAGGTTCGCTGATTACAAGATCTGTAATTCCTATAATTTCATCAATACATCGAATATAGGAGACAACATGCACAATAATGTATTTTCTTTGAAACCACGCCTGTTACACACACATATATGTATAATAGAAATTCTTCTTGACATTACTTACATATATGTGCGCTACATATTCCAAAACTCCTCTCAAATGAAAAGGGATTATATTTTCCTGTAAAATCCTATGATCAGTTGTCAAGTGGATTTGGTCCTCCTGGGATAAGTTGATTTGAAGCGCTACTACCAACCTTGTACGTACTTGTAGTTGCTCAGACTCGGACATCCTGTTGCTTAAGCGACGCGATAATGAGAAAGACGATATCTCATGTTTTGCCTGATCTTCGGGGATAGCTGAAGCGGCAATTCACAATACGAAAAATTGTTAGTATGATGATGAAGATCGTAACTGTAAGCGCGGAACTTTTTAGTCTCATAATTTCAGATGTTGGAAAAAGAACAACTTTTGAAGGAGAGAAATTAAATACGAGTGTTTGGATTGGATAGTTTGTATGTGATTGTAGATGGCTGGAAATAGGAAGACTATTTATTAACAGGCAACTTTTAGTGAAGAAGATGGAGCCAAAGCCCAAAGACAAGAATCAATCATCTGGCATTAATATAACCACTCGTCAACAATTCATTTAATTTCTTATTAAAGAAATACATTTATGCTATCTTATAATATCATCTGTCGGCTAAACTGGCCGAAAATGGAAAAATATTTGGCAGGATTGATATGATACAACCTGATAATTAGTTCCTACCATGCAGTGTGAAATTGCCAATACAATTGCTTGAGTAATTAATGCCGAGTGTACACCATGACTGTACAGTGTTTGGATGTCACAGAGTTCAGCTTTCATAGCCAGCTGAAGAATTGAATACCATAAAATCTACATTCTCCATGTGGTCTAGTGAACACCACGATGGTTTCTTGGAAAGATATGACATAACATATTATCGAATGGGACTACCCTCGTGCTGGGTTTAAAGACTTATTAAGCTCAAAACTTGGGTCGCGTCCCACCCACAACCAGCAACTCTCCACGGCCTATACACCACTCGCGGAGTCCCACCCACAACCAGTAACTCAATGTCCTAACAACCAGTAACTCAATGTCCAATACGCCACTTGTGGAGGATCCATACAGCACAGATTTATTTCACATTTAATTTCTCATTATAGTTCCACATTTAATACTAGCTACCTTGCTGTTATCTAATCTTTTCACTTTAGTTTCATATCTGCCAAACTAAAGCCATTGCTAACCTCATTGTCAACATCAAACAACCACTTCTCAATCTTAGCTTCCAAGTTCCAACCCACATCTAGCAGAATTCAGATATACTGTCCACCTGCAGACCACAAAATAATGCTATCCTCCATGCCTTCAATGGTATAAAACAGGTCGATTTTTAAAACCAGTTAAAAAGTTGAGCAAGCTTTTCGACAAATCATGATTTCAAGTGAAGAGCAGTGTGATTGTCGAAGGAGGGAAAGACTATAAGAAGAGGTTCAGAGGCCTCAAAATTTTGAAAACCTATAATTCGGATAACATAAACTCACGAACCCCCTGGAGTTCAACATGCAGGATGCATTATTTAATACAAACTGAACAACGAAGTTAGGCCCTATGCTACGAAAAATAAAGTGACACAAAGGTGAATAAGATAAACATAGGCACCAGAATATCATGCTTTCATATATATCTTCATCACAAAGACAGCAGTTGCACCTCCTTCCCAATTGCATTGCAAAGACGTCACCAACATTACTCTTTGTCAGCTTCACCTACAGTTGTGGTTTCCTTTGGTTCTGCGGTCACCTTTGGTTCTGCGGTCACCTTTGGTTCTGCAGTCACATTCTTAGATGAAGCATCTTCTGCATTCTTAGATGAAGCATCTTCTGCAGGCTTAGCATCACGATCAATAGCTTCAGTAGGTTCAGCAGTTCCACTGGTTGTTGACTCGTCAGTCACTGGTACCATCTGCTTGACAGTTCCAACCTTAACATATTTGCTCATAAACTTGTATTCCCAATCTTGTAAGGCATCAAGCTCGAATACACCAAGACCAGAGAGATCCCCGTTGAGATCTTTGTCCTCAAATGACATCTTTGCAAGAGCTCTGCTTGCATCCTTTCCAGCAAACAATGCATAAGGACCACCGGGTCCATAAAACATCCTGAATGAAGGGGCAGTTTCAAGTACAAAAATATGCATTAGTTGTATGTATTAGATAAATATATTGCACTGGTTCAAATATAAAAAATATGAAAGTTCAAAATCGATCAAATTAGCTTGAAGACTGGTTAATGGGTGCAAAGCTTTGACAACATCACTATCATGTATGATCTACAAGAACTAGCATTGCCCAAATGTTATTGGAAAATGTGTGAGAAAAATTTCATGTAATGACCCCACACATAAAGCACTATGGGATCGGTGTCAATAACACTAGGCAGAAAGCTAACATTAAGAATGCTTCTCTATAAATTTTAACTAAACAAATTCATATGTTGTCACCTGAAAAATATGGTGGTGGCGATCAGGAGTAAATCACTTTGTTCAAATCATGAAGAAAATCTGTTAAGTAGAACCACATTTGACAAGCAGCACTACAAGTAATCAAATTCCTATGTTCTAACCATATAAGTGAATCCACAGAACTAAATAACGCTTGAAAAAGAATATCTAACACTCGTGAGATTTATTAGGCCTGATACGCTAAAATTACTCCAGCCTCAATTGGTAGACCTGAGAATAGATTAAATAAATAAATAAATAAGAGGATGTTTATAACTATCCCCCATAAGTGTGCTGCCTGATAATAGATTCAACCTAGAAGGCTAGAAACCATGGATGATCTCACCCCTCTCCTCCAAAAATCTAGTACATAGGTAATCCAATCAAGCATATATTAAAAACCAATGAACTCCAGAAAGATTATATTTTTTTAGGACAATAAAGCAGCTGAAATAGTCAAAATCAAGCATATACAAAGAAAACCATTGACCACAGAAAAATGAGTTTTTTTAAAACACAATAAAGCAGCTAAAGAAGACATCAAGGTTAATAAACCTATAAGAATCAACTTGCTAAAAAAGAAACAGAAACAACTCCATAATCTCTCACTCTGTCACACAAACTACCCAATTATCATACCCCTAAATTAAATCTTAACCAGACACCCAGAATTAACACAAAGAAAAAAAAAATCAACTTTTTCATTACCCAGATACTTAAGACACCAAAACTCGCAGTCAAATGAAAAAAACAGGTCATTATCCGAATCCAAAAAAGTCAAAAGTAGACCAAAATTCATCTAACCAAAAGCAAATACACATAATTAAATTTAGATACAGATGATATATACCTGCTTTGTGATACATCATAGATCTGCCCCTTAATCGCCATGAGCAAAGGCTTCTTGGGATCAACGCCATCATAAGCTTTGAGCTCCTCTTCAGTGATATCCCCGAGCTGAACAGGCGGAGGCAGAGGCTGCATCTCTTCCGCAAAATCCCTAGGCCCGGTATGTTGTTGCTCACTCGATGACCCAAACATCCCCGAGACGACGTAGTATATAGCAATACCCAAAGCTACAACAGTGAAGAAAGTGGCCGGAGAAAGGCCAGTATACACCGTGATCGATTCTTTCAGCGTCTCCCATAATTCAAGAGCCATGGATGAAGAAGAGGAAAAGAGGGGAGATAAAACAAGAGGCGTAGGGTTTTTTGTTGATGGATTTCTCAACTGATGGCTACTTACTTATCTATACACTATACCCGTCCTGTCCTCATAGATTTCAGGGCTCTGTCTTCTCTTTGTACTTTGTACTAATTTGACTGATATTTTATGTAGTATTTATATAATATAATTTAAGGGAAAATTTGTGTTCTTGTTCTTTTTTATTATTGTTAAGTTTTATTTCTTTTGGTTGTCAATGAAATTACACATCTAATTATATTTATTGTCAATTATTACAAATTATATTTTGAATTTAGTATCTTTCCATTGAGGTAAGTGATATAAATTTCCTTCCTTCTTTTCACCGTTTCATTTTTATATTTTAAATTATTCATGGAGTAGTTAGACCATCTTATGCCGTGTGCCAAGTTATTCACTCCTTTTGTAATTTTCCTTTTTTTAATGATATTTTAGAAAGATAATACAACTAATATTTTGCTTTGTTTGATCGATCGAAATGATTATAAAATTTTAATATGTCTATATAAAATTTATTAAGAAGATAACAATAAATAAATTAATACTCAATGTAAGAATAATATAAAAAAGTAAGGCATTAACAATTTTTTAAAATTTATAAACGATAAATAAAAAAAGATAAATTTCATTACCACAAGAAACAGATAAAAAGAAATTGAGGGAGTAACATAAGACGTTAATTATCATTACACTACTCATTGATCTCATTCATACTTATTATTATTATTTGATTATTTAATATAATATAGATTTCCTCACGTGATTTTGCAATTTATTTTATTTTCCAAAAGCATTAGATTTCAAAATTTTCTTTGGTAAGCACAAACTAATTAGATTTAGATATATGGAATTATAAAAATAACTTATTCTTCTTTTCTAAGACAAATAGTAAAAATAACTTTAAAGTTAAATGTCCTTTTTTGTCATTGTAAAAGATAAAAAATAAATAATTGTGTGTGGCGTGGTGAGACAGTAGAGTAGGCATCAGGTCGGTACAAAGCCGAAATATTACAAAAAGTGTAAAGAAAATGGAGCTCGGACGATTAGGTTTCTTTCTTCTCTTAAAATTGGTTTGTGATCAACGTTTTGGAAGATGAATAAATATTTTATTTTCAATTCGAGATTTAGAAGGAAAAAGAAAAAGAGAGGCAGATAATTTAAGTGGAATCGATATTTTCACAAATTAATTTAATATTTTCACAAGATTAAATAAGACTCACTTGTACAAATATTAAATTAATTTATAAAAATATCAATTCCTATAATTTAAATATAAATTATATATATGGAGTATAATTATAATAAGGAAGATATTTCTCTTATTTTGCTAGAGTGATCTTATCTAATTTAGTTGAGATGGACCCCTGCTGCTAAATTATCTTATTTTAACAAAAGCAAACTTTTGCTGATAATTTATTTGTAGAGCAAAATAATAAAACTATCCACAAAACAAAAAATAGGTTAAATAAATATTATTCCACTAAACAAATATGAAATTGACGTAAAACAAAATAGGCAACAGATTGAAGGGACTAAAATGACACATAACACCCCTACCCACCCAAGAGAAGCAACTACTCTGCTAGAATACAGATGCAGCTGTAGGCAAAACACAGAAGCCTAAGAAGTAACAACTAACACTACACAAAAATAAGGCTGAGTATAGTGCAATTTAGTGCGGTTTAAAATTTAAATCGCACATGAAACTGTTTAGATACGATTTGACAAATTCAAAATTGCACATAAAACCGCTTGTGGTTGGTGCAGTGCAGTTTTGAACCGTACAGTGTGATTTTATTTAGTGCGGTTTCGGTTCTAAAACTAATTAAAATAATTAAATTTTATGCAATTTAAATTAACAATTTAGCATCACACAATTTTAAATACCATTTTAATAACACACAATTTTACTTATAATGTTTTGTCTAAACAAAAGTAAAATATAACTTTAAAATATGAATAATGATATATCTTTACATATGAAAATTTTAAACAAAGATAATTATAATTTGAAATAATTTCAAATATTTGTACATTATAAACTTCTTGATATGCTCCATTTTGACGGTGCATAGTGCAATGCGATATCTTAGATGCGGTTTTGCCCAAAAACCAAACTCAAACCGCATTTGCTGTTTTTCAACCACCTAAAACCGCGCAACATACACTGAAACCGTTGATGCAATTTTAATTGGTACAATTTGTATGATTTTTTATGCGATTTCAGAGATAATTTGATTTTTTGCTCACCCCTGCATAGAAATGAAAACCACTCCTCACAGACCGGAAAAGGAATATCTCTATGTATGGTAAACCATACAGAGAGATTGACTTCCATTCCCAAAACAAAGGATGACATTATAAGCGAGGAAAAAAGTTATTGCTGTGTCTAAGCAAATCCAAAAGAATAAGTCTATACACACAACAACAAAATACTACATCTATTTACACTATTAAAAAATAGGTCATGACATTAAAATCTGTGTCGTGCCTCACTTTTTAATGGTATAAATAAATATAGTACTTGATTGTTGTGTGTGTAAACTTGTCCAGTCCAAAATTAACACCTCTGGCCAAAGCAGCATTAGTATGTAAAAGCTGAAAAACTAGTCTCTGTCATCATACGTTAGATGCAATAACAAAAAGAAGACAACTACCGTTCAAAAACATTTCAACTAGGTTTATTATGTTTCTTGTACAAACTTTATACAATTACATGAGGGGAAACAAAACCTCTCCCACTAATATCACAGGGTGCTCCAATCAAACTGCAAGAGATGGCACCTCATCTAGTTTCCAAAAGCTTTCTTCGTACTTGTACCACCGCATGAGACCTTCATCATTTCTTGTCCACTGACACATAGTGCAAGAGTCATCCATGCATCTTAAGAATTGATGTCCAATCAAACTGCAAGAGATGGCACCTCATCTAGTTTCCAAAAGCTTTCTTCGTACTTGTACCACCGCATGAGACCTTCATCATTTCTTGTCCGCTGACACATAGTGCAAGAGTCATCCATGCATCTTAAGAATTGATGTAAGCCAGAAGCCTTCTCAAGAATAGAAATGTCAAGCTCCTTGAGAACTCTTTTAGGTGAAGGCAGCGGAGGGACTTCAACAATGACGCAGTGAGATATGTTGAGCACTTTCAACTGCTTTAAGCCTTGCAATATCATTATCAGAGCATCTTTATTAAGCATTGAGCAACGGAGGCTCAACACCTTCAAGTTTGGAAGATAACGAACGATTGTAGATGCAAAGTAAAAGTCACAAGGGCCCATGATCTTAAGTTCAGAAAAATTTTCGCAATTATTGGCAATTTCTTCCATGAGGTATAGGGGATTGGCTATGCTAGGCATTGTCAATGACTCGAGATGTTTCCACTTGCGAATTGCCTCACATATTCCAGTCCTTTTAATTCGATTCCAGGCAGGCATGACCAGTCGTTTGAGCTCTCGGCACCTGCAAAAAAAAGATATTTACCCCCCCTTTAACCAAAGATCTACAACTACCGACTTTTTATACCATAGTAAGTTGAGGGGAATCATGGACATTTGTGAGATATTTGAACATATTTGAAGTAGAATGAAGTCTGGTGCAATATGAGGAACCCAGAATTCCTTTTTCCAGCTAAGCTACTCAATCAAATATATATTTTTGTTAAGCAAGCTGCAAGCCATGCTTATAATGTTGTTACAGAAGTTGCCAGTTCCCATAAATGAAGTGAACAGTATTAAGCCAACGACTTAACGCCTCTCGAGCTTTATATGTAAGAATTAATCTGTAACAATTAATTCTAATCTCTAGACATAGATAGGAGAAGAACACCTAAAACATATAAAAAATGATAATATTGCGTGTACCTTGTTTGGAATTCATGTTGAACGCAGCGGAATTAATTTCTAGATGAACAATATACCAATCCCTTGATGCCTTTTATGCTAACTTGATGAGAAACCCTCAATATTATGAAATTCTTAAGCATGTAGAATCAAGAGAGACGACTTAGTTCCTTATTTATAATAATTTTGATTAATAATCCTAATGGGCCTACTCATCACAAGCCCAAAAGGTTACTTAAATAACCCACACTAGCCAACCCATATTAAACTTAATTAGAATCCATATGTTACACTTGATTAGACCAATCGATTAGCTTGATTTTATGTAAATACAATTAATATTATCCCACAAAATAATATTGCATTCTCCCACTTGGGATATTCTTAATTAATTTTTACATAAAAATAAATCACAGGCTAATCAGAAACTTTAAAACTTTACGCACGCTTTTGATACTAGTAACTACTCTAAAAGTTGATCCGATCCTATAGAGCCTTAAACCTTGAATCATGAAGGTAACGGCATCTTTTAACCGACACTGAGCTAACCATGGTCATAAAGGTCCTTAACTCTACTAATATGAATTTAATATGGTAGTGTGGCGACCTCGATAACACCCGAATTGAATCCTTATCGGTTATCTCCTCATCAGTCATAACTTTATGGTTCCAACGAGCCTCGTGTATCTTAACTTTATCATCACAAAATTAAACTTATGTGTCACGGGACATACTTAAAAGGCTAAACTGAACGTCCAAACATTAGTCAAATTGACATATACCCTGATACCTTAAATAATGTCATGTTTACATACATAACATTAATGTGTTAAATACAACAGTTAGCAAAAACTAAAATTTATTATCTTTAATTGCATGCAAAAGATGGTTATTATAATCCTTTATATTACTAAAAGTAATCATTACAGATTAAAAACTTTATAAGAACAAAATATATAACTCCCACTGAACAAGCGCATCCCATCATGCATTTACGCCCATGCTAACAACATATCTATTTAAATATACAAGGCAAAAAACTTTAGTTTAGAAGTTAAAAACCATATCATTTATACAAATATGCTCTAATTTAAGATCACTTATGCTGATATTTTTCTTGATAGTCAAATCATTTATCTTTACGTGTTTGGCTATTGCGATACTTTAAAACTGTTAACAAAAATTATAGCAAAATTGTTATCACAGTACAACTGGATGAGCTTAAAAACATAATCATCAACATAAATTTTTATGAGGTTCTTAAGTCAAATAACCTAAGTGGTTTTGCTTCGTATCATACCATAAATTTTATTTATGACTTTTCAAATATATTGCTCCAACTTCAATAAAAAATATAAAACTTGATGTGAACTTTAGTTCAATTGTACTACTAGTAAAGTAAAAACTGTACCAACTCAACTTGCATGTATATTAGCATATAATCTCTTGTCATACTTAAGTACCTTAAAACTTTCTTGCCAATACCTCTAATCGTTACTAGGGTTCAACTGAACTTGCCAATCAGACTCGCTGCAAAAGCAATGTTTGTCCTCGTAAACACTTAAGCATACTAGATCCTCCCACTGAACTAGCATATGGTACTTTCCTTATGGCCTCCTCTTGACATTGTTTTAAGACAATCCTTTACATTCAATTATCACATTGAAAATAAAAATATTTTTAGGTTTGCAATCAAGCATACTGAATCTTTACAAAATATGATAAATGTGAGTCTTAAAAAACAATATAAATAATCTATATGGATGCCAATGACAAAAAATAGATATATCACTAAGGTCCTTTATTATGTCAACTAAATAATATATTTTCTCCCACTGACCTTGTGAAATAATAAATATTCTCCCACTGACATTGTGATATATACACTGATCAACTAAATTTCATTTAAAATCAAATGAAATTACTATATTCTGAAATCTAAAACCCTACTATTTGAAAACTTGTTTGAGACTATATAGATAACACCTTTGGATCTAAACTGTATGATCATGACAATTAATCACTAAATCCTCGAGTATATCAAAAAGTTTTCAATCACTATAATGTTTCATTAATTAAATCTTATCTCTCATTACATATCACCACAAATCTCAATAAGTATTAGAAACAACATCTAAATAAATTATTGGAGCTAACACTTAACCAATATCATAATTATTTTCTCACAGATAGACCTTATAGTCTTTAGTTATGACTGATTTTCTTTTCCTATTGAAGCTATTTGTATAAGAAAAGAAAATAATAAAAAAATATCAAAGTCACTCCAGACTCGTTACTATCTTGAATGATGAGAATAATTATCCTAAATGGTTACACTAAGTTCCAATAACTTTGTTGTCAATAATTCCACAATTCTTGTACATCCTTTAATTACGTGTGATCCTCCAAATGATTTGGGTAAGAAACAAAGTAAATATGTAATTTATCTTCTAAAATTAAATTATAGAACTTTACATCTTTAGGACAACTCTAAACTATAAACGATTAAGACTGTTTTCTTTAGGTCCCTAACTCAAAAGAGAATAAGAGGAACAATTTGATTAGGAACTCTGTTTAGGACGTCATAAATTATTTTCAAGATTTTACCTTTAATAAAAATAGTAAATATGTCTTACTCGTCATACTCCTTGATATCTCCATAAGAGTGATTTTATGCTTTTCAATGACTTAATTTACTCAAGACAATCAATTTTAATAAATTATCTCATATTTCCAAAACTTTTAAGTATTTGACAAACTTAGCCCTTAACTGTCAGCATTGTCTTGTTTGCCTTAACACTCACCACCCTAATAATCTTTAATATTTTATTGACTTGCGTCAATTATTCTTAACATCAATCCTAAATCTTTTCAAGAAATTTAAAATTTTTCTTAATTAATAATAAGTAGTCACAGTAAAAATAATGGTTAATAAAAGTAAAACAATAATAATTTCCTCATAGGGTGGCTAGACAAGGATTATTGGTGTCCTTAAGGATCTAATCTAGCGCACCAATATAATGGACTGTTAGATTCTTCCATATCTTGGTTATTTCAAATAACCTACAACAGTTTATATATATCTCTAGATTACTGAAGTCAAGAGTGATCAAAAATATCAAATTTTACCATCCTTTTCACTCTCTTTAGAAACATGACCAAATCTTTTTACCATAATATGTACGACTGTTTCTTAGATAAAAATCTTTAAAATGCAATATTTTTTTTAACAATACAACAAGCAAAAATATATGTGGGAGTTAAAAAAGATACTATAGACAAACCACATAACAAAGTGTAACCGCATATCACACTTGAATTAAAAGAAATAGTATCCTTAAAATCTTTCACTTCAAATGTATAATTAACTTTGTCTAAAAATGGAAACTGAATTTAAATCTTACCTAAAGACGATACTTAAAGTGTGTTTCTTAATATCAGTTCAAAACCTAGGATCATGAATTAAACAAAATTCTCCAACAAATTCAATTATTGCATCTTTATTACTTCCAATCATGAGCTTTTGATTCTTTCCTTATTTGGTTTTCACTAGTTTATGAATCGTTGTATGATAAAAGCAACATAACATATCGCACCACTATCTAAACACAAGAAAAAGAATTATGCTTTTGATGGATTAGATTCATTAACAAGAGCCAAAGAATCAATACTTGATGCTACACATTTGACTAACTAAACTTTATACTTTACGGTCCATTTCTTGTTATCCCCTTGTAAAAGAAGAATACAACTTCACTTTTCTTAAAAGAAGTCTTTTAATCAACTAAATATAATATTGGTTAAACTCTTTAGTCATCTCTTGAGCAACTTGATTAGTACGACTTGTAGACATATTATCTCTCTTGTGACTTTAGTGTTCAATACCTGTAGAACAGAACCTTAGGACTTGACAACAATTTATCATCCTTATAATAGTCCTCAACTTTAACAACCTTAATCAAATGTTGTGATTAGAGTTTACAAAAGTGTCCTTACTCTGCATTTAATGAGACATAGAATCTTTTGATGACGGTAGTCATCTATTCTGCAGTATTATAATCCTTAGTGTCAAATTCTTTAAATTGGAACAATTTTGAACCTCCATAATTATCATAATGTTGTTGATCAAGAATGTGATTGTAAAAGAAATTATAACAATAATTTTCACTTAATTAGTGAAAGTAATCAAACCGCTGAGATTTTACAGATATCACCAAGCGATCACCTTTGGGCATAATACTTAGAATGCAATAGCAAAACCTCTCACATAATAACAGCCATGAGAATTTATTCTAATCTTTACAATTTACCACATTTTGGTGTATAAATTGTTCCAACTAGTTACTCCTCAAGCATATGTTAGATATGTGACTCTCAATTTTAGCTCATAACCATCACCAAGGGCAGATGATCACGCACTAAAATCAAAGTCATCTCACTGCCACATGAGACCGAAATTAGAATCTAATTAAAAAGTTCACTTTGTTGACTACATCTCAATCAAACCCCAAATTCTCATACCAAGATATACCTTAAATCACTTTCACATCAAGCCTTTACGTGATTAAAATAAATACATAAACTTGTGATATTATATAAATACATATACTTACAACAATTACAATGTATATAAAACAGTATCAAATCCTTATGATATTATATACCCGCATACATGTACATGACCATATAAATTTGTGCCCAAATACTAGTTGCATCTTTAATATATAAAATGAATATATCTTAAACATGTGGGTCAATACACCAATAATTATAACTTTAAGCCACTAGTCCAACTTATGGCAAGCATTGTACATAGGTAACATCCATGCCAAAATATCATATAATCTACAGATATATACCCATGTAAATTTATAAAATAGACTATATAATATTAATTACAACATATAATTCGGCCAAGAAAAACATAAATCAAACTGTGCAGCGGCAATAGATTCTCAAAATCATATATGCTAGACATATATAAATTGACTTAAAATATGAATTTAAAAATTAATACAACTAAAAGCTGACAATTTCATGAATGGGCCAAAAAGCTTGTTGTTTAATTTGGTTACTTTAATTTTGTTAACCAAAAAGTATGCATGTAAAATTACTAAGCGAAATTGCTAGACATCATGATGCAGGACGAGAAAGTTGGTTGGACCAATACAAAAGGTTGTGAAAACCTAATTGAAGTCTAATTAGGTGTTTTGATTTAATTAGAAGTTGTATTTTAGATAGGGTTGTATTTTAATTAGGAGTTATCTGTTATCTTTTGGAGTTTTAATTAGATTGGAAGAGTGGATTTAGAGTACTATAAATATGGATGTAAATACCCATTATTATTCATTCATTCGTATATAATTATTTGAGTTTTGTGAGTTCTCTATTGAGAAATTCTCCGTGTGAGACCGTTCCCCACCACATCATCTCATGATTGCATTAACCAAATCGATACACATGTACTGATTACATGAATTCATATAATCACAATCAAAGTGACTATACCCGGGTCCGAAAGGTTCAGTTTAATCAAATTTACTTTTTGGTAGGCAATAATAATTTTCAAGCAACACCATAGTGGAAGTTAATTGTCTTTATAATATGAATTTTCAAACAATAATGTCATGATGGGATCGGCAAAATTATTTAACTTCCATAAATGTATTATCTCCATTTAAATGACATAAAAGTATCAGAAGTGAAATATACTAATTTGATCCCTCTATAAATTATTTTCCACATGTAAAATAAATTAACTTTAGGAGGATTCTAAACCTATTCAATGGTGGCTCTGAATTAATCTGTAACAATTGATTCTAATCTGTAGACATAGATAGAAGAAGAACACCTAAAACATATAAAAAATAATAATATAGGTGTATCTTGTTTGGAATACATTGTGCGTTTATCGATTTTCGGATGAACAAAATATCACTCCCTTGATGTCCTAGATGCTAGCTTGATGAGAAGCCCTCAATATTATGAAATCCTTAAGCGTGTAGGATCAAGGGAGATGACCTAGTTCCTTATTCATACTAATCCTGATTAGTAACCCTAGTGGGTCTATTCATCACAAGCCCAAAAGGTTACTTAAATAACCCACGCTAGCCAACCTATATTAGACTTAATTAGAGTCCATATGTTACACTCAATTAGACCAATCCATTAACTTGGTTTTATGTAAATATAATTAATATTATCCCACAAAATAATATTACAAAATATTCCAAGAATTTCTAATATTGTGAATCCACTGGGTATTTACACAACTGCCACACGTCCACTATAACTATGGGGGCACGTTATGAAGACCATGTTCATATGTTGTAAGACTGTTACAATAATTAATATACAAAATGAATATGGATACCAATGCAACTCTTATCTAAGTCCCTACCCACCATCCAAATGTCTTACATAACACGAGGAATGCAACAAGAACAATAAAGCTAAATAAAATTGAACAATATTTAATTCTTGGCAATGCAAACATCGGTAATAATATTAACATGCTTAATACTGGAACCCAAAGGAAGATCTGTAATACGACAAAAGAATGATGAGGAAAATAAAATAGAATAACACTGAACAAGACTAATTTCTTGGGAAGTACCTTTCTGCAGTGTAGGTCAACTGTTCATCACTGATGTACAGATTAAAATGGAAAATCAAGGTCGATATACTTCCACAACTAAGATTTAAAGCAAGCTTCAGAATCCGGGTCAATGTTTTATCAGATCGACCATCCACATAAACATATGGTTCTAATGGGATTTTGATGAAGTTGGATTTCAAATCTGACAAGTTAAGAGTTCTCCACAGCAGAGGATCACAACATGCCAAACGCCATGTGCTACAAACATGAGCAATGCCAGACGTCAACTCAAAAATATCGAACGACTGGAATATCCTTACCAGAATATCGATGTCTAGGTCCTCCCATCTCCTCACAACAGGTTCATCTTCTTCCATGTTAAGACTTAACAGAGAATCAATGAGTGTTTTTAGAGCAACGGAAAGCCTATACACACAAGAAAAAGTAATCAACAAAATTATGAAATGGTCAAGCAACATCACCAACACTTATCTGAAACAAAAATACATAAACAATTGAAGTTGGCATTCTTAAGCAATCTCAGTGTATTTCAGTTGTCATTGCTGATTTTAGTACGCAAATAACTATCCCAAGGTTCAACTGTTGTTTTATTAGTAACTCTCCAAACATTCTCGATAAGTAATAAACTTAGACAGCTTACCCCATAAGAGGATATGCATCTGAGGAGTAAATATTTTTGGGAATGAAAAATATGATTAACTCTCACAATACGACAAAAACATTGATGATTACATAGGTAGTGCAAGTATCAATAAGCATTATAAGTTGACCCTTCTTACGTACAAAAGCAAAGTAGGGCAATGGGGGTTACTTTGTGTCATATTAGGTGGTTACTTTGCACCATTGTCTTAGGTTTTATCTTTTGTGTAGGTCCCTGAATCTTCATCTTAATTAATAAGGGGAAAAAAACTCCCTCCGTCCAGCTTTCAACTATTCCCGTTTAACTTTCATGCTATTTAAGAAAACATTGAGGTTGGTATAAAAAATTAATTAAAATTCAAAAATGGTTCTTCACTGGACTCCCCTTTTAAGATTATTTTATTTCAGAATAGAGTTAAAAACTAGGGGGACAATAATTTGGGACATCCAAAAAAAGAAAGGGGGTCTAAGTAAAGATGGACGAAATGAACTATTCATTAACTCCAAAATTATAACAATTAAGGAGCTCATGACTAAAGCAAGTCTCCATAAGATAAATCTTATAGATACCATTATTATTACAAATACGAATGTAAATAATAAAAAGAAAAGATGAAAGTGAAAGTCTACATAAAAGGTAGGTAACCGTGTAAGAATGGGACAGATTAGGAACTTGAATAAAAACTATAGTTTAGCAACAACTAGCAAAACACACAATTTAAGACTGAGTTAAACATTATCTGAAAGTATGTATGAATTCCTTAATTATTTTAGACTTAATTACACTTTAATGGACTTAATAGATTGTCAAAAAAGAGATGATTTTTTTGTATTGGTTGTTAAGAGGACTTATAATGCACAATGAAAGCCTAAGTATAATACAATTCAAGTCAAGAGCTCCATACATGAAACCTAACCACCATCATGCTACTCACAAATGACAATAAACCATTCCAGTCAAAGGAAACACAAGCAAAGAAATGATTTAATATAAATACACCAGAATATGAAATCAATACAGAGTAATACACTGATAAACCAATTAGACACGTGGAAAAAAAAAAGGACCGGTTAGTGCCTACATCCTCAAAAGTTCAACGTCTTGACATCTTAAAAAGAATTAGTGAGAAATTTCAACTTATATGAGATTCTAAGAATGGACGAGCGTAAATAAATTGGCATATGATATGATGCTTCCAGACATACCTCGAAGGTACAACTAATCATTTTCTAGTAGAATCTTCTAAAAACATCTAAATTATCCACCTCTAAGGATCTAGGACAAGGTTGGGCTGCAAACATATTCCACTCCAGAGATCAAATAATTTATGGACTTAATCTAGGGAAATCCAGAAGTAAAAGTAAAATCCAAAGAGCCATCGTACTGGTTTGGAGTCGGTACAGTATTTCACTTGAAATTAAGGTCTCCTAAGTCACTCGTGAGCACCCAAAACAGACTACCAGATGCGAAAATGGATTAAGAAAAAAGTAAGCAAACAAATTTGACAACAATCTAAGTTCGTAATATAAATAGGGAATTTTCATTCCCACAAGTAAAAATTGATCTTTACTGCAAAATATCAATTCCCAAAGTATGAATATGCAAGTGTTAACGAACTCGCTGATACTCCTTGAACTGCTATAGAGTTAAATCCTAAAAGTAGACATTAACAATCTTCTCTTTTTCTTTAACCTAACACAAAGCACATCACATAACTCAGCTCAATGCAATATGCTTGGGTATCAACTTCTGTAGCACAAAATACAAATGATAAAAACCCTTTCTTTAAAGTTAGAAAATCAATGTTTCAAAGAAAGTTAGTTTATTAATTACTACAATTCAATCCATCATCTGCGCAAACAACAAATGCTAAAACAATTGCATGGAAATTAAATAAAACATTAAAATTAAAAACAAAGGCAAATTAATTATAAAGCACATAAATTATTAAGAAAGAACCTTCATCTGAAAATACAAAGATCTACAAATGATCAGCTCATATAAACCAAAAAAGATAAAACGAATGCATGCAGAAAATTTAACTGATTCTTATCAATTGAAAATAATTATAGCTCATTTCACTCTCGATAAACGTTTATCAGCTAAAATCAACCCCGATCTGACGAATCTTCACTTTCAAATGTAAATTACAAACACACTATTCATATACAGAGAGAGAGAAACAGAATTGTATGTCCGAATTATAGATATTAAGGAGAGAGAAATAGGGTTTACCTGAAAGCAAATTTCGATCTCCAAGTATGTCTGTACGTATGTCTGTGCCGTGTGCGAGAGAGACTTGATTAGTAACTACTGAGGTGAGGTGGAGAGAGAATCGTATTCATTTTGTGAAATTACTAGAATAGGCCAATGTTTTTCAACGAACTACTCTACGAACCATTCGCTTTCTGTCTCTGACAGCGTAGCACAGAGCTCAGCTGCCTACCTGATTGACTGCTGACTATAGTTATGTACGTTTGGCTAGTTTCATAAAAAGGTCTAGATTTATTCTCAAAAATGTATGGTCTAATATTTTTTAAAGAAAAAAATAATAATTTATAATTTATTTACGTGAAAAACACGTGTAAGATATCTTTTATGAGACCGAATGTATATTACGAACTAACTAATGTGTGGAATTATTATTATATAGCGAGAGCAAGGCATACGTAAAATGTGTAAGAAGTTTTCATGATATTAATGACGCACCCTTACGTGTGTATTTATATATTCAAAATATTAAAATATCTATAATTAATATTTTTTAAATAATTAATAACTAACTAGAGAGTTATGGAAATATTAACTGGAGAATTAATATTTTTGATACTCATTTCATTTACAATTTATATAATTCTTTATAAAAATATTAATTCTTCATCTTTTATTCATTTTAGAGAAAATTTTAATGAATTTCTTTTCTTTTCTTTTTAGAAAACAAAATTTAGTAGTTAGTAATAATATATTTTTTTTAAAATGATATCTACTCATCACTATAAAAGAGTTAAAAGATCTCTAGAAAAGATAGATGGTATTTTTATACATATTTTTCATAATTTTATATATACACTCCTCTCGCATAAAAATAAGATTCACTTTACACTCTCATAAGAGAAGATTTTACAATAATATCAATTATATGTGAAATAATGCTTCCCAAAAAAAAATTGTGATGTGAGTCAAAATATCAACCCATCAAAAGTCAGCATGTTTCTCAAGCATAATAGTCACCAGTGGCCAAAGCACACGCGATACGTGTGATATTAATTTATCAATACAAAGTAAAGAGTATATTATAAAATTTAAGAGATATTTGAGGAGATAAGAGAGAAGAATTCTAAACAAATGTTCAATATTGTATATGTTTTATGTAAGACCCCGAATTTTATGAAATACAAAATTTAATTTTTCTTCATATATATTTTTTTTGAAACAGTAAGTGGTTAAATTAACAAAATTGAAAGTTAAGGATGTTATGTGCAAATTTTATTTTGTCGGACAATATTCGCTTTGTCGGGGAATATTCGTTTGGTCGGGGAATATTCGTGCCGTACGACGGCGCCGAAATAATAAATTATTAGTGGACCCCACAACGGAATATTTGTCGGATATAGAAAACGACAGAAGTAACCTTTTTAAATAAAAATAGTCAACGGAACTGTTAAAATACCGGTGATAAAAGAATAGTAGCATACGGTAGTTTATGGTATTTTCTGTAGCACACGGTACTCTACAGTAACACACGGTATTGCATAGTGTCTCATATTATTGGTCTGATAATTGACACCGTAACTGTTACGCATCATTTCATCGATAATTGTCACTGCATAATATTTTATATTATCAATTCAATAATTGTTGTTACACAGTATTTTGCATTATTGATTTAATAATTGTCATTACACTGTATTTTATATCATTGAGTCAATAATTGTTGTTGCACTGTTTTTAAAATTATTGAACCTAATAATTGTCACAGTAACATATGCACAGTAATTCACATTATTGAATCAATAAT
Source organism: Hedera helix (assembly GCA_947179155.2). Classification (NCBI taxonomy): domain Eukaryota; kingdom Viridiplantae; phylum Streptophyta; class Magnoliopsida; order Apiales; family Araliaceae; genus Hedera; species Hedera helix. Next base: position 37,849,790 of record OX359268.1, read on the forward strand.
TGTCATTACACAGTAACGTATGCTTTATTTTACATTATTGTTATCTCTATTATGATGTTATTTAAACAGTTGTATTTCATTAATTTATTGACTTGATATCTAAGAGCTAACTATACTGTATTTATAACAATTAGTCATAATAATTGAATTGATAAAGTTATTTGTTTATAATATAAAGTTAGGTGATTATTAGGTGATATGAAATGAATGGTGTAGATTAAAGTTGAATAATTGAATTGATTTGTTTATAATATAAAGTTAGGTGATTATTAGGTAATATGAAATGAATGGTGTAGATTAAAGTGTGAATTATTGTTGAATAATTAAATTGATTTGTTTATAATATAAAGTGAGGTGATTATTAGGTGATATGAAATGAATGGTGTAGATTAAAGATAATATAATATTTGAAATGGATGGTGTAGATTAAAAGATGATCTTTAAATGAATGGTTTAGATTAAATGAATGATGAGATTTTTGGCTATAAATAGAAGCCTTAACTTAAGGATTTTTCATAAACTTCCTTACTTGTTCTTTCTTTCTCTCTCTAAATACTTCTTGTGAAAGTTCTCTCTAAGTGTGCTTAAGTCATCTTGAGTATTTGTGAAGATCTATAAGTATACGTGTACTGTTCAAGTTAATCAACCTCATTTAAATCAATATCCAGTCACGTGTTACGGTAAGGGATACCATCTTTTTCATCTTCCATTATTCAAACGTACTATGGTAAGGGATACCATCTTTTTCATCTTCCATTATTCAAACATACTATGGTAAGGGATTATCATTATTTGATTCTCGATAATAATATTGTTTCTTCCTTACTCATAGGACGTGCCTTTTATTTCCATGTATTAAATTGTGGGAATAACCTTACGGAGCGGATTGCCGCCTGTTGGTGAATAACCTTTCGTATTCATTCATTATTAATCTCTGAGAATAACCTTACGGAGCGGATTGCCGCCTGTTTGGTGAATAACTCTTTGTACTCAAATTCTATTAAATTGTGGGAATAACCTTACGGAGCGGATTGCCGCCTGTTTGGTGAATAACTCTTTATACTCAAATTCTATTAAATTGTGGGAATAACCTTACGGAGCGGATTGCCGCCTGTTGGTGAATAACCCTTTGTATTAATTTCTTTCACCTTTTGTTAATCAAACCTGCTACGGTAAGGGATATTATTTTCTTTCATACTCCTAAATCGAAATTTATTATGGAACTATTGCTTCTATAATTCCTGAAAATATTATATGTTCCATAATAGTTGAACTTCATTATTTCAACTGAACCTTCCTATTTACGTGAACCTTTCTATTGAATTGTAACCGTTATTCTGAACTGTGAATCTTGAATTTCACTCCACATCATGTTGACAATTTGGACATTATTTGAATCTGTACAAAGTAAACTTCCGATACTTATTGTTATCCTATTTCTTCTGTTCATCATTTATATCATTCTAATCATCCAAAAATCAAGCTGTTGTGAATATCTGTGGCCGGGGGCACAGATGTGATATATTTGTTGAACAGATGATAGGTTAAAGGCGATATAATAGGTTAAAGGCGATACATCTGTTCGGTGTCTTTTATGGCACGTGGTGAATGTTCTCTTTGGCCCGTAGTGCAAAGATGAACTGTTGTTTGGTATGATTATGACCAAAGGCTGAATCTGGTATAATCATGACCGTTGGTGCTATATTGAACATCTTTGGCCCGTAGTACAAAGATGAACTGTTGATGTGCATGATTATGATCAGGAACTGTGAATTTGTATTATCTTGACTAATGATATTTCAGATGATAAAAGTTGATGATGTTTTTCCTAAAAAGAGAACCGAGTGGACATTATAGTCTGCATTATTCTTCTAATAGATTACTCATTCCGCTGCTATTATTGATCTGAACGTTGTTTAAGAATTTAACTGCAGTTTTTGATATAAACCTTGTAGTCTATTGTATTCTATCAAGAACTCAATTGTTGAAGACTAATGATAATTTATTCATCATTATCTTAGTCATGATATTCTTTACTGGGCTATTTGAGCTCACCCTTTCTTTTGTTCCATTGTTTTTCAACAGGAGATGGAAACATAACAGGGTCTAGCCGGGGAATGGAGTGAGGGTCCGAGGAATAGTTATCATAGTTTTCACGTTTTGTAAAATAGTGTGGCAATAATAGTGAAGACTTAGTAGTGTATTATTATACACTGTATTGTTGTACGTTGTGCTTTGTTGTAATAATTTTGTTGTAGTATTTTGACGACTCAAGTTTGGGCTGTGTGGGCCCAGATTTGGGGGCGTCACAGTTGGCATCAGAGCTTAGGGATATGGTCTTTAATGGAGATCTGGGGTTAGAACTAGGAGGGGAGAGACGAATAGAATCAATCACTAGTGTGTCCTACCTAAATTAGATTTATTTTTTTATCTAATGAATCGATTTGAATGTAGGAACATGAAGAGATGAGTCAGTTTATTTGAACTAACATTTATTTTGTGACCACAGTTAATTATGGCATCTGGAAATCAGGAGGTTAACTATGAAATTACCGAAACAAATGTAGCTGCAAAACAAGAGGCGACGAATAATCTTCTTACAAACTCAGAGTTGAATCATTTGCCTAAGGCAAAAATTATGCGTGTTCTATCCAGTAAGGATGAAGGTGAAAGCTCTGCTACAGTCGTTCCAGATCCATTCTTAGAAGCAATTAAAGGAAGTAACGAACTTGCGGAAATTATTGCCTTTAATTTACTCAATAATTGGGAGAGTGATATCACCTGGTTATGCTCTATAACAAAGGATCAGAATATATGGACTTTTCATATTAGTCTTTGGGATTTATGGTGTTCCAGCTATGATTTTCAAGATTATTTAAAAATGATGTTTCTATACTTTTGGGCGTTACAATTTAGAGGAATTCAGGTTAAGTTAGTCACTATCGTGGAAACTGCAGTCTATCGAAAATACTATTTTAATGGAAATCATTGGTACCTTACTACTGATGAAGTTGATGAACCCGAGAAACAGTTTGCTAGAAAATTATTCAGTGGTATTCCCATGGTTGAAATACGTGAAGATCCGAATGAAGTATTCGGGATTCAATTTGACGATAACAGTCAAGAAACCGAATGAGGTGATATCCGGTAAGCTATTCATAAATTCTCGTGAAGTCTATGTCATATTAGATACTGGCTCTATCCACTCTTTTATCTCACCTATATGTACTCAACGTTTAAATTTGACTATTGAAAACTTAAATTTTGTCTTATCAGTTGAAACCTCATTGGGAGAAATACCTATTACATTTACTATCTATAAATCTTGCCTAGTTCAAATCAACAACCTCACATTACCTGTTGACCTTATTTCTTTGGAGATGCGTGAATTTGATGTGATTTTAGGAATTGATTGGTTTACTACCCATCATGCTAAAATTGATTGTTTTCATAAGATTATTAGTTTTCATATTCCTAATCAACCTGTCATGCAAATTCAAGCAACTAAACCATTGAAATCTATAACTGTTATTTCTAGCCATAAAGCCATTCGTTTATTGAAAAACGGATGTCAAGCCTTTTTAGCTCATGTTACTGATTTGAACAAAAACACGTTAAACTTGAATGATATTCCCATTGTTAATGAGTTTCCTGACGTTTTTTCTGAGGAACTTTCTGGCTTACCCCAAACCGTGAAATTGAATTTTGTATCGATCTTAAACCCGACACTAAGCCCATTTTTAAAGTCCCATACCAAATGGCTCCCATAGAACACCAAGAGTTGAAAGTTTAATTACTAGATATCGGTATCATTCATTTTAGTACAAAACTTATATCGAGCGAAGAATGCGAGAAGAGTTTTCAAGAACTCAAGAGGAGACTTGTTTCAGCTCCTGTTCTGACCATACCATCAGGATCAGGAGAATTTGTTATCTACAACGATGCTTCTGGCAAAGGTCTAGGTTGTGTCCTTATGCAACATGGAAAGGTTATAGCCTATGCCTCTCGACAACTCAAAGATTATGAGAAAAATTATCCTACTCATGATCTAGAGTTGGCAGCAGTCGTTTTCGCGTTGAAGATCTGGAGACACTACTTGTACGGAGAAAAAGTGGATATCTATACGGATCATAAAAGTCTCAAGTATTTCTTCACCCAGAAGGAACTCAACATGCGACAACGACGTTGGCTTGAGCTGTTAAAGGATTATGACCACACAATCCAGTATCACCCGGGAAAGGCGAACGTTGTAGCTGACGCTTTGAGCAGAAAATCTTATGCAAGTACAAGTGCACTGCTGACAACACAAAAGTGTATTTTGTACGACTTGCAAAAGATGGAGATAGAGCTAAAGACACCAGGGACCCACTCGAAGATTGCTCACGTGCGAGTAGAACCAACTTTAATCGATAAAATTAAAGCTGCTCAAGCTACCGATCCGGAACTGATAAACATGATAAAGAAAGTACAAGAAGGTGCCATTCCCGAAGCAAGAATCGACGAGAAAGGAATACTTCGAGTCAACTCTCGACTCTGTGTTCCTAACGATCCTGAATTAAAGCATAAAATCATGATGGAGGCACACAACACGCCGTTTGCAATCCACCCAGGAGGTACCAAGATGTATCGAGATCTTCGACATACATTTTGGTGGAACAATATGAAAAGAGAGATTGCGGAGTTTATCTCAAGGTGCCTAACTTGTCAACGTGTCAAGGTAGAGCATCAAGTTCCTAAAGGTCCATTACAACCACTTGAGGTTCCCGAATAGAAGTGGGAACACATCAATATGGATTTCGTGATGGGTCTTCCCAAAGTTTCTCAAGGCTTAGATGCAATTTGGGTCATCGTAGATAGATTGATCAAATCCGCTCATTTCTTGCCTATACGAGAAAACTTTTCACTTGAACGTCTTGCCGGTATGTACATAAATGAGATCGTGAGATTGCATGGCATGCCAGTTTTCATAGTTTCTGATCGAGATCCTAGATTCACTTAACGCTTTTGGATCAGTCTACAAAAAGCTATGGGCACTGAACTACGTTTTAGTTCTGCATACCATCCTCAAACGGACGGACAATCGGAAAGGACGATCCAGACCCTCGAAGATCTTTTGAGACTTTGTGTATTAGACTTCAAAGGAAGTTGGGATAAGTACTTGCCGTTGGTGGAATTTTCTTACAACAACAGTTACCAAGCAAGCATAGGCATGGCTCCATTCGAGGCTTTGTATGGAAGGAAGTGTCGCTCTCCAATATGTTGGAATGAGGTAGGAGAAGCAAAATTGTTGGGACCCGAGTTGGTACGCTTGACGACCGAAAAGATCCAAATGATCCGACAACGAATACAGACCGCACAAGAACGACAAAAGAGTTATGCTAATCTTCATCGGAGAGACGAAAGTTTCAACGTCGGAGATCATGTATTCTTACGTGTTTCTCCATGGAAAGGGGTTACGAGATTCGGAAAGAGAGGAAAGCTCAACCCTCGATTTATTGGCCCATTTGAAATCCTCGATCGAATAGGAACCGTAGCCTACAGACTAGCCCTACCACCAAGTATGTCTCGCATCCATAACGTTTTTCACATATCTATGTTACGTAAATATGTGAAGGACCCAAATCACGTCATTGAGTTAGAACCAGACGTTATAGCAGAGGATTTAACATACGAGGAGGTACCTGTTAAGATCCTGGATAAGAAGGAGCAGATCCTACGCTCAAAGGTTATACCTCAAGTTAAGGTTTTATGGAGGAACCAAGATACTGAGGAAATGACCTGGGAGCTAGAATCTGAGATGAAATCTAAGTATCCTTACCTTTTCGATATGTCAGGTACGTCAATTTCGGGGACGAAATTTCATAAGGAGGGGAGGTTGTAAGACCCCGAATTTTATGAAATACAAAATTTAATTTTTCTTCATATATATTTTTTTTGAAACAGTAAGTGGTTAAATTAACAAAATTGAAAGTTAAGGATGTTATGTGCAAATTTTATTTTGTCGGACAATATTCGCTTTGTCGGGGAATATTCGTTTGGTCGGGGAATATTCGTGCCGTACGACGGCGCCGAAATAATAAATTATTAGTGGACCCCACAACGGAATATTTGTCGGATATAGAAAACGACAGAAGTAACCTTTTTAAATAAAAATAGTCAACGGAACTGTTAAAATACCGGTGATAAAAGAATAGTAGCATACGGTAGTTTATGGTATTTTCTGTAGCACACGGTACTCTACAGTAACACACGGTATTGCATAGTGTCTCATATTATTGGTCTGATAATTGACACCGTAACTGTTACGCATCATTTCATCGATAATTGTCACTGCATAATATTTTATATTATCAATTCAATAATTGTTGTTACACAGTATTTTGCATTATTGATTTAATAATTGTCATTACACTGTATTTTATATCATTGAGTCAATAATTGTTGTTGCACTGTTTTTAAAATTATTGAACCTAATAATTGTCACAGTAACATATGCACAGTAATTCACATTATTGAATCAATAATTGTCATTACACAGTAACGTATGCTTTATTTTACATTATTGTTATCTCTATTATGATGTTATTTAAACAGTTGTATTTCATTAATTTATTGACTTGATATCTAAGAGCTAACTATACTGTATTTATAACAATTAGTCATAATAATTGAATTGATAAAGTTATTTGTTTATAATATAAAGTTAGGTGATTATTAGGTGATATGAAATGAATGGTGTAGATTAAAGTTGAATAATTGAATTGATTTGTTTATAATATAAAGTTAGGTGATTATTAGGTAATATGAAATGAATGGTGTAGATTAAAGTGTGAATTATTGTTGAATAATTAAATTAATTTGTTTATAATATAAAGTGAGGTGATTATTAGGTGATATGAAATGAATGGTGTAGATTAAAGATAATATAATATTTGAAATGGATGGTGTAGATTAAAAGATGATCTTTAAATGAATGGTTTAGATTAAATGAATGATGAGATTTTTGGCTATAAATAGAAGCCTTAACTTAAGGATTTTTCATAAACTTCCTTACTTGTTCTTTCTTTCTCTCTCTAAATACTTCTTGTGAAAGTTCTCTCTAAGTGTGCTTAAGTCATCTTGAGTATTTGTGAAGATCTATAAGTATACGTGTACTGTTCAAGTTAATCAACCTCATTTAAATCAATATCCAGTCACGTGTTACGGTAAGGGATACCATCTTTTTCATCTTCCATTATTCAAACGTACTATGGTAAGGGATACCATCTTTTTCATCTTCCATTATTCAAACATACTATGGTAAGGGATTATCATTATTTGATTCTCGATAATAATATTGTTTCTTCCTTACTCATAGGACGTGCCTTTTATTTCCATGTATTAAATTGTGGGAATAACCTTACGGAGCGGATTGCCGCCTGTTGGTGAATAACCTTTCGTATTCATTCATTATTAATCTCTGAGAATAACCTTACGGAGCGGATTGCCGCCTGTTTGGTGAATAACTCTTTGTACTCAAATTCTATTAAATTGTGGGAATAACCTTACGGAGCGGATTGCCGCCTGTTTGGTGAATAACTCTTTATACTCAAATTCTATTAAATTGTGGGAATAACCTTACGGAGCGGATTGCCGCCTGTTGGTGAATAACCCTTTGTATTAATTTCTTTCACCTTTTGTTAATCAAACCTGCTACGGTAAGGGATATTATTTTCTTTCATACTCCTAAATCGAAATTTATTATGGAACTATTGCTTCTATAATTCCTGAAAATATTATATGTTCCATAATAGTTGAACTTCATTATTTCAACTGAACCTTCCTATTTACGTGAACCTTTCTATTGAATTGTAACCGTTATTCTGAACTGTGAATCTTGAATTTCACTCCACATCATGTTGACAATTTGGACATTATTTGAATCTGTACAAAGTAAACTTCCGATACTTATTGTTATCCTATTTCTTCTGTTCATCATTTATATCATTCTAATCATCCAAAAATCAAGCTGTTGTGAATATCTGTGGCCGGGGGCACAGATGTGATATATTTGTTGAACAGATGATAGGTTAAAGGCGATATAATAGGTTAAAGGCGATACATCTGTTCGGTGTCTTTTATGGCACGTGGTGAATGTTCTCTTTGGCCCGTAGTGCAAAGATGAACTGTTGTTTGGTATGATTATGACCAAAGGCTGAATCTGGTATAATCATGACCGTTGGTGCTATATTGAACATCTTTGGCCCGTAGTACAAAGATGAACTGTTGATGTGCATGATTATGATCAGGAACTGTGAATTTGTATTATCTTGACTAATGATATTTCAGATGATAAAAGTTGATGATGTTTTTCCTAAAAAGAGAACCGAGTGGACATTATAGTCTGCATTATTCTTCTAATAGATTACTCATTCCGCTGCTATTATTGATCTGAACGTTGTTTAAGAATTTAACTGCAGTTTTTGATATAAACCTTGTAGTCTATTGTATTCTATCAAGAACTCAATTGTTGAAGACTAATGATAATTTATTCATCATTATCTTAGTCATGATATTCTTTACTGGGCTATTTGAGCTCACCCTTTCTTTTGTTCCATTGTTTTTCAACAGGAGATGGAAACATAACAGGGTCTAGCCGGGGAATGGAGTGAGGGTCCGAGGAATAGTTATCATAGTTTTCACGTTTTGTAAAATAGTGTGGCAATAATAGTGAAGACTTAGTAGTGTATTATTATACACTGTATTGTTGTACGTTGTGCTTTGTTGTAATAATTTTGTTGTAGTATTTTGACGACTCAAGTTTGGGCTGTGTGGGCCCAGATTTGGGGGCGTCACATTTTAACTCCTCAAAAAGTAGAATAATTACAAATAATAATTATTAGATAATTTTTAATAACTGCGTTGTCACGTTTTCTCTTTTTATATATTTAGATAAAAATAATAATAATAATAATAATACAATGTAAATCAATTTTTAAGAATAAAGTGCAACTCAATTACACTAAAAAATCTATTATAAAAATTGAACGCTTTTACAATAAGAGATATCAATCATTACATTGTTTGATCAATCTCAATATAGATAACTTACTTGGACATTTGGGGCTCATACTCAAAATCCAAATATTATTACGTCTAACACAATTATTTTTATAAGAACAAAAATTTTGGAGTGATCGAAAATAATGAATGAAAGTGATAATTGATCGCTCTCGACAATATAAAATTTCTCTGGCATTAATAGCCGATTTCATTTATCCCACATTTGATTCTATCAATATCAAAAATTAAAAAAGATTGAGATCCCGCAATGTCGCTCCAGTCATCGAAACCGGTGCATATCTTGACTAATATAATAGGAGTACAATTCTATATATAGTCAACCAAGGTACAAGTCTACATAAAGATAATCTAGGTACAGTTCATACTCCATAACTAGAAGATCAAAGTTAAACTGATTCAACCGGTATGACATAAATCTTAAACTAAATTTACTATTATCATAAACGATCAACAACTAAATGAGGTGATATTAATTACAATAAAATTATACTTAGAAGGGTATGGAATTGAAACAGGTTAATTTTCATTGGGTAATATATATATATATATATATATAAGAGAGTAATCTAAATCAAATGGTTGCTATAAAAACTATTTCAACAAATATATCTTATACCATTAATAGTGGCGGTCGGATAAAAAAAAATCCCAAACAAACACTAAGAGTAGCGGTCCGGGGAATTTTTTTCACTTAGTGGCAGATAGGTCAATTTTATCCTCACCGCCATTAAGAGTAGCTACTCTCAATAACAGCTAGGGTCAATTCAAAACGACGTCATTTTTTTAAAAGAGTTAATTATTTAGTTATTAATAGACATATGCTAGAGAAAAAACACACCATGAATGTCAATAGTTTTGACTTGACAAAAATTATGAATAGACATAAATTATTTTAATTTTAAACAATATCAAAAATTATAAATTATCTAAATAATATCATTAATTAAAAATAATATCTATTAAAAAAATCAAATAATGATATGAATATATATTATTTGATTTTAATAGATATTATTTGATTTTTTAATAGATATCTATTAATCAAATAATATCTATCCATATCAAATAATATTTGTTCATGAAAAATAATATGTATTTATTAAAAATCAAATAATATTTATTAAAAATTCAAACAATATCTATTCATATCATTATTTGATTTTTTTAATAGATATTCTTTTTAATTAATGATATTATTTAGATAATTTATATTTTTTGATATTGTTTAAAATTAAAATAATTCATGTTTATTTATAATTTTTGTCAAGACAAAACTATTGATATTTGTGGGAGAATATGTTTGTTAGCAACTAAATAATTAACTTTTACAGTGAAAAATATGACGTCCTCTTGGCTTGGCCCTAACCACTGCCACTAAGAGTAGTGGCCTAGAGCAATACCAAAACGAAACCGTATCTCAGTGGTAGTTAAGACAAGGACAAAACGACGTCGTTTTCTAGTCAACTTTTTCGAAAATCGAAAATTTTTTTTGGCCTAGCCGTAACAGTTGGGAGGGAGAAAAAATAAATTCTCATGCTACTACGCAGCTAAAATAGTATCCATAACAATAATTTATTATAAATCACTCCCCCCGCACACACATATATATAATCTATGAATCATAATTTGATAATATACAATGATAAATATATAAAACATTAAGGAGTGCTAAACGTTATTTATAAAACTAAAAAGATGATGAGTGTTATTATGATTGTCTAGATAAAATGTTATTGTATTTTATTTTGTAAAAATAAGTTATAAATTATTTATAGTAGACGCCACATAAGTAAAATGAACATTTTTTTTTTCACAAATCAGTAGACCATATTTTTTAGGATAGTAAACTAGTCAACATAGTATAAACTCATGTACTTTAAATATTTTTTGGGGAATAAAATTTATTTTATTTGAGGGCATACTTTGAGGACATAAGAAATAACACGAAATAGGTAATTAGAGTTTGGTTACGTTTTTGTTTTTCCTTTTGACCAAACTCTAGTTATTCATTTTAAGTTATTGTGATAAAAATATTATGTTGCCTTCTATTTTTTATGAGCTCGTTCCTTGGTTGTTAGTATATTCAAATCTACTTAATTTCTATATTATTTTTAAGTACCCAATATTATAAGCTTATAAAAATGAAACATCTCTTAAAAACTTTCAATTACAAATGTATTTCTAGTTTTGAAACGGAGTACAGTACTATGGTAAACATTAAACAAAACTTGTAAGACATCTAAGACATCGTTAAAAATAATCCTGTCCAAACTATTAAATTCAAAAATTTAGGGTGAAATTATCTGTAACAAAAATTTATATTTTTTTTGTGTTGAGACTTATGACGATGGTACATATCATAGTCGTAATTTATTTTTTTTATAAAATTACGACAGCAAAATATTCTGTCGTCGTAAATTTTAAAAATCGTCCCTATAAATCTTAATACAAAAAAATAAAAAATTTTGATTAGAGAGATCTCACGCCGAAATTGGGACCCTTACCAAATCTACCAATTAGGTCACTCTATGCTGCATAGTAGTTAAATAGTTGAAGAGGGGAAGAGAAAGAAGAATCAGAGAGAGAAAATCCAATCAGAGAGAGATGGGTGGAGATCACGGAGGACACCACGCTGATGCTGGGGACTTCAGAACCAAAGTGTGGAGTATGCCTGGTGGGCCCAACTGTCGCCCAAAGCACTGGAAGCGCAACACTGCCTTCGCCATGGCCGGCATCATTCTCACCTGTATCCCCATTGCCATGATTTCCGTCAAACTCGAGGTCAATTTTCTTATTCAATTCAATTGCGACTTTAATTTTGTTATTTCGGTATGCATTTGAATCCATTTTACTGGTGCCTATTGTTATTCGATAGATAGTTGTTGATGATGGTCTTGATCTAACTTGGGGAGAACTATGAATAATCATTCGGCTTCATATGTTTTGAAGGTTAATAATGGCCAGTTATGTTTTGAAGGTTAATAATGGCCAATTATGGGATCGTAGTGTCCTGATTTGTTAAATAAGATGTGTTGGAGACCTGGGTAAGTACCATTTTAGTCAACTTGATAGAATTATAAAAAGAACTACCTCTTCTTCGTAGCAAATGCACAGATAAAAGTTGGGGAAGGAAAATAAATGTAGGCATTGCTAATAGGTAAGGTATGGAGAAGTTGTTTAAGTTGGTCTATTCATTATTTGACTAAAAGAGTATAATATACAAATTCATTCCATTTCTTGTAGAGTCGTGATACAAAGCTCTGTTATACTGCGTTACAGATTTTCAGTTATTGAAAGAAAATAGCCTAACATAAGTTAATTATTAATCTACAAATGTAATTGCAAGCCTGGTTTTTGTGAACTATTTGAGTTCTTCTGGTTCAATTACCTTATATATTCAAGCATTATCTGGATTATATAGATAAGTGTCCCCTATCTGTGCTTAACACCAGCAATCAGAATGTGTTTATACACTCGGACCTTTTCCCTTCATATTCGATGAAATCAGTTATCGTTGTGTCAGTGTTTATGGTTTGTTGATTACGGAAAACCATACAAGGCAACTCTCCTCCTCCCCCCTAAAAAGAAAAAGAAAAAGAGTATATTATATATATAAAGAAAGAAAGAAAAAGTTGCACATACATCATTGGCTGATTCTGCATAGTACTAGTTTAATGTTGGATGTCCTTAAGATCTTGAAAATTTACCGCGAAGTAAAATTGATGTTCATGTTGGGAAAATTCTCCGAAAAGTAATTTTAAAAATTAATAAAACATGATTATCTTTATAGTTTTATACAAAACAACTATTATATATGTACCATGTATTTATAGTATGAATTGTTACCTAGTGTTTGGTTGGATTAGCACGTATGAATATTCGAGTATCCTCAAGATCTTCCTTCCTATGACCTTATGCTGAATTTGGAGTGTGACCTACAAAGCACCCTTTTAAAAAAATACTTTTACATATTTTTCCTAGGAGAAGAGAGAGAGTATACCCTATTTGGTCTTTCTTATGATTTGGAATAATAACCTTCATTTTCGTATTTGATTAATAATATATTTATATTATTATCGATCATTATATCTCTAATAAAACTGATTCATATTAGGCTAGGATGAGGATCTTAAGGGATTCCTATTCTGACTCTAATACTTATTCATATATTATTATCTAATAATAATATACTAAATAAATATTAGTTACAATTAATTTCACTAAATAATTTTAATTGCACTTCAGTCTAGGAATTAAATAAAATAAATCCTTTACTAATAAACTATAAATATTTTCTCTATAGATGTACATAAATATTTCAGAATTAAATATAATCACAATATATTTAAACTAATTTCATAAGTCTATAATTTATTTTCATTTGATCATAAATTGATTTAACAATTAAATCAATCATTTTAATAATTAATATTAAAAGATTTGGTCAAGATTCTATGATCAATAATAAATTATTTTATGGAAATTTTTATAGATGTTTTGACAATAATAATGTTCCTAGTATTAATTAAATATATTAATTAACATTCCAAGGTATTAACTAACACAATATAATTTCACTCGTTGGAATATTAAATTAATATATATAACAATATCAAGTCCATTATTATTTCAAAATTAAGAAACATTCACAGATTAGTATTTATGTGAAAATATTTTATAAATAAAATATTATCACATGATCCGTTTAATGCATACCGTTAATAGACTTGTACTTTAATTAGAAGTCCAACTTCCATGATCAAGATAAATCATCTCTATTAAAGCACTATAACCTACATGATAATATTTTTAAATTATCATAGGTTATAAACTATTATTTCTTTATTTAAATATATTACATATGATTTATATATTTTGTGTATAATACTTATTTATACACATAAATCATAATATATATAAATTTGGAGATTTATATATACAAAATAAAAGACCATTTAATAAATGACGAATGATTTATTTTTATTAATAAATAAATGTCCAACATAAATAATCATTAAATAAATAGATAAATATGATTTTTATAGAAAAAATCTAACAGTTCATTGATTTATTACGGTTATTTTTGGGAAGAGATTGAAAAATTTGTCTGTGAAGTATCTGTTTTATGGTATATTAGAATTCTATTTTGTTTCAAAATGAAATTCTAGTTTTATGGCAACCGAGCAAGCTGGAAGGGTTATAGTACTTGTTTAACTAGTCATAAAAGCTCTGGTGTAGTTTTTTTTATTTCCATCAGTTCTAGTATACCTTTTTTCTGCTCTCTGCTCTCTTCTCTCTCTCTCTCTCTCTCTCTCACACACACACACACAACACTTTAAAGTGTAAGGAAGTCAAGGCCTGAGGGAGAAGTGCACTGGAAGTTGATATGTTGAAAATTGAAGAAACAAATTATTTTCCTCCTTTTCTTAAGTCAGAAGTCTTGAGAAGCTGGAACTGAAAAAAGATATGAAAAGCTCCATATTGAATTTTATGCTCAAGTTCCACTTACTTGGGTTAATATCAAATTTTATCCTAGAATAATTTAATGTCACAGTGAAAAGATAGAAGAATTTTATCATCTATTAAAAAAATTACATCTCTCATTTTCGTCAGCTTTGTTACTGAACTCATTAGTCATTAGTCCTTACTATTTGAATATTCAAGTACATGCACTCTCGGATGTACTTCTCAAGGGACAGGAGAGTAGTTTCTCCTTTCTTTGTTTCCTGAAATCAATGACTTTGACATATTTGAATATCTATAAAATGATTGAGTTGTACATTGACAGTCACACAACTTTTGTGAATCTCGTCATCATCATTCTTCTTCTTCTGTAAACAATGAGAACATCTTGCATTGGTAGCTTTATTAGGTTTTATATAAACAAAGTTGTCCATAAGAAGTTCTTCTATTTTTCTCCCTTAGAACTGCACTGAAGACGGTGCTTTGAATCATTCGATATAATATATGTACATTCCGCTCACTCTTGTTGAAAGTAAATCATTATAATATAACTTGGCTTCATTGAACGAACTACTGAAAAATCGTCTTTTCTCCATGTCCAATTAAAGGTTCTTTGTTTAGTATAGGTTTAGTGAGAAATTTATAGAGAGTAAGATTAAAGTTAAAACCTTATGTAGCCAAATCATGTGCAACAAAGAAAAATAGAAGCATTGAGTTTGTACAGTAACCAGCAAGTGAATCTTATGATGACCATTGTCCACGAGAGCTTCTGCATCCATCCAGTGTGCAGTTCCAATCAAAGCAGAGCTGAAAATTGTATTCTCCAAAATTTCTGTTTATTTCTACCATGAAGATGCTTTGGAATATGATAAACCGTTTCCGTGTAATTTTAGTCTTGAAATTCGCCATGATGAATTTTGTCCCAGCACAAAAGATAGGTCAAATTTTAAATTAAAACACCATACCTCTGCATATGGCCGATGCATAAATTTATGTCTTTGGTGAAGGATAATAGTTGTACAACCAACAAGAGCCTGTAGTTTCTTTCTCTCTGTTACAACTGAGCTTGTGGAAATTCTTCCGTAGGTTTTGCTCCTACCTCGTCTAAATTTAGCTTTATATCTTAGCGACTTCTATAGCATCAGAGCCGTCACCTGAGTTTGTTGATACAGATTCTTGTCTTCCAGACAAGAGGGTCTAAATTTTGTATATTTTTGCTCTTGAAAGCAATTCTAGACCCCAAGTTTGTAATGACCAAGTTTTTCTTATGATTGGCTAACATTAGAAATGTATACACTTCTGAAACAGTAATTACTTTGTTACTGTATTCATTAGTCATTCCTATTTGAATCTTCAAGTACATGCACTCTTGGTTTGCCCTGTACTTCTCAAGGGACAGGATAGTAGCTCCTCCTTTTTTTTTTGTTTTCTGAACTAAATGACTTTGACATCTTTGAATATCTACAAAATGACTGAGTTGTACATTGACAGTCTCAAGACTTTTATGAATCTCATCATCATCATCATCCTTCCTCTTCTTGTGTAAACAATGTGAATATATCGCATTGGTAGCTTTATTAGGTTTTATATAAACAAAGTTGTTCATAAGAAGTTCTTCTATTTTCTCCCATACACTGTTTGTGAGTTGTAAAAATGAGAGAAAAGAAAGGAGGGGGGAAATTTAGAAAAGAGATGTCCCTTGTCTGTGAGTTTTTTGAGGAGAGAAACGAAAAGATGAGAGATTTTTTAAAAATTTCCGCTCAAACTTGGAAGGAAATTTAGACTTAGATGATGTGCTAAATACCAAAACTATCCTTATAATAGTTCTCAAATGTAATCTTATGGGTAAATTAATAATATACTTTTTAAAGTTAAAATTTCCTTCCAAAACTCATAAACACAAAGAAACAAAGTAAATTTCCTTTTCTTTCGCTCTCTATTTTCTCACAACTTTAAAATTTATTTATTTTCTTCTCTCTCCAAACTCACAAATACAGGGTTAGAACTGCAATGAAGATGATACTTTGAATCATCCACCTTAACAAGTGTACATTCTTAATGTTTTTTCATGTACCAATGAAACTATTTTTCTTGCAGGAACGACCACATCTTCCCGTTCGTCCAATTCCCTCACAGCTCTGGTGCAAAAACTTCGGAAAGAAAGAATACTGAGGTGTATTAATTTGTTGCTAAAACAGTTCATATAAAATTTATTTTTGGCAAAAAATTAACTTGCCTTTTGTAGTGAATTGTGAGAGTTCCATGTATTTCATGGATGTTCTTCTACTGATAATTTGCTTTCTTGATCAGTGCCCTGTATATCGAATAAGATGACTCTTGTGCTTGCTCCATTATATTTTGAAATTTTATTGGGGAATTTATTTTACCTATTATAAATTGCATAATCATCATCAGCCATTGGAAGTTCATTTTTTTTTAAAAAAAACTTTAAAGGTATTTTTGCACTCTTATTAAATGTTTCAATTATCGTGACCTTTCTATCTTATAACAAAGGTATTTCAGTTTGTATGTCTTCCATTTGTAATCTTTTAAAGTTGAGGCAATATAGAACTTACATGGAGGGGATTCATGGCTCTGATTTCATTTCAGGTGTAAATGAATTGTTATAGAATAGACACTATGAAATTAAAATCCCTAGACAAAAGAATCTCAAGTCCTTGTAAATTATTTAACCGCATTTATTACGTTTGTATTTGTAAGTTTCAGATGAACTAAACGCATTTTAAAATTTTATTTAATTAAAAATGACTTTTTTTTATATGTGACTTATTTAATGCATAAATATAACATTTAAAAGTCAAATACAACCCATCAAAATTATATGATGCGTTGAGGTCTAGTTGCATTGAATGTATGCTCCAAACGCCGGTAACACCACAAATATTTTATTTAGGAGTAATACTCTCGTTCTCAAGATGGAATTAGAAAGGGAGTGTCATACTGACATAAGGGAGTGTCATACTGACATTTATTAATAATAAAGGGTTTGGGAAGATTAAATAAATAAATATATATATACATATACATATGAGAATAATCCATAACAAATATTTATTATAAGTCAAAAATGAACAAATACCATCAAATTTGGACGAGATTATAAGTAAGAAATCGGATTTTTACTCTTAGTTGGGAACAAAATAGTGTCACACAAGTACAACATATATGTCTTAGTGTGTTTTACCCATCTTCTGGAGTAGCATCCTTAGGTAATTGTCCATATCTTTGTGTTAACCAAGTTAAACTTATACCGACCATCTACAACACCTTGTTGCCTAAAAACCCTTATAAAATAGTTTTTAGGTTACTCAAGCTCTCCGCAAGTTAAAGATTTTTTTAATAAGAGTAATTTGAATAAAAATCTCACATCCTCTGTAGTAATGCTAATCTCGCCACAATTTAAGTACAAGAGATGTATCGTTTCTTGAGACTAAAGCTTGATGATAAACTAAACTAAAACCTAATTGTTCCAGCAAAAATTCTTGTTATTCAGTCAAGTTCTATTCATTTAATTTTACAGACGTTTGATATATTTCTAACACACCCCTATCCTACAAGTCCAACAACATAAGAACATGAATTGTCACAACATGATTTTATTAATAAACTTGTAATATTTTGCCATAAGTCTGCGAAAACTTTGATTTTCTTAATCACATAAGACAATAAGATTATAAGGTCTAGGATTAATAACTATAATTTACTTGAACATTCATCACAATGTGAAGTATTAAACAATTTATAAAAACTCCCATCAAACTTGGATATGAGCAACATCATTTTACACAACACATTTTACACAACAACCGTAAAAACTCTAGAAGAGCCATCAGTCAAGATTCAACTCTCTGTGCATATTGTACAATAAATAGCCTCATATTACAACATTATCCATAAAAATCATTACTAATATATTCATATTTTTCATTACTGCTAATGAAATAGACACCAACTGGATTATGTTTAGCCTCAAATATATTACAGTCGTACTATATATAACAAACTGAAGCAAAACATAGCCTATGCATGAAACCAATCGCATTGAAAAAACAAAAGCAGAGAAAGAGTAAAATTAAGAAGAAAGAAATATGTTATCACAATGGTTGCCTCTGTCAAAAAGTGGCAGAGCAAGAATCCCACATCCCCTCCATAAAGTTTGCACTGATCAAGGTGCTATCTCAACCTCTCTTTCACCCAAGCATGGGGGAATAGTCAGAATTATTTTCCAAATTCCATGATATGACCAACAAATTTACACTAGAAAACTCCTAAAATACAAGTGAACTTCTTACATATATCAAATTGAAATGAATTACACCTTCACCAGCCTTCATTTGCAAGTCATTTTCCACTCAACATCTAGTGCCTTGTCAGAGTGGATTCACTTGTAAATTATTTTAAAACCATGGATTGATCTAAACCAACATGGATATCACCCATTAAAGCACTGCACATACATAACTTGAACAGGGCCTTAGAGAAATACAACCAAAACACTAACATTAATGCCAGATTAAATACTTGTGGAAAATTTAATTGTCCTTTTCATTATGTTTCATAATATAAAAACGTAACATTCGTAGAAAACACTATCTATATTGAACACATAGCCTATGCATGAAACCAAGCACATTTGGAAAAATTTACCGATTAAATGATGATTTAGTTGATGTAGAATACAAAATCTAACACTTGTATGCCAAATTTGTAATACTGCAGCCGATTGAATAGTTTTGAGAAGGATTTTTCACAAATTCGCCGGAGGAGAACAATAGAAATTAGGGCTAACAAATGGTATAACAGCGGACAAGAATAGAAATTAGGGCTAACAAATGGTATAACAGCGGACAGGGTTAAAAGAGGCTAGCGATGGATTGCGTTCGTTGGAATTAATAGCAGACTAAGTTTTTTTTAGGGGTTAAAAATATACTGATTTCCGTCTGTTAAAAGTAATAGCGGACTGGTATTTTTTTAAACCGTTCTTGGACTTATGCGTGATTGCTTGTGTGATTGAGGGGCTAAATTAGTCCAAAATTTATGTTTAATCCGTTTGCTATACTTGCTATGGATCATTCTCCCTGAGACTACTGTCGGAGGAATAACTGCAGTCCTGATTTGAGGAAATTGACTGTTGAGCACCGAGTATACTGATGAAGGTGGGAAAACTAAGCCCTCGCCATTATTCGGGACTCAGGTAGTACATTTGTGCCTCTGGCAGCATCAACCGAGGCAGAACTAGCCAACCTGGAACACTGGGAATTCCTGCTGCAGGTCCAGGGTACACCAGACCAAGGCTAATGGGTGGAGATACTGTAGCTGCAGGTGGAACACCAGCTACTCTTACCGCCAGCATATGACCATCTATTTGGAACCAATCCGTGTACATAATGGCCAAGGCTGCAGCAGTGGGAGTATCATATCTGACAAAGCCATAGCCTCTACTTAAACCTGTGGCATAATCCCTTGCCACTTTTGCCTGAGTGATAGTTCCAAATGGCGAAAAAAGATCCCTCAACCGACCGTCATCCACAGTTCGGGGAAGATATCCAACATAGAGGTTTGCAGCACTTATTTCCTTGTAAAATTTGCCTTTTGTGTTTGGAGATGGACCAAAATTGAGCACAGGAGTAGTCTGCTGAGGATTGTTGAACACAGGAGAAATCTGCAGAGGATTGCTGAGCACAGGAGAAGTCTGTAGAAGACTGCTGAGCACAGGAGAAGTCTGCAGAGGATTGTTGAGTGCAGGAGAAATCTGCAGAGGATTGCTGACCTGAGGCAAAGCACCTAAGGGACAACCCGATGTGGGTTGGCAAATGCTTCTGCATGTGCTGCAGGAGGCCTTTAATGTAGGTTTCCTTTGAGGACAGGCATAGTGATCATGTCCCGGCACCTTGCACATACTGCATAAGGTGATGACTACATTCTCGTTATTGAGTTTTGCAAGTTCCTGTAATTGGGCTCATTTGTGATCATTCATTCCCTCTTCTGTTGGGATTAGCAATTTCTCAACCATACTTACAGCAGCATCGGGATTAGCAATTTCTCAACCATACTTACAGCAGCATCAAGAGATTCACGACTACCTTCATCAATGTAGACATGCAAATCATCATCTGTTGGATTTTGGATAAAGCCTTTACCTCTCAGCCGAATCTTAGCCCCAGTTTCCTTCTGCATCCTCTTTTGTGTATTTCCATTTGGTCCTAGTATAAGGCCAATAAAATTATAGTTTGGATATTCTTTCATTGGTATATATAATGTAATGCCCGGTTCCTGTTTTCTTTTTCCCCCCACATCGCCTAAGCTATTAAAACCTTCCCCTTCCAAGGCCTTTAAATACAACACTAGTACATGTTTTATTTTGCAAAACAATAAGGACCTCCAATTTGAGTAAGGATCTTGTTGTGTGAGGACCTTTTTAGTAAGGACCTCCCTAGTTAAAAATTTTTGGTGTCGAGGGCGTAGGCAATCTTCGGTACTCGTATTTTCGGGTATGTTCATATTAAAATTTTTGTATTGTTATTAATGTTTTAAGTATTGTATTTAGTTTGTTAGTTAGTATTTAGTATATTTTGTTAGTAATTAGTATTTTTGCATTGTTGTTATTTTTGTAGTTTTAATTATTGTTTTGTATTTAGATTAATAGTAAATAGTTTTAGATTAGTATTATTGATTTTAATTATTGTTTTGTATTTAGATTAATAGCTAATAGTTTTGGATTAATATTATTGACTTTAAGTATTGTTTTAGATTATTATTTTAGTAACTTTAAAGTTTTGGAATAATGGTTTAATTGTTTGGAAAATGATTAAAGATTGAAAGAATATTTTAAGATATACTTATAGCTATTTAAAAATGAATAAGAAGAATGTTGCATAATAGAATTATTATAATAACGTTTAATTGTTCTGAATTTATATTTAGGATTTGTTCAGCTATTAATTTTGTGTTCAGCGATATCGAGGTAAGTGACTCTCCGAGCTGTTTAGTATTTTCAAATTGTATAGTGTAAATGACTTTTTGAGCTATTTAGTATTTCCAAAATAATATATTGTAAATACTTTTTGAACTGTTTAGTATTTTTGAACTGTATAGCGTAAGTGATTTTGCAAACTATTTGGTATTTTGAAATTATAGTATGATTTAGAAATTACTCGGATGCCCAAATGTATTGTTTCAAAACTTGTTATATTTTATTAAGGTTTCCATTTGAATATTTTGTTAAAAACTTCGGATCAAGTATTTATTTTTGAACTGTGAAACAAGTATAGTTTCGAATATTGATAATGTTTAGAAATGTTTTGAACATGGATAATATTGGGAAATTGATTTTAGAAACCTCAGTCCGACTATGTATTGAACTTCGTTAGTGTTTCACGTTAGTTCCGGAACTATATAGGACCTACTAAGGTGCACAACTTTAGATACCCTTCGGGGGGCACCTTTCGGGGTGCGTGCTTCATCGATCCCTTAGTAGGGTGCGTGATCATTAACATTATCGAACATAAGGGCCGTGTTACAGGGCTGCTGTAACCTTAGTCGTTCTGTGGATTAAAAGATACATCGAATATATTGAACTTATCGAAGTCGTTGATCGAATATATTGAACTTATCGAAATCGTTGATCGAATATATTGAGCTTATCGAAATTTGTCTTTGAATTGTGTTTTGTAATTATTGATTTTGGTTTTGAAAGTAAATATTGACTATTGTTATTGAACAAGAAAATGTTATTTCAAAAAGTATATTTATTACTGTTATTGAACAAAAGGTATTTCGAAAAAGGTTATGTAAACTGTACTTGATCCACCTAAATAGTAAAGATTGTTACTTGTTGGGCTTCACCGCTCACCCTTACATTAACTTTTACAGGGTCCATTGTTAAGAGCCGAGCACTGTGGATACTTTTGTGGATGATCGAAAGATATTTTAGTTTAAGAAGTTTATGAATATTTTAGAATTATGATAAGACTTTTGTTATTGGAGCTGTGTTTCCAAAGTTATGTTTTCGGTATTTAGTTATTGAACCTTAGTGTAATTTTGGTAATTAAAGACTGTTCGGTTTCAAGTTAGTTTCATTATTGTTGAGTTATTTTGTTTGTGTTTGGGCTGCGCTATTGATATTGTTGCCTTGCGAGCTCTTCGGGCTTGCGGCGTGTGGCACTCCGGACAAGTGGTTGGTTCGGGGTGTTACATATAAAGTGCAGAGCTTCCCGGGATTGTGTTTAGCAGAAATTTCAAAGGAGAGTTTCTTCTTAATCAACTCCATCATGATTCATTGCCTTTCCTGGATAAGTTTTTTACAGAGCCTCACTTCGCGTGTATTTATTCTTATACCAAGGTCATTGTATTCTGGTTGAGGAGAAGGAGATCTTTCTGCTTCGGGACTGTCATCATGAACCTCAGCTCTTTCTAGTTTGCTGTTAACTTCTGAAAGTCTCGTTTTCAGTCCTTGAACCTTGGGATCCAACTAAGATCCACCCAAATCTTTCCCCAAGTCAGGCAGCTGAAGAGGCCCCAGAAATTTCAAAGGCAAATCATCATCAGCCCACCTTGTTTTACATTTCTTACTTTCTCCATCTCCTTTATCTGTATCCCTGTCTTCTTCACAACATTGGTCCCATCTACTACGCCTCCGTTTGCCAGAATTGTCAGCATTCTCCTGTTTTCCAAAACCACTCTCATTACCGATAAATGCCTCAGGAATTACCGATTTCCTGTGTGGATCTGCAGCCGCATACCCAAAACCCACTTCCTGTAAAACAATTTCCTCATACCTGCATTTCTTTTTTGTCCTGTAATTTTGCAACTGGGCAGCCTAAACTGCTGTTTTATCCAGTGCCCTCTGTTTTCCATTTTAACAAATCTGATCATCTTCCTTGGGGGCCAATGTCAAAAGATGGCTCAAATTTGAAGGATCCTCATCTGGATATTCAATTAGTTGTTCGGTCACAATAGTTTTATGGCATGAATGGGATCGTATAGCACATTCCACATCCAATTCTTCCTCTGGTACTTCATTTAAATCATCTTCAGGCTCCACTTCAGAACCTTCTTCCAGTTTCTCTTCTGTTTCAACTTCAGGTTCCTCCTCAGGATCCTCTTCAGGTTCCTCACTGTCACTAGCACTACTCTTCAGAAGAGATTGAGGAACATATTCTTCAGTATGCTCCTGATATACTTCCTCTAGTTCTTTACTCCATACCTCTAAATATTTCTTTTTGATGATATCCATTTGTCTGCTCCTTGATGAAAAAAGAAACAAGTGAACAATCAGAGAGAGAGAGAGAGAGAGAGAGAGAGAGAGAGAGATGATATCAGAGAGAACTTCCACTACATCTTGTGTGTATTGAACAAGAAAAGGAAAAATTACAATAAAATCAAAGTATCAAACCAATTGAGATGGTTGAATGAGCACCACCTGAGATAAATTGACAACACCCGCTAAGAAGCAATATAGATTATAGACTAATATCAGGATCAGTGATCATAAAGGTAGATTAAGAGGCAGAACATTATTCACATGGATGGAGATAGAATCGTGAGTTATGACAACTTTGTATTAACAAAGCTATGGCCTTGGGTGGCAATGAGGCATTTACATTGGTAATCATTAAGTCATATGAATTACTTAACTACCACAACTCTTGGGTATTAGTGCAAAAAAAGAGAAAACAAAAATATTTGGATTGCCTCTACATTTAAAATAGACCCTTTATGAGTCGATGTTATTTTTTATATTTACTCTCCAACATTCACAAATTCTGACAATCCAACTATGTCCTAAAAATAATTTCATTAGAATTTTCTAGAATTGTTTTAACATGTAATGCTACTAAAAAACTAGAGGCAACAACGCAGTTGGATTAATAATTCAAACCAAACCCAAAAGGGATAGACTAAAGAAAGGGAAAAAGCAACACAGTTTAACCATATCCCTGATGCATGTTTCAACTAGTTGATCTATTAATTAAAAAGATAAATCCACCAGATGAAAGCTCAATAATAAGACAATCATGTGGTATGTGTGATATATAGCAAAAATTAGCTAAACCTAACTGTAAAAACGAAGCATATTTGTTTGTTTGTTAGGTTGAATAATGAAGGAAAACGCAATCACATAAAGATTATAAAAGAGCTATTGACTTAGCAATAACCTTAACAAACACCCCATTACCACAAGAACGATCCACTTCTTTTGATATATTACAAAGTGACATTATGTCCGTAAGTTTACCATCACAATTTCTTAGCTTGCCATCACTATTAAACTAAACACTCCATAAATTTAGGGGTAAACATGGTACAAAACTAAAACCTTAAAATTTGTAAGTTTTGCAAATGGGAAGTAATGATAGATAACAGAAAGTTGTACTTCTAATAACTGAGAAATTAAAATAGTAGTAAAAAATTTACCCTTAAATTTCATGTTGCATCGACTGTGGACCTGACCCGACTCCAAACTAGGTCCACAAAAGGGCATTCTTAGCCTCCCTCTTTTCCTCTCCTGATCCATGTTCAAACTAGTTCCAGATTATTTTTTTCTTGGCCTCCTTTTCCTCTTAATAGGGTTCTGACCCATGCTCAAACTAGTTTCAGAAATTTTCTTTCGAGGTCTTCCTCTTTTCCTGTTGATGGCTTTTTCCGGAGGCGGAACAGAGGGAAAGTTTTTAGCCTGAGTTGGACCCATGTCAATCACAGGTCCAGAGATTTGCTTTCGTGGTCTTCCTCGTTTTCTCCTGATGGGTTCTTTCGTACGCAGATCAAAGGGAAAAACTTGAGCCTCGTCCAGACCCGTGCAGAAACGTGTGCTGTAGGCTGTAGCTTCGGTGTGTCTGTTGGGGAAATTTATTGTCAGTTAAATTGAAAGGGGCATTTACATTGCTAATCAGTAAGCCATATAAATTACTTAAAACTGCCACAGGTCTTTTGTAGTAGAGCAACAAAGCCAAAACAAAAAATATTGGTACAGCCTCAGTTCTTCCTAACAATATGAATATAGGAAACTTAGTATTATCCTCCTTTTTTCTTCTTTCAATGTCCACAATCAGTAAAATATACATCATAAAAAAAGTATTTCTTACATCAAATAACTGAATCCAGTACAAAAAACTAAGCCAGTCAAAGCTTTAATGGTGGAGTGTAAATTAGCCAAGCAGGTAGCATGAAATTCCAGAGGAAGAAATAGTATCAAGTGCGCAGAATTGGGAATTTCACTATTAGGAATGGAGGAAGCAAGCCACAGGCAATACGCATCCATCCAACAATGTTTGCCTCTACATCTGAGACAGACACCCTCTTTGAGTCAAATGTATTTATATTTACTCTTCAACATGAACAAACCTCTGACATTCCAAATATGACCTAAAAATGGTAGTGAATTTTTTTCACTCGAATTACCCTCACATGTAATGTTACCATAAAACTAGACAGCTAGACTAAAAGCAAGGGCAAAACAATGCAGTTGGATTATTCATAAATTTAAACCAAACCCTAGAGAATAAAGAAAGGGCATGCAAAAACAACACAGTTTATTTTATTTAACCATATCCCTGATGCAAGTTTCTTTCAACAATTGATCCTATCAATTTAACGGGATAAACTCACCGCCAGGCACCAGATGAAAGCTCAGTAATAAGACCAAACAATGGACAATGTTGATGAAATGCCATAATGTAAGCTTCGTACCCTCATTCCTTCCATTATTTTACTAAGCAAATAACAGTATTGATACTTAAATAAATATGATGAAAAATGTGGAAGATAGAACGAGAAGAGAGCAGCAGGATAAACAATGAACCTGTAAGCTGTCTGGTGCAGTTGAATATTCTCGATCCTTCTTCAATGGCGAGAATCCAAAGCACACCCCCACTACCATTTCATTGTTTCAATGCTCTTTACCTCTCTGTGTCCATCTCTATATACTATATAGGGCCTGTTCGGCGCCAACTTATAAGTTGGTTAATCCAACTTATAAGTTGATTTTGTTAAAAGAGGTGTTCGTTTTTAACTTATATGTGAACTTATAAGTTGATTTATAAGTAAAGAAAATAAGTAATTTTATGAACTTATTTTTTTTTAACTTATAAGTCATTTTTTAAGTTTTGGTCAAACCTATTGAAATGTCCTATTTGCCCTATTTTATTTTAAGACTAGGGATAACTCGTGTCTGAAGGCACGGTGCAATTAATATAACAATTGAGTACTGTATTTAATATTTATAAATTAAAAAATCTAAAACTGTTGTGGCCGACCATTAATACAAAAAGATTAATATCCAATCCAATCATAATTTCTTTTTTAGACAAACATTAGTGTGCTACTCATTCCCAATTTAAAATTAGTTCTTGACAGGTTTAAGCAATTAATTGATTGACGACAGCGGACTCAAATTTGTGTAATATAGTATTTTCGGGTATCCTATACACCTTTCCTTTATTGACAAAACAGAATAAGAAGTTTGACAGCATTTATTTGCTTCTAGTATATCTAACCATAGATCAATATGATTCATGAACAGTATTTTCTGTGAAAAAATGATAGTACTGCAAGCCATTTCGTGGGATCCAATGAAAGTCATTTTTTAAGTTTTGGTCAAACCTATTGAAATGTCCAATTTGCCCTATTTTATTTTAAGATATTATTTTTACTGAAGGTTATTTTAATAATCTGTATATTTTATTTTAACTTATAAGTCATTATTAACCGAACGCATCCACAATTATTATTTATAATTCTCGACTTATAAGTAAAAGTGATGCCGAACACTTTTACTTATAAATCTACTAAAATTTTAATTTATAAATTTACTAAAATTTTAATTTTAAGTCAAAAAAAAACACCCCCAAACAGACCCATAGTAATCATACTCCTACACCTACTACTACAACGTGTCCCCTTTCTAAACGAAGTAAAAAAAAAATCCACCACCCCTTTCAATTTAATATACTGACAATGTAACGCAAGTCGATTCTCTTCACTCGAACCATCAATTGAATCCTCAACCTCTTTATTATTAATGAAAATGGGTCATATTAATATAATAAATAATTATTGACGACACGTCGTTTAAATAAAAATAATTTTATTTAATATTGTTTAGTGACACAAGCTCAAAAATATAATTACTTTCTCCCATCTCTCTTCATAATATAGATAAATAGATAGATAAAAACTTCATTAATAAAGTGTCATATCTTAAGACTAATTTTATTCAACTTAAGTACTTCATTAATGACAAGGTATAAATTTTAATTCTTTTAAAAATTATCCTTTGTGAATATTAATTTATTTGTTTAAGTCTATGAAAATAAAACCAAAAACAGAAAACGCGTTGGCAGACAGGACTACCTAAAATGATTCTACAACTCGTTCAACCAAGTTGTATTTTTCTATCCTCGTCCTCCAACTTTTCAATTCTTCCATTTTTATATACCCCCAACGGCCTATACGATTAAATTTTGTGAAACTGAGACCATTTTAACTTGTATTAGGACTTTACCCAACTTCCTAAAACCGCCTTTATATACAAAATTAATCAATATTATTAACAACAATAGAAAATGATTTTCATAGATTAATATGTACATGCACTTGTCTCAAAATGTTAGCAGATTTGTCCTATCTAATTCTCATATTTCTTCTGGACATATTTACACAACAGGTATTTCATCTGCAACCTCAAAAAGAAGTTAAAAATAAATAAATAATATGTGATCCTCCCTAGCTTTCTTTGGCATCGTCGTAGCTATAATGACTACCAACGTATCCCATCGGCCAGCAACCCACTGTTCCGACCCTGCTCCTCATTCCTCCAGATCTGCTGTACAGCTGAAATAAACAAAAAGAGAGAATAACCCCGGCTATTGGCGCAGTGGTTTAAGCTTAGCCTTGGGACGAGCCGTAAACCCGGACGTCCTGGGTTCGAGTCCCACTAGCAACAATAGTTATGCCTTAACAGATAACGGGGCCACGGGTCGCACGTTTCAGGGCGAAACCATGTCTTAGGCAGAGCCTGTGCGCAAAGCCTGGCCCGGGGTGGGGAGACTTAGTCCGACTGCAGTTGGGATACTCCACATTATCAAAAAAAAAAAAAAAAAAAAAAAAAAAAAAAAAGAGAAAGAGAGAGGAGGGGGGCTGAGTTTCATAAAGTATAACGAAACTCGAATGAACGTCTTAATTACAAACAAAAAGGGAAGGATTTCAACATTTCTACCAAATACCATTTACTATGTTAAAATGATGTATTCATCACTTTTCTCTGTTTCCTTGAAAGAAGCTCTCTCTGTCTCCAATGTAATATGGGCCAGCAATTATCTGAAAAGGACAAGAATGAGTAAACAAAACATTAAGTATACAAGGGGAACTGACATTTGACTCGCAATTGTTGAAGAAAATTACAACTTCGCAAGTGAAGCAGGCTAAGCAGCAAAAACTTATTCCATGTATATATGATGCTTTTGTTGGCTAAAGGAAAGCATGGGAAGAATCA
Source organism: Hedera helix (assembly GCA_947179155.2). Lineage (NCBI taxonomy): Eukaryota > Viridiplantae > Streptophyta > Magnoliopsida > Apiales > Araliaceae > Hedera > Hedera helix. The sequence goes on from OX359268.1 coordinate 37,878,828, forward strand.
ATGGTAGACTTCTCGAATAGAAAGGGAGGGATGGAGGGTGCTTCTCAGCTAGAATTGAGCTAGAGTTGGGGGTGGGGATGCATGACGATTAGCTAGGAACTTACACTATAAGTCCACCAAAATATTTTTGTCCATTGATGATACAAGCGTTAGTATGGGATTTCAACAAGCAAAGCATTCAGTTCAAATAAATCCTCTAAGGTAATTAGGATGCATCTCATCCCGCAAAAAAACGTGACAGCTCCAAGCAAACCAAAGTAACAAGGTAGTAGAAAGTGCTCAAAGTTCCCAATTGCGTAAGATTATGTGATGGATGGGCATGGCGTCAAAATAGAAAAGGAGTAGGTTAAAAACATGTTTCTTCACCTATTTATCAACCCCATTGCAAGAATTTTAGCATGCTTCAAAAAATGGAAGCTCTTCTCAAGATCATCATCTCCTAAAATCGCCAAGTTTATGTTCAAAATGACCTCCCTGTAAGCATTACGGAGTTCTTTTAGATCCTCAGTTTCTCCGGCCCAGGTGCAATTAAGACATTTCACGAAATTCTTTTCGGCCTGTTCTGCTTCGTTATCTGGCACAACTGTTTCTTTTGAACACTTCTGAGTCAGCCTGTTCTTCTCTCTGTTGCTTACTGCTGCTTCCAGCTTTGCAGCCATGCTTATGGCTTGATGAATACATGAAGAAGGTAGCTACAAGGAAGATGCAAAACACAGCTTTTCACACAGCCTCAATATACATCTGGGAAAATTAACAACTCCTTTTGTTATCTATACTTTTTTTAAGATAAAACATTTCTGTGAATCTAATGTTTGTTTGCTTATAAATGTCACCAAATCCCATAACATTCTTGCTTTTGCAAACTTCTGTCTGAAGGTAATTGTCACAAGTCGGTTCCACTCAGAGAGACAGAGGGAGAATGCAACTAACCTGAGCAAGCTGAGCGACTTTAAATCCAAAACTCCTCTCTGAAACACCGGGCACAAGCTTATAAAGGTAAATGACGTCTTCGTAGTCCATGCTTTCAACTCTATGATCTGAAATAGAGTTTGTAGAAGCATCTTTCTTCGACGTCAGGTATGAAACATGGTACGCCCCCACAGATCCCGGGAATTTAACTTTTAAGTCAACAATTTTTGGGTAATGCGTGACAAACAGGATCATGCATCTTTTCTGCTCAAGAAGATACTGCAATGTAGCATAAGCAATTGCTACACCATCATGTGTACTAGTGCCTCTCCCAAGCTCATCGATGATAACTAATGAACGGGATGAACAACTGTGAAGTATGTGAGAAGCCTCGCTCAGTTCTTCTAAAAAGGTGCTCCTTCCTTGCTGGATACTGTCAGAAGCACCCATTCTAGTGTAAATGCCATCCAACACATGCAATTTTGCAGAACATGCTGGTACAAAGGAACCAACCTAGAGGGATCAGAGGACACAATCAATGAATTTATTATCAAGAAAGAATCTTTTCGTTAACTAAAACTCATGGTGTAAAACTTTCAGACTTCATAATTATTTCAGATCTTACTGGTTGAACGAAAGAGACTGCTTAGAACAATCCATTCTAAACATGATACACATGAAATGCAATGGGTACTTGAAATAAATAAAAGAAACAAGAAAGTAGTGTGTAAATTTGTTGTTGGCACGTCTTAAAATCCATGCTGAACATGCTAAAAAACACAGGACATACTTTGCACGATGGAGGGATTATAAATAATAATCACACTAATAATTTTGGAACACGCTGTGTCATAGAATTCGGTTATCTTCACATCCAGTTAGATAAGAGTAACGAAAAAAATGGAAGGAATGCGAAGATGTGACAAATTGAAAGTGTATCCATATAGAAGGAGAGGCAAGCTTTCCTCTTGATGTTTAGTTGTTATAAGGAAAGAGAGAAGAAAAGAACAGAACAACATTTGATTGTACAAACCATATATATTTAACAGATTAGTGCTTTTCAGAAAGGCCAAAAGACATCAGCACTCTCCTTTCTCTTGCCTTCTGTCACCCAATTCTAGCTGGTCCTGGAAAGAAAATTCATTCTCCCGGATTTCTTTCTCTAATATTTTCTTTTTTAAAAGTAATGACCACCTTTATTTTCCCTTTTCTTTGGTAAAAAACAAGGAAAATTTCCTCCTTCCCTACCTTTTCCTTCCTTCTCACCAGACGTACCACAAATAGTAACAACTAAGAAGATCTTAGAGGCACCTTGACAAGATAATGACAAGTTTCATGTCATCAAGATTTGAGAGATACAGTTGACACTCCTTTGTACATGGATATAGAAGTACAATACAAGTGTTAGCACTAAATAGGGCTTTTACCTGAGCCATAATAGCAATGAGAGCAACTTGGCGAATATAACAACTCTTTCCACCCATATTTGGTCCAGTAATGATCTGACAATACTCGCTTTCTGCATGCAAATTTGTATCATTTGGGACAAAGTTATCTTGTAATATAGTCTCCAGAACCTAGTCAAATGAAAGCAGCAGAGTAAAACATATGAATAAAATTAAATAACTGAAAAGACTGTAAAGTCTTTAAGATTTAACATGCAATCACATGTCTCCTTGCCTTCTTGCAGGGAAGAAGAGAAAGGAGGGGGGGGGGGGGGACTCATATTTCTATTTAGCCAATCCACTGATGTAGTCATTGAGAAGGAAACACTATGTTGAATCAAAACCTAGCCATATTTAAGTGTCTAAGCTTAGTTCAACCTCTTAGGGATCTGAAGGATGATTGCTTCCCCGTTGTTTTTCAGGGTTAAGTACATTATGATTATACATGGGTGGAAAAACTAGTCAAATTGTAAAAAAATTTAATACTTCGCATGCAATCTATTTCCACGCCCAAAAAAATAATCAAACAACTGAGAAGCCAGCTTGCTAATTTACATACCGGATGACGACCAGAACGGATGTCTATCTGAACAGGTTCACTGTCATTCACGAAAAGTGGACGAACATAAGTCTGCAACCGAGAAGATCAGAGAATTATTAACATCAACTATGCAATAAGTAAACGTGCAGTAATCCTCCAAGACTAAACCTTATTTTTTGAAAGAATGGCTAATGAATGTAGACAATCCAAAGAAGCTAGTGCTTGAACAACAGCTTGAAATTCAGAGTAGTGTCTACTGAATTCCTTAAGAAAACTATCCCAAGCAGCTCGACAGACAAGAATGAGCTCCTCATTAACTAGTGATAACTGTTGTACAGCAGTCAATACTTCAGGTGGATGATAACGTATAGATTTCTTGGTACTATTTACCTTCACCCAGTTGGAAGGAACCTTCACATCTACAGGCACCTGTATTAAAGTGACAATCAATTAGATACACAAAAAAGCAGTGCCAAAAAAGACAAAGACATCAAGAAAAGTCTGTGATTTGATGCTTGGAAACATCAAGCACACAAATTTATGACCAAGAGAAAAAAATAACAATGTTAATTTAATAGGTTTCAAGTTTGGGACAATTATCTGCCGAAAAATCAATTATGTACCAACTATTAAGGAAAAGGCAAAGATTTTGATAAGCAAGTTGGCAACAATAACATCCCCATATACTATTATAGCCAAAGTGCACTATAAAATTGTAATCTATAATATAAGACAGAACGGCTCAAATCCCAAGGTTTCAACATCCAACAGTCTCAAATCAATTTAGCCTTCAACATCCAACAGTCTAAAATCATTTGGGGCTTCAACATTCAACGATCACTAATCTATCTCTCATTTTCTCCGCCAATTCAACATTTTTTTTTCAAAAATCTATCTACTCACATTTTCCGTCCAAATCAAATTCACCACTACATTATAATAATAATAATAATAATAATAATAATTATTATTATTATTATTATTATTATTATCATAATAATAGTAATAATAATAACAATAATAATTATAATAATAGTAATAATAATAAAATAAAAAAAATAGTAATAGTAATAGTAATAATAATAATAATAATAGTAATAATAATAATAATAATTAAAATACTAATACTAATACTAATACTAATACTAATACTAATACTAATACTAATACAACAGTCTAAAATCATTTGGGGCTTCAACGTCCAATGGTTACTAATCTATCTCTCATTTTTTCCCCCAATTCAACATCTTTTTATCAAAAATCTATTCACTCACATTTTCCGCTAAAATCAAATTCACCACTGCACTATAATAATAATAATAATTAATATAATAATAGTAATAATCATAATAATAGTAATAATAATAGTAGTAGTAGTAATAATAATAATAATAATAATAATAGTATTAATAATAAGACAATAACAATAACAATAACAATAACAATAACAATAATAATAATAATAATAATAATATTAATAATATAGTAATAATAATAATAACAATAATAATAATAATAATAATAATAATAATAATAATAATAATAGTAATTATTATTATTATTATAATAAATATAATAATAAGAACAATAGTAATAATATTAATACTACTACTACTACTAATAATAATAATAATAATAGTAATAATAATTATTATTATTATTATAATTATAATTATAAAAAAAATAAAAATAAATTTGCATGTAAACAACACGAGTCACCCTTTTAGCATTGACGCTCTTTTTTTGTTTTTCGGGTATTACGGTCGTTATGTTTTTATATGCAAATTGATTTGGATAGGAAATCACAGAGACGGTTCAGATTCATTCTAATTGATTTGTAAGTTATTTTAGGTTGCAAAGAGTCTTTAGGTACTAGAGTATTTTTGAAATTTTAATCTACGCAGTGTCTTCAGACACGGACAATTAAGTGTCATCTCTTAAGTGTTTTTGCGGGTTATATCGAGAACAACTATTATACTAGGCTCTGACTCATAGTATGGTATGAGAATCTTTTGTCCAATTTCAAAAAAAAATATAGAGAAAAAAATGTTATGGTGATGCAATTTAGTTGGTGTTATGACAATACGTTTTTATTTGGACTTAGAGGGCTCATTTTATACTTTTGGATATATATGCAAAAATATTTCTTTTGGATTTTTACATCTTTTTTTTTTTCCTCATCGGATCCTACCAAATGACTTGCAATACTATCCTTTTTTTCACGGGAAATACTGTTCATGAATCATATTGATCGACGGTTAGATATACTGGAGACAAATAAATGCTGCCAAACTTCTCATTCCGTTTTGTCAATAAAGGAAAGGTGTGTGGGATACCCGAAAACACTATATTATATAAATTTGAGCCCGCTATCGTCAATTAATTAATTGCTCAAACCTACCAAGAACTAATTTTAAGTTGAGAATGAGTAGTATACTAATGTTTGCCTAAAAAAGAAACTATGACTGAATTAAGTATCAATCTTTTTGTATTAATGGTTGAACTCTCAGTTCTATTATAGAACTAAGAATCCACAACAGTTTTAAATTTTTTAATTTAGAAATATTGAATACAGTACTCAACTGTTATATTAATTGCACCGTGCCTTCAGGCACGGGTTATCCCTAGTTTACTTTATATATGACTGCCAGCCCCACAATCACACCCGAAAGGTCCAATCTGATAGAAAAGAAGACAAGCTAGGATAGAAGCCAAATCCATCTCAGACACCAACTAAATGAAATGACCAATCTAGTTTCATTTTCACGGACACTGATGACTAGATATATTTTTTAATTAGCAACTAAAACAGTCATCTAATTCAAATCCATACAGGTTAATCAAGAACCACTCAGAAAAGGGATCCCTGAAAGTCCACTGACAGACTAGACAAGGGTGAAAGGGCGTGTTCTCAAACTGAACTGAAACATTTGAGCTTTTAATGTATAAAAACTTAACAAGGATCTCTATTCTCAATTTACTAAAGTACCTCAATCAAGTGTGTGATTCCAGAAACACTCGTGAATTCCAAATTGTGATTACCAAGCTGTTTGCGATACAAAACAATTAGTAAATCTAGTTTCTCCTTTGCCAACTGAACTTTTGTTCTGGCTCTAGAAACCTGCGCATAACAGAATTAATTCAGCAAGGATTATAAATTAAAATTTAAGGTTATATAGAGCAGGATTTAGATTTAATTTCAAAGACTACTGTTCAAGATACCTCTGAAAATTGTCCTTCGGTAGTGATGAATAAGTTTTGAAGGTCCTGTTTACCAGCAGCATCTTCACTTAGGATAGACAAAAGTTTTGCAGCAGTACCAATTACACTGGACGATGAAGCTGTCAAAATTAACTTCCTTAACAACACAGAGTGCACAGTATTCATTTTCAGGTTGTGGTTTTTGTCCTCTTCTTCAATGCAAAGCTCCTGAAGTTGCTTTCCAGCAACTAAGATAGCTTGAATGATTTTAATGAACTGCACCATCCAGTTATAAGCAGAAACCATCATCAGTTACTATCAAAAGTATGCAAATTGACAGAAAATGTATAGCTGATGTCCAGTTAAGATTATAACCAGACTAGTAAAATATAAGTGTTTCTCTTTTGTCCACATTCCCAGAGTTAGTGACATGGGGGAGGTAAGTTAAATTTTCAGTGTCAGAATTAGGAAACAATTTAGCAACATATGTACATCACACACGCATATATATAGAGAGAAATGCAAACAAATTAGAGACACTTATTACCTCAGATGCTGTAGCTGTTCGATGAAATATTCTGGTTATTCCACGCTGAACATCAGGCGACCTTCCTAAACTAGTCAAAACTGAAGAAAGCACCTGATGTACCTTGTGTTGCACAATAGTAACACCAGAGTCTCCCTTGTCAAAGTTGTAATCTTGAGAAGCTTTGAAAGAACCCATCGATTCTGCAATCTCAGAAACAGCATCAAGACGGGCGTATATCATGTTTCTATCACATAAAGGCTGAGTCACCTGTACCACGCAATAGCACCAAGCGCCATAGATTAAGAAATACTAATAAGAGTCATAAAATCAATAAATCAGATCAGATCAGTGCACCCCATACCCAGTGCCTCAGAAGCCTTGATCCAAATATAGTAAGAGTGTTATTCATACATTGCAGCAAGGAGCCGGCCTCAGACCCATCAGAGTTATTCCTCAAAACCTAAAGGCAGTTAAAAGTTAAACCCATCACTAAGGAAGGGAAACTTAAAATATTCTGAATAAGAAAAAAAAATGAAAATAATATTAATGAAACTAAATGAAAGCTAAGGTCCAAGATTTCATATTGAAGATCATAGAAATTTCTGCTCATTGTGAAAGGCAAGATGATTAGTTACTACTGAAATGTTGTATTCATCAGACTTTCCATAGGAAATTCCTGGTACTTGCATTAAAAAACAATAATTTCACCTACTTTATCTGCACAGGCTTTTCACACAGGATGAGAGTTTTCTGGCATCAGAGGTAAACATATCAAATTCCTCTTTACCAAATACTATTCCACTGGGGCAAGCATTCTTTAGCAAATATTGCAATTGACAATATGGATGTAAAATAACTCAGTTGCCTAGACAAATCATATCAATTGGTCACATCACTAATGAAAAGTGCAAAATCCTATACCATGTAAGTGATCTGAAACATAATCCATCATTTAACTATTTAAGGCATACTGAAATATAATATACCTCTAATTGTTGCATAGCATTGGCAGACAGGGTCATCCCCGTGTTACCAGAGTATGCTCGAAATGAAGCTCCCAAGCACAGAATTCTTTCAAAACCAAATTGCTTCAGGTGACGAATGGTTAAGGCTAATGCTTGGACAGCTATATCAGGCATGGCCATAATTCCCTTCAAAACAAAAAAGATAGACAAGAAAAAAGAATAAAAATAACATATAAAAAAATGACAACTAATGAGGTGATAACCTCCGAGTAAAACTAGCAGGAATATATAATAAACAAGACGCTCACAATGCTCTACCTGTTTTGAAAATACTAATGTTGGAATACATATTCAGTGTTTTCACAAGTTTAGAACTTTGTAATATATTCTTCACAGAGTATTGTAGAAGAGAATATAATAGTATAAAAATTCTAAAAAGAAACAGAATTGTTTTCATTAAGCCATTTTACTAATAAACATTCAGGAATCACGCAACCAAACAAAAATATATACACAAATTGACATAATTATTCCTATAAACATGTGACTACCACATATATACGCAATTATATGAGCATTTGTTCACCACGACATATGCACGTAGTACATTAATTTATTTGTATGTGCCTAAACCAATTTTTCCCGATAGCATGCGAGAATATCATACAGGGGCAGGTCAAGAGGTAAACCAACAATAATGTGGATGGTGGAAGTCATGCTAGTTTTTTTCCGAACAAAGGAAAATGGAAGAATAAAACTTTTGTTTCCGACCAAGCTAAATTCTCAAATTGCTTTATCGAGTTGTTGACAGGTATAGTTAAACCAATTTTGCACATATTTCTGCTACCAACACATCACTGAAAAGCATTAAAATATAATTAAGGAACCAAAAATAACTCATATGTAAGATAAAACTTCTCAACGTAAAACATTTATGCCAGCAAAAGGTGCACGGCATAAATAACCACCACACAAAATTTAGCAGGAGAATTAAAGCAGACGAAAATATTCCTCATTCGTGGTCCAGAAACAAATGGCAATCAAGCATGTAAAATTAGTTGGCGCGCAAGTTCAAACAAATCAACTTCCAAACCTCAGCATAGTGCAATATTGAGATACAGGTTATAACTCAATAACATACCTCAATTTCCAGTTGGTTATTTCCTTGTTTTTTCACCTCAATTTCTCCCTCATGACAATTATCCATTAATTGATTGTCACTCATGTTCTCATATAAAGACATTACTTCAGCAAGTGCACCGCCATAATTGAAGCAATCTCGTGAGGCATGCTCCACTCGAACATTTGAGCTGGGTCCAGCATATGCTAGTAGTAACTATAAATAAAATATCCCATCCAGTCAGCTAGATGAACAGAAATAAGTGTTGAGGTTATATTTATCAAATGCACATATACAAAACACATTTTATGTTTAGTTGTTAACAAAAAGTCTACAAAAATTATATACAGTACATCTTCAAAATACATGAGCAGCTCAAGAGTCAAAATATTAGGAATGAAAGGTTACCGCACTGAAAAAGGAAATATATGGATGTATATTCTAAAGTAAATTGACGATGGTCGTTATCACTTAAGAGTATCATATTAAATAAGCAATACAATTACAATTATTATCCTATAGACTAAAATGCAGTCACACTCCCTCCAATTACAGAAAGAGCATTATGTGTAACTAATACAGACAAACTTCATTCTTAAAATGATAGGATATAATAATGCTGTTCCAAATATAGAAGTAATAAACAAACTTCTATTGCAACTATTTCTATATTCAATGTTTCCTTCTACAAGCAATGACACGAACAAATTTTTTTCAAATATATACTTAATGTAACCTTCTGAGTCTGTTGAGAGAGGGGCTCCCCAAGAAGCAACTCGGCAGGAGACAAGCTCAAAATCAGAGCCTCAAGGCCAGCCCTCATAAAATTATCATTGAACTCCCCATAGATAACCTCCCCGGTCGAAATTTCAACTGCAACAATCCCGATCTTCACATCAAAGCCACTCTCAATCCCACCATCCACATTTTCAACAATTATTCCCTTCTCAACAACACAAACCAAATAATTACTACATGACCCACACCCTTCTTCTCCACCCCCCACATCCTCTGATGCCTCCAATGTGGCCTTGGTGTACAATGCCGATAACCCACGACAGAAGGGTCCTAACCTGTTCGATCCATGGGCCTTAATTGCAGCCGTCTCGGTCTGTTTCACAACACCCACCTTATATCCAGCACTCACAAGCCTTCTAACATGAACATTCAACCGAAAAGTGGGTACACTTGCTGTCAAAAAATTATGATCCATATGGGCATAAATACCCAAAACCCTAGCAGCATTTTCAGCATCTTCCCCAAAAAACCGAAACTTGTACCCAACTTCAACCATTAAAAGAACATCCGGGTACTTAGCTTTAAGTTCAACCACCTGTTGCTCTAGTGGGGTGTATTTAGGGTTCAAAATTGAGAATTTTGAAGGTTCTAGAAGGTCATGAGATGGTTCAAGAAGTTTATCTAGGAATTTTTGGTGAAGGGTGGGATTGGGAAGAGGGGGTATAGGGTTGTGGGTATGGGGAGAGAGTTTGGGGATTTTGGAGGGTTTAGTGGGATAAATGAGTTGGGAGGTAAGATGACGTTTGGATGGTGAGAAATCGACAGTAGCTGAGATTTTAGGAGGAGGGGTTGGAGGGTTCTGAGGAGTTGATTGAGATGGTGATGAAATTGAAGTTGAAGATGAAGATGGAGATGAGGGGTTTAGTGTTGTCTTGGGTTTGGGAGCAAAGAAGCGGGAAAGAACCTGTTGCTTCTGCTTCCCCATGATTGTGTTTGTGGCAATTTCGATTGAGGCCAGACTTATAAACAGGGGTTGCTTTGGCGCGCTATATTTTCTTCTTCATAACTGGGTAACTGGGAATGATGACTCTCTCTTTGCTGTGGGTGGAATTTAATCCACTCCAATTCTCTAAGGTGGTGTGGAAATGACTAATTACCAACAACAATGTTAATCATGAAATTTGGCAAGTCATTTCCAAAAAGAAAAATAGTCGGTGTTTCTGTGTTATCATTTATGTTCTCCTCAAGTGTGGGTTATACTAATCTTAATATAGATACAAATAAAAATAAAAACAATAATAATAAAGTAAGACATTATTATAATTTTATGAAATAAGTAGTATATTTTTTTGATTACATAAATTATTGAATTTTAATTAATATAAAAATTTTAATGTTTAAATGTTTTTGTATATTTTTAATATTGTTCAGTTAGATTTATTTAAAAAATATATTAGTTATATACTCTCTATGATATTTACTTTTTTTATTTAAAAAAAAAGAAGAGACAATTTTGTCAAAGAAGAAGCGGTTGAGAATGATAAAAGACCGACTTAAGTACCTTTTTTCTTTTTAAATCTATTTTTTAGAAGGAAATATTAGCTAAAAAAATGCTCAAGATTTTTATCTTTTTTTTTCTTACCCAAAAAACTCACTATTTTTTTTTGAAAATATATGTTTTTATAATTCAATTGTAAATATATATTTCAACTCTAGATCTAGGCAGAACTTAAAGAAAAATAACGAGTGAAATTAATTGAAATTTACCTTATTTGTTGAATTTTGACTTATGTTAAGGATAAATTTAAACTGTGATTTTACATATAAAAAGAAGAGATTTTTATCTTTAGACTTTCACTTTGATCTAAAAAACTTCAAAGGCTTAAAAACAACAAAAATGAGCAAAAAGTTATGTTTGGTAATGACTTATTTTAAAAGAACTTATAAATTTTAATTTAAAATAAGTTATAAGGTAGTTTACATTTAAAATATGTCTTATAAATAACAACATTTTCCGTCATATTAATTTATAAGTCAAGAATTAAGTTAAACACAAGACATAAAGATATTTAGTGAAAATGACCTATAATTTAAAATATATTATAAGAATTATTAAAAATGAGTGTAAAAAAGTATTTATATTTGGTCAAATTTATTTATTTTAAAAAAACTTATAAGTCACTTTTTGAAAAATAAGATATTGTTACTTTTCAAAAATTATAGGTCAATTTATAAGTTAAAAATAAATAACATGCAAACACTCAAAACGTGAAACAATGCTTATAAGTTGGTTTAACCAATTTATAAGTACCACACGAACATGCCCTTAAAGCAGCCAAACAATCCCTAACGTCTCCGATTAAACAATTTAATAAACGAACTGTAAATACAAATACCTCCGCTTTTAAAAAAAATCGCGTTCCCCCTCATTTTATCCCCGTAGCCGTCCTGGTGTCGGAGTGGACCACCAACAATGTGACGCCCCCAAATCTGGGCCCACACAGCCCAAACTTGAGTCGTCAAAATACTACAACAAAATTATTACAACAAAGCACAACGTACAACAATACAGTGTATAATAATACACAACTAAGTCTTCACTATTATTGCCACACTATTTTACAAAACGTGAAGACTATGATAACTATTCCTCGAACCCTCACTCCATTCCCCGGCTAGACCCTGTTATGTTTTCATCTCCTGTTGAAAAACAATGGAACAAAAGAAAGGGTGAGCTCAAATAGCCCAGTAAAGAATATCATGACTAAGATAATGACGAATAAATTATCATTAGTCTTCAACAGTTGAGTTCTTGATAGAATACAATAGACTACAAGATTTATATCAAAAACTGCAGTTAAATTCTTAAACAACGTTCAGATCAATAATAGCAGCGGAATGAGTAATCTATTAGAAGAATAATGCAGACTATAATGTCCACTCGGTTCTCTTTTTAGGAAAAACATCATCAACTTTTATCATCTGAAATATTATTAGTCAAGATAATACAAATTCACAGTTCCTGATCATAATCATGCACATCAACAGTTCATCTTTGTACTACGGGCCAAAGATATTCAATATAGCACCAACGGTCATGATTATACCAGATTCAGCCTTTGGTCATAATCATACCAAACAACAGTTCATATTTGCACTACGGGCCAAAGAGAACATTCACCACGTGCCATAAAAGACACCGAACAGATGTATCGCCTTTAACCTATTATATCGCCTTTAACCTATCATCTGTTCAACAAATATATCACATCTGTGCCCCCGACCACAGATATTCACAACAACTTGATTTTTGGATGATTAGAATGATATAAATGATGAACAGAAGAAATAGGATAACAATAAGTATCGGAAGTTTACTTTGTACAGATTCAAATAATGTCCAAATTGTCAACATGATGTGGAGTGAAATTTAAAAATGATATTCAAGATCCACAGTTCAGAATAACGGTTACAATTCAATAGAAAGGTTCACGTAAATAGGAAGGTTCAGTTGAAATAATGAAGTTCAACTATTATGGAACATATAATATTTTCAGGAATTATAGAAGCAATAGTTCCATAATAAATTTCGATTTAGGAGTATGAAAAAAAATAATATCCCTTACCGTAGCAGGTTTGATTAACAAAAGGTGAAGGAAATTAATACAAAGGGTTATTCACCAACAGGCGGCAATCCGCTCCGTAAGGTTATTCCCACAATTTAATAGAATTTGAGTACAAAGAGTTATTCACCAAACAGGCGGCAATCCGCTCCGTAAGGTTATTCTCAGAGATTAATAATAAATGAATACGGAAGGTTATTCACCAACAGGCGGCAATCCGCTCCGTAAGGTTATTCCCACAATTTAATACATGGAAATAAATGGCACATCTTATGAGTAAGAAAGAAACAATATTATTTTCGAGAATCAAATAATGATAATCTCTTACCATAGTACGTTTGAATAATGGAAGATGAAAAAGATGGTATCCCTTACGAGTAGTAATTTTAAGAGTATGAAAGAAAATGACATCCCTTACCTCAACACGTGACTGGATATTGATTTAAATGAGGTTGATTAACTTGAACAGTACACGTATACTTATAGATCTTCACAAATACTCAAGATGACTTAAGCACACTTAGAGAGAACTTTCACAAGAAGTATTTAGAGAGAGAAAGAAATAACAAGTAAGGAAGTTTATGAAAAATCCTTAAGTTAAGGCTTCTATTTATAGCCAAAAATCTTATCATTCATTTAATCTAAACCATTCATTTAAAGATCATCTTTTAATCTACACCATCCATTTCAAATATTATATTATCTTTAATCTACACCATTCATTTCATATCACCTAATAATCACCTAACTTTATATTATAAACAAATCAATTTAATTATTCAACAATAATTCACACTTTAATCTACACCATTCATTTCATATCACCTAATAATCACCTAACTTTATATTATAAACAAATCAATTCAATTATTCAACAATAATTCACACTTTAATCTACACCATTCATTTCATATCACCTAATAATCACCTAACTTTATATTATAAACAAATAACTTTATCAATTCAATTATTATGACTAATTGTTATAAATACAGTATAGTTAGCTCTTAGATATCAAGTCAATAAATTAATGAAATACAACTGTTTAAATAACATCATAATAGAGATAACAATAATGTAAAATAAAGCATACGTTACTGTGTAATGACAATTATTGATTCAATAATGTGAATTACTGTGCATATGTTACTGTGACAATTATTAGGTTCAATAATTTTAAAAACAGTGCAACAACAATTATTGACTCAATGATATAAAATACAGTGTAATGACAATTATTAAATCAATAATGCAAAATACTGTGTAACAACAATTATTGAATTGATAATATAAAATATTATGCAGTGACAATTATCGATGAAATGATGCGTAACAGTTACGGTGTCAATTATCAGACCAAAAATATGAGACACTATGCAATACCGTGTGTTACTGTAGAGTACCGAGTGCTACAGAAAATACCAATAACTACCGTATGCTACTATTCTTTTATCACCGGTATTTTAACAGTTCCGTTGACTATTTTTATTTAAAAAGGTTATTTCTGTCGTTTTCTATATCCGACAAATATTCCGTTGTGGGGTCCACCAATAATTTGTTATTTCGGCGCCGTCGGACCAAACGAATATTCCCCGACCAAACGAATATTCCCCGACAAAGCGAATATTGTCCGACAAAATAAAATTTGCACATAACATCCTTAACTTTCAATTTTGTTAATTTAACCACTTACTGTTTCAAAAAAAAAAAAAAATATATATATGAAGAAAAATTAAATTTTGTATTTCATAAAATTCGGGGTCTTACAAACAAATTGTAAGAAGAGAGAGAAGATACTGCATATAGAGAGAAATGGTGACGTCGCCGGTGGTTAATAAATACCCACTGTCAAGCTACACCTTCGGAACGAAGGAGCCCAAGATGGAGAAAGACACTTTCGTTGCTAATCGTCTTGCTCGCATGAAAGTCAAGTGAGTTTCCGTTTTTTTCTTTTCCTTTTGAAGTCTAAATTAGATAAACTAGAATATAAAAACTACTCAATTCCTCTAATAAAAAATCTTGGATAAATCTTTTTAAGCTAAAAATCCTAGTAAATACTACCTTTATGGCAAAACCCTAAATCGAACCAACCATAACTCGATTTTACTGTTGATTAGTAACATTTTCCCCATTCTTTTATGTTATGAAATGAGATCAATTGGAATGACAAAATTGAAAAAAAATGGAAGAACCAGATAATAGAAAGGAAAAAGAAGAAGAACAGAGCTCAAAGAAAATAAAAATCGTGGAACAGATAGAAATGAGAAGAAACAGATTTAGAGAGAGAAAATAAGAGAGAAATAGAATTTCATTTCATTAGCTGGATATCCTTTTTTTTTACAAAACCATACTATTCCTGTACCATTACTACATGTAACCAAACATTACAATTAACCACACATTTAACTACTATTAACCAACTATGATTAACATATTCCTATATTTACTAATACTCTTACTACATAACATTCCACCCTCCTTAAAATATCCTTGTCCTCAAGGATTGAAAGAAATCAAAAGTTGGGTGGTTGCATTCCCAAATTGCATTCCTCCCGGATCAAACACCATAATTTTTGCAAGTAAAAGCAATCTGTGTCTGATCTCATGCAACATATTAGCTCTTTCTCTGATGAAAACATCAACAGTTGGTACTCTTATTCTTTTTCTGTTGACAATTGAGTTGAGGAAGATCACCCAAGAAACTGTCATAGAAAATTGAGAATATGCTTCTCCTGATGTCATTACCCTTTCCCAGATTAATCAGACCCTTGTTTCTCAGAATACCATTTGTAAAAGTAAAATTAATCTCTTGTAGCTAAAGAGGTGTATTGGCAGCAATAACTTGTAAGGAAAAAAAATCATGACTGCAGGTTGGTATTGTTTTAATGGGTATTTGAGATTGTCTAAACAATGCATCAGCCACAATGTTGCTTAGCCACAATTTATTATCTACTATTGATTTGATTTTGACAGTTGTAACAGTGGCATTTACATATAAAGCATGCAAAGAGATTGTCGTTTCTAATTCCTGCACTCCTTGAAAGTTTGCTGGTTGTAATTTTCTGTAACTTCCCCTAATTCTTCCTCAGTTTCATCATCCCCAATAAACATGAACACTTGTTTAGTTTGACATATATTCCCAAGCTTATACAAATCATCACAGTTGAAACAAAGTCCCTTATCCTTTCTTGACTGAATTTTATTAACTGTCAACTTCTTCACATTTGCAGGAAATGTTGTTTATAAACTTTTCCCCAACAGTACTAGAAGGAAAAAATGAATTTCCAAATTGGGCCATTGAAAATCTACTTCCCATCAGAGTAGGAGAGACTACAGTCACTACTTGAGCAGCAGTACTTCCAGTTTTGGCAGGAAACAAGGAGGTTTTATTTCTTTTAGATATTGCATTAATTGGAGCTGGAAGAAATACTCACATTTTATTAACCAGCTCTTAATATCCTGACCATTAAAAATGGGAAAAACAAATTTAGGTTTTGTGTTTCTGGATTGATTAAGCCCCCTAACTATGATTATTTAAACCCATTTCCAAAGAACTCCCTTTAAGCCTATGAAAATTATGAATGATCTCATTTGGAATTTCAGTTGAAGTCAGAGAAGCCTTACCTTTTACTTTGCGTTGAAATTCAGCCATCATCATCTCCAAAGTGCTCTGTAAATGGCCAAACTTATCTCCAATATCCTTCATAGTTTTCTGTAAGTGATGATGACTATTCATCAATTCTTGACTCGAGAATTTGTATTGCGAAGGCTCTCCTCAATAACTTATTTTGATCTGTTATCGATTGCCATTGTTGGGAGAATTTTGCCAAGGAAGGATGACTATAACTCTGATATAACGAATTTGCCACGTAATGATCTAGGGTTTTCAATCTTTCATTTAGCAAGGTCACAGAGTTTAACTTTGTTGAGGTGGGTATTGTTAATGGATTTTGGGATTCAAAATGAGTAATAAAAATAAAATAAAATTAATGGTAGATTAAGATGGAACAAAGGTTGAATTAGAAAAAATAAATGAAGAAGATGACTTCTGAAATTAAGGCCAAAGAAGGAGTGGCTCTGATACCATTTGTTATGAAATTAGATCAATTGGAATGACAAAATAGGAAGAAAAAAAAATGGAAGAACTAGAGAATAGAAAGGAAAAAGAAGAAGAACAAAACTCAAAGAAAATAAAAATGGTGGAACAAAGAGAAATGAAAAGAAACATATTTAGAGAGAGAAAATAATAGAGAAACACAATTTCATTTCTTTATTTGGATATCCTTTTTTTTCCACAAAACCATACTATTCTTGTACCCTTATTACATGTAACCAAACATTACAATTAACCACACATTTAACTACAATTAACCAACTATGATTAACATATTCCCACATTTGCTAATACTCTTACTACATAACAACAAGCCATCTGCATTGATAGATTTCTATGATCAAGTTATTGAATTATTCGAAATAAGCAATTAAACATCAGTTATCAACAAATATCATATATGGACTGTATCTTCCTTACTTAACCAGCTTCTAAATTAAAACAACTACAGAACTCTGTAATATTTAGTTATTTAAGCTTGAAGATGTTTTGTGATAGCATATGATTAGCATATATGCTAAAATAACACTATCACACACCACAGCTTGTCAAAGTGATAGTTTCACAGTATTTCATCTCCTATGGTTATATAACTAGTATCATTGTAAAAGAAACATATTTAAGAAGAAAAAAGAAAACAAAGGGCCTAAGTTGTTGATTAACTTTCTTATTCTTGAAATTGTTGTATGCTTCCAGATAATGCATTTTTATTTGTCTCTATCTTTATGTAAAAGTTGTAATGTTGTGTTGAGCCATTTTTGTGAGAATAATTAGATGAGCTGATAGCTTGAAAGATCAAGCTTTGAATGTTCCAAGATTTTCTTCTATAAATGTTCATTTGAATTGTGTTTAGTATCATGTCAAATGTCTTCAACTTTTGAAACACCGTAGTGTGTAGAAAAATGTGATCCTAGTGCCATTTATTCTATGAGAATTCTGTAGCAGAAGTTGATGTATTCTCTAGAGGTTATACAACATGTTAGGCTGTTAGCTCTTTCTAATTTGTACTGGATATTTTTCTTTTAGTTTACCAATAAACTAAGTTGAGTTGAGTATACGTCCATGTTATTGCATAGCCAACATTAATATGTTATTCCTCTGCCAGCACATAATATAAACATAAACTATATCAGTTTCACTAAATCATTTCATGATCATTTCTTTTTCTAAATTTATAAACTCTTTTAATATGAGGAAAAATCAAAATGTTGTATGTCGATGCCGGGAAAGTCGTTTCGTTTTTAATAATATTTCCCTTTCCAATTTTAGCCTTTGGATTAAGATGTGATTTTTTGAAAAGGGTCAGCTTGAGTGTCGACGGGGTTTAAAAGATTAATTTTATGATGAGCCAATTGACCAGAGCTGCCAGTTGGTATATTTGAAATGTATGTACCAACTTATCCGAATTTTGTTTTCGTAATTGTAATGGCTCATATGTGACTCCGAATTAATTGGTCCGTAAACCGAGATTCATAGAGTTCGGGGGCTTGCTTAAGCGAGGGGAAGGTGTTAGGCACCTCCTGACTTCCATAAAAACACGGTTACCGCTATCTTAATGCTTTTCTGTCCTTTAAATCCTAAAATGTGTGTATGCGCGCGCGCGCGCGCGTGCCTATGAAAATAATTGGAATGCTTTTGTTTTGATAACAAAATCTTTAATGATGACATTTATAAAATAAGATTTTCGAATCATTCGTCAAATAGGAATGTAGCTCATCCGATACTTTCGATTTTATTTTAGCCTACGCGTGATCTAATATCCTACTTTGATTGATTTTATGAAAATCTTCATCTTTTCATTCCAAAATCCGTTTTCCGTGTTGGAAGGGAAAACGAAGCATTAAAATGATGTTGAAGCTATTTGTGGGCATGTAAGCCGTCTAAATAGCTCCAAACACCCCCAATCACATATTTCACTATCACGGAGCCTTAAACCCGATTTTCGATCCGACATCGCTTTAAGGCCCGAAAATTACATATTTACAATACAAATGCATCGCCATGACTACATAAGCTCAAAATCGTCCATCTTCGAAATTTGATCGAAATGATCTCTCTCCTAGGCTCACAACCCAACAATGTCACAAGGCAAGCAATAACAATAAATCTAACGGGGAAACATAATAAATTAGTTTAACACCCAAAATGATAATAAACGATAATGGAAATCTAAATTAACAATAGATCCCAAATAGTACAAAATGGACATCCTCGGGTGATTAGGAGGGAACATCGTTCATTAGGAACCCTCGCTAATCACCATAATCCAAGGATCTATGTAAACATGCTAAGAAAACTACATTTAATCCATCTAATAGCAACAAAATCAATATTAGAAAAGCACAATAAAATGGGATTTTAACCTTGTAAAACTCTCAAGAACTCTTGGATATTTCAATAACAATGTAATACACAAGATGTGGGATAGATTGAAGTAAAAAGAAAGACAAAATCAAGCCATTGGTGGTTAACCCGTAGCTTTCTCTCACTAAACTCCCGCTTTCTCTCTCTATTTTTTCTTCTTCTTCCTCTCGGCTGCAACAATGGCGTTGTAAAGTTGACTGAGAGCAGCCGCAGGTGCATCTGTGGTCGTCCGTGCCGAAGCCTCGGCTGCCGTGTGTTTCCTCGAGCCAAAAAAAATGCCACTTGTGTAAGACCCCGAATTTTATGAAATATAAAATTTAATTTTTCTTCATATATATATTTTTTTCTGAAACAGTAAGTGGTTAAATTAACAAAATTGAAAGTTAAAGATGTTATGTGCAAATTTTATTTTGTCGGACAATATTCGCTTTGTCGGGGAATATTCGTTTGGTCGGGGAATATTCGTGCCGTACGACAGCGCCGAAATAATAAATTATTGGTGGACCCCACAACGGAATATTTGTCGGATATAGAAAACGACAGAAATAACCTTTTTAAATAAAAATAGTCAACGGAACTGTTAAAATACCGGTGATAAAAGAATAGTAGCATACGGTAGTTTATGGTATTTTCTGTAACACACGGTATTCCATAGTGTCTCATATTATTGGTCTGATAATTGACACTGTAACTGTTACGCATCATTCCATCGATAATTGTCACTGCATAATATTTTATATTATCAATTCAATAATTGTTGTTACACAGTATTTTACATTATTGATTTAATAATTGTCATTACACTGTATTTTATATCATTGAGTCAATAATTGTTGATGCACTGTTTTTAAAATTATTGAACCTAATAATTGTCACAGTAACATATGCACAGTAATTCACATTATTGAATCAATAATTGTCATTACACGGTAACGTATGCTTTCTTTTACATTATTGTTATCTCTATTATGATGTTATTTAAACAGTTGTATTTCATTAATTTATTGACTTGATATCTAAGAGCTAACTATACTGTATTTATAACAATTAGTCATAATAATTGAATTGATAAAGTTATTTGTTTATAATATAAAGTTAGGTGATTATTAGGTGATATGAAATGAATGGTGTAGATTAAAGTGTGAATTATTGTTGAATAATTGAATTGATTTGTTTATAATATAAAGTTAGGTGATTATTAGGTGATATGAAATGAATGGTGTAGATTAAAGTGTGAATTATTGTTGAATAATTAAATTGATTTGTTTATAATATAAAGTTAGGTGATTATTAGGTGATATGAAATGAATGGTGTAGATTAAAGATAATATAATATTTGAAATGGATGGTGTAGATTAAAAGATGATCTTTAAATGAATGGTTTAGATTAAATGAATGATAAGATTTTTGGCTATAAATAGAAGCCTTAACTTAAGGATTTTTCATAAACTTCCTTACTTGTTCTTTCTTTCTCTCTCTAAATACTTCTTGTGAAAGTTCTCTCTAAGTGTGCTTAAGTCATCTTGAGTATTTGTGAAGATCTATAAGTATACGTGTACTGTTCAAGTTAATCAACCTTATTTAAATCAATATCCAGTCACGTGTTACGGTAAGGGATACCATCTTTTTCATCTTCCATTATTCAAACATACTATGGTAAGGGATTATCATTATTTGATTCTCGATAATAATATTGTTTCTTCCTTACTCATAAGACGTGCCTTTTATTTCTATGTATTAAATTGTGGGAATAACCTTACGGAGCGGATTGCCGCCTGTTGGTGAATAACCTTTCGTATTCATTCATTATTAATCTCTGAGAATAACCTTACGGAGCGGATTGCCGCCTGTTTGGTGAATAACTCTTTGTACTCAAATTCTATTAAATTGTGGGAATAACCTTACGGAGCGGATTGCCGCCTGTTGGTGAATAACCTTTCGTATTCATTCATTATTAATCTCTGAGAATAACCTTACGGAGCGGATTGCCGCCTGTTTGGTGAATAACTCTTTGTACTCAAATTCTATTAAATTGTGGGAATAACCTTACGGAGCGGATTGCCGTCTGTTGGTGAATAACCCTTTGTATTAATTTCCTTCACCTTTTGTTAATCAAACCTGCTACGGTAAGGGATATTATTTTCTTTCATACTCCTAAATCGAAATTTATTATGGAACTATTGCTTCTATAATTCCTGAAAATATTATATGTTCCATAATAGTTGAACTTCATTATTTCAACTGAACCTTCCTATTTACGTGAACCTTTCTATTGAATTGTAACCGTTATTCTGAACTGTGGATCTTGAATATCATTTTTAAATTTCACTCCACATCATGTTGACAATTTGGACATTATTTGAATCTGTACAAAGTAAACTTCCGATACTTATTGTTATCCTATTTCTTCTGTTCATCATTTATATCATTCTAATCATCCAAAAATCAAGCTGTTGTGAATATCTGTGGCCGGGGGCACAGATGTGATATATTTGTTGAACAGATGATAGGTTAAAGGCGATATAATAGGTTAAAGGCGATACATCTGTTCGGTGTCTTTTATGGCACGTGGTGAATGTTCTCTTTGGCCCGTAGTGCAAAGATGAACTGTTGTTTGGTATGATTATGACCAAAGGTTGAATCTGGTATAATCATGACCGTTGGTGTTATATTGAATGTCTTTGGCCCGTAGTGCAAAGATGAACTGTTGATCTGCATGATTATGATCAGGAACTGTGAATTTGTATTATCTTGACTAATGATATTTCAAATGATAAAAGTTGATGATGTTTTTCCTAAAAAGAGAACCGAGTGGACATTATAGTCTGCATTATTCTTCTAATAGATTACTCATTCCGCTACTATTATTGATCTGAACGTTGTTTAAGAATTTAACTGCAGTTTTTGATATAAACCTTGTAGTCTATTGTATTCTATCAAGAACTCAACTGTTGAAGACATGATAATTTATTCGTCATTATCTTAGTCATGATATTCTTTACTGGGCTATTTGAGCTCACCATTTCTTTTGTTCCATTGTTTTTCAACAGGAGATGAAAACATAACAGGGTCTAGCCGGGGAATGGAGTGAGGGTTCGAGGAATAGTTATCATAGTCTTCACGTTTTGTAAAATAGTGTGGCAATAATAGTGAAGACTTAGTTGTGTATTATTATACACTGTATTGTTGTACGTTGTGCTTTGTTGTAATAATTTTGTTGTAGTATTTTGACGACTCAAGTTTGGGCTGTGTGGGCCCAGATTTGGGGGCGTCACAGTTGGCATCAGAGCTTAGGGATATGGTCTTTAATGGCGATCTGGGGTAGAACTAGGAGGGGAGAGACGAATAGAATCAGTCACTAGTGTGTCCTACCTAAAATAGATTTTATTATCTAATGAGTCGATTTGAATGTAGGAACATGAAGTGATGAGTCAGTTTATTTGAACTAACATTTATTTTGTGACCACAGTTTAGTATGGCATCTGAAAATCAAGAGGTTAACTATGGAATGCCTGAAGCGAATGTAGCCGAGAATCAAGAGGCCCCAAACAATCCTCCTGCCAACTCAGGAAATAATGTTCCTGATAACATGATGAACGATGGATTCTTTAGGAATTTCATGCAGTTCATACAGAATCAAGGAAGAGGAAATCCAGTCAATAATAACGGTAGAAACGCTGGCAATTTGAGGATGGTCACTGTTAAGCAATTTAAAGAATTAGGACCACCTGAATTCCACGGGAAGCCTGACCCACTCAAAGCGGAGGCATGGCTAAAGCAGACGACAAAAATACTTGATGTCTTACAATGCGCTGATGATCAGAAGGTGCCATTTGCCACTTTTATGTTACGAGGTGAGGCGGACCATTGGTGGGAAGCGGTAAAACGTATCCAACCTTCAGCACTCGAAATGTCTTGGACAGAATTCGAAGAACTGTTTAACGAGAAGTATTTCCCAGAAAGCATCCGCCATATGAAAGAGGTGGAATTCATTAAGCTGGAGCAGGGAAACATGACAGTCTCCCAATATGAAGCCAAGTTTGCCGAGTTATCTCGCTTTGCCACCCATCTTGTGGATGACGAAGCACGAATGAGTCGGATGTTCCTAAGAGGTTTGAGATTCAAAATTCGTCAACAACTTAGCTCTCATAAATTTAGTTTGTATTCAGATGTTGTGGATAGGGCTCAAAGGGTGGAGCAAACAGATGAAACATTGCAGCCAAGAGTTAATGAGCAACATAGAGAAAGGAATGACAACAACCACAGGAACGAGAACCATCGAGTAGGTAACCAACACTTCGGTGGTAATTCCACATCAAATAACAGAAGAGGAGAATCCAGTGGGAACAATTTCAAAAGAAAGAGATTCCATAATAATTATGGAAGGGCACCAGCACCAGTACCAACACCAGCACCGACCCCAGTTTCAAGGGGAGAAGATCGACCACCAGTGAGATGCTATAGGTGTGGTCAGGAAGGTCACATCAGCCCAAACTGTACTCTGCAGTCTAAAAAGTGCTACAGTTGTGGGAAAGAGGGTCATCTTGCGCGGTTTTGTCCTGCCACAAAATCAAGTCCAGCTGCAATGATGATACCAAAAGCTAGCGCGGATAAAGGAAAATCTGTAGTTCAAGGGAGAGCTTTTGTTGTGACATCCCAAATGGCGCGAAACTCGAACGAGGTGATAACCGGTAAGCTATTCATAAATTCTCGTGAAGTCTACGCTTTGTTAGATACTGGCTCTACCCATTCTTTTATCTCACCTGCATGTGCTCAGCGTTTAAACTTAACTCCTGAAAACTTGGACTTTGACTTATCAGTTGAAACCCCATTAGGAGAAATGACCATTACATCTACTGTCTATAAATCTTGCTTAGTTCAAATCAACAACCTCACATTATCTGTTGACCTTATTTCTTTGGAGATGCGTGAATTTGATGTGATTTTAGGAATTGATTGGTTGACTACCCATCATGCTAAAATTGATTGTTTTCATAAGATTATTAGTTTTCATATTCCTAATCAACCTGTCATGCAAATTCAAGCAACTAAACCATTGAAATCTATAACTGTTATTTCTAGCCATAAAGCCATTCGTTTATTGAAAAACGGATGTCAAGCCTTTTTAGCTCATGTCACTGATTTGAACAAAAATACGTCAAACTTGAATGATATTCCCATTGTTAATGAGTTTCCTGACGTTTTTCCTGAAGAACTTCCTGGCTTACCCCCAAACCGTGAAATTGATTTTTATATTGATCTTGAACCCGGTACCAAGCCCATTTCCAAAGCTCCCTACCGAATGGCTCCCATTGAACTTCAAGAGTTAAAAGTCCAACTACAGGAATTGTTGGATACCGGTTTCATTCGTCCGAGTGCATCACCTTGGGGTGCTCCTGTTCTATTTGTGAAGAAGAAAGACGGGAGTATGAGATTGTGCATTGACTACCGAGAATTGAACCATGTCACCATCAAGAACAGGTACCCGTTACCTCGGATTGATGACATGTTTGATCAATTGCAAGGCGCTCAACATTTCTCAAAGATTGATCTCCGTTCTGGATATCATCAGTTAAAGGTTAAAGCTGAGGACATTCCAAAGACTCCTTTCAGAACTCGTTATGGGCATTATGAGTTCTTAGTCATGCCTTTTGGACTAACTAATGCTCCT
This sequence comes from Hedera helix, assembly GCA_947179155.2. Lineage (NCBI taxonomy): Eukaryota > Viridiplantae > Streptophyta > Magnoliopsida > Apiales > Araliaceae > Hedera > Hedera helix. The sequence continues at coordinate 37,904,048 of OX359268.1, forward strand.
GCAGCTTTCATGGACATGATGAACCGGATATTCAAGGAACATTTGGATCATTTTGTGGTTGTCTTTATTGATGACATCCTCATATACTCCAAGAGTCGCGAGGATCATGAACAACACCTGAGATTGATACTACAAAAGCTCCGTGAAAACAAATTATATGCCAAGTTGAAGAAATGTGAGTTCTGGCTTGAGGAGGTCGCGTTTCTTGGGCATGTGATTTCTAGTCAAGGAATATCAGTCGATCCTGCGAAGATTGAAACGGTACTAAATTGGGAACAACCCAAAACAGTAACCGAAGTCCGAAGTTTTCTGGGTCTAGCTGGTTATTATCGGAGATTCGTAGAAGGATTTTCTCGAATCGCCACTCCATTAACGCAGCTTACTCGGAAAAGCACAAAATTCATATGGAGCGAGGAATGCGAGAAAAGTTTCCAAGAACTCAAGAAGAGACTGGTTTCAGCTCCTGTTCTGACCATACCATCAGGATCAGGAGAATTTGTTATCTACAGCGATGCTTCTGGCAAAGGTCTAGGCTGTGTCCTTATGCAACATGGAAAGGTTATAGCCTACGCCTCTCGACAACTCAAAGATTATGAGAAAAATTATCCTACTCATGATCTAGAGTTGGCAGCAGTCGTTTTCGCGTTGAAGATCTGGAGACACTACTTGTACGGAGAAAAAGTGGATATCTATACGGATCATAAAAGTCTCAAGTATTTCTTCACCCAGAAGGAACTCAACATGCGACAACGACGTTGGCTTGAGCTGTTAAAGGATTATGACCACACAATCCAGTATCACCCGGGAAAGGCGAACGTTGTAGCTGACGCTTTGAGCAGAAAATCTTATGCAAGTACAAGTGCACTGCTGACAACACAAAAGTGTATTTTGTACGACTTGCAAAAGATGGAGATAGAGCTAAAGACACCAGGGACCCACTCGAAGATTGCTCACGTGCGAGTAGAACCAACTTTAATCGATAAAATTAAAGTTGCTCAAGCTACCGATCCGGAACTGATAAACATGATAAAGAAAGTACAAGAAGGTGCCATTCCCGAAGCAAGAATCGACGAGAAAGGAATACTTCGAGTCAACTCTCGACTCTGTGTTCCTAACGATCCTGAATTAAAGCATAAAATCATGATGGAGGCACACAACACGCCGTTTGCAATCCACCCAGGAGGTACCAAGATGTATCGAGATCTTCGACATACATTTTGGTGGAACAATATGAAAAGAGAGATTGCGGAGTTTATCTCAAGGTGCCTAACTTGTCAACGTGTCAAGGCAGAACATCAAGTTCCTAAAGGTCCATTACAATCACTTGAAGTTCCCGAATGGAAGTGGGAACACATCAATATGGACTTCGTGACGGGTCTTCCAAAAGTTTCTCAAGGCTTAGATGCAATTTGGGTGATCGTAGATAGATTGACCAAATCTGCTCATTTCTTGCCTATACGAGAAAACTTTTCACTTGAACGTCTTGCCGGTATGTACATAAATGAGATCGTGAGATTGCATGACATGCCAGTTTCCATAGTTTCTGATCGAGATCCTAGATTCACTTCACGCTTTTGGATCAGTCTACAAAAAACTATGGGCACTGAACTACGTTTTAGTTCTGCATACCATCCTCAAACGGACGGACAATCGGAAAGGACGATCCAGACCCTCGAAGATCTTTTGAGACTTTGTGTATTAGACTTCAAAGGAAGTTGGGATAAGTACTTGCCATTGGTGGAATTTTCTTACAACAACAGTTACCAAGCAAGCATAGGCATGGCTCCATTCGAGGCATTGTATGGAAGGAAGTGTCGCTCTCCAATATGTTGGAATGAGGTAGGAGAAGCAAAATTGTTGGGACCCGAGTTGGTACGCTTGACGACCGAAAAGATCCAAATGATCCGACAACGAATACAGACCGCACAAGAACGACAAAAGAGTTATGCTGATCTTCATCGGAGAGACGAAAATTTCAACGTCGGAGATCATGTATTCTTACGTGTTTCTCCATGGAAAGGGGTTACGAGATTCGGAAAGAGAGGAAAGCTCAACCCTCGATTTATTGGCCCATTTGAAATCCTAGATCGAATAGGAACCGTAGCCTACAGACTAGCCCTACCACCAAGTATGTCTCGCATCCATAACGTTTTTCACATATCTATGTTACGTAAATATGTGAAGGACCCAAACCACGTCATTGAGTTAGAATCAGACGTTATAGCAGAGGATTTAACATACGAGGAGGTACCTGTTAAGATCCTGGATAAGAAGGAGCAGATCCTACGCTCAAAGGTTATACCTCAAGTTAAGGTTTTATGGAGGAACCAAGATACTGAGGAAATGACCTGGGAGCTAGAATCTGAGATGAAATCTAAGTATCCTTACCTCTTCGATATGTCAGGTACGTCAATTTCGGGGACGAAATTTCATAAGGAGGGGAGGTTGTAAGACCCCGAATTTTATGAAATACAAAATTTAATTTTTCTTCATATATATATATATATTTTTTTTTTTGAAACAGTAAGTGGTTAAATTAACAAAATTGAAAGTTAAGGATGTTATGTGCAAATTTTATTTGGTCGGACAATATTCGCTTTGTCGGGGAATATTCGTTTGGTCGGGGAATATTCGTTTGGTCCGACGGCGCCGAAATAACAAATTATTGGTGGACCCCACAACGGAATATTTGTCGGATATAGAAAACGACAGAAATAACCTTTTTAAATAAAAATAGTCAACGGAACTGTTAAAATACCGGTGATAAAAGAATAGTAGCATACGGTAGTTATTGGTATTTTCTGTAGCACTCGGTACTCTACAGTAACACACGGTATTGCATAGTGTCTCATATTTTTGGTCTGATAATTGACACCGTAACTGTTACGCATCATTTCATCGATAATTGTCACTGCATAATATTTTATATTATCAATTCAATAATTGTTGTTACACAGTATTTTGCATTATTGATTTAATAATTGTCATTACACTGTATTTTATATCATTGAGTCAATAATTGTTGTTGCACTGTTTTTAAAATTATTGAACCTAATAATTGTCACAGTAACATATGCACAGTAATTCACATTATTGAATCAATAATTGTCATTACACAGTAACGTATGCTTTATTTTACATTATTGTTATCTCTATTATGATGTTATTTAAACAGTTGTATTTCATTAATTTATTGACTTGATATCTAAGAGCTAACTATACTGTATTTATAACAATTAGTCATAATAATTGAATTGATAAAGTTATTTGTTTATAATATAAAGTTAGGTGATTATTAGTTGATATGAAATGAATGGTGTACATTAAAGTGTGAATTATTGTTGAATAATTGAATTGATTTGTTTATAATATAAAGTTAGGTGATTATTAGGTGATATGAAATGAATGGTGTAGATTAAAGTGTGAATTATTGTTGAATAATTAAATTGATTTGTTTATAATATAAAGTTAGGTGATTATTAGGTGATATGAAATGAATGGTGTAGATTAAAGATAATATAATATTTGAAATGGATGGTGTAGATTAAAAGATGATCTTTAAATGAATGGTTTAGATTAAATGAATGATAAGATTTTTGGCTATAAATAGAAGCCTTAACTTAAGGATTTTTCATAAACTTCCTTACTTGTTCTTTCTTTCTCTCTCTAAATACTTATTGTGAAAGTTCTCTCTAAGTGTGCTTAAGTCATCTTGAGTATTTGTGAAGATCTATAAGTATACGTGTACTGTTCAAGTTAATCAACCTCATTTAAATCAATATCCAGTCACGTGTTACGGTAAGGGATACCATCTTTTTCATCTTCCATTATTCAAACATACTATGGTAAGGGATTATCATTATTTGATTCTCGATAATAATATTGTTTCTTCCTTACTCATAAGACGTGCCTTTTATTTCCATGTATTAAATTGTGGGAATAACCTTACGGAGCGGATTGCCGCCTGTTGGTGAATAACCTTTCGTATTCATTCATTATTAATCTCTGAGAATAACCTTACGGAGCGGATTGCCGCCTGTTTGGTGAATAACTCTTTGTACTCAAATTCTATTAAATTGTGGGAATAACCTTACGGAGCGGATTGCCGCCTGTTGGTGAATAACCTTTCGTATTCATTCATTATTAATCTCTGAGAATAACCTTACGGAGCGGATTGCCGCCTGTTTGGTGAATAACTCTTTGTACTCAAATTCTATTAAATTGTGGGAATAACCTTACGGAGCGGATTGCCGCCTGTTGGTGAATAACCCTTTGTATTAATTTCCTTCACCTTTTGTTAATCAAACCTGCTACGGTAAGGGATATTATTTTCTTTCATACTCCTAAATCGAAATTTATTATGGAACTATTGCTTCTATAATTCCTGAAAATATTATATGTTCCATAATAGTTGAACTTCATTATTTCAACTGAACCTTCCTATTTACGTGAACCTTTCTATTGAATTGTAACCGTTATTCTGAACTGTGGATCTTGAATATCATTTTTAAATTTCACTCCACATCATGTTGACAATTTGGACATTATTTGAATCTGTACAAAGTAAACTTCCGATACTTATTGTTATCCTATTTCTTCTGTTCATCATTTATATCATTCTAATCATCCAAAAATCAAGCTGTTGTGAATATCTGTGGCCGGGGGCACAGATGTGATATATTTGTTGAACAGATGATAGGTTAAAGGCGATATAATAGGTTAAAGGCGATATATATGTTCTCTTTGGCCCGTAGTGCAAAGATGAACTGTTGTTTGGTATGATTATGACCAAAGGCTGAATCTGGTATAATCATGACCGTTGGTGTTATATTGAATGTCTTTGGCCCGTAGTGCAAAGATGAACTGTTGATCTGCATGATTATGATCAGGAACTGTGAATTTGTATTATCTTGACTAATGATATTTCAAATGATAAAAGTTGATGATGTTTTTCCTAAAAAGAGAACCGAGTGGACATTATAGTCTGCATTATTCTTCTAATAGATTACTCATTCCGCTGCTATTATTGATCTGAACGTTGTTTAAGAATTTAACCGCAGTTTTTGATATAAACCTTGTAGTCTATTGTATTCTATCAAGAACTCAACTGTTGAAGACTAATGATAATTTATTCGTCATTATCTTAGTCATGATATTCTTTACTGGGCTATTTGAGCTCACCCTTTCTTTTGTTCCATTGTTTTTCAACAGGAGATGAAAACATAACAGGGTCTAGCCGGGGAATGGAGTGAGGGTTCGAGGAATAGTTATCATAGTCTTCACGTTTTGTAAAATAGTGTGGCAATAATAGTGAAGACTTAGTTGTGTATTATTATACACTGTATTGTTGTACGTTGTGCTTTGTTGTAATAATTTTGTTGTAGTATTTTGACGACTCAAGTTTGGGCTGTGTGGGCCCAGATTTGGGGGCGTCACACATATGTTACTGTGACAATTATTAGGTTCAATAATTTTAAAAACAGTGCAACAACAATTATTGACTCAATGATATAAAATACAGTGTAATGACAATTATTAAATCAATAATGCAAAATACTGTGTAACAACAATTATTGAATTGATAATATAAAATATTATGCAGTGACAATTATCGATGAAACGATGCGTAACAGTTACGGTGTCAATTATCAGACCAAAAATATGAGACACTATGCAATACCGTGTGTTACTGTAGAGTACCGAGTGCTACAGAAAATACCAATAACTATCGTATGCTACTATTATTTTATCACCGGTATTTTAACAGTTTCGTTGACTATTTTTATTTAAAAAGGTTATTTCTGTCGTTTTCTATATCCGACAAATATTCCGATGTGGGGTCCACCAATAATTTGTTATTTCGGCGCCATCGGACCAAACGAATATTCCCCGACCAAACGAATATTCCCCGACAAAGCGAATATTGTCCGACAAAATAAAATTTGCACATAACATCCTTAACTTATAACTTTATCGATTTAACCACTTACTGTTTCAAAAAAATATATATATGAAGAAAAATTAAATTTTGTATTTCATAAAATTCGGGGTCTTACAACCTCCCCTCCTTATGAAATTTCGTCTCCGAAATTGACGTACCTGACATATCGAAGAGGTAAGGATACTTAGATTTCATCTCAGATTCTAGCTCCCAGGTCATTTCCTCAGTATCTTGGTTCCTCCATAAAACCTTAACTTGAGGTATAACCTTTGAGCGTAGGATCTGCTCCTTCTTATCCAGGATCTTAACAGGTACTTCCTCGTATGTTAAATCCTCTGCTATAACGTCTGGTTCTAACTCAATGACGTGGTTTGGGTCCTTCACATATTTACGTAACATAGATATGTGAAAAACGTTATGGATGCGAGACATACTTGGTGGTAGGGCTAGTCTGTAGGCTACGGTTCCTATTCGATCGAGGATTTCAAATGGGCCAATAAATCGAGGGTTGAGTTTTCCTCTCTTTCCGAATCTCGTAACCCCTTTCCATGGAGAAACACGTAAGAATACATGATCTCCGACGTTGAAACTTTCGTCTCTCCGATGAAGATCAGCATAACTCTTTTGTCGTTCTTGTGCGGTCTGTATTCGTTGTCGGATCATTTGGATCTTTTCGGTCGTCAAGCGTACCAACTCGGGTCCCAACAATTTTGCTTCTCCTACCTCATTCCAACATATTGGAGACACTTCTTTCCATACAATGCCTCGAATGGAGCCATGTCTATGCTTGCTTGGTAACTGTTGTTGTAAGAAAATTCCACCAACGGCAAGTACTTATCCCAACTTCCTTTGAAGTCTAATACACGAAGTCTCAAAAGATCTTCGAGGGTCTGGATCGTCCTTTCCGATTGTTCGTCCGTTTGAGGATGGTATGCAGAACTAAAACGTAGTTCAGTGCCCATAGCTTTTTGTAGACTGATCCAAAAGCGTGAAGTGAATCTAGGATCTCGATCAGAAACTATGGAAACTGGCATGCCATGCAATCTCACGATCTCATTTATGTACATACCGGCAAGACGTTCAAGTGAAAAGTTTTCTCGTATAGGCAAGAAATGAGCAGATTTGGTCAATCTATCTACGATCACCCAAATTGCATCTAAGCCTTGAGAAACTTTTGGAAGACCCGTCACGAAGTCCATATTGATGTGTTCCCACTTCCATTCGGGAACTTCAAGTGATTGTAATGGACCTTTAGGAACTTGATGCTCTGCCTTGACACGTTGACAAGTTAGGCACCTTGAGATAAACTCCGCAATCTCTCTTTTCATATTGTTCCACCAAAATGTATGTCGAAGATCTCGATACATCTTGGTACCTCCTGGGTGGATTGCAAACGGCGTGTTGTGTGCCTCCATCATGATTTTATGCTTTAATTCAGGATCGTTAGGAACACAGAGTCGAGAGTTGACTCGAAGTATTCCTTTCTCGTCGATTCTTGCTTCGGGAATGGCACCTTCTTGTACTTTCTTTATCATGTTTATCAGTTCCGGATCGGTAGCTTGAGCAGCTTTAATTTTATCGATTAAAGTTGGTTCTACTCGCACGTGAGCAATCTTCGAGTGGGTCCCTGGTGTCTTTAGCTCTATCTCCATCTTTTGCAAGTCGTACAAAATACACTTTTGTGTTGTCAGCAGTGCACTTGTACTTGCATAAGATTTTCTACTCAAAGCGTCAGCTACAACGTTCGCCTTTCCCGGGTGATACTGGATTGTGTGGTCATAATCCTTTAACAGCTCAAGCCAACGTCGTTGTCGCATGTTGAGTTCCTTCTGGGTGAAGAAATACTTGAGACTTTTATGATCCGTATAGATATCCACTTTTTCTCCGTACAAGTAGTGTCTCCAGATCTTCAACGCGAAAACGACTGCTGCCAACTCTAGATCATGAGTAGGATAATTTTTCTCATAATCTTTGAGTTGTCGAGAGGCGTAGGCTATAACTTTTCCATGTTGCATAAGGACACAGCCTAGACCTTTGCCAGAAGCATCGCTGTAGATAACAAATTCTCCTGATCCTGATGGTATGGTCAGAACAGGAGCTGAAACCAGTCTCTTCTTGAGTTCTTGGAAACTTTTCTCGCATTCCTCGCTCCATATGAATTTTGTGCTTTTCCGAGTAAACTGCGTTAATGGAGTGGCGATTCGAGAAAATCCTTCTACGAATCTCCGATAATAACCAGCTAGACCCAGAAAACTTCGGACTTCGGTTACTGTTTTGGGTTGTTCCCAATTTAGTACCGTTTCAATCTTCGCAGGATCGACTGATATTCCTTGACTAGAAATCACATGCCCAAGAAACGCGACCTCCTCAAGCCAGAACTCACATTTCTTCAACTTGGCATATAATTTGTTTTCACGGAGCTTTTGTAGTATCAATCTCAGGTGTTGTTCATGATCCTCGCGACTCTTGGAGTATATGAGGATGTCATCAATAAAGACAACCACAAAATGTTCCAAATGTTCCTTGAATATCCGGTTCATCATGTCCATGAAAGCTGCAGGAGCATTAGTTAGTCCAAAAGGCATGACTAAGAACTCATAATGCCCATAACGAGTTCTGAAAGCAGTCTTTGGAATGTCCTCAGCTTTAACCTTTAACTGATGATATCCAGAACGGAGATCAATCTTTGAGAAATGTTGAGCGCCTTGCAATTGATCAAACATGTCATCAATCCGAGGTAACGGGTACCTGTTCTTGATGGTGACATGGTTCAATTCTCGGTAGTCAATGCACAACCTCATACTCCCGTCTTTCTTCTTCACAAATAGAACAGGAGCACCCCAAGGTGATGCACTCGGACGAATGAAACCGGTATTCAACAATTCCTGTAGTTGGACTTTTAACTCTGGAAGTTCAATGGGAGCCATTCGGTAGGGAGCTTTGGAAATGGGCTTGGTACCGGGTTCAAGATCAATATAAAAATCAATTTCACGGTTTGGGGGTAAGCCAGGAAGTTCTTCAGGAAAAACGTCAGGAAACTCATTAACAATGGGAATATCATTCAAGTTTGACATATTTTTGTTCAAATCAGTGACATGAGCTAAAAAGGCTTGACATCCGTTTTTCAATAAACGAATGGCTTTATGGCTAGAAATAACAGTTATAGATTTCAATGGTTTAGTTGCTTGAATTTGCATGACAGGTTGATTAGGAATATGAAAACTAATAATCTTATGAAAATAATCAATTTTAGCATGATGGGTAGTCAACCAATCAATTCCTAAAATCACATCAAATTCACGCATTTCCAAAGAAATAAGGTCAACAGGTAATGTGAGGTTGTTGATTTGAACTAGGTAAGATTTATAGATAGTAAATGTAATAGGTATTTCTCCCAATGAGGTTTCAACTGATAAGACAAGATTTAAGTTTTCAATAGTCAAATTTAAACGTTGAGTACATATAGGTGAGATAAAAGAGTGGATAGAGCCAGTATTTAATATGGCATAGACTTCACGAGAATTTATGAATAGCTTACCGGTTATCACCTCATTCGGTTTCTTGACTGTTATCGTCAAATCGAATCCCGAATACTTCATTCGGATCTTCACGTATTTCAACCATGGGAATACCACTGAATAATTTTCTAACAAACTGTTTCTCGGATTCATCAACTTCATCAGTAGTAAGGTACCAATGATTTCCATTAAAATAGTATTTTCGATAGACTGCAGTTTCCACGATAGTGACTAACTTAACCTGAATTCCTCTAAATTGTAACGCCCAAAAGTATAGAAACATCATTTTTAAATAATCTTGAAAATCATAGCTGGAACACCATAAATCCCAAAGACTAATATGAAAAGTCCATATATTCTGATCCTTTGTTATAGAGCATAACCAGGTGATATCACTCTCCCAATTAGTGAGTAAATTAAAGGCAATAATTTCCGCAAGTTCGTTACTTCCTTTAATTGCTTCTAAGAATGGATCTGGAACGACTGTAGCAGAGCTTTCACCTTCATCCTTACTGGATAGAACACGCATAATTTTTGCCTTAGGCAAATGATTCAACTCTGAGTTTGTAAGAAGATTATTCGTCGCCTCTTGTTTTGCAGCTACATTTGTTTCGGTAATTTCATAGTTAACCTCCTGATTTCCAGATGCCATAATTAACTGTGGTCACAAAATAAATGTTAGTTCAAATAAACTGACTCATCACTTCATGTTCCTACATTCAAATCGATTCATTAGATAATAAAATCTATTTTAGGTAGGACACACTAGTGACTGATTCTATTCGTCTCTCCCCTCCTAGTTCTACCCCAGATCTCCATTAAAGACCATATCCCTAAGCTCTGATGCCAACTGTGACGCCCCCAAATCTGGGCCCACACAGCCCAAACTTGAGTCGTCAAAATACTACAACAAAATTATTACAACAAAGCACAACGTACAACAATACAGTGTATAATAATACACAACTAAGTCTTCACTATTATTGCCACACTATTTTACAAAACGTGAAGACTATGATAACTATTCCTCGGACCCTCACTCCATTCCCCGGCTAGACCCTGTTATGTTTTCATCTCCTGTTGAAAAACAATGGAACAAAAGAAAGGGTGAGCTCAAATAGCCCAGTAAAGAATATCATGACTAAGATAATGACGAATAAATTATCATTAGTCTTCAACAGTTGAGTTCTTGATAGAATACAATAGACTACAAGATTTATATCAAAAACTGCAGTTAAATTCTTAAACAACGTTCAGATCAATAATAGCAGCGGAATGAGTAATCTATTAGAAGAATAATGCAGACTATAATGTCCACTCGGTTCTCTTTTTAGGAAAAACATCATCAACTTTTATCATCTGAAATATCATTAGTCAAGATAATACAAATTCACAGTTCCTGATCATAATCATGCACATCAACAGTTCATCTTTGTACTACGGGCCAAAGATATTCAATATAGCACCAACGGTCATGATTATACCAGATTCAGCCTTTGGTCATAATCATACCAAACAACAGTTCATCTTTGCACTACGGGCCAAAGAGAACATTCACCACGTGCCATAAAAGACATCGAACAGATGTATCGCCTTTAACCTATTATATCGCCTTTAACCTATCATCTGTTCAACAAATATATCACATCTGTGCCCCCGGCCACAGATATTCACAACAGCTTGATTTTTGGATGATTAGAATGATATAAATGATGAACAGAAGAAATAGGATAATAATAAGTATCGGAAGTTTACTTTGTACAGATTCAAATAATGTCCAAATTGTCAACATGATGTGGAGTGAAATTTAAAAATGATATTCAAGATCCACAGTTCAGAATAACGGTTACAATTCAATAGAAAGGTTCACGTAAATAGGAAGGTTCAGTTGAAATAATGAAGTTCAACTATTATGGAACATATAATATTTTCAGGAATTATAGAAGCAATAGTTCCATAACAAATTTCGATTTAGGAGTATGAAAAAAAATAATATCCCTTACCGTAGCAGGTTTGATTAACAAAAGGTGAAGGAAATTAATACAAAGGGTTATTCACCAACAGGCGGCAATCCGCTCCGTAAGGTTATTCCCACAATTTAATAGAATTTGAGTACAAAGAGTTATTCACCAAACAGGCGGCAATCCGCTCCGTAAGGTTATTCTCAGAGATTAATAATAAATGAATACGGAAGGTTATTCACCAACAGGCGGCAATCCGCTCCGTAAGGTTATTCCCACAATTTAATACATGGAAATAAATGGCACATCTTATGAGTAAGAAAGAAACAATATTATTTTCGAGAATCAAATAATGATAATCCCTTACCATAGTACGTTTGAATAATGGAAGATGAAAAAGATGGTATCCCTTACGAGTAGTAATTTTAAGAGTATGAAAGAAAATGACATCCCTTACCTCAACACGTGACTGGATATTGATTTAAATGAGGTTGATTAACTTGAACAGTACACGTATACTTATAGATCTTCACAAATACTCAAGATGACTTAAGCACACTTAGAGAGAACTTTCACAAGAAGTATTTAGAGAGAGAAAGAAAGAACAAGTAAGGAAGTTTATGAAAAATCCTTAAGTTAAGGCTTCTATTTATAGCCAAAAATCTTATCATTCATTTAATCTAAACCATTCATTTAAAGATCATCTTTTAATCTACACCATCCATTTCAAATATTATATTATCTTTAATCTACACCATTCATTTCATATCACCTAATAATCACCTAACTTTATATTATAAACAAATCAATTTAATTATTCAACAATAATTCACACTTTAATCTACACCATTCATTTCATATCACCTAATAATCACCTAACTTTATATTATAAACAAATCAATTCAATTATTCAACAATAATTCACACTTTAATCTACACCATTCATTTCATATCACCTAATAATCACATAACTTTATATTATAAACAAATAACTTTATCAATTCAATTATTATGACTAATTGTTATAAATACAGTATAGTTAGCTCTTAGATATCAAGTCAATAAATTAATGAAATACAACTGTTTAAATAACATCATAATAGAGATAACAATAATGTAAAATAAAGCATACGTTACTGTGTAATGACAATTATTGATTCAATAATGTGAATTACTGTGCATATGTTACTGTGACAATTATTAGGTTCAATAATTTTAAAAACAGTGCAACAACAATTATTGACTCAATGATATAAAATACAGTGTAATGACAATTATTAAATCAATAATGCAAAATACTGTGTAACAACAATTATTGAATTGATAATATAAAATATTATGCAGTGACAATTATCGATGAAATGATGCGTAACAGTTACGGTGTCAATTATCAGACCAAAAATATGAGACACTATGCAATACCGTGTGTTACTGTAGAGTACCGAGTGCTACAGAAAATACCAATAACTACCGTATGCTACTATTCTTTTATCACCGGTATTTTAACAGTTCCGTTGACTATTTTTATTTAAAAAGGTTATTTCTGTCGTTTTCTATATCCGACAAATATTCCGTTGTGGGGTCCACCAATAATTTGTTATTTCGGCGCCGTCGGACCAAACGAATATTCCCCGACCAAACGAATATTCCCCGACAAAGCGAATATTGTCCGACAAAATAAAATTTGCACATAACATCCTTAACTTTCAATTTTGTTAATTTAACCACTTACTGTTTCAAAAAAAAAAAAAAAAAATATATATGAAGAAAAATTAAATTTTGTATTTCATAAAATTCGGGGTCTTACAAACAAATTGTAAGAAGAGAGAGAAGATACTGCATATAGAGAGAAATGGTGACGTCGCCGGTGGTTAATAAATACCCACTGTCAAGCTACACCTTCGGAACGAAGGAGCCCAAGATGGAGAAAGACACTTTCGTTGCTAATCGTCTTGCTCGCATGAAAGTCAAGTGAGTTTCCGTTTTTTTCTTTTCCTTTTGAAGTCTAAATTAGATAAACTAGAATATAAAAACTACTCAATTCCTCTAATAAAAAATCTTGGATAAATCTTTTTAAGCTAAAAATCCTAGTAAATACTACCTTTATGGCAAAACCCTAAATCGAACCAACCATAACTCGATTTTACTGTTGATTAGTAACATTTTCCCCATTCTTTTATGTTATGAAATGAGATCAATTGGAATGACAAAATTGAAAAAAAATGGAAGAACCAGATAATAGAAAGGAAAAAGAAGAAGAACAGAGCTCAAAGAAAATAAAAATCGTGGAACAGATAGAAATGAGAAGAAACAGATTTAGAGAGAGAAAATAAGAGAGAAATAGAATTTCATTTCATTAGCTGGATATCCTTTTTTTTTACAAAACCATACTATTCCTGTACCATTACTACATGTAACCAAACATTACAATTAACCACACATTTAACTACTATTAACCAACTATGATTAACATATTCCTATATTTACTAATACTCTTACTACATAACATTCCACCCTCCTTAAAATATCCTTGTCCTCAAGGATTGAAAGAAATCAAAAGTTGGGTGGTTGCATTCCCAAATTGCATTCCTCCCGGATCAAACACCATAATTTTTGCAAGCAAAAGCAATCTGTGTCTGATCTCATGCAACATATTAGCTCTTTCTCTGATGAAAACATCAACAGTTGGTACTCTTATTCTTTTTCTGTTGACAATTGAGTTGAGGAAGATCACCCAAGAAACTGTCATAGAAAATTGAGAATATGCTTCTCCTGATGTCATTACCCTTTCCCAGATTAATCAGACCCTTGTTTCTCAGAATACCATTTGTAAAAGTAAAATTAATCTCTTGTAGCTAAAGAGGTGTATTGGCAGCAATAACTTGTAAGGAAAAAAAATCATGACTGCAGGTTGGTATTGTTTTAATGGGTATTTGAGATTGTCTAAACAATGCATCAGCCACAATGTTGCTTAGCCACAATTTATTATCTACTATTGATTTGATTTTGACAGTTGTAACAGTGGCATTTACATATAAAGCATGCAAAGAGATTGTCGTTTCTAATTCCTGCACTCCTTGAAAGTTTGCTGGTTGTAATTTTCTGTAACTTCCCCTAATTCTTCCTCAGTTTCATCATCCCCAATAAACATGAACACTTGTTTAGTTTGACATATATTCCCAAGCTTATACAAATCATCACAGTTGAAACAAAGTCCCTTATCCTTTCTTGACTGAATTTTATTAACTGTCAACTTCTTCACATTTGCAGGAAATGTTGTTTATAAACTTTTCCCCAACAGTACTAGAAGGAAAAAATGAATTTCCAAATTGGGCCATTGAAAATCTACTTCCCATCAGAGTAGGAGAGACTACAGTCACTACTTGAGCAGCAGTACTTCCAGTTTTGGCAGGAAACAAGGAGGTTTTATTTCTTTTAGATATTGCATTAATTGGAGCTGGAAGAAATACTCACATTTTATTAACCAGCTCTTAATATCCTGACCATTAAAAATGGGAAAAACAAATTTAGGTTTTGTGTTTCTGGATTGATTAAGCCCCCTAACTATGATTATTTAAACCCATTTCCAAAGAACTCCCTTTAAGCCTATGAAAATTATGAATGATCTCATTTGGAATTTCAGTTGAAGTCAGAGAAGCCTTACCTTTTACTTTGCGTTGAAATTCAGCCATCATCATCTCCAAAGTGCTCTGTAAATGGCCAAACTTATCTCCAATATCCTTCATAGTTTTCTGTAAGTGATGATGACTATTCATCAATTCTTGACTCGAGAATTTGTATTGCGAAGGCTCTCCTCAATAACTTCTTTTGATCTGTTATCGATTGCCATTGTTGGGAGAATTTTGCCAAGGAAGGATGACTATAACTCTGATATAACGAATTTGCCACGTAATGATCTAGGGTTTTCAATCTTTCATTTAGCAAGGTCACAGAGTTTAACTTTGTTGAGGTGGGTATTGTTAATGGATTTTGGGATTCAAAATGAGTAATAAAAATAAAATAAAATTAATGGTAGATTAAGATGGAACAAAGGTTGAATTAGAAAAAATAAATGAAGAAGATGACTTCTGAAATTAAGGCCAAGGAAGGAGTGGCTCTGATACCATTTGTTATGAAATTAGATCAATTGGAATGACAAAATAGGAAGAAAAAAAAATGGAAGAACTAGAGAACAGAAAGGAAAAAGAAGAAGAACAAAACTCAAAGAAAATAAAAATGGTGGAACAAAGAGAAATGAAAAGAAACATATTTAGAGAGAGAAAATAATAGAGAAACACAATTTCATTTCTTTATTTGGATATCCTTTTTTTTCCACAAAACCATACTATTCTTGTACCCTTATTACATGTAACCAAACATTACAATTAACCACACATTTAACTACAATTAACCAACTATGATTAACATATTCCCACATTTGCTAATACTCTTACTACATAACAACAAGCCATCTGCATTGATAGATTTCTATGATCAAGTTATTGAATTATTCGAAATAAGCAATTAAACATCAGTTATCAACAAATATCATATATGGACTGTATCTTCCTTACTTAACCAGCTTCTAAATTAAAACAACTACAGAACTCTGTAATATTTAGTTATTTAAGCTTGAAGATGTTTTGTGATAGCATATGATTAGCATATATGCTAAAATAACACTATCACACACCACAGCTTGTCAAAGTGATAGTTTCACAGTATTTCATCTCCTATGGTTATATAACTAGTATCATTGTAAAAGAAACATATTTAAGAAGAAAAAAGAAAACAAAGGGCCTAAGTTGTTGATTAACTTTCTTATTCTTGAAATTGTTGTATGCTTCCAGATAATGCATTTTTATTTGTCTCTATCTTTATGTAAAAGTTGTAATGTTGTGTTGAGCCATTTTTGTGAGAATAATTAGATGAGCTGATAGCTTGAAAGATCAAGCTTTGAATGTTCCAAGATTTTCTTCTATAAATGTTCATTTGAATTGTGTTTAGTATCATGTCAAATGTCTTCAACTTTTGAAACACCGTAGTGTGTAGAAAAATGTGATCCTAGTGCCATTTATTCTATGAGAATTCTGTAGCGGAAGTTGATGTATTCTCTAGAGGTTATACAACATGTTAGGCTGTTAGCTCTTTCTAATTTGTACTGGATATTTTTCTTTTAGTTTACCAATAAACTAAGTTGAGTTGAGTATACGTCCATGTTATTGCATAGCCAACATTAATATGTTATTCCTCTGCCAGCACATAATATAAACATAAACTATATCAGTTTCACTAAATCATTTCATGATCATTTCTTTTTCTAAATTTATAAACTCTTTTAATATGAGGAAAAATCAAAATGTTGTATGTCGATGCCGGGAAAGTCGTTTCGTTTTTAATAATATTTCCCTTTCCAATTTTAGCCTTTGGATTAAGATGTGATTTTTTGAAAAGGGTCAGCTTGAGTGTCGACGGGGTTTAAAAGATTAATTTTATGATGAGCCAATTGACCAGAGCTGCCAGTTGGTATATTTGAAATGTATGTACCAACTTATCCGAATTTTGTTTTCGTAATTGTAATGGCTCATATGTGACTCCGAATTAATTGGTCCGTAAACCGAGATTCATAGAGTTCGGGGGCTTGCTTAAGCGAGGGGAAGGTGTTAGGCACCTCCTGACTTCCATAAAAACACGGTTACCGCTATCTTAATGCTTTTCTGTCCTTTAAATCCTAAAATGTGTGTATGCGCGCGCGCGCGCGCGTGCCTATGAAAATAATTGGAATGCTTTTGTTTTGATAACAAAATCTTTAATGATGACATTTATAAAATAAGATTTTCGAATCATTCGTCAAATAGGAATGTAGCTCATCCGATACTTTCGATTTTATTTTAGCCTACGCGTGATCTAATATCCTACTTTGATTGATTTTATGAAAATCTTCATCTTTTCATTCCAAAATCCGTTTTCCGTGTTGGAAGGGAAAACGAAGCATTAAAATGATGTTGAAGCTATTTGTGGGCATGTAAGCCGTCTAAATAGCTCCAAACACCCCCAATCACATATTTCACTATCACGGAGCCTTAAACCCGATTTTCGATCCGACATCGCTTTAAGGCCCGAAAATTACATATTTACAATACAAATGCATCGCCATGACTACATAAGCTCAAAATCGTCCATCTTCGAAATTTGATCGAAATGATCTCTCTCCTAGGCTCACAACCCAACAATGTCACAAGGCAAGCAATAACAATAAATCTAACGGGGAAACATAATAAATTAGTTTAACACCCAAAATGATAATAAACGATAATGGAAATCTAAATTAACAATAGATCCCAAATAGTACAAAATGGACATCCTCGGGTGATTAGGAGGGAACATCGTTCATTAGGAACCCTCGCTAATCACCCTAATCCAAGGATCTATGTAAACATGCTAAGAAAACTACATTTAATCCATCTAATAGCAACAAAATCAATATTAGAAAAGCACAATAAAATGGGATTTTAACCTTGTAAAACTCTCAAGAACTCTTGGATATTTCAATAACAATGTAATACACAAGATGTGGGATAGATTGAAGTAAAAAGAAAGACAAAATCAAGCCATTGGTGGTTAACCCGTAGCTTTCTCTCACTAAACTCCCGCTTTCTCTCTCTATTTTTTCTTCTTCTTCCTCTCGGCTGCAACAATGGCGTTGTAAAGTTGACTGAGAGCAGCCGCAGGTGCATCTGTGGTCGTCCGTGCCGAAGCCTCGGCTGCCGTGTGTTTCCTCGAGCCAAAAAAATGCCACTTGTGTAAGACCCCGAATTTTATGAAATATAAAATTTAATTTTTCTTCATATATATATTTTTTTCTGAAACAGTAAGTGGTTAAATTAACAAAATTGAAAGTTAAAGATGTTATGTGCAAATTTTATTTTGTCGGACAATATTCGCTTTGTCGGGGAATATTCGTTTGGTCGGGGAATATTCGTGCCGTACGACAGCGCCGAAATAATAAATTATTGGTGGACCCCACAACGGAATATTTGTCGGATATAGAAAACGACAGAAATAACCTTTTTAAATAAAAATAGTCAACGGAACTGTTAAAATACCGGTGATAAAAGAATAGTAGCATACGGTAGTTTATGGTATTTTCTGTAACACACGGTATTGCATAGTGTCTCATATTATTGGTCTGATAATTGACACTGTAACTGTTACGCATCATTCCATCGATAATTGTCACTGCATAATATTTTATATTATCAATTCAATAATTGTTGTTACACAGTATTTTACATTATTGATTTAATAATTGTCATTACACTGTATTTTATATCATTGAGTCAATAATTGTTGATGCACTGTTTTTAAAATTATTGAACCTAATAATTGTCACAGTAACATATGCACAGTAATTCACATTATTGAATCAATAATTGTCATTACACGGTAACGTATGCTTTCTTTTACATTATTGTTATCTCTATTATGATGTTATTTAAACAGTTGTATTTCATTAATTTATTGACTTGATATCTAAGAGCTAACTATACTGTATTTATAACAATTAGTCATAATAATTGAATTGATAAAGTTATTTGTTTATAATATAAAGTTAGGTGATTATTAGGTTATATGAAATGAATGGTGTAGATTAAAGTGTGAATTATTGTTGAATAATTGAATTGATTTGTTTATAATATAAAGTTAGGTGATATGAAATGAATGGTGTATATTAAAGTGTGAATTATTGTTGAATAATTGAATTGATAAAGTTATTTGTTTATAATATAAAGTTAGGTGATATGAAATGAATGGTATAGATTAAAGTGTGAATTATTATTGAATAATTGAATTGATAAAGTTATTTGTTTATAATATAAAGTTAGGTGATATGAAATGAATGGTTTGGATTAAATTAGAAAATTTTGTTTATGATAAGATTTTTGGCTATAAATAGAAGCCTTAACTTAAGGATTTTTCATAAACTTCCTTACTTATTCTTTCTTTCACTCTCTAAATACTTCTTTGTGTAAGTTCTCTCTAAGTGTTCTTAAGTCATTCCTAGTTTTGAAATCTTTTGCATTCTTCTTTGAATTCCCGAGTGGAATTTTCTTACGTACAGTAACTCTTTCGAAAAATCATAGTAAATTCATTATTTATCAGAATTTAATGAATTAAAAGCCTGTCTCTTCAGTTTTTCGTCCTCTACAACTTTGAAGAAAGAAGAAAAGTTATCTGAAATCATCTTCATGCCTTAAAATACTAAAAACCGTAACATATTCTGATTTTCGTCACTATTTTCAGTCTTAGTTTTGAAAATTCATAACTCATTCATATTAACTCCGAATTGAGTGATTCTTGAGTCTATACCGTCTATCTTTCCGAGAGTAACATTATTTTAAAAACTCTAGAAGACTCAAAAGTCAGATTCTTTACTGCTACATTGACAAACAATGAAGGATTTGTTCGGCTATAAACTTGTTTCACAATATCAAGGTAAGGGATGTCATTTTCTTTCATACTCTTAAAATTACTACTCGTAAGGGATACCATCTTTTTCATCTTCCATTATTCAAACGTACTATGGTAAGGGATTATCATTATTTGATTCTCGAAAATAATATTGTTTCTTTCTTACTCATAAGATGTGCCATTTATTTCCATGTATTAAATTGTGGGAATAACCTTACGGAGCGGATTGCCGCCTGTTGGTGAATAACCTTTCGTATTCATTCATTATTAATCTCTGAGAATAACCTTACGGAGCGGATTGCCGCCTATTTGGTGAATAACTCTTTGTACTCAAATTCTATTAAATTGTGGGAATAACCTTACGGAGCGGATTGCCGCCTGTTGGTGAATAACCCTTTGTATTAATTTCCTTCGCCTTTTGTTAATCAAACCTGCTACGGTAAGGGATATTATTTTCTTTCATACTCCTAAATCGAAATTTATTATGGAACTATTACTTCTATAATTCCTGAAAATATTATATGTTCCATAATAGTTGAACTTCATTATTTCAACTGAACCTTCCTATTTACGTGAACCTTTCTATTGAATTGTAACCGTTATTCTGAACTGTGGATCTTGAATATCATTTTTAAATTTCACTCCACATCATGTTGACAATTTGGACATTATTTGAATCTGTACAAAGTAAACTTCCGATACTTATTGTTATCCTATTTCTTCTGTTCATCATTTATATCATTCTAATCATCCAAAAATCAAGCTGTTGTGAATATCTGTGGCCGGGGGCACAGATGTGATATATTTGTTGAACAGATGATAGGTTAAAGGCGATATAATAGGTTAAAGGCGATACATCTGTTCGGTGTCTTTTATGGCACGTGGTGAATGTTCTCTTTGGCCCGTAGTGCAAAGATGAACTGTTGTTTGGTATGATTATGACCAAAGGCTGAATCTGGTATAATCATGACCGTTGGTGCTATATTGAATATCTTTGGCCCGTAGTGCAAAGATGAACTGTTGATGTGCATGATTATGATCAGGAACTGTGAATTTATATTATCATGACCAATGGTATTTCAGATGATAAAAGTTGATGATGTTTTTACGAAAAAGAGAAGCGAGTGGACATTATAGTCTGCATTATTCTTCTAATAGATTGCTCATTCCGCTGCTATTATTGATCTGAACATTGTTCAAGAATTTAACTGCAGTTTTTGATATAAACCTTGTAGTCTATTGTATTCTATCAAGAACTCAACTGTTGAAGGCTAATGATAATTTATTCGTCATTATCTTAGTCATGATATTTCTTACTGGGCTATTTGAGCTCACCCTTTCTTTTGTTCCATTGTTTTTCAACAGGAGATGAAAACATAACAGGGTCTAGCCGGGGGATGGAGTGAGGGTTCGAGGAATAGTTATCATAGTCTTCACGTTTTGTAAAATAGTGTGGCAATAATAGTGAAGACTTAGTTGTGTATTATTATACACTGTATTGTTGTACGTTGTGCTTTGTTGTAATACTTTTGTTGTAGTCTTTTGACGACTCAAGTTTGAGCTGTGTGGGCCCAGATTTGGGGGCGTCACAACTTGTCCTTGGCCGCAGATGCATCTGCGGCTGCCTGGCTTCTAGTCGTCTTTTGTGATCAAATCAGGTTCTTCTGGATCAACTGTTTGTCTTGCTTTAAGTAACCTGATGCTCGTTGTTCGTTGTGGCGGCTTTGACCATAAGTCGTTGGGGTGATTTCGTGTTGGGGTCCACCTTCCTTTTCGCATGTCGGGTCAAGTGACGATTTTGCCCTCCTGCCAGGGTTAGTAGAGAAGTGCAAAATTTGGGTGTCTACATTGTACATATTTAATAGTCTTTTCTAATGCAAGCTATATAGCACAACATGGTTTTGGTATTGTAGGTACAAGAACATAATCATCCCCATATTCTTCTGTAACAAATTGGAAAAACGTTTTGTAAACTTCCTGGTGGGCGTTTTAAGCTAGGAGAGAATGGTAACATCTTTAATGTATTGCGTTTCTCATAACTTTTCATCATGGTCTGTACTTTTTATCATGGTTTGTACTTTCTGAGGGCAGTTAGTTTTCAAATACACACACACACACACACACACACACATATATATATATATTGGTTCTAATATTAACATTTATGTTTTTCTTTCGATGCTTCAGAAATTAAGGACTTGAAAAGAAAACTCTTTAGCAAACTCGTTGCTACATCTCCTAGTGTACAGCCAGAATGACATGTATTACTTCCTACTACAATTTAATGTGTGAACATAAATTCAAGGGACAAAATTATGGTAAATGGATGTGAAAGCATGATTGAAAGCTTGTCTAAGAGTAATGGATACAAGAAGAAATTAGTGAGGAGAAGTACAACAGGATGCTATATCTGTAGGGGCTGAGATCCCAAAACTTTGTGCTAAGACGTGAAACTAATATTTCTCACTTTTTTTTATATTTGTTTTCAATGGTCTATCATTTCTGTGTTTATAAATATATTGTTGAAGGATTCATTAATCTTCAATTATGTGATTGTAGATAGGTGATTGTGTGGCTACCTGGTGGAGGCCAAATTTTGAAACCGTAATGCACCCATACTGCCCTCCTCATATAACGAAACCCAAGGTAAAGTACAAACAGAACTCATATAAGGTCAATTCATATATTTTTTTCTTCTGAATGTATTTTAGAACTCCCTATTATCAGTTCATCCTCACCTTTGGCTACTGTATAACATGGCACCTTTTCTATTAATGAAGGAATGTAAGAAGCTTTTCGTTGCTCATTTGTCTGAGAGAGATAATTTCGCAA
The DNA here is from genome assembly GCA_947179155.2 of Hedera helix. NCBI lineage: Eukaryota > Viridiplantae > Streptophyta > Magnoliopsida > Apiales > Araliaceae > Hedera > Hedera helix. Next base: position 37,926,772 of record OX359268.1, read on the forward strand.
TGCCAAAAAATTTGAAACTTCTTGCTGTCCCATTGTTTGAACTCTATGATAATGTTCAGGTATGGTGAATTCATATTGGACTGTACTACTTATCAAAAATGTTAACAGGCTGATTACTTAAAACTTCAATTAACTGGTCCAAGTTTTATTTTATTAACATATTAGGGATAACCCGTGTCTGGAGGCACAGTGTAATTAATATAACAGTTGGGTACTGTATTCAATATTTTTAGATTAAAAAATTTAAAATTATTGTGAACTCTTAATACTGACTACTTAAAACTGAGAGTCTAACCATTAATACAAAAAGATTGATACTCAATTCAGTCATAATTTCTTTTTTAGGCAAACATTAGGGTGCTACTCATTCTCAACTTAAAATTAGTTCTTGACATGTTTGAGCAATTAATTGATTGACGATAGCGGGCTCAAATTTGTGTAATATAGTGTTTTCGCGTATTCCCCACACATTTCCTTTATTGACAAAACGGAATGAAAAGTTTGGCAAAATTTATTTGCCTTCAGTATCTCTAACCATTGATCAATATGATTCATGAACAGTATTTTCTGTGAAAAAATGGTAGTACTGCAAGCCATTTGGAGGATCCAATGAGGGAAAAAAAGATGTAAAAATTCAAAAGAAAGACTTTTGCATATATACCCAAAAGTATAAAATAAGTCCTCTAAGACAAAACAAAAAAGTATTGTCATAACACCAATTAAATCGCATCACCATAACATTTTTTCCTCTATATTTTTTTTGAAATTAGACAAAAGATTCTCATACCATGATTCAGAACATACTACAATAGTTGCTCTCGTATAGCCCGCAAAAACACCAAAGAGATGACACGTAATTGCCCGTGCCTGAAGGCAGGACGTAAATTAAAATTTTAAAAATACTCTATTACCTAAAGACTGTTTCCAATTTAAAATAACTTACAAATCAATTAGAATGAATCTGAACCGTCCCTGTGATTTTTCACCTAAATCAATTTGCATGTGGAAACATAACGACTGCAATACCCGAAAAACAGGAAAAGAACGTTAATGCTAAAAAGGTGACCCATGTTGTTTATGTGCAATTTTTTTAATTTTTTTATTATTTATAATTATAATTATAATTATAATTACAATTACAATAATAATAATAATAAAATAATTATTATTATAATAGTAATAATAATAATAATTATTATTATAATAAAAGTTATTATTATTATTATTATTATTATAGTATAGTTGTGAATTTGATTTGGGGGGGAAATATGAGTGGATAGATTTTTGAAAAAAAGATGTTGAATTGGGAGAGAAAATGAGTGATAGATTAGTGACCGTTGAATGTTGAAGCCCTAAATGATTTTAGACTGTTGGATATTGAAGCTAAAATTGATTTGAGACTGTTGGATGTTGAAATCTTGAAATTTGAGCCGCTCTATTTTATTATATAGATTTACATGAATTTGTATTGGATTGTATTATTTTGTTTACCTTGAATTTTTTTCTCTATCAATGTAGTCTTAGAAATCGCAAGACCATGCATGTTTGGTGCCATATTTTATAATCTTAATGTTCTAATATTGTGGTTCTTATGCAATATGCATTCTTTATTTACTTTTGCTGGCAGAGATATGGGCCTGTTATATCCACCATTCCGCAGCAGTTGTCTAGAGTCCAGTTTAGCATGATGCTGACATAAATAATGATGGACTTTCAGGCCTCATACCTGGGTAGGATTTTATAGGAGAAATTTGAGTTGGTAGGTGTGCAGGTCCTTAATTTTGCAGATAAATAAGCAAGTTTGAATTGGCCTTGTGACGTATTTTACCTTCTAGACTGAATACTTTTATCTCTAGAAATGTGTACTTGTGTGTTGTTAGCTCTTTACCGGACAAGATCTGTTCATTACTCTATTAATCTGCCGTTTGAGTTTCATTGATGATATGAACAAAAAGCTTTTTCTTTCTCTGAACCCAAGTTCTTCTCCAATAGAATATGATTTGTCGATCCCTTTGGACGGGCAATGGATTCATTACAGTGCTGTTTTTGGATAATTGCAGCAGCAACCATTTAGCTTATAGATGATGATTAATTACTTCTCTGGTGTTTATAGTAATATATATTGAGTTTCAAAAACTTGCTCTCTTATTATCTGGGCTCGTAAATTTCCTTCAGAGCTCGTGGGATGATTTCATGTTCATCAAACCTACACGTAAGTTATGGAAGTTAGGTGGATGATCTAAAGACTTGTAGAAGGAATAAGAATAGGGAACTGTTATTTCCATAGTGATTTTTGTTACTTTCGGTCTCATTTTTTTTATCTATAGCGACGGTTTTAAAACTGTCGTCATATATTTATGATTATACTTTACATGTTAAAACTGTGTAAAAAATGAGACCCACGTGTGAAAATAACAATAAAACACTGCAGAAATAACAGTTTCCTAAGAATAACATTGATAACTATCTGTAATTCATTTCAGTAGGCCTGTTGGGGGAATTTGACCGGCATATACATACAAGCGCCGTCCCAATGGAAGTTCTGAAAGGTCTTATGTATGTTGACTATTTATTTAACGGAATTCTCTTGGCTATCTGTCAACACTGATACTGCAACTAGCTTCGATCAAAATGCAATTCCACATATTTGAAATTTATTCAAATTTAAATATTTAATAATTTGGAACTTCAATTTCCAGAAAGCTTAATACATTCAACTACTTTCCTACTATGTAAAAGTTTTTTTAGGTGAATCAGGAATTCAGGGGCAGGCAATATCAATTCACCTCAAGAAGACGGCATAAGTAACTCGGCGCTTCCTCAAGTTGACCGTCTCGGCTTATAAATCTTTGTGCACATCCCCAACTCGGGCATAACAAGAAATAATCGAATTCTGATAAACTAGGCTCTTCGTTTTAAAATTATAATTTATATATATATATATATATATATATTATTTTTGTCTATTCATAAGTTAGTGATACAATTTTATTTTCATAAAGTTGCATGAAATTCTTAACATGTTATTGTTTTTATTTTTAATTAATTGATTACTATTATGTTATCACAGTTACACTGTTATATTTATTTCTTGCTAATTTTAGGGTTAAATTTGAGAAAGTAAATAAATAAAGTTGTATAAAAATTGTTCTACAAATAGCAATATTGACATATCCAGAAATCATCCGGTTCCATAAATCAACCAACTTATTACACATACCATTGAACATATCTATCTTTTTAGCATAATTTGTTCTCTCTTTCTTCAGTACAAAAGCTTCAAGTAGCTTAAGGCTTCACAAACTGAAAAATGAAATGGCGCAGAAAAGGCAACGGACTGGTACCAAAAAAAAGGGACACGAATAGTCCATGGTTTTTGAGTTTTTTGCTTGTTTGGTCAAGTCTAATTTAGTAATCAGGTTGGGTAGAAAGAAGGTTGGTACATAAAACTAATGGTATGGCGTGGTATACGTTGCATGATTTCATCATTCCTTCGCAGAAGATGACACGATTTAGTGGATATGCTTGTACTGATTTTTTGTCGGCTACTCTAATTTGAATGTTACGGTTTACAAAGAGTGAAGAACGGCCGGCCTGCGTGTCTGCTGGGGTCACCATTCTGATATGTGCAAGCTTTATTAGTTAAACACTTGAAAAATAACACCGTATAAGCAAACGGATTGATTATTAATAATCTATTCGCCGTCACTCTCCATCCAACGGTCCCGTCCCTTTTTCCGAAGCGTGGCAGAATATTAAAATAGTATAATAATTATTCTAAAAATTTCTGAAGCCACGCCCACGTTATAATAATAAATAATAAATATATTTGCTTAGAATATCAAATAACAAATACTACATGCCCACCAAACTGTTTTGTAACGTCGTATATACTACTACTCTTGGAGTCGATCGGTCTAATCTCTAATTTATTTATTTATTTTTCACAAGGGAAATTAAGAAGCTACTTAATTAATTATTAGTCCTCGATTAATTTTGCTGATGACGCGGTAGTGGGAGTTGATAATTTCCATAATTAAGATGACAATAATTATAAGACCGGCTAGGCTAGGCTAGGCTAGGCTAGGCTAGGCCGGTGTTATTGGCTCAGAATTTACAGAGTTGAAGTTAACGCAATGCATGAAATTAATAACACTGCTCAGCTGTTAATATGGATTAATAATGTTGCAGGCCGGCGGCGGGGGGTTCTAGCTAGCTAACATTGAAGCCAGCCAGCCAGCCAGCCATTGGTCCTGCAATTCTTTTAGCAACTTTGTAGCCAGATTTTTGGTAAGTTCCCCCATCCCATTCTCGAGCGATTGGAGCATTTTTCTAAACCTAATTACAATAATTAGATGAATTGATCTTACGATCAAATCCTATTTAAGCTACCTCCGTTCATTGGCTTCAATATTTCTTGGCGTATTGACCTTCTTTATCTTTTACAAGTTGATGCTTAAAAAGCATGTTTTTCTTTCATAACCTACAATGCAAGCAACTATAATTGTACTTCGTTCTAATTATTTAAACAGAATTAATGTGGATACATAATTATGGGGGCTTCCTACTCGATCTTCTCTCCAATTACAAGCTTAGCTTCTTTAGTTTTGGAGCTCGTACGGCATCACACTTCTTCACCTACTAATTCCACTTTATGATCCATGCACGCACCAAAGTCATTGTTATATAAAATTTGAACATACATATATATATATATATATAATTCTCTGGACCAATGAATGGGCTAAATCTTGGTGGAAGTCGGGGAGCTCTAGCTAGGTGGTTTAATTACTTTAATTAAATTCTAGCTGTTTTAATTAAACCCTGTATCATTCTCACCAAAATACAGATCGATAGTGTAAAAGCTATATAATTAGCTAACTAATTAATTAATTGGTAAGAAGTATTCTTTCCATTGTGAGTACAAGAGTACTCGAGGTTCACTGAATATACATTTGAAATATAAAAGCCTTGAAAGTATACGTATTGCAGCACAGCTTGCAGCTGCTATGAAAATGACATTTTAAGAAGAAACATACTAATGGCCAGCTATATGGTATTTTTTTTTTAGCTCTTGGTTAATTGATGTAATTATTTTTATCCGAAGAACAATGGTACTCTTTATGAAAAATCAATGTCCTTGCCTACGTAAACTCACTAATGAATGGAATGGGACTGCTACTCCGTCGAGTGTTTCTTTCTGAACATTCATTAGGAATACGTAAGTTAATTCCATAATTACATTAATAAAACGGTACATATATAAAATAAAATAAAAAGATTCTGACTTTTATTAGCTTAAAAGCAACTATGAGTGTGCAAGTTGAAATTCTGCTATAATATAATACATTAGTTTATGAGAGAGCTAGGCTTTTGTGAATCCGAATGGAAATGGCTATTAGCAGCCATGATTTTTTAAAGGATGTCTATGTCATAATTACTGATCTCTTAAACAAGATCTTCTGTTGATATCAATCAACCAAGTGTTCCACATGGCTGCCTCATGTTGAAATTTTAAACTAATTTATCTCATATTGAATTCATTCAGAAGACAATTCCATGAAATTTACTGACCTTAGCATTTGTTGTGATTTTTCCAAGTTGAAGAAAAAGATCCAAGTATATTGACTATCTCGTGGCTCATTAAACTATAAACTGCGAGAATCATGTTTTTCAATAATGAAGGGCCTAGCTCGTCCTTCTTACTCTTCTTCCCTTCCGAATTTTTGTGCTTGATTAGAATTTCGCCCAAAAGGTCTAAATTATTTTGCCAGTATCTTTAGGTTAACGATGCGCTTGATTCATACTGTATTATATCCAAAATCTAGAGTGTTGCATTATAGTTTGCAGAGGCCATGTCCTTGTTTTGGTACTTAATTTTAGACAAAAAATGACTGTCCTATATGACTTTTTGAATTTTATTTTACGTATCAAATTATATACTTGAAACTATAATTGCATGATGAGGTCTTTGTACCATCAACAGTTGAGTAGTAAGGGTGTCATGTTCAAAGCAATATCACTTTGAGCCTGGTAAGTAATGACACATCTACAAGTTAATTGGTTGTGGTTATTGGTTCAAAAAAGGACAACCAAAAATTCTTTGAAGGGGACACCTCCTGTATTAAGTTAATCAGAAAGTCAATTCTTGCATTGCATAAGCAATGTCTGGAAGTCCATAAATGATTTGACATTTGATCAAGACAGTTCAATTTCCTTTTCAGCCAATGAAAATTTTATTTAATTATTGTTTACTATTAAAAAAGAGCTAGCAGAAAACAACTGATCTCCCCTTTATATTCCAAGGTATCTGGAGTCGGCTTAGCCTCATCAAGTCATCATCATCAACTATCTCTCTCTATTAATCCAAAAAGTCATATCTCACGAAGCAAATAGCTGATAATTTAGCTTACGGATTAATATTTATTATTCTTGATAACTAACTTTTCGGTCTGCAGAATGGCGTGTAAGCCACCAGAAAACTCCAAAGTGAAGCACAAAAAGGGCTTATGGTCACCAGATGAAGATCAAAAACTCAAAAGTTACATCCTCAAGCATGGTCATGGCTCATGGAGTTCCCTCCCTACAAAAGCTGGTACTTCAACTTTCTCATCTGTTGACTGACTAACTAGTAGCACATTGAGCGTGCATTATGTGACTATGTATCACAATGTTGCATTCTTTGTTATAATTTGTTACATTCAAGCTAGACTGCATATTGTTCGAAAACTTGATCATTAATTGCTCCATATGCTGGAGCTTGGGTCAAGGATAAGAGAATTTTTTGTGGCGTGTTTGAGATGTTCAGCCAATAATATTGGCACGTTCTCCCTATCTCTCTGTTTTTTTTATATATTTTTTGGCAAAAGTCCATGGAGTAGTTGACATTTGTGTGGTGGATCCTTTTTTTTTTTAATAACATGAAGGTTTACAAAGGAATGGAAAGAGTTGCAGACTAAGGTGGATTAATTATCTAAGGCCAGGATTGAAGCGCGGAAGTTTTACAATACAAGAGGAGGAGACAGTCCTGACCCTTCATGCCATGCTAGGCAACAAGTAAGCAGCAGAGTTATCTTCTCTTTTCTTTTCAATACACACTCGGTCACAAAAAAAAAAGAGAGTGGTTTTCTGGTTTCTCTAAATACATATGCCCTTCGAAAGCAACTTTTCTAAATGCATTAATCCTTCACCTGAAGTAGACTAATTTTGGTGATTACTAAACAAATTTACTAGCCTCACAAGGCATTGGATTTGAAGTGGTTCACATCCTACCATAAAAAATATATATTAGAAGTCACTAACACAGGCAATTTATCTATTCATCATCAGATGGTCTCACATGGCACAGCATTTGCCTGGAAGAACAGATAATGAGATAAAGAATTACTGGCATTCTTATCTCAAAAAGAAAGTTCCAAAGACTGAAAACAGCCAAGAAGACGAGACTAGAACCGAGCACACAAGTTTGAACACGAATAACATAGAATCTTCTTCTTCTTCTTCTTGTTCCTTCTTAAATTCATTTAAACAAACAGAAGGATCACCTACGAATGCATATCAACTTGTCCCACCCCACAGCAGCTTACCAAAGGTCTTATTTGCTGACTGGCTTTCCCTAGAACAATTTCATGGCCAGGAGTATAGCAATTCAAGTCATCTAACAGTTACTAAGGAGGCTTTTGTATCAAACTCCAGTTTTCAGGACGTTTTTGGGGACAGCGAATTATTGAATGAACGATTATTTGGCAGCAACATTCAACAAGGCCTAAACAATGCCTCAGATGACAATGTGATGTTTCGGCAACAACTGAAATTTGAGGATCAAAATATGGAAAGTGGTTTTTTTGATATCATCTTTGGGGATAATATGTCTAGTGATTTCAATATGAATGATGTAATGTATATATGAGGGGAGGGGTGTTCTTCGAGAAAGAATAAAGTATAATTGCAATCAATAATAATAGTTGTCACATTAATAAAACAGGGAGAAGAGAATTCATTTTGAGGTCCCTGCTGATGCTCCCTTGGCTGGAGAAACATCAGGAATCATACGAGTCCAATCGGAGGGAGGGTATTGTTCCCATTAAGTAGGTTTCAACTAGAGACATTTTTTCTTGTGTGAAATAATTACGTCATATGTTCTGTGGTTGTATTTGAATTCTTAATAGAATCAAGTCCTTTATATGTATATATTATGGAAAAAGGGAATATGGTTTCCCACATATGGATCACATAGAACCATGCAGTGAAATGTTTGTAATGCTATTAATAAAAATAATAAAAAGACAGAAGCTTGGTTGTGGCAAATTACATATTTCCTTTCCTCATGTGTTATAGCCATCTCTTATCTACTCCTTTCATTTCATATTATTTGATCATTGTTGACTTTTTAAAATTAAATTAAGAGATTTTTAAACTCAAAATTGATATAGATTCTTTTAAGGAATTGATATTTTCACAAGTTTCCACTTACATGAGGGAAACCTTATGGAACTATTATTTTTTAATTGTGAAAATATCAATTCTCTTCTTTTAGTTTTAATCTATACAATGACGAATATTCTAAACTATCTAAAAAATATTACTATTATTTCATATTTTTTAGTAAGTCATCCCAATTTTGAGTTTGTAAATATATTAAATTAACTTTTAAAAATTAATAATTTAGAACGGAGAGAGTATACTTTATTTCTAAATATAATATCAAACTAAGAGGCAACGATAAGGATAGTTGTAATTGATGGATGTTTCAGTGCAATGACTTAGTAGAAAGAAAAAAATTAAATGAAAGGGGCATAAATTTTACTCTATTTTTGTCAAAAATTAGATATATATTTTTAAAATGATTAATAATAAAATAATAAGAAATTAAAAAATATCATGCCATTTTATATTCCGTGTCATTTAGGGAGCATATCTAGGTGTTTTTATCGATCTTTTCTGCATTTTCTGATGGAACACATATTTTGTGGTAAAGAGAGGTGCGATCACCACGTCAATTCTATATTTTGGCATTTGGCCCAGGCCCATCAACATATTACATCTGCAGTAGAATTAAATCAAGGAACAATTACAATTATTACTATATTTTTAAAAAATATCATAATAAAAATGTATACATAAAATATTTATAAAATTAGTGTATCTTTAATATTTAATTTATAAAATTAGTGCATTCTTATCCCTTTAATTTAGTTGGGTGATTTTAAAATTCAAATTTTAAAAAGTTAATTGCGCAAATCAATACATCTTATCTCTCTCTCTACATCAAAGAACAAAAACACTTTAGCAAATAGAAAAGTAAACAACTTATTTCTCTCTACCAAGAAAAACTCTTGTACACAAAATCAATTTCTCTCTCTACACCGTCGAAAATCTTCGGACCAAAATCAAGGAACTTCCGATCTTTTTCTTCTTCTTCCTCCTTTTATTTTGTATTTGTTTAATCTGAGTTTGTGGTGTGTGACAGTGGTTTATGGTAGTAAGTGGCAGTGAATGAGGTGTTGGTAGTGGTTGGTGATAGATGATTGGTAGATGGTATTAAATCTTCTGGTGCCATATATAATTTTGTGAGGTTGATATACGAGGATAAAGCCGTATTTTCTGAATGTGTAGTAATTAATTTTTTCGTTCAGTAAGTTTAGGTAACCAAACAATAAAATAGAGGTAATCAAACACTAAAATGGAGGTAACCAATTCCTGAATGTGTAGTAAATGATTTTTTCGTACAATAAATCTAGGTAACCAAATACTAGTCTTCTTCCTCTTTTATTTTGTCTTTGTTAATTTGAGTTTGTGGTGTGTGACGATAGTTTATGGTGGTAAGTGACGGTGCATGAGTTGTTAGTAATAGTTGGTAGGCCCATCAGTGTATGACACCTGTTAAGTCGTACACATATTGGATGGAAATTACCATTTTGACGAGTACAGTGTTTTGATTTGAATTATTGAACCTGCTGCAATCTTTTCCTGTTCTCCATTTTAATATAAATAAATATAATTATACAATATTTAAATATTATATTTATTTTAATAATTAAAAAATATATATTATATTAAAATTCGTGTCATACTCTATTTTTTAATAATTAAGATAAATACAATATTTGATTTTATATTTAAACATTGTGTACGTAGACATCCCTTTTTATTTTATGATTATAAAGTAATATAATAGACCCCTCTAGTTTTAAAAAAATTATAGCAGTAATAGTCTCAATCGCGGACAGCTTACCTCCGCTAGGCCCCGGCCCGACCTTGCAACAAACAAGTTCACAAAAAATTATAGCAGCACTAGTCTCGACCGCGGACGGCTTACTTTGGCTAGGCCTCGACCGGACCTTGCAACAAACAAACTACAGTTCTGGTCTCCTCACAGCTTTCAGGTTATGTTTTTATTTCGTAAGTATTAAAATTTAAGATCGAATAATAACATAATTATATAAAATATTAGATGAAAAACAAAAAAATAAGAATACGTGATATACCCAAATTCATCAATTTGGCTAGTCTTACTTGTTTGACATATTCATTAAATGTCCCACACGCTCTACAACGATTCATACACCAAACAATTATTTTTATAGTAACTAGAAAATCCTAACTGCTATAATATGAGCTCAAGCTCAATACATTAATAAACCAAATACTAAACTACTAATAAATCCCTAAGTCTAATTACACCCTTGCGATGGGTAGCCGTTAACTTACCGTGGAGCGAAACCCCCGACCACACTATTGTAATGATCATTAGTCGAACCCACAAAAATGCGAACCAATCACAACAATATGTCATCACTGCACCTTAAATATGAAATTTGAGTCCCCATCAACTTGCCAAATGATACAGAGGGAAAGTCACAGAGTTGAGGCTCACTGGCCAAGGCTTGTGTCTTGGCGAATTCATTGGTTCTCAGCTCATCACCAGAACATAAATTTTATTTTCGATTACATCCTCAAGTTATGGAATTCTGAAGTGGGAGAATCAGTTCGTAAGATTAAGAATCGAAGATGGAATGGCTCGTGGAAGGCCTAATTGGGAGACATCCTCATCGACAAAAGTTGAATTAGTCTCGGTAGTCACTATGACGAGGCTCAGACTCCTCAAATTCATATGAACTGGATGGTTGCTCATATGCAGCACTGAAGCTGATGTTCCGGCTACATGGATTTTCTAGAATAAGACGCATGAAGTCTACATTTATCTCCAAGATCAAATATGAGGCCTGCTCTTACGGTGGGACCTGCTTTGCGTGATGGTTTTTGGTTGTTGCCTCATGAATTTAACATAGTAAGTTTTGTAATTTTTACCTTACATAAGCCAAAAACTACTATAGAATAGGGTTTTAGAAAGTCTTTTTTGATGGTATGTTAAAGACTAGTATCTGATATATACAGTGGTAGCCCTTTGTTATCAGGCTTTTCTAATACAATCATCTTTGTGGCCAGTGTCAAGAAAGTACACAAGATATGGTCTTTCATTATTCCTTCTTTTTGCGTAGTGCATTGAACCATTGGTGTGATGAAAGGTCAGCGTTAAGTAACGGAGCAGCCAGAAACAGAGAAGAACAAATTGTATGCTACAACGTGACTATGTGAGCAAGGATTTAACATTGAAAGATGCATCCAAATAGGCAAAACAGCTACTATCGCCCAGCTCCCTAACCTAATGCATAAAAAAGGGACAAATTTTAGCCCATGGCGCCACTACTGGGGAAAGCTTGAACCCAATTCCTACAGGGATGACTGCATGACATGCAAGATTTAATTCAAACTAGCTTCGCACAAATACAGTTACTGTTAAAGTAATTTTCTTCCATATGGTATATATACACAAATATACGCTATTCACACAACATAATAAATAATAACAAATCATCTACCATATAAGCACTCATACATCTTAAATCCCAATTAAGAAAATTTACAAATGCAATTTTAACCATCAATCAAATCAAACCTGAACGTTCCTGGTCTAAAAACATCCGAAGAGTTTCTTTGGGCCTGTCCCGGTAGCACGGTACTTTGCTGCTATCTCCTCGGCCTTTAGTAGATCTTCCCCCATTTGGCTTCAATCATCGCCCTCTTCTCTTCTGCTGCCTTGTGGATAGCAGCTATTTTGTTTTTCATTTTCTCCACATATTCTGCCTTCTTCTTCTCAAATTTCTCGTGCTCAATATGCATGTGTAATGTCAAAGCCATATTAACTTCCTTAGACTAGATAAAGGACCTTTCAATACCCTAAACCGTATGCGGGTACCTCCAATACCCTAAGCCATTTGAAAAAAACAAATTATTTAGGATCAAAGAGCACTATGTCAAGGAGGCAATTTTGTTTATAAAGACTTCCAATAAAAAAGCAAAAATGTCTTGATTTCGATTTTCCAGAAATACAATGACTTTGTATATGTTAAATTCTTCACAGTTATCACTATTGGACAAGCAACTTAATAATCTCATTTCTTAACATGCTTGATAAAAATTAAGTAATGTCAAATTAGTAAGGCATTTAACAAGAGAATATATACACCACAAAGATAACAAATTTGTGAACTTGATTGAATAGGTTATTGTTGTTTGGATTTGACAAGACCTTTCACAATATAAAAGTACATGGGTATGGGTTGGTACCTCAATCATTTTGAGGTCAGCCTCTATGGTTGCTTTCTTGCTGTTCTCCCATGATCCAGCCGCATATAAATTTTTATGAGCTCTGTGATATATATTAAGATTATTTTGGGTTAGTACATATCATGAACACTGATTTTTTGAACCCTAAAAAATAGTTAACTTAGCTCAGCTCATATGGTTTTGAATACCACTGTTAATTACTTTTGGCTAGTCCAAGTTGATTATGGACAGAAGAAAGTTCTTAATTGTTTTCTGCTTTTGATTTCTCACTTTCTTCCCATGCTCTGATCAATGACAACCTTTTCTCAGTTGCCACTCGGGCAAGCACCTTATCTGTTTGTTGAATATATAGCTATGAGCAATTAAATTCATTTCCTTTAATCATCACAATAGCTTATCATATGAAATATAATCTTAATTAGTTTACTTACCTCTGTTAACAGAGCCCTGAGCAACCTTTTCCTCAACAGGTCCAGCTGCCTCTGCCATACGCACCAAAAGCTCAAACAGTTAGAGAAAAAAATCCAATTTAATTATATACCAATTTAATTTATTTATCAATCAAAAATATTTAAGACAAACATGAATTTCCCGGGAAAGGAGGTGAATTTGCTTTCTTCAACCATAGTTTATGCCTGTAGATCTGAAGAAACACTATTTTCTAGCAAATGAACTGAATTTTGAAATTAATTAGAACGAACTACCGATTCGGAAAGGGAACAATAATTTTTTTAAGGAAAATGTTTTATTAACGAGGCAGATAGTCGAATTTAATTTCTTTGTTATCCGAAGAAAAACTCCGGTTAGCTGAACTAATACGGAGAAAGGAGATTACTTCCGATAACGGCGAGAGTTTTAGACTCATCGGGTTTCTCTTCGGTAGGCGGAGGAGTAAGTGAAATTACAGCTTCCTCCTCAGTTACGTCTTTGGGAGTTTCAGTGGGCACCTCAGTCTCCGGAGTGGATTTTAGGCCAGGGTTGTGGTCTAGGGAAGTCCGATGCTAGGACGGTTACAGGTGGCTTAAATGTTTTATAGAACATATCCTAGTCGCAACCTATTAGAGGGGCTTAATTAAGAATATTCACACACCGGCAGAAGAGGAATAAAAGCAGCAAATGTAAGAGAGGAGACCATTAAATATAAGGTGATTTGAGATTTTAAAAAATAAATAAATACCCCTTCTATTTATTTTTTAAATAGTTAAATTATTCTTTTTTATTTATCATTTATAAATTTTAAGAAAATGTAACTTAATTTTTTATATTATCCTCACATTAAATATTGATTTATTTCTCTTTTATATTTTTCAATAAATTTTTAAAAAATAATATTAAAATTTTATAACTATATTAATTAATCAAACAAAATATTAATTATAATTCTTAACTTTTATGTTTCCTCCTAGAACGTCAAAAACGAAGGAAGTAAACAATTGAGACTCTAATATTACTCCAACTATGGTGTTCTGACAAACAATACATGTATGGAAGGGCACAAACAAAAAATAAAGAGTCGTAGTAGTAAGTAATAAAATATTTAGAAATAAGTTATCTAAATGATTAACAAGTTCGAAATTGCTGAAAATAAAATTGGATAAAATCCGTTGTCCATATACATTTCCCCCCTTTAATTCATGCTGCAAGTAAGATCTCCAATCCAAAGCACCCAAGATTTACAAGTCATCTTGAATCAATTTTAAAGGTTCAGATTTCAGAGGCAACACTAAATCATCCATTGATGTGGAAGTGAAAAGACGTGTAAGGAACTAAAATACATTAAATACACTGATGAAAGACAAGTTTGTTTGTTATCAACTTATGTTTGCGGTGTTTAGTGCGTTTAAAATTATAAATATATTTAAAAATTATTTATATTTTAAACACAATTTATTATATTATATATATTGTTTAAAATTTTTAAATACACCCAATATTTTTAATGTGATAATTAAATACAAGTTAAACGTTATCGTCACAAACAATAATAACTAAAAGTAGGACGAAGCCCCCACGCCAATTTTTAATATTGTCCGCTTGGTTCTCTCTTAGTTTGGACTCTAAACTAAACTACCCTAGTAAGTAAGATACATTAAGAAATTAGATGGCCCAATGTCATCCAGACCCTACCACAAAATAAAACTCCTACAAATGAAAAAGTTGTATAGTAGGCGTAGCTCTACTTAAGCAAGTAGCTCCAGGGTTGGCAAAAGATTCTAAATAAAGTTGTTAAAATTAAAGACAGAGAAAATGTCCACTTGGAAGATAGGTAGGCTGTAAATTATCATTCCCGCCACATATCACGCACTCCCGTAATTTTTTATTATTCTTTCTATTTTAAAATATAAGATTAAATTTAATTTTTTAAAGTCGGTATAAAATATTTTTAAAGTTAAAATTGATAAAAACTCATTTATCTTTTTGAAATAATGAATCGAATAATTAGTAGCAATTATTTTTTTTTGGAATAATTTATAATTGTGTTATTTAAAATTTAATGAATTACTATCAATTTTAATATAAAAATATTCTAGCTAGATTGACTTCAAAAGAATCAAATCCCCTGTTTTCAGAAAGTCATTCCAATGTATCATGCTTGCCTCTTTGCACTTCACAGACAAATGAAGAATCAACTCTCAAAAAGCAGGCACATAATCATTGCAGAAATGATCCAAATGGAAATATTTTTTGGAAACGGAAGTTGTCTACTCCCACTGTAAGCTACATTTGAAACCAATCTGTGTTCAACAACAGAGTCTGAGAATTACCCCCATAGAGAGGGAGGGAGGGAGGGAGGGAGGGAGGGAGGTAACAATTGGACGAGAAGAAACAAGCCCATGTGTGAGAGAGTTTTAAGTAAAACGCAACAAAGATACTAGGAACATTTACATTTATAAGTACTTTTTAATAAAATATTATAAAAAAAAGGGTATAAATAAATTATTTATAAAATTAGTGCATATGCAATTTTTAATTTACAAAATAGTGCATTCTTATCCCTTTTATTTAGGTAACTGATTTAATAAATTATTGATATGACCCATGTTTATAGGTGGTAAAATGTTTATAGGTGTTTATAGATAATTGCATATTCTCATTTGCTCAAAATACGGCATTTTCTTTGCAAATTTAAAAAGACTGGCATCAATCGGAGATAGGGATAAGAAGCCGACGGCCATGAATGAAGTCATCAAAAAAAACCAAAGCCATACAACATTGACTCATTACTTTAATTTATACTCTACACATGTATATATAAATTAATTAATGTGTTACCTAAATTACTTTTTTAAAATAAAATTATTTTTGAATATGATGCATTTGGTAGCCAAACTTTTATTCAAAAGTAATTATTTTAGTTTTTGTGGATAAATTTTTTTTTTTTTAAATATGTTGCAGTTACTTGTAAATAACATTTTCTAAATAAAATTATTTTCAATATGGTGCAGTTGGTAGCCACACATTTATACAAAAATAACCATTTTAATTTTTGTGGGTAACAAAAAAAAAACTATTTTAAATATGATTTTATTGGTTAATATTTTTTTATTGGGTTACCAATTAATTATTAAAAAAAATCAATTATATTGGGTTACCAATTAATATAAAGGTAACCAATTCAGTTTTATTGAGTTACCAATTAATTATAAAAAGTTTATTATATATTTTTTTTTTCATACTACAGTTGATAGCCAAACCTTCATATAAAGGTAACCAATTCATATATATATATATATATATATATATATATATATATACATACTCTACACATGTATATATAAATTAATTAATTTTTTTACCTAAATTACTTTTTAAAAATAAAATTATTTTTGAATATGATGCACTTGGTAGTCAAACTTTTATTCAAAAGTAACCATTTTAGTTTTTGTGGGTAAAAAAAATAAAATTAAATATGTTGCAGTTACTTATAAATAACATTTTCTAAATAAAATTATTTTCAATATGGTGCAGTTGGTAGCCACACCTTTATACAAAAGTAACCATTTTAATTTTTGTGGGCAACAAAAAAAAACTATTTTAAATATGGTTTTATTGGTTAACAATTTTTTATTAGGTTACTAATTAATTATAAAAAAATCAATTATATTGGATTACCAATTAATATAAAGGTAACCAATTCAGTTTTATTGGGTTACCAATTAATTATAAAAAGCCTATTATAGATTTTTTTTTTCATACTACAGTTGGTAGCCAAACCTTCATATAAATGTAACCAATTCAGTTTTATTGGGTTACCAATTAATGATAAAAAATCTATTATAGATTTTTTTTTTCCGTAGTGTTGTTGGTAACCAAACATTCATATAAAGGTAACCAATTCAGTTTTATTGTGCTACCAATTAATTATAAAAATTCTATTATACAATTTTTTTTTTTCATACTGCAATTGGTAGCCAAACCTTCACACAAAGGTAACCAATTCAGTTTTATTGGGTTACCAATTAATGGTAAAAAATCTATTATAGAAAAAAAATTTCCCGCAGTGCTGTTGGTAACCAAACATTCATATAAAGGTAACCAAATCAGTTTTATTGGGTTACTAATTAATTATAAAAAAATTATTATACATTTTTTTTCATAATGCAGTTGGTAGCCAAATATTCACACAAATGTAATCAATTCAATTTTATTGGGTTACCAATTAATAATAAAAAATCTATTATAGATTATTTTTTTTTTTTAGTGCTGTTAGTAACAAAACATTCATATAAAGGTAACCAATTTAGTTTCATTGGGTTACCAATTAATTATTAAAAATCTATTATACATTTTTTTTCATACTGCAGTTGGTAGCCAAACTTTCACACAAAGATAACCAATTCATTTTTATTGGGTTACCAATTAATTATAAAAAATCTATTATAATTATAAATAATATTATAAAACTTAAAATTTAACATTTTGCAGATTAATTCTAACAAATCAAAATGAGCCTCTTTTATTCAAATATGAATAGTATTATTATATATTAACATATCAAAGCAAGTAATGCCCTCAGAACCCTTGCTTTTGACTGCAAAATCCGCACTCTCTTTTTTTCCGAATCAATCCCAAATGTAACACGCACAATGCAAATGAAAATATATACCATAAGGTCATATATACATTATTATATATAACAATCTATCTAGCTACATTATTATATATAACAATCTCTCTAGCAGGGTGTACAATATGGTTGGTCCTTTGTATAATAAAATGATCAGTGCAATATTATTACACAAGCACGTACAACAGCCAACCTAAATGGCAAACAGCGAACAACACAACTTACATTTAACAAGAACAAAAGGAATATAAAAAATACTGATAACTACAGGGAAGATCATGTAAAATAAAACTCTTTTTCAAGTTCACTGGAGAATAAATTTTCTCAAAACTCACGGGTTGAGCGAAGGAAAAGAAGGAATAGATTGCAGTATCAACTTACGGCTGCTTCTTTGACCAGGGGGTGGCCCAATGTTACAGTGAGGAGGAGAAACTCTCTTACTGTTAGGAGAAACCGACTTGACACCGCCCAATAAAACTGAATTATAAAAAATCTATTATAAATAATGGGTGTCATTAAATAGAAAGGAGTAAATAGGGTGGTTATAATTCTCCTTGATTTAAGGGATAATGATTTAATGGGTTTATTATTGTTACACTCTTTTTTGTAATTATTTTGTTAGTGCTCTATTCTTATAATTTTTTACTAATTGTTGTATACTTATGTAAAGAACCCAAGATACTAGGCTAGCTAACCCTATAAAGCCCAAAGATTGTAATGAATTTAATTTGACCACACAAATCCTTGCTGCCAATATAGAACAATGATTGATAAAATATACATTTATATAGTCTTACTCGGCAAGGGCTTGACTTGCCAAAGGAAAAGTTCCCTAAAATTGCTGTCAAGTTGACAAATGGGAGGGCCTCAGTGCTCCCCCCAAAAAAACAATAATAATGGTTTGATGACAAAAGAATATATGCCAAAAGATACCAAATGATGTGTATGATAGCTATTAATTAATAACCATTAAATTTTTTGTAGTAATCTTTTGTCACCTTAGTTCAAAAGAAAATGAAAAAATAAAAATAAAATGAAAGGTCTAATAAGGAGTAAGAAATTAGCAAGGCCAGAGGTTTGTGGGAAAAGCCCATATTCTCTTGTGGGCTTTTATTTTTTGCCAGCAGCGGACTCCAGCAAAATAGCAGAGGTAGTATAAAGCCCATATCCTCTTGTCGGCTATTGCTTTTTGGTAGCAGCGGACTCCAATAAAAAAGCATAGCAATATTCATCAAGGGAAAAACGGAACCATTAGAAAGCCTGGTGTAATATGGTAAATTACATACTCCTCCCTGCATCTGAAAATGAGAAAATCAGACCTTCAAATTTAATATGAAGAGTCTTAAATTTTGACATAATTCATATTAAGGTTTCTTCGACGGAGTATTGATATTTGGAGTCTCAAAATTTAATAATATAATGTTACGTTGGAATGAGAGAATGAAATTAACGAAAGAATACAATGAAAAATAGTGTATTAGATGATCATTTTAGAAGATAAATCATTCTAGTTGATAAAATGAATCATTCCATTCCTTTAATTTTTATTCCATATGAGATGTGGTAGAATAAAATTCATTCAAATAAAATGAATATGTATGATAATTTTATCATCATATTAGACTAGTCACTCCCACTAACAATCAAACATATACTTGAAATACTTTAAAATTATTTCATTCATTCAATCCTAACGCAACATAACATAAGAGTAACAATCATAAAGTTTGTCTAAGCTTATGTATATAAACTCTAGTATATATAAATAAAAGTTGAGAAAATAAAAATAGATTCTTAATTCCCAAAAAATAGGAGTATAACGTTGTACAGACTGACAATATAAATAGAATTGCGGGAGTAGTGAAATGAGCTTGGGTTCATCACTAGACAAAAATGATTTTAATGAGACCCGGACTGGGCTTGGGCTTCCCTAAGGTTTGGATCTTTACCCGATTGATCTATTATATCTTTCAACCACACCTAACAAGTCTTCACTCTTCCCCCATAATTTGTTAGTCACGTGAAGGGCACGCGTTAATACGAAATGAATAAGTAATTGTAATACTCTTCTCCCTCCTTACAAAATTAGTTTAGTTTGATTTTTTCAGTTAAATTAATTATTTTTATTATTAAAATTTATAATATATTTTTTTCAAAAATATTGATGGACAAATTATTGTCATAAAAAAATATATCAAATTTACTATTATTTTTAATTTTCATTAATTTAAAAACATAAATAAATATACTTAATTTTTAATTTTAAAATTGATCAATTTAATTAGACAAATCAAACTAACCCATTGCTTAGTAACGGATGTAGTATATTACAACATCTTACTTCTGGTCTACATTTTGTTGCAGTCAGTCCAAGTACATACCAAGGACCATAGGTATCTATGAATCTATCTACTAAAAAACAGATAAACCCTTACAATTTCAGTCTCCCTAAAGTATACACGGATAAGTGCGTTTTATTTGTTTCTCGTTGAGAAAACAACCTGCTAGTGGCATTTGAAAATGAAAAGAAAAATGAAAAGCAAACATTTAACGTACATGCATTGAAGCATCAGGACAAAAGTTGGTCTCTAGTCCTCGTCTATCATTATGGATTACTACACCTCATGCACTATAACGTTTGAATACATCTTCTCGTTATATCCCCTAAAAAAATGGGAAGAGTAGCACGTACTTTTTAAAAGGAGTTAGTTGTCCTACCTTAAAATGTGTAATAAATCTTATAATCCGTTTGTTTCAAAATAAATAAATTTATAAATATATCTATTTTACACTTTTTTTTTAATTCGAAACTCAAGTTTAAAAATTGTTTGATGAATAAAATTAACATGCGAATCCCCGGCCTCCAACGCTTGCTTTTTTTATTTTATTCATTTAACGATATTTAAACTTGTATTTCGAAAAAAATGATGTAAAATAAATATATCTATAGATGAACTCTTTAATTCTAGTCAATGCAATTTTGAATACAATACTAACTATAATATTTATTGGTTTTAAAATTTAGATGAATTACTACACTAAAACTTAAATGATTGCGTCAATTTTTAATTTAAAAATATTTTAAATTAATTTTAAAAAATCAAAATAATTACTATATTTTTAACAAAAGAATGGAGTATCAATTTTCACTTATCAAGATCATATTTGTGGAGTATAATTCTATTTATTAAGGAATATCTACCATATATATGATGCGTGAAAATGTACCATATATAATCTCATTATGATGTACGGAAGGCAAAAAGAAAAAAGAAGAGATTTTCTAATTGAATTGTTTATCGATATAGAAACCCGACACGGCAATTATTATATTGGATCACATAATTAAATAAAAAGCACACCATATGATGGACTTAAAGACGCATGAGAAAGTCTTTCGAGATATGTGAGAGAGAGAGCACATGTATTCACGTGGAAACAGGTCTTTACAGAGAAGAGCACTCAATTATAGATAGAGCAATTACAATTATTTGTATATTCGACCACTGGAAAGAGGCATCAAAAGGCTGTATTTTGCCCTCAGCAGATATGTGGAACCTAGAATTTTATGGTCCACCATTGGTCTCATCAAATTAAAATCTCACCAAACTACTAAATAACTCTTAAAGTCTCAAGTCTCAACTCTCAACCGACCGACGGCTTCCCCTCACCATACCAGATACACTGCACTAGCAAACCAATTCCCTTCGTCCACTCACCGCCAAATTATAAATGCCATTGCCATTACTACCACAACAAATATTACCTGCTACTGCTATGTTTCGTACAATTTTGCACTAAATTAAAATAAAGCCTGACCATGCTTCAAGTGTTACACATTAAAGTTTCCTACGCCTTAAGCCAAAAGATCTAGTAAACATAAACAATAATTATAAAAGATCCTGTAGCAATCGATACAAATTAAAGGCCATACCTTTACTTAGAACAGTGGCTCCTTCTTAATACCCTCTTCATTTTTTCTTTTTATAAAACCTAATCTTTCTTATAATTAACGGAATGCTAAAATCTTATGGTTTATGAATCTGAATCGTGGACGTCCAAGATCTCAGCAACGGCTATCTAACTTGTCTAACTTGGTAAGGAAGAGAAAGAGTTGACCTTTTGTGAATGGGAAGATGTATATATACATATACATATATATATACATATATATATATATTCACATGCCACATGCAGGCAGTAAGCACAAGTTTTGTAGGATCGATGATACTTGTCTTATGGTATACATAAACAATGAAAAAGAAGGTTCTTTCTTTTTAACAGGAAATAAATAATTTTTGTGTTATTTAAGTTCTGACTCTACTGTTTCAACTTCAATCTAACCAATAAATTTTTGGAATTTAACTTTTCGACACCCTGCAGCATGAATATCTAACTCTTATTGCATCTCTCTGACTTCGTACTTCACAGTTACAGAAATAATTAGCTTTGCCTCTACGTTAAGAAGCAAACCAAAAAGTTCAGCATTGTTTGAAAACCCAATAAGGTGAGTGGGGCTTGAAGATTGAAGGTTTGGAAGCATAGATTTGACCAAAGATGTTCAAATCAGCAAGATGGAGAAGCAAGAAGAACAAGATCAAAGCCGTATTCGAATTGCAATTTCAGGCAACTCAGGTAATATAGTAGAAATATTGGGTTTTCTGCTACTGAATCCAGTTGGATCTGTTCTATGTAATTTAACATATAAGAAAAATGCTTGATTAACTTGACACGAGTGAAAAAAGTAGATACAATATAACACCAGCTGGTTTTCTGCATCACACTCAGGTGCCACAGCTAAAAGGAAAAAAGAAGCTGATGATATCTCTGATTCCGGAAAGTGTTGGAAAGCCAACCGTAAAACAGAAAGCTTCCATTGTAGAAGGAACCTGTTCCTGGGAAAATCCTATTTATGAAACAGTAAAGTTGATCAGGGAGTCAAAGACGGGAAACTTTAAAGAGAACATCTACTATTTCATTGTGTCAACAGTAAGAAATTGATCTAAATATTAAGTTTTTCTCCATTTCTTTGTGTAAAGCTTACATAAATGAACTGTAATATTTTCAATTTCTTTCAGGGATCATCAAAATCAGGTTTTCTGGGAGAGATTTCACTGGATTTTGCAGATTATGCAGAGGCAACACAACCATTGCTAGTCTCTTTGCCTCTTAATTTTTCAAATTCTGGTGTAATCTTGCATGTACGCTCTCTCTCTCTCTCTCTCTCTCTCTCTCTCTCCCTCCCTCCCTGCCTCTCTCTCTCTCTAGTCTCATGGGATAATTTTCATGTTATTTAAGATCACTATGTGAGAAATTTCACAAAGAAATTATATTTCACTTGCAATGCATCGGTAGAATGTAAATGTCATCCAAAACTCACACAAATTATATTGGGACAGATTGGCATTCAGAAGATGCCAGGAACTGAGGATCTAAGGTAACATAAATTAATAAGTCATCCTAAGGCACTTCTTTTTTTATTGGTCTAATGTCTAGCTATTTCCTATATTCTGAGTATTTCAGAGATGTTGAAGAAATTGAAGCACAAAGGACAAAATCACCGGATAGAAGCTTGCAGACCCAACTGGTTGATTGCAATACATATGGAAACAATGACCTCAATTTTCTTGAAGTAAGGTCTCAAGCACATACTATCAGTATTTCCTTTTGTTCCTAGACTTCCTAAAGAGTTAATATAAAGCAAATAAACAAATGACCTGCTATAAAATAAGCAATACTTTTAGATTAGTCGAAAGCTGGCTATTAAAGCTTCTATTATCATTCCCAGGATGAGGATTTAGAGATATCATCCCCTGATGCTGAACGAATTATCAGCTTCAAAGATCCTCAAATGGAGAATACTACTATTGCTCAGGACTTTGCGCCTGTCAGATGGAACTCTATTCCACAGAAGAAGACAAAGGGTGAGGTGCCAACAGAAAAACAAGTGCGTCAGCGATCCAACACAGATTGGTCAGTTGATTCTGCTTCAGATAAAAGTATGGTTGATTCCACAAACAGCCCGGGGGAGAACTTTCCCAGAGACAAATCGCTGGAAGCATCAAATGATTCCATTGAAATACTGAAAAATGAAATCTCTATGAGGGATAGGCAAGCAGAATTATCAGAACTGGAACTGCAGTCTCTTAGGAAGCAAATTGCCAAGGAGAGCAAAAGGGGACAGGAGTTATCAAGACAAATTGTTAGCCTTAAAGAGGAGTACGTTGCACTCAAAACAGAATACGAACAGCTTCAGTCCTCAAAGAAATGTATCCACAAGGCAGAGCTAGGGGATGCATCTGAAGATACAAGGCAGCAGCTCAAACGTGAGAAGGACTTGAATAAAAAACTGCGGTTGCAACTGTATGAGACTGAAGACTCAAACTCTGAATTGATTCTTGTGGTGAGTGACCTTAATAAAAAGCTAGAACAAAAGAATATAGAAATACATCATCTTTCTAGCACAGTAAAGGCCACTCAAAATGTTAAAGAAGATGCCTCAGAAACCTCCATATATGATATGGATCAGGAGAAAGATGAGCAAGCACTGGAAGAGCTAAATAATGAGGATAACCATGCAAAGGAAGAAGACTTGTTGAAGCAGATTACAGACTTGTATGGTGAAATAGAGGTGTACAGGAAACATAAGGAAGAGCTAAAGATGCATATTGAAGATCTTGTTATGGACTATGATGTTTTAAAACAGGAAAACCACAATATCAACTCCAAGTTAAAGCAAAATCAGATAGAACAGATGAAGTTGCAGAGTGAAAACTCAGATTCTTTGGCTATCATAGAAGAGTTTAAACTCCAGGTTGATATATTGGAGAAACAAATCAATAAGCAGGTCTTGGAATTCTCCAAATCCCTAAATACAATGAATGGACTTGAGTCCCAGGTTAAGAGCTTAGAGAAAGAACTGGAGAAACAGGCTCGAGATTTTGAAGATGATCTGGAAGCCGTGACTCAAGCCAAAGTAGAGCAGGAGCAGAGAGCCATCCAAGCAGAGGAGGCCTTGAGAAAGGCGAGGTGGAGTAATGCTAATGCTGCTGAGCGCCTTCAGGATGAATTTAGAAGGCTTTCTGTGGATATGGCATCCAAGCTCGATGAAAATGAGAGGTTATCCATGAAAGCAGTGGCCGAAGCTAACGATTTGTGTCTGCAGAAAAGTGTTTTGGAAGATATGCTCCAGAAAGCTAACAGAGAGCTTGCACTGTTGAAACAACAGTACGAAGGAAAAGTCCTAGAGCTTTTAAACCAAACAAATCAGCAAGAAAAACAAATAGAGCAGATATCACAAGAACTTGAAGCCAAGCACAACCAAATTGAAAGCTTTCAGAAACATGAAGAAGAAAAACACTCAAGTGACCTCCAAACATTCAAAGGTGAAATAGAAATACTCAAATGCAAGAAAACTGAGTACCGTGAAGAGGAAGAGCCGAAAGGATATGTGAAAATTGAGATGGAACAATTGAAGAAAGAAAGAGAAGAACTGGAACGAGAGTTCGCATCAGCAACAAAGGAAATCGAAATGTTAAAGGAGGAATTAAGTGCCTTTAGAACTTTGAAGGATGAAAAGGGGATTTCAGCAGGTACTTTGAAATCAGAAATGGATAATCTAAGTATTCAGTATAATGAGTTGAAACATTGTATGCTTCGAATCAACTTGGAGAAAGAAACCCTGAGAAAACAGGTCTTTGAGTTAGAGGCTGAGCTGAAAAAGAAGAATGAGGTTATCACCAATATGGATACAAAAATCCAGAGCAATGGAGAACATGCTGCAAATTCGGATGCAAGAGGAATGACTTTCAAAGATGCTATATCAGCCCTACTTCCTTACCCCACTAAGAACACCATCAGTTTGACTGAGAAGATGAAATCGCTTGAGGTAAACATTCAATTCCAAAGATAACTATATAAGACATAATCTGCAAAGTGTGAGATATAGAAGAAAAAGAGTAATAATATTAGATTTGTAAAGTGAAATATAGCTCATGATAATAGGTATACCCTGTTTTCCAAATACTTACAACAGACTTAATGGCATGGGCTAAGCTCCTCTACGAAGTAGCTTACTACAATAAAGTGTGCAAAAACTTTATACATTATGCTATTAACATATGTTCTTACTCCTATTATACTAACTAACTTTAATAGATACTTATTTCTAGGTAAACTTCTTGGTCTAATGGACAAAATACTTGGTTTTGTGAATTCATGTGTGAATTACATCTGCCAGAAAGTAGGACTGTAGGTAGCTATGCAAGAAAATGCCAATTCACTTATCAGATTAAATAACTAATAGGTGAAAGGGTGTAATTTATTAATATGCACAGTAAACTCTTGATTGGAAGATTCTTAAAAGTACATAAAAACAGACTTTAAATTTGTATTAAACAAAATACTCCATCCATCCCAGCTCCCAATTTAAGTGAGCATGTTTGACCAGAACATAATTTAGGAGAAGAGTAAAGCTTTAATTTTGAGATATGAATGGTTAGGATAGAATGAGAGCACTTTTCAGAACATCCCAAAATAAAAAAACAAACTTAAATTGGATTGGAGGGAAATAAATTAAGATAGAAATATTTGAAAATGATTCTCAACCTACTTATAATTATCTAAGAGGACAATCATAAAAAATACCGTACAAATTCTGTTGTAATTGGGAAAGGTGGGAATTGGGAACAATCCTCCAGCTCTCAGTTTTTTTTTTTAGTTTTTTTTTTCCTTTTTTTTTTCACAACTCCAGCTCTCAGAATTTTTTTACGCTTATTCAGAATGATTCTGGCCAAACCTCTAGAGAAACCCACAATGTCGAGTTTCAGCAAGGTCAAACTTGAAGCTTTTTATCCAGATTTCTCGACTTGTAATAACATACATTGATCAGGTAGTAATTCTAATAATTGGTGTACAGGAGGCTAGACATGCTAAAGATACAAGAGTATGTGCTAGCAAGCTTGAAGGAGAAGAAGGCATACGAGAAAATTTACATCACCCAGAGCTAAGACCTACAGCAGTCATGTCGAGGCAAAATGAAGTTGTCAGAATGGCAGTCAAAAGGTGTGTATGTAGGCTTATGTTGAATATAACTTCACATCATTTTACCTCAATTTACTGTGCTTTGCATCATTTCATTCGTTTATGTTAAAATGATGGATGACTTAAGAACTATGAATTCCCTCCCTTCTTCACAGTGGAATAGAAACTCTATCAGACGGAGAGCTCAAAGTGCCCACTTGTGATCCAGGTGATACTTCTGATCTTACCAAATTATTAAGTGAAGTTGCATCACTAAAGGAAAAAAATCAGCATATGGAAGGTGAGCTAAAAGAAATGCGAGACAAATACTCGGAAATTAGTCTCAAATTTGCAGAGGTAGAAGGTGAAAGGCAACAACTTGTAATGTCCCTACGTAATCTGAAAAATGGAAAGAAGAAATAGCATTTCTGCGAGACATTGGATGCCTCCAAGTGCAACTTTGTGTTGGGTGAGGCACCTAGATGAAGCTAGCAGGTAAGACCAAGTCACACAAGATTTTGTTCCAGAAAATGCACATCACAACGATTTGCTTGTCATTTATACTCTTGTTTGTTTATATTACCTCAAGAATTTGAATGTTCATATCAATCTTGATCATCTTAATTAAGGTTGAACTGGTAAAGGTTCATAGTTTAGTCAGATTTTCTATAGAAAATCTCCCGCATTCAGGGGCAGATCTATTCATGGGGCAGAGGAGACAACTGTCTTTGCTCACTTTTTGGAGACTACTCTAGCAGGCTTGGTGCCACTCTTCTTAAGAGGCCTGAGTGTCTCCATTTTCATCCTCATTGTGGTCCACAATGCCCTTTTCTTCATCTTACTTCTTTTTCTCTCTGCTCTCATTGCTGCATTTCTCCTTTGGTACTCTCTAAACGTCTCCCTTCTCTTTTACCTCCAGTCCTTCCCCGATTCTGACCTCCGTTTCGCTTGTGACGGCGACATTGGCAGGATCACCGGGGTATTCTCTCGCACATCATTCCTCTAGGGTTTCTTATAACTACTTATTACCCCATTTTTATACATGTTTCTCTGTCTATTAATTACCCATTATAATGCAGAGAGTTTCAGTTTTTAATGGGCTATATTGATATGATTGAGCAAAATCACAAGATTCCCTTTATTATTAGCATTTTAGTAAATTTGAGGTTTCAAACTATTTGAGTATGCATTCATTTACCTGTAAAAAAAAATGCAAATTCGAAGCTTGATTAATTCTAGAATAGGATTTCAATTAGCCATTGGATGGGCAGCCTACAAAGGGCGTTCTTGTTCTTTTAATTAGATTTTAGTGGTAACTTGACATTTTAAGACACTAAAAACTCCATTTTTTTTTATAAAAAAAATTGGATCACTATCATTTTCCTTCTGCATTATAAGCTGATTACTTCATATGGATTTCTCACGTAAATTGTCCATCAAATTTTGTAGCGTCAGTTTCTTTAGGAGTTTGGTAATGCAGATGATTGCTCACTCCTCCTTTTGAGATGTTAACCAACTTAGTCCTTTTGCGTTCTGGCCATTGCTCTGCGTTGTACTTGCCTAAGTCATGCTAGTAAACTTTCTGGTATACAAATCATGTTCCATGAGAATTCCACATATCCCAAATATATTTTTCTATGACAAGTACATGATCTTTGTTCAGATTACCAGTCTTCTTCCTATCAAATGAGGACCACAGCAAAGTGAAGCACATCAACCAACTGAACCAAGGTCCCGATGTTCACACAATTATTCAATAATATATCATCTTTTTTATTCAAAAGGCATCAATATGTCTATGTAAACAATGGCAAATCTATTCAAATGGCAAAATAGGCAGTGCATATGCTGGACTTTTGGGTTTTTTTTTTATAGGTATAGGCAGATTTATGAAAAAGTTAAACTTAGAGGGACAAAAAAACTTAAATTACTACTACTCTAAAGAAAACTAAACACACGATATATAATATATTCAAACTTTCGCTCTCTAACTCGCCAAGCTTCAGCCCTTCACCTCAATCTTCAGCCCAAAAAAATTTGCCCCCGCTGGGAGCAGATCCTGAATCCGCCCGACCGCATTCACTACTTCTGCACAAGTAAAATTCTCCGGGGAAAACCGGGGAGTACAGATGTGATGTAATCGCGTAAAGCATATCAAAAGCCCAATTAAAAAATACACACCGAGTTCATTCTACAAACCAGTTATGGCATGCTCGCTGACTACAGAAACTACCATCAAGAATATGCCATAGCTACTCACAATATATGGAATAAAAAAATCTGTGACAAGATTATGTCGATTTGAATTACATGCTATATCATTCGCAATATTATAAACATCTTTTGAGAGTTTGAGCACTCTTATCACCCCAAAAGCCGCTTCCACTTGTTGCAAAAGATTGTGTATGTACTCTGTAGTTAATTAATGTTCAATTCTAATAAACAAACTATAAATCATACAAAGAGGAGTTTACAAAACACACCTGCCTTGCTCTCTTATCGACTGGAATCTCTAAATTTTAATTTCTTATGTTAATTTCTCGAAATGTATACATCAAGTACCAATCTCAGCATTTAGAATACTAAAGTTACTTGACAACCTTCCATCAACATCACAATTTAGTATAACTGAACCTTTTTTTTAGCATAAGCTACATAACTGAATGAGAAAACCAGAAAACCGACAAAAACCTCAATTTCCAAATGAATACTGCATCTGAAATCCCCATAATTTGACACAGGCGATTGATCATTAATCAGAAAACATAAAACAACGGAATTAAACCATATATTAGGTTCCAACAGTGAATTTCAATCATTAAATCAACTTATGGAGTGACAAGAGAACAAGAAATAATATGGAGAAATTAGCAGGTATAGCAAGTCTAATCGAACTCATAATTTACCTCAGCAAAGCTAGATTCTCGAAAGCACGACTAATCAATATGAATAGAATGAGGAAGAACGTCGGAGAAGAACTCCGGAATAACGGCAATCTGTCGATTTTAGAGGCTGAGGAATTCTGCAAGGGTTTCCGTCGGGGCGGAGTCCAAACAATTCGACGTTCAGAAATCGAGTTCGCACGCCACGTAGATGTTGAACTGACGCCTTTTGCAGAGAGATCACTTTTCATTCTTTTGAAAACCAACGGAATGGTGCCATTTATCAGTTTATTCTCCCTCCGCCGCTCAAAAATAAAATAAAATAAGAAACTCGATTGATTTTTTTCTTAATTAACTTTACAAAATTCTAGAACTCGGAATTAATAATTTTTAATTTACTTAATTTTAGTTAATGTAATAGTTAATATTTAAACTATTCAAAAGTATGACTGAATATGAAATTATTATTATAATTAGTATAAGAATGTGAGAGAGTATCTTAAATTGAAATAATTTGGTTAATCATCAATACCTATTTTGTGAATTAAAATTGGACTAACTCAAAATTATGTATCAAATCAGATTGACCCAAAATTACTGTAATACTTATTCTTGTGTACGTACGTACTACTATATCAATCAAAACCTATATATATTAATAATATAATAATCTAAAGAGGACACGAGGAGATGAAAATTATCATACAGTCTTGTATGATGTATCCCTTTATAAGAATAATATTTTGAAAAATTATAAAAATATTTTTTTATACATAATATGATATAGAGTGTGTTTAATTATACAAAATAATTTTGTTTCGAGGGCTATCTCACACAAGAATATAAGATAACTCTCACCTCCCTTTTTGCCTAATCTAAAAGAAAATCTTACAATTAAATTAATTTGATTGATCATAAAATTATTAAATAACTATTAGAAATAACAAATCTAAATTAAAATAAATCTCAATTGTAAAAAAAAGAAAAAATATTTCACATCATGTAAAAAAAATCATATAAAAACACTAACTTGTACCTCGCATGCAAGGGTAGGATTATACTTTGGGCAGCATAGGCAGCCCATGCTGTAGTCATGCATAACAGGTCGCATTGACTTGAGTCTGTCAGGCCTTGGTCGTTTACCAGGTCGGTCCTATTTGGTTCATTTAAATATTTTTTTAGTAATTTTAAATATTATAAAACACCAATAAAATTTTTAAACTTAATTGATTTATTAATTAAAAGTAATGCATTATAACTTACAATAATGAATTAAAATATTGTACAATTTTAAAGATATTGTATTATTTTATACTATCATTAATAAAAAATATATTTTCTTTTATGAAAAATATTTTTTTATTAGTATTATTTTACAAATGACTTTTTAGTTTTTACGCTAAGTATTTATTAAAATAAAAATGCAATGAAAAGTTTGCAAAAAATGTAGGTTGTTAGCTAGACAAGAAAAATCTTTATATATTACACTACCCAATGTATTTTCATTAATTTCTTTATTCGTATATAAACAAACATGCATAAATGAATGTATTAAAAGATGCCAATTTTATTTAATTTATTAAATGAGTTGTCACAAATAGGAAGTTTTAGTCTATAATAAATAATATTAAAGTAGCAAAGAAAGAAAATTGACAGGCTAGACCGGATTTTGAGTGAATCAAGTCGGGCCTCAGGCGAGACTAGGCCTTAGATCAGGACGACCCTCAGGCGAGACTTGGCCAAGTCGAATCTGAACAACAAAAATGTGATATATTCGTGACCTTTAAGCCGGGCCAAGCGGGATCAGGCCTTGACCAAGTCGGGCTTTTACCAAATCGGACCCAAGCCAAACCGAGGCCGAGCCGCTTGTTGTAGGCTATTTGTGCACCACGACCATGTTGGACCAAAATATCTTAATGGTATTTTATTTTTATTTTTAATTATAAAAAAAAAGTATGAAAATAAGTATGCAATGGCAAAAATATAAAATAATACTTATATTAATTTAAATGTATGCTCTCATGTATGACGTATTTTGATTCTAGTAAATATTTCTTATTAATTGATAAGGAATGATTGACTCAATTTGTAAAGTTTTACCTGTTGAAATTTCACGATGGGAAATCTTTGGGAACTTGTTGATGAAATTGAGACTTACATTGTAAATGTGAAAACGAATTCTAAATTTTTTAATGTGAAAGGGATCAATGAATTTATTAAAAAATTAGTTAACAAGAATAACACTAATTCATATCATCGAGTTTATTTGTTATCGAAATTGATTTTAATTTTGTTAGTTGCGGTAAAGAGAATATTTTCAGTAATAAATATTGTTAAATCTATTCTTCCAAATCAAATGAGAGATAAATAATTTAATGACTATTTAGTTAGGCACATCATTATGATTAGTTAATATTTGAATGTTTCATAATTTTAAAATTTTATTTATTTTATTAAAAAAAATTAATAAAATCTGTCCATGCTAAAAGTAAATCGCACGGGCAAGCACGTTTAGATCTGACTATTACAAAGCACGAGGCATATGCCTTCCTAGTTTGCATTTTGGATTATTGTTGTAGACATTGCATCAGATGGACAATGACTCGTTACCCGAATAGATCTGAGAGGGGACTCGTAAGCGTGACAACCTAAAAAATCTCAACTACTACTTCAATTTGTCCCAAAATGAAAACAAAATAGGCGATTTCTCACATAAGCAACCATCTTGTTTACTCTACTAAAACTTGTTTTTTCATAATCAGATTGTTGTGATTATAAAAAGGTACGTATAATCGACCTAAGGAAAGGGGGCAAAAACGGTTTAACTTCACCCACAAGTAAAAAATTTATATTGTATGCTATTTGTCTAGAATTATTTTATTTTATTTTATTTCTAGTTTTAGAAGAATCAATAATAATGTGACAAAATATAAATTGCATTCTCGATTTTGTTTATAATGTGACAGAAGGGTTAGAAATAGGAAATTACATAAAGGGTCTAAATTTTTACTATGAAAAAAAATACACCTTATCACAATTCACACACATTTCAAATGTCAAGTTCTTTTATTATTATTATTATTATTATTATTATTATTATTATTATTATTATTATTTTGTTATTAAACTCATATTAAAACACACACACCCATTTTGTTATTGTCTAAATTTGATCACTCAATCTCATCGATAAGATGGGTGTTGGAGAGTGACCAAAAGTACAGATGTCAAGTTCGACCGTGCAATATTATGGTTATCTATCTTCATTAATAATGTGTGGGTATGTGTGTTAAGGAATTATATATCCAAAAGATTTTATTGAATCTGCTGTAAAATACATCTATTGGCATAAGATCAAAGGAATTAAATTCTCGTGCAGCAGTAAGTAATTAAAAGTTGATGAAATGATGCTTATTTCTTGTCGCCATCTTCCTTCTTTTCCTCTTTCTTTTCTTCTTTCTTTTCTTCTTTGGCTGGACCAACCGATATGATATCAACTTTTCCGACTTTCTTCAACTTCTTTACCACTGCCACTGTATCCATTTCTCCTGTCACTGTTACTTTTTGCTCCTTTAAGTCCGTTGTTATCGAATCAACTCCTGTTTAATCAAATATACATACCACCAACTAAAAGAGTTAGCATCAACTAATCATCAAATCCTTTCTTCTTTTAAAGAGAAAAATAAATTTAAAACGACGGCAATTAATAATCGAATTATAATCTCATACAAAATCTCAAAAAAAACAATTTATTAGAGAATTTGATGAAACATATTAATATAAATATAAACCCATACAATTTCAATCATTTTTTGTTAATTAACGACACAATAATTAATATGGTAATTTTTATGTATGTACGTGCCGTATATATCAGCAGCAGCTTCAATGGCTTTCTTCTTTGTCTTTTCATCAGTCATGGTCAGAACCTTCAATACAACCTTCTGGTACAATTGAAAAGGAGAGAGTTAGAAATCATATATGCAGATGATACATATATGGAATTGGAAAACGATTAACCAGAAAAATGATGACGAATTTGCATACCTGAGCCATTGGAAGAGGAATTAATAGATATGGAATGAACTTGGACCATGAAAAAAAAGGCAAGGAAGGAAAATGAAGAGAAATTTTTACAAGTATCCTTGCATAAAGGAAAGCAAGACATAAATAATAATAGTAGTACGTCCACCTTTTTGTCACACATATATAGCATAAATAATTGCACATTAATTTAGGTTGGTCAAGGCGGAGTCAGACGTTTTTTCTTTTGTAAAAGGAAACAATTTTGATTGATTTGTTTTGATAAAATGAGTAAAATTTGCATTACCCAACAAGGGGAAAATGTTGTTGGAATACACGTGGGGTGGGGACTGAAACAAATGTGGCAATTGAAAATCAATGGGCTAAAATGAACGAAACAAACGATGTGGTCGGTCAAGTTGGGTTAGCCAGACTGTTCAATTCCCCTTTACTTTATCGGGAGATTTCTAAAAGTAAAGTTGTAACCTACGGATAGAAAGAAAAAGTACCCTATCTATGGCTATGTATGCCATTTAAATCTTCTACATCCACCGTCCCAAATCCTACTTCCCACAATATAATAATATATATAAGGTGATTTTAAAAAATTATTTTATGTTCTTAGAACATAATAAATAGTTTATTTCTCCTCTCACATGTATGTGAGTTTTTTTATGAAACTCACCATAAAGAGTCCCACATATATGTGAGAAGAAAAATAAACTATTCACCATGTTCCAAGAGCATGGAATAGTTTCTCGTTGAGCCATTCTTGATAAATACAATCCTACTTTCTATTTTTTATTGTTTTTTATTTTCTTAATTATTATATATAAAATACAAATTGAAATTATAATTTCAATGAATTATTTGTAATGGAGTATCAAATTGAAAATAAAATTTATTTTATTAAAAAATAATCGAAGATTATGTAGCACTCAGTGCCAAAGTACAGTATATAGTCCTAGTCTATATATATGTATCCTCAGCATCCACGTTTACGTGCGCTATTGCAGAACATGTTGGGTGGATTAATTTGAACGCAATTATTACCTCAACCATTTGTTAATAAAAAAAATCTATAAATGGAGACTTATGCATCACCAAAAATATTCCCCACAAATACCATAAAAGAATTAAACTCACCCCATGCAAGCAATATAATACTTCATCAACCAACACAGATTAAATTTCAATCTATTCATCAAAATAATACAGTAAGTAAGAAACATGGGATAAAATAATTAATTTGCACGATCACATGATAGTGCAGGCGTGGGGATTTTCTCGCTAAATAGTGACGCTACGCTATGTCCGAGGTCACGGTAATTGAATAAACTGCAGGGGTATGAAAAAAATAATGTACACCGCCCGGGACAACATTTCTTGAAGCATCATAGTAATGATTGGTAATGTGGGTCGGGTACTTGTAAAATGAAGCAAAATGCGAGTATCCTCCATCTGGATACGGCCATGGCTCGACTGCTTTTCCGGCGCGTTTTATGGCCTTAAGCACCTTCTTTTCCTCTAGTGCCATAGCCTCTTAATTGTAATTTTCTGAGTTTCCATGTCAATTTCTATTTCTTCGACTCCCGAAAATAATAGAGTAAGGTTGAAAACTATAATTTGTAATATGATTAATTGAGTTCATAACACAAAAATAGATTAATGATTTTGGGTTTGCATTGCTTAACCAGGCTGAGGGATTCATGCCGTGTAAACTGTATGATGTTATGAAAAGTTAGAACAAATTGTACATTTATTTCAAGAATAATCATGACGCAGAACGGAAGTACAAGAGTTTACTAACGTAAGCTCTTAGAACGCAAACTGGAATCCACCAGAGAATAAACTCACTTTTATCAATAGAAAAAAAAAATTATCCCCTTAATTCAACCCATGAGCTGGGTTTTATAGTTACAGACTTCCTTTCCAATCTATGATAGGATTCTTAGAAATATGGAAACCAAATCCTACAGAATAACTAACTTCCTATTAAACTTCTACTACCATAAAATAATCTACTTCCTAATTAAACACTATTACCATGAAATAGATTTATTTTCTATTAATAATAATTAAATAATAATAATAATCCGACGTTTCTACCGAAGAGGCTGAACTCCCGAAGACGAAGCTTTCCCGAAGAGGTCTGACTCCCGAAGAGACTGAACTCCCGAAGACGAAGCTCATGTCCGAAGCCCTTTCTTTGACTTATTCTTTCCCAGACGTCTATCTATCTCTTCTTCAAATTCTAATGCCATTTGTCCTACATCAGTCCCTTCCACCTGCAAAGAACTCGACCACGAGTTACTTTCTGGATAAAGTGGCTCATCACCATGAAACCCGTAAAGATCAGCTACATTAAAAGTACGAGAGATGTTCATATTTGGCGGCAGATCGATCACGTAGGCATTATCATTGATCTTTTTGATTACTTTATACGGACCATATTTCCGTGGCTTCAACTTATTGTAAGACCCGATCGGAAACCTTTCCTTTCGCAGAAACACCATAACCTGATCCCCTTCGGCAAACACCTTCAAACGTCTCTTGGCATCGGCCGCAGCTTTATACTTCGCATTCGTTTCCTCTAACCGAGCTTTGACTTCGGCCTGAACATCTCGAACCTGTTCGGCCATGTGTTCAGCAGCAACACTCGTCTCAGCAACCTTCGGAAGACGAACCAAATCTAACGCATGTTTAGGAGGTTGTCGATATACTAAAGCAAAAGGAGATTTACCAGTACCAGTGTGTACTGCATTGTTATATGCGAACTCAGCTTGTGCTAGTGCCACATCCCATTGCTTAGGCTTATCTCCACAAATACTCCGAATCAAATTTCCTAATGTTCGGTTTAGATTTTCGGTCTGTCCGTCTGTTTGTGGATGTGCAGTACTGCTAAATTTTAACGAAGTATCCATACGCCGCCACAATGTGATCCAAAAATGGCTAAGAAACTTTGAATCTCGATCAGAAGTGATAGATTGCGGAACCCCGTGTAAACGAACTACTTCCCGAAAAAACAACTGAGCAACATGGGATGCATCCGAGGTCTTCCTACAAGGTATAAAGTGCCCCATCTTTGAGAACCTATCGATCACAACAAACACAGAGTCTACGCCCCGTTGGGTTCGGGGAAGTCCCAAAACAAAATCCATCGATAAATCCTCCCATATAGCATTCGGTACAGGCAGCGGCATGTATAGACCTGTATTCTGAGCTTGACCCTTAGCAGTCTGACAAACATAGCATTTTCGAACAAAGTTACCCACATCGCGTTTCAACTGAGGCCAATAGTATCGTTCGGCTACGCTACTAATGGTCTTATCACGCCCTAAGTGTCCGCTCAAATGTCCTCCATGTAATTCCCGAATCAGTTTCTCTCTCAAAGAACCCCGAGGAATACATAACTGATTTCCACGGAATAGGTAGCCATCAGTCACATGAAACTCTCCTTCGGTCTGCTTACGGTCACAATTTCCCCATACCTCAGCGAAATCTTCATCGCCTTCATATAACTCTTTAAGAAATTCAAATCCAATAATTTCTTGATGCATAGTGACCAACAAACTCGAACGACGACTCAATGCGTCCGCCACTGTATTCAGGGCACCCGACTTATGCTTCAAAACAAAAGGAAATTTTTGCAAATAGGTTGCCCATCGAGTATGCATATTTCTTAAGCTTCTTTGGCTATTCAGGTACTTCAATGCCTGATGATCAGTATACAAAATGAATTCACGTTGAATCAGATAGTGCTCCCAATGCTTTAGAGCACGCACAATAGCATAAAATTCTTGATCATAGGTACTCCATTTTCTCCGGGCATCACTAAGTTTTTCACTGAAAAACGCCACTGGCCTTTTTTCTTGGGACAAAACGGCCCCGATCCCGACTCCACTAGCATCACACTCCACCTCGAACAGTTTTTCAAAGCTGGGCAGAGCAAGCACAGGAGTAGTGCATAATTTTTCTTTAATGACTGCAAAAGCTGTTTCAGCTGCTTCTCCCCATTGAAATTTACCCTTTTTTAAACATTCTGTAATGGGTGCCACAATGCTACTGAAATCTCTGATAAATCGTCGATAAAATGTCGCCAACCCATGGAAACTCCTCACTTCCCCCACTGTCTTGGGAGTTGGCCATTCACGTATGGCTCTCACCTTTTCTTCGTCAACCAATATCCCCTCTGAACTGACCACATATCCAAGGAACACTAGGCGTTCGGTCATCCAATTGCACTTTTTAAGATTAATAAAAAGTTTATTTTCGGACAACACTTCTAGCACTGCCCGAAGATGCTCCATATGATCTTCTTCATTCCGACTATAGATTAGTATGTCATCAAAATAAACGACAACATATTTTCCAATGAAAGGTCGTAGTACCTGGTTCATAATCCTCATGAATGTACTAGGTGCATTGGATAATCCGAAGGGCATAACCACCCACTCGTAGAGCCCATCCTTTGTTTTGAAAGCCGTTTTCCATTCG
The DNA here is from genome assembly GCA_947179155.2 of Hedera helix. NCBI lineage: Eukaryota > Viridiplantae > Streptophyta > Magnoliopsida > Apiales > Araliaceae > Hedera > Hedera helix. The sequence goes on from OX359268.1 coordinate 37,964,893, forward strand.
TCTCCAGGCTTGATTCGAATCTGATGATATCCACTTCGCAAATCTATTTTGGAAAATAATTTTGACCCTTCCAACATATCCAGCATGTCATCCAATCTTGGGATCGGAAAACTGTATCTGACAGTTATCTTGTTAATTGCACGGCTATCAATGCACATTCTCCAACTACCATCTTTCTTTGGAACCAGTAATGCAGGGACCGCGCACGGACTCATGCTTTCTCGAATAAATCCCTTCTTTAATAATTCCTCCACCTTTTCCTGCAAAATCTTATTTTCCTTGGGACTCATCCGATAGTGAGGCAAATTAGGTAAACGAGCTCCCGGAATTAAATCAATGTGGTGTTGAATATCCCTCAAAGGTGGAAGATCATCTGGTAAATCATCAGACACCAACTCACTGAATTCGGTCAAAAGGGACTGTACCTTCACGGATTCCACAATTCTTGGTTCCTTTTCTACCACCAGAGCTCGCACAACAATAACATGTACCTCCCGTGCTTCCTTAATCTCGGACTCGAGTTCAGTTGCTGAAGTGATTAGAGAAAGTAAGGGAGGATCTTCGGCTGCGGTTGTACTTGAGCCTCCATCGGGATTTCGTTTTGGAACCATTGCAATCTTCCTGCCATCCCATCCGAAGACAAAAACGTTGTCACGACCTCTATAGGTGACATCCATGTCAAACTGCCATGGTCGTCCTAATATCACGTGACTAGCATCCATGTCGACTACGTCACAGATCACTTCATCTCGGTAATGCTGACCGATCGAAATAGGTAGCCTGCAAACTTCGGTCACATTTACTTTCGGTCCCTTCTGAATCCATCCGATAGCATAAGGTTTCGGATGCTTTTCGACTTGGAGATTTAGATGTTCTACCAATCTTCTGGACACAAAATTCTCGCAACTTCCACTGTCAAGGATAACATCACAGACTTTACCCCGAACACTGCAGTATGTTTTAAAGATGTTGTTCCTTTGTGATGAGTCTCCTAACTTTGTTGAACACATCACCCGCTGAATCACGCAATTTACATGTTCCCCTTGTTCCTCAGCTATTTCTGCCTCACCCCAGAATTCGCCCATGTCAATTCCTTCCTGAACCTCTTCTTCATCTCCTTCAATACCCACGAAGTTCACTGATTTCCTGGTCGGACACTCATTCGAACGATGCCCTGGTTGACCGCATCGGTAACACTTAAAACCTCCAGTTTTTGCATAGGGGTTTGGTGTTCGAGGAGTTTCTCTCGTGGGCACGCCTGTAGATTGTGTTCCTACAGGATTATTAGTGGGGCCCGAACCCCTTTGGGTCTGATCGATATTAACTTTAGGCTGATTCCTCCCATCGCTTGGTGAAAATCGGTTTCTGTTCGCAACTGTATTGGATGTCTCCGCCATATCCTTTTTATAGTAGGACGTCCGATTGTAGGTTTTCTCCATCAACTCTGCTTTTAAGGCCATGTTATGTGCTTCGTCCACTGTCCAGACGACTTGTAGTCCAATCTTGTCGCGAATGTCTGGTTTCAATCCTTCCAAGTATCTGGCCACTTGTTGTCCTTCAGTCTCGTTTAAGTTGTTACGAACTGATAGCCTAGTCCACTCTTCAGTATAATCCGTGACAGTCCTGTTACCCTGTACACAATTCTGATAACTTCGAAAGATAAATTGTTCGTAATCTGGGGGTAAGAACCTGTTCATCATTAGTTGTTTCATTCGCCTCCAGGATCGTACAGGTACTTTGCCTTGTCGTCGCCGATCCATCTGCAGCTTCTCCCACCAAACAGCAGCCCCGCTTCTTAATTTGTATGCTACTAAATTAACTTGTCGCTCTGCCGTGACTTCGGTTAATTCGAAGAATCTCTCAACCTCAGAAATCCAATCTAAAAACTCTTCGATCTGTAGCTTACCTTGAAACAATGGTATATCCGCACGTATCCTATAGTCAGCTTGATTTGGGTTTCGGTTTCGTTGGGGATTTCTTTGGTTTCCTGCTAGTTCTTCCTCAGAGTCTTCATCACTCAAATCTTCAAACTGAACATATCCCACTGCTCCAGGCTGGCGTACTCTTCCAGGGCGGTCAAGGGCAAATCCCTCGTGTCCAACTCTGTTGCCACGACCAACACCGTTAGGATTGGGTTGTTGCACTAACAATTGTTGCAATAAGGTTTCTAGCCTCGCAATCGACTGTCGTTGCTCATTGATTGCTGCCCATAATTCGGCATCCTTGCGACCAACGTCGTCAAGGTTATCTCTTCCATCTTCGTTGTTAGCCATCGCACCAGGAAAATCTGGGCTCTGATACCAATTGACGCAGAACGGAAGTACAAGAGTTTACTAACGTAAGCTCTTAGAACGCAAACTGGAATCCACCAGAGAATAAACTCACTTTTATCAATAGAAAAAAAAAATTATCCCCTTAATTCAACCCATGAGCTGGGTTTTATAGTTACAGACTTCCTTTCCAATCTATGATAGGATTCTTAGAAATATGGAAACCAAATCCTACAGAATAACTAACTTCCTATTAAACTTCTACTACCATAAAATAATCTACTTCCTAATTAAACACTATTACCATGAAATAGATTTATTTTCTATTAATAATAATTAAATAATAATAATAATCCGACGTTTCTACCGAAGAGGCTGAACTCCCGAAGACGAAGCTTTCCCGAAGAGGTCTGACTCCCGAAGAGACTGAACTCCCGAAGACGAAGCTCATGTCCGAAGCCCTTTCTTTGACTTATTCTTTCCCAGACGTCTATCTATCTCTTCTTCAAATTCTAATGCCATTTGTCCTACATCAAATCAATAATTTCTCTAACTAAAAAATAAATGTCTTTTGGGTTCAAAAGTAAGTAGAGTAAAACCTTACAAAAGAGGCACAATATCGTTATACGCTAGTGGGCCGCAATTAACTTAAGTCTTTGTCATCCAATCCAATCAATCAATCCATCAATGCAAAAATATACTTAAGCAAGATGAGACGTTTGAGTTATTTTCGTTAGTGTCGAGTGGATTTAATAAGTCAATAGTTTTTTCTTTGTCAACTCAATTCAAAGAATTTTTATTTATTTTTTTAATTTTAATGACATGTAATGTATCTTTTGCTCCAATTAACATACAGTGTAATAATACTGTTAACGCTAAATTTTGAACCTGACAAAATTACCAAAAGAACAAGCCAAAAAGTGCGCTAATACATGCTGAAAATATAAATTATAATGTAAAGAAAAAACTCAAAATGTAAAAACACAAGGAATAACGTGAAAACCCAAATCGGGAGAAAACCACGGGTGATACGCCAGAAATCTACTAGAATGATACTAGAGGTGTTACAACATAAATATTTGTAACAAGACAACAATCCCTCTTCATACACGTGATGTAGATGTCTACCCTCGATCTACTATTTTGTGTAATGGAGAAGGAGATCCCTTTCTTTCTCTCTCCTGCCCCTTCCTCGTGGTGGTGTCTCTGTAGATCATAATCTCTCTTTTCCACCTTCCTGGTTTCCAATATATATGTCTCTCTCCATCTAATAATTAACTATTACAAATATCTAAAGAAGAGTCACCACCCACCCATCCACGTGTGCATCAATGAATGGAGGTATGACTGTAACATACATACACCTAGCCTTACTCTGCCAGATATTTAAATGATGACTCATGGCCAAATATTTACACCCCAACATTGCCCCCCACTCTCCTGTTATAAGAAAATTTATAATAGGAGAGTAATGCAAAAAGTACATTTAAAACACCAAATATAACTGTTATGCCGCCGAGTTGCACCCAATTTGTCGATCTTGAAACTGTCGAGATGAAGTTACCGAGTAACTGAGCTTGAACATTGAGTTGCCGAGCTTGAACACTAGGCTGTAGAACTTGAACGACAGAGCTTGAACATTGAGTTGCCGAGCTCTTCCAACCGAGCACCAATCCGGACATCCGAGTCGTACCCAAACCATCTACCTCATCAGGCTGATATCAAATTGCCAAACAAACCGCTAAACAAACTCCGAAGTGAACTTGCCGAACCAATCTAAAACTGTGAAATTGTCCCAAAGCTGTTGAACAGGCTCAAATTGTCGAACTCATATGTTTGAATTTAAACAAAAGAATTGACCAGACCCAAACTAGGCAAACCATATCGATTGAAGCCGATCAAACCCAAACTAGGCAAACCATATCGATTGAGGCCGATCAAACCCAAACTGATCGGGACAAACCGAAGCCGATCGAACCCAATATGAGCGAACCAAACTGAAGTCGATCGAACCCAAACGGAAGCTGATCGGACACAAACTGATCGAACCTACACTGATCGAGGCGAATCGAAGCCGATCGAACTCAAACTGATCGAGGCGAATCGAAGGCGACCGAACCCACACTCATCGAGGCGAATCGAAGCCGATCGAACTCAAACTGATCGAGGCGAATCGAAGGCGACCGAACTCAAACTGATCGAGGCGAATCAAAGCCGACCGAACCCACACTCATCGAGGCAAATCGAAAGCGATCGAACTCAAACTGATAGAGGCGAATCGAAGGCGACCGAACCCACACTGATCGAGGCGAATCGAAGCCGATCGAACTCAAACTGATCGAGGCGAATCGAAGCCGACCGAACCCACATTAATCGAGGGGAATCGAAGGCGACCGAACCCACACCGATCGAGGCGAAGCGAAGCCGATCGAACTCAAACTGATCGAGGCGAATCGAAGCCGACCGAACCCACACTCATCGAGGCGAATCGAAGCCGATCGAACTCAAACTGATAGAGGCGAATCGAAGGCGACCGAACCCACACTGATCGAGGCGAATCGAAGCCGATCGAACTCAAACTGATCGAGGCGAATCGAAGCCGACCGAACCCACATTAATCGAGGGGAATCGAAGGCGACCGAACCCACACTGATCGAGGCGAATCGAAACCGATTGAACTCAAACTGATCGAGGCGAATTGAAGCCGATCGAACTCAAACTGATCGAGGCGAATTGAAGCTGACCGAACCCACACTCATCGAGGCGAATCGAAGCCGATCGAACTCAAACTGATAGAGGCGAATCGAAGGCGAACGAACCCACACTGATCGAGGCGAATCGAAGCCGATTGAACTCAAACTGATCGAGGCGAATCGAAGCCGACCGAACCCACACTGATAGAGGCAAATCGAAGGCGACCGAACCCACACTGATCGAGGAGAATCGAAGCCGATCGAACTCAAACTGATCGAGGCGAATCGAAGCCGATCGAACCCAAACTGATCGGGACAAACTGAAGCCGACCGAACCCAACATGAGCGAACCAAACTGAAGTCGATCGGACCCAAACTGGGCAAACCAAACTGAAGTAGACCGGACCCAAACTGGGCGAACCAAACTGACGTCGATCGGACCCAAACTGGGCGAACCAAACTGAAGTCGATCGGACCCAAACTGGGCGAACCAAACTGACGTCGATCGGACCCAAACTGGGCGAACCAAACTAAAGTCAATCGGACCCAAACTGGGCGAACCAAACTGAAGTCGATCGGACCCAAATTGATCGATGATGCCTCATATAACCCTGAGACGGGTGGGTGCCCTTTATATCGTCTCGACCGTCCCGATCACGACTCATGTGACCCTGAACTGGGTGTGTTCCCCTTATACCGTCCCGACCGTCCCGGTCACGGCTCATGTGACCCTGAGCTGGGTGTATTCCCCTTATACCGTCCCGACCGTCCCGGTCACGGCTCATGTGACCCTGAGCTGGGTGTGTTCCCCTTATACTGTCCCGACCGTCCCGGTCACGGCTCATGTGACCCTGAGCTGGGTGTGTTCCCCTTATATCGTATTGACCGTCTTGTTTATACAGAAAATTAAGAATAATTGTCATTACTGCCCCCCAGCCAAATCGAAATATGGAGATCTGTCAAATTTTCAAAGCAGTGCTCCCATGTCCCAAGGGAAACAAGGGAGGTTGGCCTGACCTCACAGCGTCATAATATAATGTGAAACAGATATGTAATTTGGGAGAGATGTCAGTTTATATCATCATGTTAGTTATCCATCCTTGTACCACATGTATGCATGTATTAATAAATGTATGTATGAATGAAGGTATGTATAAATGAATGTATGTTATCTGACCTGATGTCACTGTGCCGGTGCGAGAACCGGGCTTCCTTATGTCTCCCCCTGTCCTTATATCACCGAGGTGACGCTCATGACCCTTCGAGAGGCCTGGTGCCGGTTTTGCATCTTCAAGAGAGACCACCTTATATCTTCATGCTTCGCCATACTTTTGATCAAAGCTTCCGATTACGATGTCGTGACCATCGCCAATTGAAATGATTGAATGTCCTACTGGATTTTGATTGCTTTAAAGGTGACTGTACTCCACATGAGAATGAGTATCCATCTTATGTTTTATCTGCCATCACCTTACTTCTTGTACCACCACTGATTTTGCCCAACTGCATCCTACTGTGCACTGTCTCCATAAAGATATTTTGGATTTGTGCTACTGTTATTCTACACAAGTGCCTCTGCTATGGAATTATTGTATTGGTGTGAAACTGAGAATTGCTTCTTTATTCTCCTTGTGATTCTGTTGTCTTTCCCAATGTTGCCATAGCCTCCGCGCTGCTTCTAATTTTCGATTGTGCTTTCGCCAAAAAATTTCCTCCTGCTCTACAATTGCCACTGCACCCCTGCTGCGAAAAATTTAAAAATGTAGCCTCTGGGTTTAGCGTTTGTGGATTGATTGTGTAATAACGTCTTCAGTGACCATCTCTCCCAAATATAATACTTAATTAGTGCAAAGATGTTTCTGACGGTACCCCACTGCTCCAAAATTTCATAAAATAAAACTGCTCCTTATCTCTTCATCAGCCTTGCTTTATTAAATATTTAATAGTAAGTTATTATCCCAAATATTTGCGCCCCAACACTGCCCCCCACTGTCCTATTATAAAAACTTATAATAGGATACTAATACAAAAATCCAATACAGACTATGCTTAGCCACACTATGCTATGAAAATATGTTTACATATACATCCACCAATGCTTTCTCTTTCCTCTCTATCACCTGCCAACTTCTCTCTCTCCTCCAATTCTTTTTGTTTCTTTAATTTTTCTCTCTCTATTAAAACTCTTTCTCTCTCCTCGCCACATTTCCCCTAACTCCGCCGACCCACCCATTGCTGCTGCTACCACCGCCGACGCCAACTCCACCAAGGACTGCCCAAGCCCAAGCCGAGCCACCGAGCTCCTCCCTAACCACCGAGCTCCGACCCAGGACAACCGAGTTGCCGAACCACAACACACCGAGACCAAGCCTGGAACGCCGACTTCCTCGGGGTGCCGAGCCATTCCACTGCCGAGGTGACCTCCCTCCGAGCCACCACCAGGCTGCCGAACCCACTCACTGCTGACCGACCAAGGCCTCACCGAACTGCCGACCTCCTCAGGGTGCCGAGCCATCCCACTGCCGAGGCCGAGCACCACCAGCACCCCCGAGGCCAACCCAGACCCAACACTGACTGCCGACGAGCCACCCACTGCCGACCTCACCCCACCTGAGGCGCTGAGCCCAGACTGCCGAGGATCAACTACCGAAGCCACCGAGCCGACGAGCCCTCGCCGAGGCACCGCCATCCCCCGAACCACACCCAGGAACCACTTCCCCAGACTAGCACAAGAAACTGATACCGTCGGGCTGCCTCTCAAGCCAACCGAGCTGCCAAGCCACCCCAAACACCAACCCAACCACGGAGGACCAACCGCCGAAGCCCAGACCACAGCTCCACCAAAACTACTGAAGACCCAAACTGAGTCGTTGCCTCCGTCGAGCTCCCCCCGATCCCGAGCACGCCACTGCCGGCCCATCCTCCTACCGACCGACCCACCGAGCCTGCCACTGTCGACCCAGCTGCCGAGCTGGTGCCACCGATGCCAAGGAGAAAGCGAAACTGCCGACACATGCCGACGATCCTCCCTCTTAAGTCTCTCACCAATTCAAACCAGCGAAGAGAGAGAAAGGGCCAATAAGTATATATTAATATTATATTTAAATTATATAAGCATACATGTAGGAAATAAACAAATATTATAATAACTATTATAATATTTAATAAATGGGGATAACTTAGCTTCAGATGAAATATAGTCTTTTTCAGTCAGATAACTGAACCGCTACAAAAATTATCTCAGAAATAATTTGGTGATTTGAAATTACTGTGGCCGTCGCCGCCCTCCTTCTAGCGCCAATGTTAACGCCAAATTTTGGACCTGACAAAACCACCAAAAGAACAGGCTAAAAAGTGCGCCAATACATGCTGAAAATATAAATTATAATGTAAAGAAAGAACTCAAAATGTAAGAACACAAGGAATAACGTGGAAACCCAAATCGGGAGAAAACCATGGGTGATACGCTAGAAATCTACTAGAATGATACTAGAGGTGTTACAACATAAATATTTGTAACGAGACAACAATCCCTCTTCATACACGTGATGTAGATGTCTACCCTCGGTCTACTATTTTGTGTAATGGAGAAGGAGATCCCTTTCTTTCTCTCTCCTGCCCCTTCCTCGTGGTGGTGTCTCTGTAGATCATAATCTCTCTTTTCCACCTTCCTGGTTTCCAATATATATGTCTCTCTCCATCTAATAATTAACTATTACAAATATCTAAAGAAGAGTCACCACCCACCCATCCACGTGTGCATCAATGAATGGAGGTATGACTGTAACATACATACACCTAACCTTACTCTGCCAGATATTTATAGATCGACATGTTTTTTTTAACAAATTATTTTTTGAAAGAGACGATGTTAATATACAAAAATAATTGTCAACATTAATATTATCTTACTAATTGAAGAGGTATGTATTTTTTTTAATTTATCAATTAATATCTCAAGTTACAAATATTTGCTTCACTCAAATATTTTATTTTTAAATCTTGTTCGATTTCTAAAAATTTACCTGTAAAATTAAAAATTGCAAGTCATAAACTAACCGAAGGTATTCAGTTTTAGCAAATATAGATATGTAATCAGCTTGATAAAAATAATAAGACTACACCATTATCTTCCTAAACAAATTTTCTCTAAATAAAATGTAGATCATTACGGAATAATAAGACTAAAAAATGAAGAAGGAGAAAGGTTTATATATATACCTTTGAGTTTGAGCAAAGCTTTTCTAAGTTTAACAGCACATCCTTCACAATCAAGATTTGGAACTCTCACCTCCATAGCCTGCACCGCCATATATATGCATATACATCAATTCTTTTATGTTCATCGTTGTTGCTTCTATATATATATATATATATATATATATATATATATATGTGTGTGTGTGTGTGTACATGTATCCTCACAAAAATATATATCGCCTTCGCATATACATAGATAAAGAATATATATACATATAAATACAGAGACGGATCCAGAAATTTTTTTCAGCAGGGACATATTTTAACTAATTTTTTTGTTTAAGTTAAATACAAAAAACTTGAACTAATCATAATATTAACTAATCACAATAATGTTTACAAATTACAATAAATATTCATAATCCAAACTAAAAAAATAAATTTTAAATAAAAAATATTTAGATTGCTCCCGAAGCAGGTATGAAATTGTTCCTGTAGCTCTTCCCATGATTTGATAGACCCGAATGGGAGAGAGGTGACCCATTCTCTAGCAGTCTTCTTTAGAGTGGATAAAAACAGGTGGCACATCGCCACTGCGTCGTGACCATGGAAGTGCATGGCCTGCTCGAAGGAGTAGGTGTGGTCATGCGGGTCTCCCGTTCCGTCATACATCTCCAAAGTGGGTACCTTACGGCTTCGATCGAATTTGGCTTATTCCAAATCCTTTGAGAACGGAGAGAACCGGGCCTTCTTGGACCCATAATACTTATCCGAAGCCTTCTTGAGTGAGGATTCTCCAGTATGGCTCCCATGACTGCGTCTGTCCTCCCTATCCCTTTTAGAGGGTGATCTGGCTCGCTTCCTCAAATCCGCCGTCCAAATCGACTTGGAGCGGACCAGTTCCTTTTCTCGGGGTTAGGGGCCACCTCTACGGCGTTCCGTGTGTCTGTCATCCCGTCTACCACGGTGGTCTGAGCGAGAGGCCGAACTTCTTTGACTTGAGAGATCATTACCTGTTTCGGTTAATTCCTCGTACTGCTTGTCAAGCTCTTTCTGCTGGATTTCTAGAGCTTTTTTCTTGTCGAGGATTATCTGGAAGCGGCGTTCTTTGTCTGCCGCTGTCTCCCGTCGAGGCTGAGAGGGTGTTGGTCGTCGTGAATGACTCTGCGAGTGTGAAGTTTTTATGTCAATGATGATTGATGGAAATTTTATTTGATACTAGCCCTCCTTCTAGCGCCAATGTTGACGCCTAATTCTGTCTGGCTGTCCTGTTGGCCGTCCGGATAGGATACCTGCATAAAAGTCTTAACGGCTTGGGTCGTTGGTGGACTCATCCGGTATGAGAGTTAGTGAAGGTTTCAAGAAAGGTCAACAGTGGAGGTCTGGGTATTTAGTATAGTAGTAATGTGCATGTGTGCGTAACATTTACCTCCATCATTGACTAGGTATTTATAGTGTATACCTGACTCTTACCGATTCTTTTTAGGATTGTCCATCAACGTGTCATAGTTTGAATAGGAAGTTAATCTTCTAAACCATCTAGGAACTTGACTCCTATTCTAATTCGGATTAGATATAATAAATAGTCACAGTTCAGATTGGTTTAGGGACCTATTCCAAGTCTATTAGACTTAGAAGTCCTCATAAGAATCTGTCAAACAGACGGTCCGTTGGACCTAACCCAACATAAATTATCGGATCAAACTTACCAAAATATTCATCCTAACACCCGTGAATGAAAATTCAAAGTCGATGGCGCAGCCTACTTCCGTTGAATTTTCACCCCCATGCTCCAATATGTCATCAATATTCAATAATAGAGTTATCCATTGACTAAAATACAATGGATACAGATACAGATACAAATACAAATACAATGGATACTAGATAATTGCAGGTATAGTCTGCCAACTGCTGCCCGTATTGTAATAAAGTATATTAACTCCCGTGGCCCTTCAGAATAAATCAGCACTCGGGATCCTAGCTAGTAAGTGATCCTTTTCTCTATTTACCTTCCAGCTCTTCCTGTGTCTGCTTACCTGTAGCCTCCTCCCTACATGTGTATTATGGTTAGATTCATAGTACTCCTAGAGTTACTAACTATTGCAACCTTTATACTTGGCTCTTGTTATGGGAAATCTCATACAGCTGTTTGCACTGAGGATGAAAAACAAGCTCTTCTAAGGTTCAAGCAATATCTAAACGATCCTTCCAATCGACTCTCCTCGTGGGATGCCAAAGATGATTGTTGTAAATGGTCTGGTGTTGTTTGCGATAATTTCACTGGCCATGTTCGTGAGCTCCACCTTCAAAATCCTTATGCAACAAATAGTGGAGATGACGCTTATAGAATTAGATTGCAGTTGAGTGGTCAAATTAATCCTTCTTTACTCAACTTAAAGCATTTGAGTTATTTGGACCTAAGTCGAAATGATTTTGGAGGAATTCCAATTCCAAGCTTCATTGGATCTCTGGTAAGTCTACGTCATCTCAATTTGTCTAGAGCAGGATTTGGAGGAATCATTCCCCATCATCTCGGTAATCTATCCCTTTTACAGTCTCTGGATCTTAGAGTCTCTAATGATTATTTTTTGGATGTCGAGAATCTTCAATGGCTTTCAACTCTTTTGTCTTTGAAACATCTTGATTTAAGTCATGTGAATCTTCAAGATTCACCAAACTGGCTGCAAGTGATTAACATGCTCAGTTCCTTACTAGAGTTGCACATGTCTGATTGTCAACTTGAATATATTCATCCTATACATAACATCAATTTCACTTCTTTATCCGTTCTTGATTTTTCTAGGAACCTTTTTAGTTTTACTGTTCCCAGTTGGATTTTTAGTCTTAAAAGTCTTGTTTCCCTTCATTTAAGTAGAAATACGTTCGAAGGCCCTATTCCAATTGGACTCAAGAACATGACCAGTCTTAGAAATCTTGATCTGTCCTGGAATCATTTTAATTCTACCCTTCCAGACTGGCTGTATAGTTTTACTCGTCTTGAGTTGTTAGACCTCAGCAGCAACGCATTGCAAGGTACAATTTCAAATGCCATTAAAAACTTGGCATCTATCATCACCCTCGACCTATCTGACAATGAGCTCGAAGGGAAAATACCAATTAGTTCATTGCGAAACCTTTGCAACTTGAAAGTTCTTGTATTGTCATTTAACAAGCTCAAGGGACAAGAGGTATCAGAACTCCTTCAAACTCTTTCTTCATGCATTTCAAATCCCTTGGAATCGTTGCGATTATCTAGTAATGGACTTTCGGGTCATTTAACAGATCAAATTGGACAATTCAAACATTTACAATTCCTTGATCTTAGTCAAAATTCAATATCCGGTCCCATTCCACAGAGTCTTGGAAACCTCTCGAAGCTAGAAACTCTTCTCTTATAAATGATAACTTGTTGGAAGGAGTTGTTTCTGAAGCTCATTTTGCAAATCTCAAAAGTCTAAGTTTATTAGGGGGAAATGGAAACCAACTGATATTGAATATAAGCCATCCTAACTGGATTCCTCCCTTTCAACTTGAAATACTAGAATTAAGAGGTTGGCAGTTAGGTCCTTGGTTTCCAATGTGGCTCCAGTCACAGAAGGAATTGGTGCACTTGGACTTGTCTCAAACCAGAATTTCAGATAGAATTCCAAATTGGTTCTGGAATTTTTCTTCCTCGGTTGGTTATTTAAATCTTTCTCACAATCAAATTCATGGGAAGATTTCATATATTCCTAAATTTGTTGCCAATTCCCCGGAAGTTTACTTGGCTTCCAACCAATTCACTGGTCCATTGCCTAGTATCTCCCCTAACATAACTGGGCTAGACCTTTCCAACAATTTTTTTTCTGGGAACATTTCTGTTTTTCTGTGTGACAAGAAAGACGAACCAAACCAACTTGTTTACCTAAATTTAGAGAGAAATCTTTTATCAGGAGATATTCCCGACTGCTGGATGAATTGGAACTCATTGACAATCATCAAATTGGGAAACAACAATCTGAGTGGTAATATCCCAAGCTCTATTGGAATTTTAAGTGGCCTGAGCTCCTTACATTTGCGCAAAAATACCCTTTCTGGAGAATTGCCATCATCTTTGAAAAATTGCACAAATTTGAACGGAATTGACCTTGGTGAGAATCAGTTTATTGGAACAATTCCAAATTGGTTTGGGAATAGCTTTCCGTATTTAAAGGTTCTTGGCCTCCGTTCAAACAGATTTTGTAATACCCCTTCCCGGACTGGTAAGGGAGGTTACGCACAGAACACAACAGAACGAACAAACTGATATCCAAAGCTTTAATATAAAACCGAATAGTTTAAATAGATAGTTGTCAACTGACTAAAACACGGTCTGAGTATTACTACAATACTTAGAAACCAAAATATCAAATCCTACACAAAATATCTACACTATTTACATGAAGGAAGCTCTCTTCACACTTGCCCTTGCTCCCCCTGATTACCTGCCGGAAGAAAAACACAACATGAGCCAAATGCCCAGTACGGATATAGAGTGCACGAAAATAAGAACTAAAATGAATAACAAAACTAACTGAACTGAATTAATCTGAATAACATAATAGGCTGAATCAAATGGCTGGGGTTATTTCATACCGAGCTCAGAACAGAACACAAATATACCTTATCACAAAGACAAGTCAAAATACTGCCACACAGGCAGACACACATTGGACTGCGGATTCAAATGTATGCAAAATCGGAAGGTGTGTTCGACACAAACAACACCAAACCGCAGAACAGAACAGAACAGAAACTAGGGTCGACCCATACGCCTCCCACAACAAAACACCAAAGTTGGCCATCGCCCACCAAAACACAAAATGGAGACGCCGTGGACTGATCACACCGCCACGGAAGGTGTCATGCCTCGGTGTCAAGAGGACATGCCTGTGATACCCCCACAGGTGGTTATAGCTCAGGTATACCCTAAGGTACTTTCTAACAAAAATATCATGTCACAACGAATGCGACACAATATCACAAAAGGGGTTCTAATACGCACATTCTAAACCGAAACGAATCAACACAAAGTCCTTAAAATATATTAGCATGTACGTTGCTACAGAATCAGAATAAATACTAGACATGCTCTCTAAGTCAAAAGAGTACAAGTTATGAATTTTCAAATATCTAAAACCAAACAATTCTATCATAAACATTGGAATATGAATAATATATCGAAATAATATTTGAATTCTAATTGAGAGACAAAACGAATAAACTTAAAAGTAAAGAAATATCGCTGAAGGAGTACGGAATCCGTACCTGGATTAAGCAATGTAATATCCGAAATTATATTCCAAAACGACTTGTTAAATTTCCTCCGTTGGAACTAATTAAACAAAATATAGAAATAAATAAATAGTTAATTAATTGATTAAGTTTTACACATTTTCTTTCTCTTAGGCGAATTTGAAAACCTTTCGTTCTTAACAAAATTCTACCTAAAGTTATACATATTTTAATCATATATAATATTTTAATAATTAACCACCTTCTTGTTCTAAAATAAATTTAAATATATTTACAAAAATATTCTTTCTATTTTTAATTATGTTACAAATAAATATTATTATTATTATTATTATTATTATTATTATTATTATATTATGTCAAAACTCTAAAGTTACAAAAATAATAATTTAATAGCCTAAAATGCTAATTACCAACAAAGATATATACCCAAAATATATACACTAACAAACTAAATAACATACAAAAATTAAAGCTACAAAATTAAAACTAATACAGAAAATTAAATAATTACATAAAGAAAGAAAAAGAGATATACCCGAATTTAAGGAGAGATTCACCATCTCCAAAGAAAACCAAAAGAAATTTGGGCTTATATCAATACCCAAAATCCAAAGAAGGAAAATAAAATTTTTAACTAGGGAGATTCTTACTTAAAAGCCCTTCACACAACAAGGTCCTTTCTCACAATGGGAGGTCCTTATTGTTTAGTGAACAAAACTAAAAGGGTAATCCCCTATTTAAAGGCTAAGGCAAGGAATGACTTAACTTGAAGGAGCGATGTGGGACTTACCAAGAGGAAACAGTGACTGGCTATTACAGATTTCATGGCGAAATTCCTTCTGAACTTTGTGGCCTCCAAGATCTCCAAATTTTGGACATTGCAAACAACCATTTATCAGGAAGAATACCATTGTGCCTCAAAAATTTATCTTCCATGACTGTGAAACAAACAATAATCTTTGACAACTCCTATGCAATCTATAACGATAAAATCTTGGATAACGCATTTGTGGTCACAAAAGGAAGGGAAATTGAGTTTGACACTATCCTAAGTCTTGCAACAAGCTTTGACCTGTCAAGCAACGACATATTTGGAGAGATCCCTGAAGAATTAACAAGCCTGGTGGGATTGATTTCATTGAACTTTTCAAACAATCATTTGACTGGAAAGATACCAGAAAAGATTGGTAACATGGACTTGCTAGAATCAATTGATTTTTCTAGAAATCAACTTTCTGGTAAAATTCCTCCAAGCATGTCAGGTATGACGTTTTTGAGTAACTTTAATGTGTCTCATAACAATTTGTCAGGAAAAATTCCATTGAGCACCCAATTCCAAAGCTTTGACACTTCAAGCTTCATCGGTAATGGTGAACTTTGTGGAGCTCCATTAATAAAGAATTGTAGCGAAGATGGGTTGACGACGCCTGATACCGGAGAAGAAGAAGAAGATGGTAAATTTGAAGTTGCCGGGTTTTATTTGAGCATGGCTATAGGATTTGTCTTGAGTTTTGCAGGTGTATGTGTTCCTTTACTGCTCAGCAGGTCTTGGAGGCGTTTATATTACCAATTTCTAGATGATAAATTGTACAGGCTTTCAGTTGTGTTGAAAAAATGTGCTAAGATTCCTAGTTGAATGATATAATTGTACTGCACTTAGTTATCTTCGTCAATGATGAAAGAATAAGAAACTTGGTTGCTATACGAGTTTAAGTTAACTTTTTAACTGTTCAAGGAGGGATACAACCGATATGTGCCAAGTGGATACGGATTTCATGGGCTAAAGGGTTTTGTCTTTGGTGGAATCAAGCCACACCAAATTAAAAAGGCTGAAATCGAGAGGAGAAAATGGACAGTCCAATACAGACCATGCTCCAACGCTTCTGTGCAGAGCTCCGATGAGAAGGAAAACGATTCCTTCTCTTATCTCTCTATAAGAAAGAGAAACCCAAAGATTCCTCCAAACCCATTGAAAAAGATTCATAAAGCTACACCAAGCAAATTCAATAATGAAAACAAACTTCAACTTAATTCCGAAAGGCTCAAACCCCAGATCCACCAGCCTCTTTTCGGTCGTGTTAAAGCAAATCATTCATCCTCGAGCCTTCCAATTTAAACAAAAAAATGAAATGTATTCTGGGCGGATGTAATGTATTTTGATGGTGTAATTTATTGTTTTAGTGTGTTATTTGCTCTTTTGCCCTTCTATTAATTAGAAAAGATGCTATCTTATTTAATAGTATCAAAATTTTTACACGTAAATACTAAAATTTTATTTGAATCATACTTCACACTTTCACGTCATTCTCGTTAAAATATTTAACGATCTTGACAGATTTTTAATTTTTTATTAATAAAATATAGATCATTAAGTTGACTGTAAAAAAATAAAAATTAATGGCCTATTTATAAGTTAACTTATAATATATTGACTTATTCTACATTTAACCCATGAATTATCATGGTTCTATATTAACACTCTATTTTTGAGTTTTAAAATAAATAGAAAAGAAAAGAAATGGATAGAAAATTTAAGTTTTATGTCTAATTCTTGTATTTTTGATTTTTTTAACAAACGAAAAAAAAAAATTGATAGAAAACTTGACCACTTTTATTGTCAAAGTTTTTTATCCAAAATTGACAAGATTTGGATGAAAAAGAAAAATGAGATATATAATATTATCATAATTTTCATATTATCCTCAATTATTTTTGTCTCTTTTCATCACCTGGACTTCAAATATCAAATGTCACAACCCACCATTAAACCTCTTTTCTAGTTATCAACACTCGTCTTGATGATTTTTCATTATCTTCACTTGAAGATGAAGATGGGTTATCCTCAAGATTTGAAGAATTCCCACGATTGTTATTAGCACCCACAAAATTAGAAGGAAAAAGATAATAATACCTAAGATGAAGCTCAAATTTAGCTTTAATCTCAACTTTTTTCTCTTGGGCATTGTTCTTCTTCTTATTCTATCTATCATTGCTGATTCAGTGCAGAGATTTTTTCCACATAAAAAGCTACCACTTTCTGTTTGATTTCTAGGAAAACGAGAAATTAAAATTAAATTATGAATTTTTGTATTGAATTAGATCATTTGAGTAACAAATTTCAACTACATTAATTTTAACACATAAAAATTGAAAATCAAGGGTTCTTCCTTTACTTTTCTTCTCTTTTCTAATTGATTACTTGAAGATTGGAATTTGCGACCACCTAATGAATGAATACCTCAAATGCAAAACACTGCCCAGCAAATTGGTGGATTAAAAGTGGTTTTAGTTTATGAATTGTTGATTGGAGATAATTGTTATTTTCACTAGATAAAATTGATATTTTCCCAACATTTAACTTAATTTCATTAATAGGGGTTCTAACTTATGTTTTTTTTTGTTTGGACAAAAAAAAATTAATGTGAATTTTATTTATTATTTATGTGATTAGAGTCTTTTGAAAACAATAATTTTCTTTATATAAATATTATTTTTCTATCTAAATTCCATCCAAACATTTTTTTTCTAATTTTTCTCTCCAGAAAATTATACTAATATTAAAATTCATTATGATTTCTCAATTTTAAAACGTCAAACAAATTTGTATATAACTTCCTCTCCTTAAAAACAAACACTGTGTATTGTACACGACTTTCATATTTTATCATGTTTATGACTTTGAATAGTAGATAATTTCACAATTGATCTTGTTAATAAAAATTATACATCAAGATAATGAAAGTAGTATGCCCTCAAGCCAATCACATTTGATGTGATAAGCATATACTTTGTAATCTTGTTCATTTATTAATAAAAGAATCAAGGCATTTCTTTATTCATGATTAATTACTTGAATTAATCAAATGGATAAACTCATAATTTTCGAGTAATGCTTTTAGAACCATGATGAGGATCATGCTAATGAGATCTAAATTAAAGATAGCTCAAAACTAAAATTGTTCATAATCATTGGATCACTAAAAAGAGGATTAGTAGATCCGGATAGATTGGTACATACTATGCTTGTTCTTATGAAGATGATGATTCATCTCATAATCATTGCGTAGAGACACTAAAGCAAGTATGTAGGTGCTTATTAGATAATAAGTTCACTGAACGTGACTCGCTTAATGAACACCTAATGGAGTTTTACTTGTCTGTCAATAGGAGTTCCTTATGTAATAGTCGTACAAGTTATTCTTTGACTTGAGATCATCATAGTATCTTGTGTGTACTAATTTATACTTTGACATATTCCTTAAGACCTGTTGGTATATCAAAGAATATGCTTGGGTATAATAAGGTACACATGGAGATAGGTGAATGATCAACAAAGGATCTACCACTTCCAATAAAGAGATAGAATGTCATATGCGATTCAATAAGTGGCAACTCAGAAATCACTGGCCAGGGTTGAATGGAATTAGAAAGGATTTTGTAATTTACATTAACTAGAGTTGTGCATTTGTGAATTGAAATGCATATGATCAAATAAATAAGACTTGACAGAAATTTCGTGTCTTATATTTGATTGGGACATTGTATGGTAGCATGATTGAATTGTACGGTAACTATTCGTTGAAAGGTTCTTTTACGATCAAACGTTGAAATCTATATTATTTGGAATGTCGACTAATCGCTAAGGAGACTTACCCTTATTGTGGAATAATTATTTATTCTGAATTAAAGAGTTAAGTCGTAATAAATGAATTAGAATTGTTCTAATTTATTTATTATACAACCGGTTTAATATGGAGAACCTAAAGGGTCACACCGTAAAATAGTAATATTTATTTTAGAAGTGGATGACATAATCGTAATAATAAATTAAGTATATTTAATTTATACTATGATGATAGAATAAATTAAATAGCTTAATATTTATAGTTTAGTATTTTAGAAATACTAATTATAAATTAATAAGAGGAGTCTTATTATTATTATTATTATTACTATTATTATTATTTATTTCCTAAATGGTTTAGGAATTAATTAATAAGTAATAGTATTATTGTAAATAATTAAGTTCCTAAATAGTTTAGGAATTATAATTATAATAATTAATTAAGTTACTAAATGGTTTAGTAATTAATTAATAAGAAGTACTCTCATTATTAAATAATTAAGGTCCTAAATGGTTTAGGAATTGTAATTAATTAATTTAGTTATTAATTAAATTGTGAATTAAATTAAAACCCTAATTCTAAATAGTTTAGGAGGGTTGACTATATGAGTCTTATCATATATTAAGGTTACACACTCTTTCATTAGAGAGAGATAGTACTCCATAATTCCCTACATCTAAGGAGTTAGAGAGAGAGAATTAGGGCTAACCACCCATGGTTTGAAAAAATCATAATCCACTTCTTTAATTCATAGATCTCTTGGTAGATCACTTCTAGAGGCTTCACACTTGGAGAGCTAACATTGATCCGTAGAATCTAATCGGTGAATTTGAAGAAGAACGCAAATGATTAAAGGGAGATGAACGTGTACCCGTGGAAGTTTGGTTCTACAAAGGTATAAATTCTTTTATCCTTCCTTAATTAATAATAGTCGCATAAGAAAGATCTGGGTTATTGGTTTGTACAAAAAATTTAAAATCTGATTTTTCTTACTTTCGTTGCGCTTATATAATTTGATTATATGTATGTCATATTTTTACAAATCAACAGTGGCATCAAGAGCCAAATTTATGCGAATTATTAATTATTTTAATTTTATATATGTATGAGTATGTGTTTAAAATAATTTATTGAGCATAATTTATTATATAAAATTATTATTTTTAATACCGATACTGTTGAATTGTTTTTCAAAACCAATTTGGTGCTCGTTGTTCCGGTAGAGCAAGCAACACACGGTTTCGGATAAAAAATATAATCGGTAATTTTTTATTTTGGGCGAAGCCCGGCAACGACAGCAACATGTTTGGTATATATATATATATATATTACCTTGTCCCGGTTTTAGTGTCACAACATTAAATTGAATTCGGTAAAGTATTTCAGGGAAGGTTAGTTTGGTTGATAGTTAATATATATATATTGTATATATATTAGATTGAATCATGATTCATGGAAAAGAGGCCGCCGGCTGCTTTATTTATGTGTGTGTGTGTGTGATATATTGGTATCACATCCAGCCCACGGTTTTGCTATAATAAAGCAGCTTATTCAATTTTTTTTGGTAAATTGGAGCTGCAACTTTCGGATTGTGTATAATTACCGATTTTATATATATATATATATATATATATATATATATATATATATATATATATATATATATTATATAGTGTAATATATTTATATATATATACTAACCGTTATTTATATATTATTAATATATACGATATATTTATAATATATATGTATTTGCTAAACTGTTTGGGAATTTTGTACAGATTTTAAAATTTCAAAATAAAAGGGTTTATTTTGGATAATTTTAAAATAATAAAAATAAATAGTTTATTTTTAAATAATTTTATAATTAAAATAAATGATTTATTTTAAACATGAAATTAGATTTCATGCAACTTTAATTGCCCATTAAATGATACCAATACATATATGGAATGTTTTATTTAATTTATGAGATGAATATTATTTATTAATATATATGTTGATATATATGATAATAAATATGATTGATTATGGACTATTGAACAATATGATTGGATTTAATTATAATTAAATGCATGAATGAATGAGTTTTAATAAATGGGGTCTGCGTATCTCGTATTTATACTTTTTCTTATGTATAATTTTATCTCTCTTCTATATACTTACCCTTGACTGTTGATCAGGATTTCTATTTATTGTAAATAGTTTTGTAATAGGATTAATTAGAATTATTTTGAAGAATTGGAGCAAAGAAGCAAAGAGCGCATGAAGACCCGTTTGTAATGGATCCCGAATTTAAATGTAATAGTTACATTTAATTTAATTTATTCTTGCACCCTAGGTTTGACCTTTTGGTTCACTTGGTGGCTCTAGTGAACCAAATTAGAATAAAAGTTCATAATCAATCCAAGTAGAATATAGTATTCTATATGTGCATGCTTATTTATATATATTATATATTACCAAACATGTTTCGCATGTTAATTAATATGACGCGTATTTTATATATATATATGTGTGCATGTGCGCTAAACAAGATGAAACAATTAATATTAACAAACCTCTCAAGATGTAGAATAAATATTATTTATAAAATGAATTAAAATGTTTAATTCATGAATTAAAGGAGTTTAATTTAATTAAATAAAATTAGAATGGTTCTAATTTATTTATTCTACTACTCATAATATTAAGTTGTTACTATGTTCCAATTCTTAGAAACATTTGAAAGTAGTATGCCCTTAAGCCAATCACATTTGATGTGATAAGCATATACTTTGTAGTCTTGTTCATTTATTAATAAAATAATCAAGACATTTCTTTATTCATGATTAATTACTTGAATTAATCAAATGGATAAATCAATAGTTTTCGAACAATGTTTTTAGAACCATGATGAAGATCATGCTAATGAGATCTAAATTAAAGATAGCTCAAAACTAAAATTGTTCCTAATCGTTGGATCACTAAAAAGGGGATTAGTAGATCCGGATAGATTGGTACATAATATGCTTGTTCTTATAAAGAGTATGATTGATCTCATAATCATTTGTGTAGAGACACTAAAACAAGTATGTAGGTGCTTATTAGAGAATAAGTTTACTGAACGTGACTCGCTCAAGGAACACCTAATGGAGTTTTACTTGTCTGTTAATTGGAGTTTCTTATGTGATAGTCGTACAAGTTATCCTTGGACTTGAGATCACCATAGTATCTTGTGTGTACTAAGTTATACTTTGACACATTCCTTAAGACCTGTTGGTATATCAAAGGATATGCTAGGGTATAATAAGGTGCACATGGAGATAGTTGAATGATCAACAAAGGATCTACCACTTCCAGTAAAGGGATAGAATGTCCTATGCGATTCAATAAGTGACAACTCAGAAATTCCTAGCCAGGGTTGAATGGAATTAGAAAGGAGTTTCTAATTTACATTAACTAGAATTGTGCATTTGTGAATTGAAATGCATATAATCAAATAAATAAGACTTGACAGAAATGTCGTGTCTTATATTTGATCGGGACATTGTATGGTAGAATGATTGAATTGTATAGTAATTATTCGCTGAAAGGTTCTTTTACGATCAAATGTTGAAATTTATATTATCTGGAATGTCGACTAATCGCTAAGGAGGCTTACCCTTATTGTGTAATAATTATTTATTCTAAATTAAAGACTTAATTCGTAGTAAATGAATTAGAATTGTTCTAATTTATTTATTATACAACTGGTTTAATATGGATAACCTAAAGGGTCACACCGCAAAAGAGTAATATTTATTTTAGAAGTGGATGGTATAATCGTAATAATAAATTAAGTATTTTTAATTTATACTATGGTGATAGAATAAATTAAATAGCTTAATATTTATAGTTTAGTATTTTAGAAATACTAATTATAAATTAATAAGAGGAGTCTTATTATTATTATTATTATTATTATTATTATTATTATTATTATTATTATTATTATTATTATTTATTTCCTAAATGGTTTAGGAATTAATTAATAAGTAATAGTATTATTGTAAATAATTAAGTTCCTAAATAGTTTAGGAATTATAATTATAATAATTAATTAAGTTACTAAATGGTTTAGTAATTAATTAATAAGAAATACTCTCATTATTAAATAATAAAGTTCCTAAATGGTTTAGGAATTGTAATTAATTAATTTAGTTCTTAATTAAATTAAAATCCTAATCCTAAATAGTTTAGGAGGGTTGACTATATCTATAAATAAGATGAGTCTTATCATAAATTAATGTTACACACTCTTTCATTAGAGAGAGAGTACTCCATAATTCTCTACATCTAATGAGTTAGAGAGAGAGAGAGAATTAGGGCTAGCCACCCATAGTTTGGAAAAACCTTAATCCACTTTTTTAATTCATAGATCTCTTGGTGGATCACCTCTAGAGGTTTCACACTTGAGGAGCTAACATTGATCCGTAGAATTTAATCAGTGAATTTGAAGAAGAACGCGAATGATTAAAGGGAGATGAACTTGTACCCGTGGAAGCTTGGTTCTACAAAGTAATAAATTCTTTTATCCTTCCTCAATTAATAATAGTCGCATAAGAAAGATCCGGGTTATTGGTTTGTACAAAAATTTTAAAATCTGATTTTTCTTTCTTCTGTTGCGCTTATATAACTTGATTATATGTATGTCATATTTTTGCAAAGCTACAGACAAGACACGAGAGGTTATCATTAGAGAGGAGATTGAATATTTTGAAGATTTAATGAATAGTCGCCATTAATATTAATAATACATATGGTATTTGATGACTTTTGGGTATAATATGACGATGACTTTGTAGAAGTAATTTTTTGTTTAATATTTATTTGAATATTTGTATTTGATTATGGAATATGATTTTGATTAAACTTTTATCTTGTATATTTTTTATCCTTAGTTCAATAGTTATAACCATAATGAGTATATTACATGTAATAGAAGGATAAATTTATAAAAATGATATTTTTTTTCATTAGAATTAAAAAACACAAGAAAAGAAAATTTTTAAGTTTTCTATTCTTTTTTTATTAAAAACTCAGAAACAAGACAAAGAAATTTTATTAAATTTTTTATTATTTTGTTTTGTTTTAATTTTAATTTTTTATTCTTTTCTTTTTCATTCAAAATTTAGAGACAGCGTAAAGGAAGTTTTTGGCATGTGCTGAATCGTGGTTCGTTTTGCGTCACGTGGGTCATGCATGTATAGAATTTTAATTGGATTTTAATATTATTAGGGTTAAGAAAATTGGAACCCTATAAATACATCATTAGAAGCTGCCAGAAGAATATATTGAAGCACGGTGACAGCTAGAACTCAATTTTGGAGATCTAGCGCAAATCAAGATTATCACCAATTGAGGCAAAGGATTGAAAAAGTTTTTGAAACTCAGATTTGGAGATTTATTCTTTTTCTTTATTTTTGTTTTTCATAGATGTTGATTAATTTTTGAAAAAAAAATTAATTTATTTGTTATGAATTAAACTTTCAATTTTTATTTCATTATTTTACAATTAGTTAGTTTATTTGTGAATATTAGTTTAAATAAGGTTGAATTGATATAAAATTAGTACTGAAAATTTATTAGCAATAATTCTCTTTGGAACGATACTTTACTTACCACTTTATTACTTATTGATCGTGTATATTTACATATATTTTGTCATTATATAATTTTGGACAACAGTAATAACTATTGCAGTTGCAATGACCCACAAAAGAGTCTAGATGACAAATACAACATTTGCTATATTAAATGTAATAACAAGATATAAACTTATATATAATCAAGAGTACGACAACTTCTTAGAATTCAAATCTGTGCTAAGTAAACCCTTTAAACCAACGAAAAATGGTACAAAATGGTACGTAACTAGGCATTGCTCTTCTTCAAATAATACCACTGAATTTCTATAAATAAACGTACATATATTGATCACAAATCTTGTCTATAAAATATGCATTTGTGAAGCAAGATTTCCTTTCCGTGCCATAAAACTTGGTAAATGAACTGGTCTTTATACTCTTGTGAGATGTATTTGGAATTTCAGCATTTCATAAAATCTAGAAATCTGAACAGCCCAGAACAAACAAACTCATCTGATGCAAGTTTAACTAAACTTTTGAAATTAAAATTAAGTATGTATGTGCACAATAACATGCTTAAGCACAAACAAACAATCAAATGACTTGAACATAGCAAAAGAATAATAATAAATCATAATATCACATTACACTACACGGTTTAGTATTAATCAACATAGGCTAGAAACAGAGAATACAACGCTCCGATCACAAAATGTAAAAGTAAGTGATCCATGGCGGCTCACTGAAGACGAAAGAACACGCATGCATGCATGCATTATCAAAATTTTCAGATTGCTCGCGATTTTATAATGTCAAAGCTCATCTCGCTAGGATCCGTTGCTTGCAACTCAACTTGAATTCCATCCAGTTCTCGCTTGAATCTATCCTTGGAGCTTGCGTACACCATCTTCATTCTCACCCTGGACGTATCCGGTGACCTAAAAACATGACAAGTTAAATAATAATTTTAAGAGGGAAAAAACCGGCGTATACACGGTCGGTATTAACATCATAACCTGTCATTAAAATAAGAATTTTTTCATCTATCATAAATATATCATTAATGATGTGCCGTATTTGTAACAAGGTTTGGATATACATTGAGAGTGTGTGTGTGTATATATATATATATGGATATATGGTTAAGTCATGAGGTAATTATATATAGTATTAATTACCAAGCAATGAAGAAAATCTTGCTTTTCTGGCAATTTTCTTCAGTAGTGAAATCAAAATCAAAGACCGCATAGCGGCACTCATCAGCAGGCAGAGAATTGGTGAAATCCTCGTAGCTTTCTTGGGGGCTCCCGAGTTTTTCCACCATCACTTGTTGACCCTCAATTTTGAAGATGATGAATCGGTAGTTTCTCTTTGATTTTAATTCTAAAAACTTCAACTTACATTCATCTTCCACAGCCATTCCAGACGCCGCGTTCGACTACCAAAACCAAACCATTAAATACAAAATAAAATAAAATAAAATCATGCGTTATATTAAAATCGTTACTATTTCCCCCTCGAAACATTAAATTTTATTTATTTCAATAGTGTTTTGAACGAAAATCTCTCCTCATTTACATTACTTCTAGATGGTTCTTAAATACTAGAGTATTTTTTTTGTATTTTATTAAAAATATTTTTACTCCACCACACCGTTCTGCCAGACAGAGGCTCTAAGGAATAATAAATTATTTATGTTACACATTCAATTGGATCCTTTTGTTAATGTCGCATTCTTGTGCAATTAATTTGCATGCCCCATCTCCCACAAAAATAATTTTATTTATCAAAAAAAAAAAAATTCAAAGAAAAAGAGAATCCCATTTGTCCCTAAAAAGTTCAGTAGTCACATATGCTTTGATGATACTTTAAAATAATATAATATTTTTAAAATTACTATCCTAGTTCATTATTATATAATCACTGCTAAATTAGCATTCAACAAATATGGAGGTAACATGAAACATAATACATCCTTAAATTTTATAAATGAGATTCTTTTAGTAAACAATAAGATAATTGATGGATAACATACTTCAAATATAATAAATGTATGATTATAAAATATTATTACATAGGTATGTAAGACTTGCCGATGAAGTTTTAGTATAGTGGTTAAAATTGGGATACCAACCTTTAAATATTAGATTCAATTCTCACTTAAATGAGTTAATTTTTTTTTAATGTAAAACTTGTTTTCTTTTCATGTTATATTTGATTACGTAACTGTGCAACAAACATATCCTGGCTTGATAATTTTTCCCAATCTGAATAGAGACAACTGACATGATTATGTGAGTGTGCAACAAACATATCGTGGCTTGACAATTTTGCCCAATCTCAATAGAGACTAACGATTTTAACCATAATGACACATACTTCCTTTTTCTTTGCCCAATCTCAATAGAGACTAACGATTTTAACCATAATGGGATTTGATATTTTAAAACATCATTAATAAAATAATAAGACACATATAAAATTATGCGTATTTAAGACACATACATCCTTTTTCCATACATATATGTAACCCATTTACGTTATTTCATTAGAAGTCCTCACATTTGTAATACAAATGTACTGCTAGTAATGAATATTTCATTTTGCTTGATTTTAAATTAAAAATAATTGTACAAAAATAATACTCTGTATAAAATAATTTGGAGAAATTTAATTGGGGAGAAGTGCGGCGGGTATGAGAAAACAACACATTGGAAATAAAGAGGAACATATCCTAGAGAGGGAGAGAGGCGTACCATGGTGTCTTTTCGTTTGGGGGAAGAGCACGTAGCTAGGCCCGGTGAAATGAGAAATCGGAAGAAGAAGAGAAACAGAGAGGGATGTGAAGGAGTGTATGAGAAAGGAAGAGATCCTTCAATTTTGGAAGACACGAGGGAGGGGGAGAGAGAGGTGGTAGAGGGTGGGCTTTTTCTTTAAAACAAAAAATAGAAATTTGCGGGGAATTAGAGATTTTTGAGGTCCAAAATAAAGGTTGAGAAATATTTTAGCCTTTTTTAAAAAAAAATAAATGTTTAAGCCAGTCGGTCAGTCAAAAACTCTACATCAACAAATTTATTATTTTTTCTTCCACGTTAGAATAGCAATCCAACTTTTTCCAATTACAATTAATTAATGTCTAATACATTTTCATCTGTATGTCACTTTTCTAAATATATACTCTATAAAATATCTAGTGCAGTTTCTTCATTTTTATTTTTCATGGATATATATATTTCAAGGTTTTTATTAGCCATTATTAGAAGAAAAAAATGCAGGTTCTATTACTTCATTTAAATTTAAATATAAAAAATAAAAAGAACAAGAAAATGTTTGTAGGAGTAAATTCTCAACAGAAAAACTGGGTACGTCGTATTTCAGCCAAAAAAATTTGACAAACATGCAATTATTAGTTTGTTACATATTTCAACCAAAGATTGGAAGTTATCAACCAACAAAATTCACAACTCTAGGCCCTTGTTTCATCTTTGGTTTTACATCATTGTCTTTCAAATCAGAAGCAAGTTTGAAGTCAGAGGGTTTGTCTTTGTCACCACCATGGGAGTCTTCCACCATGAAATCATCATCAATATCGTCCCCGCTGATGAACTTGGTAACCTGCCCTCTAGGCCTATCTTCAATTCTAGTTGCTGCAAACAAAAGATTTTTGGAGTGTTGCTAGGTTTAGAATGCCGTAATAAACAGATGAAGCATGCTTTGTCGCTTTCGCAACAGACCAAAAGCAATATATAAGCACAATAGCTTGAATTTATTTAACAACTTTATGCATTACTTGATAAGTTACTCTAGATCTACAATGTCCAAAATGATGAAAGAAGAATCAAGGGTACTGCAAAACAGGGTAGTGAAAAGAAAAAAGGATTGGGGATCCAAGAATGTTATTTGTTATTGATTAGATATAAAACTGGCACCAGTAAAGAAAAAGGGCTTAAATATGATCCTCCAGTTTCTAAAACCTGAACCACTTCTTCCCCAAGAGCAGAGTTCTTTACTTGTTGAGAATAACTTTCCCCGAGAGCATATTGCTCATGTCAAATGAATTTCCAGACGTGTTTACTCTTGCAATAATGATCATCAATCATGACTATAAACTATAAAGCAAAGTATTTCACAAGTAGGATCAAAGTTATTTAGATGGCCTGCCTAATCAAACAACTCCCCCGTGTATAAGATGATACTTATGACAATGTTATCATATTGCAAAATAAGAATGTTATCATATCTTATACAGTGAACACAATTTCACAGTAAAGCCATGCACTATCATTCAGAATACTTACATATTTTACCAAAACCAGTAGCTGCACTAGAACTCCTGTTGCCTTTGTTAGGACAACCTCTGGCCAAATGTGTCACACCACCACAAATTTTACAACAACCGCCCTACAGAAATAAGACCCAAAAAATGTCAGTAAACCCTTTTTCTTTCTCCTTTCCTTTCTTGGGTTACGCCAGACATCTGACTTAATGAAAGGAACTGAGAGAAAGAAAGGACTGATTGTGTGCTTGGACAATCAATAACATGAAACCATGAGTATGTATTATATACTCATGATACCCAGATACATACATACATTTACGTATATTATGTAGAAGTTAAACATTGAAATACAAGTATACAACATCAAATGGAAAAGAAATGTACCTTTGGATAGATACCATGAGTGTTTTGAGGGCAATTCTTACTCAAGTGCCCACGTTCATTACAAATAAAACAATTCGCAAATTTAGTTCCCCCTGCATTAGCAAAGGGAGCAATCATGACAAATGCCATAACCAATGACCGCAAACACAAATAACTACAATCAATTAAGTCAATGCAGTTTCACTCAAAGTTACAGCATGCAAATAATTATTAGTCCAGCAACTCTAGTAATACATGCGGCAAGCTTATATGCTACATTTGACATTATAACATGTAAACTACATACCCTGTTAGAGTTGATGCCTTAGAGGTTAATTATTTGATGTAATTGCTTAACATTTTTGATATTATATTTGATTGCATAAATGGATTATTTTATTATGATTTCATTTACTGCGTTATATAAATGTTAGCATAATAAAAGTCCTTAGAATAGTGATACAAATTATATAGCATCAAGTATGTGACTTGAACATGAGATTATATAATTAAAATTAGTATCATTACTCTTAAATGTCCCTAGTCGAGTATCATTGTTAATGGGATAACAATGATGCATTGAAACTAGTATGTGGATTGAATGGCCAAATCTCATTGGTCATAAATATATGAGATATTTGAGTCAATGCATAGGTACATATTAGAGAACAATGTACTAGACAGACCCATCATGAGAATTCTACATGGAGCATTATGCAAAGTGTCATAAAAAATTCTTATAGTGACAATAATGTAATGATCCTCCAACCTGAAGTCACTATATTATTGCACGAGAATTTGCGTACTTTGATATCATCAAAGGTCACTTTTAATAGGGTGGACAATAAAGCTAATTATTGGGTACATCATGAATCGTGTGAGGAATATGAGTGATTTAGATGGAATTTAACCCTCCTATATATTAGGGGTGATATCCATATGCCTTTTAATTGAATAGGACTATGAAATGCATGACCATGCTCAAATATTAATTTGTTTCGTATAGTCTTCTCATTGATCAAGAAAACTCAGATTAAATTATGAAGAGTATGACACTTTCCATGTCTCGAGTTTAATCTAGGATGTCAAGGTTAAAAGGATTAAATTGCATTGAAACATTGGTCACAAAAAGGTTGCATTGAATCACCGATCTTATTATTATTTGGGTAGCAATGATGCATTACTAGATGCCGCTCACTGTTTATAATTTTATAATATGATTTTAAAATTATTGCCAACATAATAATAACCTATAGGGTCACACACTTAGAACGTATTTAAAAAATGAATTAATTTAAATTGTAAGTATTTAAATATGTCAATATAATTGATAGTATTTAAAATTACGAATTTAAATTAATAGGATAATTTATATATGTGTATATTAATTAAGTTATACTTAATTAAGATATAATATATATAAATTCGGATTTTATTTTTCTAATTAAATTAGGTTTGGTTAATTCCTATTAACTACTATATATATGATATATCAGTAGTCTTAATCACGTAAGGAACAAAAACTAAAACCCTAACTGCTTTCAGAAAGAGGCTAGAGAGAAAAATAATTCGAAATTCCAGATCTTGGTGGCTAGCACCGCGGTTCCTTTTGCTGCAGATTGTGGGACGATTCGCGGAGCGTTTGTATGGATATCGTAGAGACGCAATCGCTGGATTGCGTTGAAGATTCGAAGCCGTTCCAGAATTCCATCGTCTCCTGTCCATCTCGGATAATCGGTAAAATAATCTAAACCTCTGAATTGATATGGTGTTGCATGGATCCTGTTTTAGGGTTTCGGAAAAATTTTAAAATTCCGCTGCTTTCACTGTGTCGAAACCCTTACATACCCCATACCTTCATTCGAAAGAAAATAGGTAAAACTATTACATGCTTCTACTAGTATAGGCACGTGAATGTACAACAATGTTAATGCAAAAGAAAAGGATTTAGGAGGGATGAACTACAGCCCATCAAGCTAAATGTGAGTTGAATCCAAAACAAAGGGTTAAAAACAACAGAACAAGCCAAAAGTATGCCTAACTTCTGAATAAGTTGTAAAGATTTTTTCTCCCTGAGAATACTTCTTATCGACTTTGCCAAGGGAGAGCAGAACACAAAGACAGAGTAACAAACAGCCCCGCACAACTGGGCAGAAAATCCTATACACTACACAGCACCAAAATCACCTAAATGGCAAACAGCCCCTACAAAAATTTATATGCCCTCTCGACCCCTCATGGCCTCATGGCATAAGGGAGACCAAAAACTATCCAAACTCCAAAGTGTCAGCTCCTCCAAAAGTAATGGTTTTGAGGTCAGACAAGCAGCATCAAATTTCACAAATAATATTGTCTAAATTGGTACATAGATCACATATCACAAGACAAGAATAATTTACATAATTATGAGCACATTCAGATCCAAGTAATATTCAAAACCTGTAATACGAGTTACTAGATCATCCTGATCTTCACATTAGAATTTCTTGAAGGAATAATTCAGTTCTATGTCTAAAATAAAGCTTACTTACCCAGGCAGACGGGCAAATAATCTCCTCAAGCATAACTAAGAAGGGCTGCAGGATTGATGAAGGCAAAATCCTTCCAGGACAGTATATTACATCCCTTATGTTATAACTTATAAACCAACTTAGATAACCTTTATACAAAGTATCACCACTTTATCACACACAAATCACAACAATATTATGTTGGATTAGTATAATAGGTATTAGCATCGCTAGAATTTAATACTAGTTACATATATACTGGAATGTTAGAAATAGGTGAATACCATCTTCATGAGGTTGGGGACATTCAGAAAGAGAATGCCCAGATTCTCCACAATTATAGCATAATTTCCTCTCCAGGGTCTGGTCATTCTTGTTTGGACAATTCTTCAGACTATGCCCACGTAGCCGGCACAACAAACATATCTACAACCATCAATACACAGCACCAACTCTATTAGTTCACTGCAGGCTACAAACCATAGAATCCCGTTGTCAAAAAAACTAAACAAAACAAAAAAAACATTTACTTAGTTACAAATGGCATGTATGGTTTTATCTAGAAAGATAATGAAGGCATTTCTGATTCCTTAGTTCAGCTAACATTAAAGATTTTCACAATTTTTTTTTTATGGATGTAGTCAATTTATGTAAGAAACCATATTTGTTTACTTGTAAGTTGTTAGTAAAGGTTTAGATTTATATAAATGCCAAAACGGAGGTCTCAGTATAGAAAGTCTATATAATATCAGCTCATCTCAAATGTGGTACAAGCTTGCAATGTTGCACCTCCCCAAAAACTAAATAAGGGTTCATTTCCTCGTCCCTCTTATATGCAAATGGCACCAACTCACGAGAAAGATAAAAATAAAAAGATCCTTCTCCTTCTTAAGTTATTTCCAGTAAAATGCATTCTTGGCTGCCTCCAACAACAAAAAAAACCCGCCATTAGAGGGAGTCTAGATATTGTATGGCCTTGCAAGAGAAAGACAAGTTTTCGATATGAAAAAGACTATTATTAATAAAACTAGGGGAAAATTTGCTCTCCTCCTTCCAAACTACCTTTGTAATAGCAAAAATTACACTCCATCCATTTCACAAAAAGAGCCCCATTTGCAAAAAATATTTGATCCACAAAAAGAGTCCTTTTTCGGTTGATAGTATTAGTAATATATAATGACACAATATGTTCAAGGATATCATCATAATTTCAACATCATACCACCACTACTTAACTAACAACTTATTATGTTTAGAGATAAAAATGAAATAAAAATACATTCTTTCCAAGTTTATTAGATGGGACTCTTTTTGTGGCAAAGAGGGAGTATAACTTTTGCAAGTGGACTATTATTGGCTGAGCACCATTAGACGGGTGGTCCAGATCATTATATGGCCTTTCAAGAGAAAGACACAACAATGTTTGAACGTGTGTTTATTACATGGAGCAAACCAATCTCAAATCACTTCCCAGCGTCCTCAAGGGAGCAAATCAATCTCAAATCACTTTCCAGTCTCGTCAGGGAGTAAATTAATCCTAAATCACTTTCAGCCTTTTCAAGGGAGCATATAAATATTAGATAAGTGAACTGAGGGAGTATATTTGAACACATAACAATCTTTCTTACATAAGAAAGTGTTCATTTTTTATTCTCCTTCTATCAGGATACCATTAAAATTAGGGAATTGCTATTTCCACAAACCATGTTGATAGACGATAGTATGGGTCCACACTCAAATGAGAGAAGATTAATGGAAATAACAATTCCCTAAAACTATACAGAGCTCACCAAAAAATGAATGAACAAGGAGCATTTGATAACAAACAAACTATAAAATAACAGAATAAAAAAAATAAAAAAAAATTAAACCTTGTTCCTTTCCCACTGGGCTTTTTTGGGGCAATTCTTGGCAATATGGTCTTGTGCTTTACAAATGAAACAGCTCTCACCAGGCTTCATTCCTGGAACTCTAAGCGGGTGCTTCTTGTGGGTAGATAATCTCTTATTGCCTTCAGAATCTGACTTCTTCCGCTTAAAATTGCTCTTCTTTTTCTTCTTTTTGTTTGGGTCTTTAGGTAGAGTTGGCTCCGGTGTTGGGAATTTTTCTGGGTTTGCTTCTTTATATCTTTTGCGAGCTAATCTCTGCCTCTGGCTCACCATTTTTTCTTCAGAAAAAAAGTTGCAGAGGTTTTACAGTGAGAAACTAAATTCAAGCTCTTAAAGGAGATTAAAGATGAGAGACTGAACAAACAAAGCCTTGGCAGCGGCAAAAGGGTTTTAGGGAAATCAGGATTTACAAACTCCCCAAATGATTTTAAAACGGTTTCCCTTTCCAAACACAACCCGATTAAGCTGGCCCAAATACATCATTGGTTTTGATTTTGTATTGTAGCTGGGGTACGAGGTAGGGCTTCTCATGGGTCTGTGACCAAGCAATGCAAGCACAAGTAAAGAGCCCATCAAAACTTGAGAAAATTGTTTGCAATTTTTTCCACCTGTTAAATTAATTTTCTTTAACGTATTCAGATACGTTACATAACTATATTGAAAATTTTAATATTATGTTTTAGATATATTTTAAAATTTATGGCCAAAATATCTAAAGAAACAAACTTATCTTTACCTCTTTATTACTTTATAGCAATCAAATCTAGGTCATTCATTCTAAAAGACTAAAACTTGATTTGAATCATTCTTTTTTGTTCTTAACCAAGATCATATTTGAATGATAAGATTCAGTATAATTTATTTAGATTTATTAAATTTTGAACATTATATAAATATTTTAATTAACAAATATCTATTAAATTTGATGAATGAAATATATATATATATATATATATA
This sequence comes from Hedera helix, assembly GCA_947179155.2. NCBI lineage: Eukaryota > Viridiplantae > Streptophyta > Magnoliopsida > Apiales > Araliaceae > Hedera > Hedera helix. Next base: position 37,999,568 of record OX359268.1, read on the forward strand.
TATATATATATATATATATAGGAAATAACTAAACTAAAATAAAACCTAATCAACCCAATTAGAAAATGACTAGGCTTATTTCCTAGACCCTATTAAATGGTCTGGATTGAATTATTTGAAGTCCATTAGAAACGAACGGCTTAGCAGTGAGTGAGGAAGGAGATATTTCTTTTTTATGTGAGATTTGAATTCTTTTTTTTTTAATGATAAATTAGTAATTATTGTAATTTTATTATGGACTATGTAAAATAGTGTTTGTTTACTATAAAGTTAATATATTTGTAAAAATATTTTTTTTATAAAAAAATATAGGATTAATTGCAATAAAGTGAGTATGAACTTTTAATTTTCATTAACAATTTAAAGACAAATTTGTAAATTATGATTCTGCCAATAATATTACCGTAAAATACATTAGCTTTCTGCTTTTTTTCAAAAAGTGCTTTTTACTATCAAAAGTCTCCACTTTTAAAAGTACTTTTAAAAGCTCGTCAAATATTACAATATTTTTATATTTTAAGTTAAATGTGTTCTTACGCTATGGCATCGCTCCGCCAAATACTACTCTTCTAATGATCACCTATTAATTAAGAAGATCAAGAATCACAAAAATGATCAGCAGTAGCTGGGGAGTTGGATTGCTCTATAAGAAATTAATTAAACCCAAAGAAAAGAAGGTTTAATTTCCCAATTTTAAGCTACTTTACTTTGCTTCATAACAAAGTTGAGTTGCTATCTGATATATATCATGAATGATAGGATGACGATGATGATCACTACGTTGCTTCCAACTGAACCCCCCCCTCCCCTCCCCTCGGACCCCTAGTATTTTATTCGTTTCTTATCTTCTTCCTCATGAGGTGTATCAACCCCACCATTGTCAGCTTAAGAGTGAGACATACGTTCATGGCCCCACCTACCTAGCTATATTAATAGGTATATGGCCAACTTATCTCAAATTGGGAATTCTAGTTTCGTTTTTTTTATTAAAAAATAAATTTGTGGTACAGAATAATACACCCTCCGTTCCCTAAAATAATGCTTAAGCACAAATTTCATATAATTAAGGCAGTCAAAGAGAGAGAGAGAGTATAATTTTTATTTTTATTTTGCTCTTATATTAATATATGTGTATTAATTATTTTAATCGACACTTGAGTTCGGAAAGAGAGAGAAGTAATTTGAGCTATTCATTTGTTATGTAATTAATTTATTATTTGACTAAGACGATCAAGAATAAATTAATCAATGTAAAATGTTATCTATAGCTAATATGCTTTTTTTTTCCTTTAAAAGAAAAAAAATAATAAATTTAGCAAACCTATCAATAAAAATGTACTATAAATCAATAATTGTCTCATTTATTCAAAGTTGATATCCGCTCGGGCTTGAATTTTGCACCATGTATACTTGATTCTATCAAGTTGGAGTAATAGCCGTCGAATTTTACATACCTGGCGGGCACCCACAGATAACTTGTTCTTTTATTTTACGTACTTAGTTATCAATATAATATAATTATATAATTAAATTTGTATGTATGTGTGTGTATATATATATATATATATCATATCCAAATTAATTTAGTTAATTATTTTAAAGGTAGTTTAGTTATCAATTTATAAATTTCAAGTACAAATTATATAATTATAACAATATATATTCAAATTTAATAAATATAATTATAATTTATTATATATATATATATATATTTCACAATTAAATAAAATCATAAAAATATCTCAAGTTGGAATTCGAGTAATAACTACAAGTTCAGTATAAATTGTTATTCCTATTTTCAATACTATTTGTATCACATAATGGCCATTAATCATTTTTCGCATAGTCCTAATTATTGAAGACTGATTGATAGTAGTATTTTTGTTGATAAATGGCTCTTTAATTAATTTTATTTTATTATATGATGATGCTGGTGAGGATACGTCTTCCTCCAGCTTTCATGTGCGCGCGCAAATTGCCTGCTTTTTGCACGTGATACCCCTCGCGTATTTTTTCAGCCGCTCCCATAGAGCGTGAATCCCAAACACCCATCTTCACCGTTCATTTTTCACCCTCTATTTTCAAATTTTAATTTCCCACTTTAAACTAACGGTGCCGTCACCATCCCCGTCTCATCGCTCACACCCACATAACGGTAAACGGATTCCGTCATCTCCACCGCTATTAAAATCCCCCTCCATTTTTCCCAATCCCAAATCATCCTTTCCTCTCTAGAAAGTCCCTTTACACATTTCGTCGCTTTCTCTCTCTAGAAAATGCGTGAGATTCTGCATATTCAGGGGGGCCAATGTGGCAACCAGATCGGAGCCAAGTTCTGGGAAGTGGTATGCGCCGAGCACGGTATTGACTCCACCGGCCGGTACAGCGGCGACAACGAGCTGCAACTCGAGCGCGTCAATGTCTACTACAACGAGGCAAGCTGTGGGAGGTTCGTGCCACGCGCCGTTCTCATGGACCTTGAGCCAGGAACCATGGACAGCGTCCGATCTGGGCCCTACGGCCAGATATTCCGGCCTGATAACTTCGTTTTTGGACAGTCCGGTGCGGGAAACAACTGGGCTAAAGGGCATTATACTGAGGGCGCTGAGCTTATTGACTCGGTTCTCGATGTGGTTCGTAAAGAGGCCGAAAATTGTGATTGTCTTCAAGGTAAAATTGCTTTTGTTTCTGAGAGTGTTTTTTCCTTGGTAAATTTTGAACAAAAATGCTGTAGATCTGATGATTTTAGTTTCGAATTAGATGATCGATCTTCCACTGACTAACTGAAGTTGATTTGTGTTCGTATTTATTGATGTTTTGTAATTCTCAAGGCCTTTTTGGTGATTTAATCAATTACCTCCAAATCATTACCTGATGGTATTTTGCAACAGATTTCATAGGTTTATACTTGTTTACAATGCAATAGTAGTATTATTGTGTTTACATATTTATAGGGCCTGTTCGTTTCAAGTCGGTCAACGAACTTATAAGTTGTTAAGCTTGTTCGTTTGCTAACTTTTTTTTTTGACTTATAAGTTGGAAAAAAAGTCAAAAAAAAATAGTAGGTTTTTGGAACTTAAAAAAATGACTTATAAGTCATTTTTTTAAGTTGGTCAACTCTGATAAAAAGACAAAACTGTCTCTCTTTGTTTTTTTAATCTTCTTCTTATTAAAGGATATTTTAGTAATCTTTACATTTTACTTAACTTATAAGTCATTATTACAACACATCCACAACTATTATTTATAATTCCCGACTTATAAATAAAAGTGATGCCGAACACTTTTATTTATAAATCTACTTAAATTTTAACTTATAAATCTACTCAAATTGTAACTTTAAATCAAAAAAAAAATCATTTCCAGACGGTCCCATAGTCTGTTGACTTGCTGATCATTTCATTTTGGTTGTGTGATTACTTTTCAGATTTCAATTTTCATTTGCTAAAGAGTATGCTGTTTGTATATGAAAGTTGTACTATGGAAACTAACAAGTTCTGCGTCATGGTTGAAGTTGTACTTCACTTTGTCATACTATATTGTAGTGTTGCTTTGTACTGTGGCATGTTATTATAATCTTATTGTTCCTTTGGTTTTGGAACTTAATTTCGGTAATAATATAGTGTACACTGAAATCTGATCTTATTGTTACTTCTAATTCTCCACGCCTCTAACATAAAGTCTTTGCTTACTCATTTCAGGATTTCAGGTTTGTCACTCATTGGGTGGAGGAACTGGGTCAGGAATGGGAACTCTTCTTATTTCTAAGATCAGAGAAGAGTATCCGGACAGAATGATGCTCACTTTCTCTGTGTTTCCTTCCCCTAAGGTGTCAGATACTGTTGTTGAACCGTATAATGCGACCCTCTCAGTGCACCAGCTTGTTGAGAATGCAGATGAGTGCATGGTTTTGGACAATGAAGCTCTATATGACATTTGCTTCAGAACTCTTAAATTAACAACTCCAAGCTGTAAGTTATTCCCTTTTGCTTATCCATCTCTGTTTTTAGCCTAATTGGAAATTTAGACATCTTAAGGTGCTGTGCTATGCTAGTAAATGACCTTTTTATGGTAATTTAAGTAGTATCTACTAGCTCTGTGAAGACCATCACAAAATAGGCGATGTTGTGTTGAAGCATTTTCTTTAAACAGTTTGTAGTTATTGGCTCATTTGACTCTATTTTTCCTCTTGATAAATCATTTGATGAAGTTTGATATAGAAGTGTGGAACATGCTTGTGTTGAAAACCTCCTTTAGTAGTTTTGATGAATCTAAGGCACAAGGACTACACCCATAGCTCGGAAAAGAGCCTAGTAATATTCTAGCAATCATTTTTTCCCTAATATTTCCTTTTGTTTAGTATTTTGAAATAGTATTATAGTAGCTGACAATTAAGTGATGGACTGACCGAACTTGTCTTATTTTATTAGTTGGAGACCTAAACCACCTGATTTCAGCCACCATGAGTGGGGTAACTTGTTGTCTTCGATTCCCTGGTCAACTCAACTCTGATCTCCGTAAACTTGCTGTCAACCTTATTCCATTCCCAAGATTGCATTTCTTCATGGTTGGATTTGCTCCACTCACATCTCGCGGGTCACAACAATACCGAGCCCTTACTGTTCCTGAGCTCACACAACAGATGTGGGATGCTAAAAACATGATGTGTGCTGCTGATCCTCGCCATGGTAGATATCTGACTGCTTCAGCTATGTTCCGTGGCAAAATGAGCACCAAGGAAGTTGATGAACAGATGATTAATGTACAAAACAAGAACTCGTCTTACTTTGTTGAGTGGATCCCCAACAATGTTAAGTCCACTGTTTGTGATATCCCTCCAACCGGTTTGAAAATGGCATCAACTTTCATTGGGAACTCCACCTCAATTCAAGAGATGTTCAGAAGGGTTAGTGAGCAGTTCACAGCTATGTTCCGCAGGAAAGCTTTCTTGCATTGGTACACTGGAGAGGGCATGGATGAAATGGAGTTTACGGAGGCAGAGAGCAACATGAATGATTTAGTTTCTGAGTACCAGCAATATCAAGATGCCACGGCAGATGAGGAAGGCGATGACTATGAGGATGAAGAGGAAGGCCTTCAGGCGGCCTAATATGTTTTTGGCTATGGGTATTGGGTGTGACTTCTTTTAGTTAGCGACTGTGATGCCGAGTTTATGTTATTGAGTCCTAATTTGATGTTTGGAAATGATTGCAGGTTTGCCACTTTTTGTGGCATGTTCTTTGTCTGCTTTCTTTATAGTAATATTTAGCGAGTACTGGCTTATATATGGAATTGAAAGCTAGTAGGGTAGACAATTTAGCAGAGAGTATATTTTGAAAGAACACATGCTATGAGTTCTATGATAGACCTGATCGTGGTCTAATTGCGTATGAATGCTCTTATGTTGGTGAAATTTATGAGTGTTGTTTGCAGAGGAAATATTACTAAGGTCTTTTATAATACAAAATCCTACGAAGGCTAGTTTGGTCCTGCTTGGGTTTGGCTTGGTAAAGACCTGGTCTTTACAGGTCCGACCTGCAGGTTTCAAAAAGACCGTTGTTGAAACAATAAAGATTAGCTCGACTTGGCCTGGAAAAAAAAAACTTGGTTTGGCTTGGCTTGAAAAAAAGTAGAGCCTGACTCGACTTACAGGTTGTTGTTATAAAATGATATTTAATTAATATGTTATTATTGTAGGTATTACTTTTGTCTTAAAAATGTTCGTTTGTATTTAGTCAATAATAAAATAGTTATTTATTTACTTTGTTACATGTTTAAGATATTAAAAAAATAGTTTATCTACTTACCTTTATCTCTCATTGCAACTAAAAAGAGTGAGGGAAAGAAAAATAAAATGAGAAGTTAAGATATAAGAATATATCTTTTAAAAAACTAATAAATTTTACACATTCTCGAGTAGATTTGCCTCATAGTTTGTTTTTTTAGAAAATGTTGCTTCACTCTTAAGTTTATACATAATTACAGATCACTTGGTTATATAGAATTATAGAAATTGACATAGACTAAAGTCTGGCCTGCAAGCCTCAAAAGATCATATTTTCATTGAGAAGTTCGGTCTGAACTGTCCTACAGACTCAAAAGTTAAAATTTTGCCTGACTTGGTCAACAATCAAAGCCTTACAGGCCTAGGTCAAGCCCGACCGATGTGTTGTGTAAGCCTAGTTTACATACACAATATTTAAATACAAAATTAAATTCTATATCTATTTTAACTATTAAAAGATATGACACATATTTTAATAATATACTTCACTTTTTAATAATTAAGATGTAGTATTTGAATGTAGTACATAAACATGACAAATGAGTTGGGCCATAGTTGGGCTGTACCAAAGCAGTCAAATTTTTGTGAGCTAAAAATTAGAGGCACGTGGCCCTGGTTGGGCAAGGCTGATCAGCCTACGGGCCAAATCGCCAGAGATAACCAACACAACCCCACCATTGGGGAACACCCGAAGCCAAAAAAACACCAGACCACTCCCTCCCAAAAAAAATCCAGCAGCATATAAACAATAAAACAAAATTCAATGTGAAAAAAAAGCTTTGAGAACATATACACAGAGGAAGAGGAACATATTGAAAATCAGGATTCACATAGAATTTGCCAACAAACTATTAAGAAATTTCTTTAATGTGCACTTTAGCTAAAGACTCCCACAAATTTTCCAAAGTAGTTAATAGATCAAGATTAAATTAGAGATGATAAACATAAAACAAGTAAATGGGTTTTCGGTAGTACATATAAATAATGGAGGCCATACCAAATGGTGATTTTGTTGCCGTGGCGAGAGAGAAAAACAAAAATTATGGAAAGCAAAAAGAGACGGAGAGAGAAATTAGAACCCATTTTAGCTCTGATCGGACTTATCCAGTTATCCTTGTGTTTGAGCCACAGTCACTGATGGAATATTGGAAAGATTAAAGCAGCGATGGAATATTGGACTCTCAATAATAAAATAAAAAAACACCATACTTAATAAATAATTTTGCAATGAATAATAATGTATATAATAATGGATATAATGATTTAATATAAAAATAATAAAAATTATAATATAAAAATTATGATATAAAAAATTAAAAATAATAAATTTTATTATTTTTATATAAAATTATTAAACTTATTATTATATAAATTATTATATATAATAAAAGGATCTGCTTAATGTGTACCTTAAAAGCACACACTAAGCGGGGGAAATAAAAAATAGGATTCGTTAAAAATTATTTCTTTATATAATTGTACTGAATTTAATACATGGGGTCTATTAATATATTATTTTTTTATACATTGAATTCAGTGTGCCTACATAAACAAATAATATTATACATTATTTTTCACACTTAGTGTGTGCCTAAGGCACACATTAAGAAAATCCATAATAAAATTACTTAATAAAGCTGGCCATTACTCATAAAATATCACTCAATTAGAAAAGTAGCATTCCACCGAGTCACTGACACAAAAAGCATCACTGCACTGCTGCCAAAAGATGAAAAGAAACAAGCCCACGTGAAGAATATCTGATTGCACAAAAAGTATTGAAAAGAGAAACAAAAACTATATATTGAATTCGATATAACAATTTCTTTTTAGCTCAGATGATTTGAACACTTTTTAATAAGATACAAGTGTTGAGTTCAACTCTCTCTAACACTATTATTTTGTAAAGAAATAAATAACTTACGGATCATGCCAAAAACGGGCCAAGTTTTTCATCGGTTGAAAAAATAAAATCCGTAGTCCGATTTTTGACCGACGTGTCTGGACCTCTTTTGTCAGATCTAGTTGTCCATTTATACTTATTTTTATATAGACGTGTGAATTTTAGTTTCAATACACTGACATTGTACTACAAATTTGTACTTTCCCGATTTCAAAAAATATAGTCTCACTTTCAAAGATACAAATTTTATGAAAATATTTTGTTCTATATTTATCTCTAATTTGTCAAGTTTTAATTATAAAAAATTAATGATAAACTTGAGGACATTGTGAGGTTTATATGGCCATATTTTGATCATTTGATGATACTCTTTCATGAGTAAAAATTTTGACAAATGTCTGCAGAAGAGAGAGTATCGCATATTTGAACCAAATTAGAACGTGTGCCCTTCTTATACAAACTAGCTACCCACTAACCCGCGGGTGATTCCTTCATCGTGAATCAATCACCTTGACATTAGATCGAAACATTAATTATATAGCTGTTAAAAATGAATTGAAATGAAACTAATCCAGTGAGAATCAACTAATTCCATCTCTGTTCGACATTATTGGCAAGTAAGAAATATTAGTTTGCCAACTATGTTTATTTTTTTGTGTACTGAAAATTACACGGTTCTCAAATTTTATTTTTATCTCCCATGTTACAGGAGCTAATTGTAAGTAAATATCATTTGCTTTAGGCTCCAAACTTTGGAACTTTGGCAGCTGAAATTTGAGCAAGAAAGTGCTCTGCAACAATCCTTCGCTGGATTTTCCCTGTAGCAGTCTTTGGAACAGCATCAGTGATGAACACCTTCTTCGGGACCTTGAAAGCTGCAATGTTCTTTCTGCAGAACCTCAAAACCTCTGCTTCATCAATGTCCAATCCTTCTCTCGGAATGACGGCACAATTTATCTGCAATTGATATAGGATTAAACATGACAAGCAGCAGAGTTTCAACCGAACACATGAAATTTATCTATGATTTTACATCTCCATAAAATAGAGGCTGTGATGCTGAACCTGGCACCAGTAAGGCTGCTAAAATGGAGAAGTTGTAGAGAAAAATAAGTATGTTATCGCAAGTTATTTTTTAAAATTTTGACTATCAAGTCTTAGAGGTTCATATAATTTTTCCATCTCAAAAGTGAAGTCACTATTGAGGTCTTTTATCTCAAAAAGGTAGTTCTGTGCATGAGTTTTACACTGCACAGATATAAAAGTCAAACATCTAATTATTTTAACAATAAGGCTTGAATTTCGAACAAACATGGCCATATATATGGGCATGGACCAAAAAAAGTTGCAAAAAGGTCCTTTAAGGTATTGGAATGCCAAAATTTCACTTACACTATGAAACCTATCGGTTACATATGGTAGATATGCCTGTAACTGTAAGATGCATAGCGTACCTAAGACCTAATGCTTTTGACACAAATCTTGATAACAAACAAAATTTCTTGTATCTGAAGAACCATTTTCATTGAACAGAGTCAAAAACAATTACAAAGCTTAATCTGGAAATGATACAGTAAATTAAATAACTCACTAATTAAGCTACCATGTTTATATTAACTACCTGTCTAGCTAACTAGGTATAAAAGACCTTAAAGCCCTTATAAAAAATGTGCTTATTGCAATATTAACCCTGTACTATCGTAATCCTCAAGCTGTTGGAATGAAACTCCAAGCTGGTAGAACAGCTATGAACTTGTTCATTTAGAGTTTCTGGCTTTCTAAATTGCTTGCAGTCTACAGTGATAGTTATTCTGCAATAGATTTGGCTTCTAATCCTATCCATCATGCCAGGACTAAGCATATAGATTTAGACTGTCACTTCATTCGAGAAAAGGTTCAAAAAGGCTTGTGTGTTCCTACTTAAGTGCCTCCAAAACTTCAGCTTGCTAATATATCTCTTGGTAAAACTCAATACTGTTTTTTTTAGCAAGTTCAGGGTTCTCACTCCTTTCCACTCATCAACTTGTGGGGTATTGCAGATACTACAGTAGCAGACAACACTAAACAAGTTCATAGTTGTTCTACCAGCTTGGAACAACTAAGGGTTTAAGGTCTTTTATATCTGGTTAGTTAGATATGTGGTTGGTATAAGTATGGTAGCTCAATTAGTAAGTGAAGTTAGTTTACGGTATCATTTCCAGATTAAGGTTTGTAATTGTTTTTGACTTTTGTTTGATGAAAATCGTTCTTCAGATGCAAGAAATTTTGTTTCTTATCAAATCTTGTGGTAAATTGCACCTAAAAATATAATCTCGGCAAACAAACATGCCCAAAAACCCCTCTCCAAAGTCAATGTTGTTCCAACCAAAGAATATAATGCAAATATGATGTTTCAAGTTGACGATTTTCCATCAGGGGAAACATTTCTATTGAACATATATTTGTTGGAGCAAAGTAGAAACAGATTACAAGAAACATAGCTGACATTAAGAAGTTCACGTCCAAGAGAAATGGCAAGTCACGGTGTTAAAATGAGATAATAGATGGCAACAAGAGATAGCGATGGAGTTGTATTATTACCTCTTCGCCATATTTGTCATCGGGAACTCCAAAACAAACCGCTTGAGCTATGTCCGTATGTGACAAAAGGACTGCGTCCACTTCTATTGGAGATATCTTCTCTCCTGCAATTGACGTGAACGCATTATTGATAAAAAAAGAATCATTGAAAGCATCAAACTACACCATGTATGTAATAGAACATACCTCCACGATTGATCAGCTCCTTGATTCTTCCAACTAGATGCAAATACCCATCGGAGTTGAGATAACCAATATCTCCTGTATGAAACCACCCGAATTGAAAAGCAGTTTTGTTGGCCTCGGGGTTGTTTTTGTAACCCTTGGTCACATTTGGACCCCTAATACAAACCTCCCCACTAGCTCCAGCTTCTAGTTCAACTCCATTTTCATCCAGTATTGCTATCTCTTGACCCACGGGTTTCCCTACCGACCCGGGAACATGTGGCCCATTTTCCGGTAATGGGTTTGAAGCCATCATATGGGTTGCTTCCGTCATTGCATAAGCCTCCAACACTGGCGCGCCAAATGTCTCCTCCAACCGAGCCAAAATGGACGGCGCGAGTGAAGCACTGCAGCTACGTATAAACCGGAGCTTTGGGTAAGTGGGTTCGGGTTTACTCAAGTGGCGATCCAATATAATCTGGTGTATGGTAGGAACCGCTGTGTACCACGTGGCGTTGTATTTATTCATGTCTGACCAGAAGGTAGAAGCCGAGAATCGTCCGGTAGCTGGTAGGGTCACGGAGGCTCCGGCTCCAAATGAACTAAGTAACCCAGCAAGTAACCCGTGAACGTGAAAGAGCGGGAGGACAATGACGGTCGAGTCGGACTCAGATAGTTTGTAAACGGATTTTATGTTCTGTACAGAGGATGCTAAATTGAGCTGACTCAGTGGCACGCCTTTGGGTCGACTCGTTGTACCGGATGTGTGGAGAAATAAAGCCAGGTCTGTTGGACCGTTTACGATATTGGAGACAGAGTTAGGGTCCGACTCGGACTGAGTCGAGGAGAGGGAAACTTCAGAATCAGCTTGGGGAAGGGTGGCTGTGAAATGCGGGATGTTAAGCTTCGAAGCCGCGGCTTGAGCCGGCTCATTACCTTCTTTTGAAGTTAACAAAAGCTTTGATTCCGAGTCCGATAGGTAGAACTCGAACTCTTCGGATGTGTAAGCCGCGTTGAGTGGAGCAGCCGTGGCTCGGACTCGAATTACGGCCAAAAACATGATTATGAACTGTAATCAGATATGCAATCAAACTAATTAATAACTTCATCATAATAAAAATTGATCTATGTAGAAGAAATCAACCGAGTGCTCTATTTTAAAACTTAGGAAAATAAAATTTGAAAACCATAAAACGTTTTAATCCTCAATTAAAGGAGAGAGAAGAAGAAATGAGACGTACCTCGACGGTATTAGGAAAAGTGAGAGCTACAACTTCTCCGGGCTTGACACCGGCGGCAACAAGGCGAGAAGCGGCTCGCTCAACGAGGTCTTGTAGGCGAGCGTGGGTGAGATCGATTTGACCTGAAACAGAAAGTGCCCGCCGGTTGGGGAATTTGGCGGCAACTTGTTTCAACAATCCGGTGAGCGTCGAATTTTCCATTCTCGACAAAAGTATATCGAATTCCAAGGCGATGAGAACACAAGATAATTGAGATTAAAAACACAAGATGGTAAAGAAACAATGTAGATATGGAGTATAAAGGAATATGTGATTTTATATATATATATATAGAGAGAGAGAGAGAGAGAGAGAGAGAGAGAGGTGGTGGGCTGAATCGGAATGAATGAAAAAATAAAGATGTATTTGGCCGCGGGTGGGTTGGGAAGGAAGGCGAGACTCGGGGAAGGTTGGCCACGTGGCGAATTAAGAAAAGTTCTTGAGAATGTGTGCCCCTCTTCCCTCCTCTTTCTCCTGCACTTTCAGTTTCCCCCCCTTCCCATAGGTCTATGTATTGAGACGTCTGTATAGTGGTCATGACGTAGTGTTTTAGGTTATTGAATGGTGGCCCTGACATAACGTAGTGTTTTGTCACTAAAAAATACTATGAATAATAATTTATAATAATAATTTTTATAATAATTTTTATAAAAATAGTGAAATTTATTGTATAAAAATAGTGAATTTTATTATTTTTATTAAAATTATTATATAAATTATTACTATAATCATTACTTATAATAAAATTATTTATCATTATAATTACGAGTTTATTAGAATTAAAAGATTATATTAATTTAAAATATTACGTGATGAAATAATTGAATAATTATTCATAAATATACTAATATATATAGACAATATTTATTTATTTATTTATTTATTTTGATTTTTTAATTCTTCCGGTGAGTTTTAATTGTATGGACAATGGATTATGATAATAAGTGTACTCTCCCAAATCAATCTTCAATTTACACGTGATGTCACCTGTTGGAGTCTAGTGTTAAAAGGTTTACAGCGGTAAAGATAAAAAATGAATAATTTAAATTATTATATATATTTTAAATTAAAAATTATAATTATATTACCGTAACAATTAAGTTTTTTAAAGGTAAATAAATAAGTTATTGGTGAGTACATGTTGCGTAAGATTATTTTATTTGAGGTCCATAAAATCGGGTATGAGTGCTACCAGTCCAAAACCCGAACCGACTGTTGTCATGTCATCCCTACTCAGAAGGTATGGATGACGTATTGATAAAGGTCCGCGTCCCAATATATGCGTTACAATTGGATGATGATAATGAACAGGTGTCCGACGGCGGACCAGGAGGAGAACCTTCGGTTGTTCAGCCAACTATTCTCCCCGCCGTGCCGGCGGACAAATGCAATTTGTATTTGTTTTGTTTTGCAAGTGGCAACACTATGTAGCTTATTAGTAAAATATTACTCCATTTTTTTACAATAAAATAATAAATATTAAGAATATGTTTTTATCCCATTTTAATCACTGTGGATATTTATGGGCTATATTGCGATTTTATTTTATTTTTATTAATAATACTCTTTTTGGAAAAAAATAAGGAAAAACCGTTTGTTTCTTTAAAATTTTACATGAACATATTATTATATGTGTGGGAAAAAAAAACACCAGGGTAAAAATACCTATAAGAGAATAAAATAAAAAGATGAAAAATGATAACATCTCAAAAACAATTATTTTATCTTTTATCTCTTAATAATGTAGATAAGTATGGATTAAGAATAATATTAGTATTAGCATATGTTTGTGTTAGATTAAATTTTAAATGAAATATTATACTACTATTTTTTTTAACTGCATGATATATTATTATTATTTTTCGGACAAGTCTAGATATATAAAAATAAAATATAAAATTAAACACCATATTAATTTTAATTATTAAAAAATATATATTTTTATTAAAATTTATATTATACATATATTTTTAATAATTAAGATTAATATTATATTTAATTTTTATAGAGATATACTTATTCTTATTTCCCTCGTCCTTAACCGCGTTTTGAAATGGAATAGAATTTGGCAGCAGGCATGGCGGACTTACCCAAACACCATTCACGGACCAAAGGCAAGCCACGTAATAGTATTGTAACGTCATTAAAAAAAAATGGAAACTTCACACGTCTCTCCCACCCAAATAATAGTGGGTGTGACTGGTTGGTTGGTCCGTCCAAAAAGTTCGGTTTTCAAAATCAATCAGTTACTTCGTAATCTATCTATTGTATATATTAAGACACACACTATCTTTATGTAATTAAAATAAATTAAAATCTTTAAATAAAATTTAAAAATATGAATAAAAAAAGATAGAATAAAAAATGGGAAAAATAAATAAAAAGGAGAAAATAAAGTAGTCATTTTGACATATTGTGACAGAAATAACTATCAGCCCCTCCCCCCCTCTCTTTATAATATAGATTTTCTTTAATGAAGAATTATCCATGTAGTAAATTTTACTAGCGCAGGACTACGACACAACCTGGTTTGAAACCCTGCTACCAGCATTTATTTGTTGGGCCTGAGTCCAAATTGGCGACGAGGATTTAGAGGTGGTCAGATTTTATAAGAGGAGCCAAATTCAGCCTTTGAGGTAGGACGGCCTAAGCTTTGGGGGCTCCAACAAGTCTACGTACATAACATTTAAATATATAATTAAATATTATCTTTTTTTTAGTATATAGATCGTTTAAGACATGATCACACATATTAAAAAATCTCATTAATATTAATATTAGTTAATTAATGTTAGTTTAAAATTTCATTACTACCCATGCATTAATTAATTACTCTTCATCTTCTCTCTTAATTACTCCATCTTTAAAGGTAAAATAAAAAATGATTAGATTTTTTTTCTTAGATATATATAAAACGACTTATATTTTAGAAATAAAAAAAAACTTCTAAAATTACCTACATAATAGAAATGAGGGAGTACTATTTTTATTTTAATCATTAAAAAATGAGACATGATGCGAATTTTAATATTATATCTCACTTTTTAATAATTAAAATAAATATTATATTTAAATATTGTGTATTTATATTTATTTGTTGGGACTCAGGTCACTTGCATACAATATTAACAAATTCTAGTCGGCTTTTCCAATTGTGGGTGCTGATTTGATCCGCCTACTAATAGGAAAGTGTTTCAAACAGGATAGTTGACACTTATTTAGTCTTGATTGATAGGCCCAATTTAAGTTAAGAAAGGCTTTCAGAGTTTACTTTACATTCATTCCTCCCATCCTGCAAAGTTTTCATAACTGAGTTTTAATTCTTTCTGTCACGGTATGAGAGTCTCATCTTTCAAAGTCAAAGATAGTATTATGAACTTATTTCATTAAAAAGATGATATAAATTATAAATATTTACGTTAATTTTTTTTATTATTAATTACATAAATAAGTATACTAACACGTTTGAAGAGATATATAATAAATATAACTCTCTTGTAATTATATTTAATCTTATATATTTATATGTTTCGCAGTTATAACTTAACACAAATTTGTTGTAGGAGGACTTATAATAATGAATTTTCTTAAGGACACGTGCTAAGTGCGGAATTTAATGCATAATATTATTTGTTTATGTATTTATACTGAATTCAATGCATAAAAAAATAATATACTAGTGGACCTTATGTATTGAATTCAGTACAAATATATAAAGAAATAATATTTAATGAATTTCATCTTTTGTTTTTCGCGCTTAATGTGTGTTTTTAGGACACACATTAAGCGGATCCTATAACTATTACTTGTTTTTTGAAATACAATTCCTTAAATTGCATGAAATCTTCAACAGTTACAATGTTTAGGGGAGGAGGAAGGGAAAATATAATTGCGTCTCTAGAACATCTTTAAAAACAATATTTGGCAATATATATATATATATCGAAGAAAATTAAGTAAAATTTGTAACGAATGAGATTCTAACCATATTTTCCCTTCATTCAACAAATAGTGTCTCATTTGCCATCGATCAAAACTTAATGCCTATATATAAAATACCGACCGATCTCAAACTAGTCAATGTCGTTCGTCTAAAGTGAGTTAGATTGAATATGAAAAATTACTACATATTATTAAAAATCAGTACAATGCTTTGGTTGGCGCTTTAAATGGAAGACTCTTCATATATACCTTGAAAGACTCTCCTATATTGGTTGTGCACATTAACTATCCAAATATATATATATATACCCGAACAAGTATACGTCTCATCAACAAAGGACATAGGAAATAATCAACCCAGGCGGCTATTGAGGCCTTTGGTCAAATCGGTCCCAAGAGGAAGAATAAAAAAATGAGAAGAAACTATTTGAAATTTCACCAGATATGCGTCTCCTATTAGATCAACAAGCTCAATCTCTATAACCATGAGAAATGTATTGAATTTACTATTAACGCTAATTTTTCATGAAATCAAAATTTTAAATAAATATATTTATTTATTAATTTAAAAATTATTAATTTGAATTGTAAAGTTAAATTAAGACGGCATTTATGGGACTAAGAAAGTATGTTATTATATAACTTATATTATATGAATTAGATATATATAAGTATTGCCTCTATTTTCTTATACTTAATATCTCCATAAGCACCTTCACAATACAGGAATAAAAAGATGATATCAATACATAGAGATAAATATTAAAACTAAACAATTAAAATATAATACAAAATACATTATCAAAAACAATTTTTTTTAAAAAAAAATACAACTTAGACAATGTCTTGTAAAATTATCAAACTAATTTTAAAAAACATTATATTCTAAAATTTACTATGCTAACCTTTTAGCTTGTCATGTCAGTAATGCTAGATGTAATATCTTTATTTAATATATATTTTATTTATACCAATATATATATATATATATATATATATATATATATATATATATATATATATATCCTCAAATTTATAATTAAAATTTTATTATCATGTTATCGTTATTAAACTAAATTTTCAATAAAATTAAGGTTTAAACGTGCAACAATATAACCTAAGGCATGGTTTGGTTCGCTGAATAGAATTTTAATGCAATGCAGTAGCCTACATAATACAATAGAGTAATAATATAATGATAATAGGTTATTAAGAATATTACGTAATACTTGGTTGGTTGGTTCTTAGTATTTGTGTAACAATAATAATGTTATTACATTATATTCAAAATTGTGTTTAGTTCAATAAATTATATGATTTTATATAATGAATTAGGTAAATTGTAAATCAAAATATCAAATTAGTTATAATAATTATTATTTTATCTTTTATAACTTACTGCATTACAGACGTAATGATTAATACATCAATTGGAGGACGTAATAAAAAACTTAAAAATTAATATAATAAGTGAATCAAATATAATAAATATCATATTAATATAATAATTTATTATATTACAAAACTATTACATTAATTTGACGAAATTCAAAGGCTTTGTTGCCCCTTCATTTTGGTACTTTTCCGGGGCCTGGCTAGGTCTAGTTCAAGTTTATATGTCGATATTATGTTTTTTAAGTTCAGCTCCGTCCACAAATACATAAGAAGCCCAAGTTCCAAGCGTAAAACAAATGTTTATTTACAGGAAATAGAATAATGTGCTTCTTTTAATGCAAATCAACTCGTTTTTACACTTGGGAAAAATTTTACTTTATTATATTTGAAGAAAACAAACAATAGAAAGGTTTTCTGATTTTTCATGCATATAGAACTTATACTCTCAGTTGTAGAATATATGATTTAATATTAATTTTTGAAAAGTTTATCAATTTAAAATATTTTAAAATTTTAAATAGTGACAGAATTTATTTATATTTTAAAAAACAATTAATCTCATATCTATAATATATTTTAGATAAGTTTATAATATTTTATAATTATATTGACAAACGTTAAAGTATTCATACAATTTTAATTTGAAAATATTTCAAACTGATATTTTAAAAGTCAGTATTGTTCTTATATTTCGAAACAGTGAAAATATCTAAAAATGACGGCTAATTATAAGATTTATTATTTTTAAAAGTTAAATAACTTACAATAATTTTAAAATTTAAAAAATATCCAATAGTATTGACTTAGAAAAATTATCTTCCTATACATATTTAGAAAGGGGTTAGAAATTAATAAGAAAAAGGAACAACTAATTCAAAAGAAAATCAGGGAATAACATGCAATCTTATTATACAACTCATGAATTCCATTTATTCTTAGTCAATTATGCAGTTGATATCCATATATCTCCACATGTTTTCTTTCCCTCTAATATAGTGATACAATCAAATAACCACACACGAACGGACTCTTAGGCGCACTACCAAATGAAGCTGGCCCCAGTCACTGGAATTTGGATACAATTCCTTATTAGAAGTGCTAAATCCCATCACGTACTAATGCATGCATACACTTGTATATAATGCAGCACTAAATCAATAGGGTGGAGCCAGTGCTGGTGCCAAAACGAAATTCTCAGCAGCCGTTGGTCCTGCCGCCACTATGAACTTCCCGGCAGTAATTGGTCCCGCTGCAACAATTCCAGAACTCTTGATCTCTGACATTCCACGCCGCGCATTTCCTCCTTGTGATTCACATAATTTTGGAAGATACACTCCTGCACACAAACACCCAAAAGGAAAAAAAATAAAAATACAAAGAAATACAAAAGCTATGTTACATAATACACATACATGCATATCAAAAATCTACCAAGTTCATCTATAAGCATATTTAGTATATACTCCATAGACTAAATTGAAAATCCGACCCTTCTATTTGTCATATTTTTGCAAAAGTATTTTACTCAAAAGCCTCGTATATTATTAGTTGTGAAAAACTGTTTCTTCAACCTTTTTGTCAATAAGAAAGCGAATTATGTTAGTTAAATTTGATGAAAAGTGCTAAGCTGCTAGCGTAGATATATATACCTTCACCAGCAGCAAGATTGAAGTAAAGATCAACAATGTTGGGGCAGTTATGGTAGCATCGAGTAGAGCAAAGCTTTCGCCTGAATTGCAACTCGAGAAGAGAGTCGGATGAGATTCCAAGCACATTCCTCTGTAGCCCGCATGCTTCAATACATTCATCAGTTTCAATCCACTGCCTGAGCTTATAAATATTGCTGTTATCAGCCTCAATTTCTGAGGTACGACAAGTATACACTTCCTCCCCGCTTCTACGCACACGCTGCTCAAGCACACACCGCTTCCCACCAGATGAGATTGCGAATGCACACGAGTCTTCCTTCAGATTCTCACATACTATGCTACTTCCTACAAATTAATTAAATCACCAAACACAATGTATATATCATTCAAGTACTAATAAAAAAATAATTGCCTTGTATATGATATGCAGTATATACATATGATTGTTTTTAGTAATTAAGTACCAAAGATGCCTTGAATGCATAAGGTAAGTGCAAGAGCCAAAATAGCCAAACTATTGAAGCTATAATGATAAGAAGCCATTGATGAGTATGTGATTTGATGCGAATAGTTCGTAATGGGAGGCTGCTAGAATATATATATTTGGTTAGGGAAGCTTAGTTGACTTGGAGCTTATTTGGTTAAGTACTGATGATTTAGTTGTGAAGAAGGCTAGCTATTTATATGCTTGTTATGGTCCTTATGGACAGTACTGTTGAATTAGGGAAATGGAATTAATTGGATTAAGAGCTTGTTTATTGGAGCAGTGTAATAGATTGAAAACACTTTAAATTAAAATTGTATGATATTTGGTGACTCTTTGAAAACATTATTAATGAGTAGAGATTTGAGTTTCAAAATACTTTTAGAGGATAAAATTGCATTTTTGCGGATTTCAAACCCAAAAAAAAAAGAGTATCTCTCATAACAAACGTATAACTAAACATCATAATAATTTTTTTAAAGGAGTAATTTTATTAAAATTTTATATTTAAAATATTATTTCATGTCATCATACTATACTGAAAAAATGAATACTAGGATATGTTTGTGAGTTGTGTTTTAAAAGGAAAGGAAGAGATTAGAAAAAAGAAAAAAGAATTTACTTCAATTTTATTAATTGAGAGAAAAGTACTATTTTTTCCCTGTCTCTTCCCTTTACCCAAAATAAACTCGCAAACAGGACAAGTAAAAAACGAGTCATTCCCGAACATGTTTGGTTCGAGTTCGACAAGGTTCGATTCGATAAAATTATAGAGTTGAGTTCTCACAAGATATCGAGTTCGCTGGATCGATCGAATATGTTCATGAACAGTTCGTGTTCAATACATGTCCATATTAATTTTAAATGGTTGATTAATTATTTTATATTCAAATCTAATGTTTGTCTTATCAATAATTGTTAAATTTGTAGTAATTTTTTTTTTCATTTCTTAAACATCTTTTTTTATAACTAATTATAAGTAAACATTTTTATTAAATAAATTAATAAATAATAATGAGTGCTTCTTCACCACTAATTTAGTAAGCAATTTTAACATTTTCACACTTAATATCATGTTTTTCTTTCCGTATTAATATGGGAGTACTCTTCGATAATTAATGCATTTTCTTTCTTCTAAAACTAGTGTATAAGTAAGAAATTTTGAAGGTCCTTTCATGTTCATGTTTGTAGTTAAAATTATATATAATGATTTTAATAGTCAAAATTAATAATTTTGTTTTCACATTTAAAAACAAAATTAACAAATTATTAATAATTTTAGATTTAAGAATCATTGATCGATCAATAATCATGTTTATGAATAAGTTCGTGATTTAAATGTGTTTCTGAACAAGTATATGATTCAAATAGATTTACTAACAAGTACATGATTCAAATGTGTTTACGAGCATGATGACGTTTGTGAATTAGATTAAATTTGAATATGTTCATGAGTTGTACGTGAACGTGATGAAGTTGTTTGATTACATTTGTGAACTCAAACATATTTACGAATATCTAATAATTTGGACTCGCACATGTGTGTTGATTTAATTATATTAAACAAACATGTTTTTGTTCGACAAATAATGTTGGGAGTTCCGTTGAGTTCATCAATGTTGGGCTCGGTTTGGATCGTCTGCATCCCTACGTGAAGAATTTCATGAGAGCCTAAGTTGAGTATTGACATAGGTAAGTGAATTTCATGAGAATCTCAGTTGAGTATTGACAGTTCTTGCATGCTGCTACTAGTCAAACTTCCTTATTTGTGGTCTACGTATTGATGTACCAGGATTTCCACATGGATGTGGAATACAAATACTTTACATGTTAATTTCATTATTCTAATTGAAAAGACTCGAACTGTACAAATGCGAAAATAGAGTACACTCCAATAATAATAATAATAATAATAATTATTATTATTATAATCTACATCAGTTTTGATACGTAGTCCTATTGGGCCCGACGAATTGGCCGTGAACATGAATTCAAAAAAATATATAATTTCTAAGGGTCCTATGTTGACTCATCAACCTATAATTTGGCCCTAACCCGCCTCATTTTAGGCTTCCAATTTATTTTTAATTGTATTTTTCAAAAAATGCCAACGGTCAAACATAATACACATATAAAGGTACAACTATTTTTTGTTGATACATTTTCAATTTAAAGGTACTAATATAATACACTTGAAATAATATTAAGATTATATTTAAAAATATAAAATAATCTTTGAGAATATAAAATTATATTTAAAATTGTTATTTAACAAATAAATCTCTAATTTTAAAATAGAAAAAATATATATATTATAATACATACATACATACATACAATTTAGTGAATTTTGAGATCCTCCGTTCATATTTAGTGAATATTAATTTTGAGTTTGTGCCGATCTATGCACCTTATTTTGACTAGCGAGGATCGCACCACAAGAAAACAAAAAAATAATGGTGAAGGAAAATCTCATAAGTTTATTTGTCGATTTGAGAAAGATCGCCAAATGACGAGTGAGTCGTTTTTGTACTCCGTCCATAGCATATTTAGTAGTATAAGTTTTTGAGTGGCACCAAGTTTAATAAAATGACATAGTATTTTAAAATATAAAATTATTATTAATTTTTTAAAGTTAATTTAACATATTTTTAAATTCTAACCAGCTATGGATTTGATTCTTTTAATTTTAGTCAGAAAAGTGATGAAATTTATAAACAATTTTAAAAAAAACTACTCATTAATAAGATTTATTATTTCAAAATTTTCTTTGAATAATTTCAATTTTGAGTTAGAAAATATTTAAAATTAATTTTTAAAAAGTCATTGATAATCTTAGAAGTTGGTTCGGAGGTAATATTAATTTTATTTTGAACATGTTAACTTAATTTTGATCATATTTAAATTGTTTAAATTTCGCTTGAAAACGGATGTTTGTAAGAAAAATTATTCCATACTCTCGGAGCAAGTGAATAGTATGTTTCTCCATCTCATATACTTATGGTCCTATTCCATAGATATACGAGAGAGGAGAATGTATTATTTACTTGTCCCAAAAATAATTTGGCTGTTTGTACTGAGATATGCACAAGTCAAATAGAGTATGAATATTAGATCATTTTTATTATAAAAAATAAAGCGCATGAGCCGGCCACTATTTTTCATGTTAATCTATTTAAAAGGACGTTTGATGATATTTTACAATTTTTTTACCAAACATTTCTTGTGTAACTTTGTCATTTTTCTAGGAGATCTTGAAAAAAATAAATTATCCTATAAATGGGACAAAAGGAATATATTTTTCCTATAAATGGACAAAAGGAGTACTATATTCTCTAAAATTATTCATAAATTGTCTTGTCTATCTATTTAAAGATATGAAATGATCCAAAGTTCAATGAAACTTAATACAGAAATTGAAATAAAAAAGAAAAGAAAAGAAAAGAGTAATCTTGACGCCTAATTCTATTCGACTATCCTGCCGTCTGTCCGGAGAAAATATCTGCACAAGAGTCCTGACTGCTTGGGTCGTCGACAGACTTCTCCAGTGTGAGAATTAGTGAAAGTTTTAAGATAGGTCAACAATGAAGACCTGAGTATTTAGTAGAACAATAATAATCGTAACATTTGCCTATATTATTAACCGTGTATTTATAATACTTACTTGAGTCGTACCAATCCTGTTAAGGATGTCCAACGACGAGTTGTAATTGAGTAAGAAGGTAATTATCCTAAACCCTCTAGGACACATGACTCCTACTCTAATTAGAATTAAACGTAGTGAGTAATCATCATCTGAATAAGTTTAGGAATCCAATTCAAGCCTATCGGACTAAGGAGTTCTCATAAAAGACTATCAAGCTGATGATCCATTGGTTGTCTAGTCCAATATCAATTACCGGATTAGACTTAGCGAAATATTTATCCTAATAAGTAGGATAAGGATTAGTCTTTCAATTCTTGTTACGAGTAAAAGTAATAAAACAATTTTAAAATTATTATAAATACATGAATAATTGATTAATGTGTCTACTCGCAACAACAATAAATATATATTTTTGTAAAATATAAAAGATTTTCAAAAAAGGAGCAATACTTGCGCAGAATGATTAAGTTGAAGAAAAACTACAAAGTCACAACCCTGTCAATTTATCATTATGAGTTGGGTAAAATAAAAGTTGATGAAATATAGTTAAATTAGCTTTCTTATGAGAGAGAACTTTTCATTAGAAATAACTTTCTAAATATAGATATATATTTATAATTAGTTAAAATATACTTTAAAAAAATTGGTTGAGTTTTCGATGAGATTTCGCGATGTTATCACTTGTTTGACATGTATAATACATTCATTTGCCTAAATTTGGTGACATTCACTGTAATCTTCTTTCACATATTAAGATTTTTAATAGATTGTTTCAGGTTTAATCACGTAACTATTATATTATATAAATAAAAAATTGATATTTTTACATAAAAAATATTTCTATAAGTCTATGACAACGGTTTTGACCGTCGTTATAAGTCTATAACGACAGTTTATATATGAAAATATCAAAATATACTTTGCCGTCAACCTTTTAGATAGTGAATTTCAACTTTTTAGAAAATATAAGTCTATAACGACAGTTTACATATAAGTCTATAGTGACAGTTTACATAGCAATATTTTAAAAGATCATTCTAGATAGTGGATTTCAACCTTCTAATATACTTTGCCGTCACATTTTGACGTTAAGGTCACCCAACTTTGTTTTCCCTAATTTATTTTCTAATTAATTTTATTTATCTAAAATCTATTTTCCGATAATTGCTTTGATCTCTAAAGTCAAAACGTTGTGTTCTTGTTTCAGGTCAGGTTTAGTCCCTTTGTATTGTGATTGTGAGCTTTAGAGAATTTTTGTATGGAGCTTCAAATTTGAAAAGTTCTCATTATTGATCTGAAACTTGAACATGGGTCTAGACTGTCTAGTTCATTATAAGGAGAGGATTAAATTTTGATGATTTATGGCATTTGGACTTTCTTTGCAAATATTTCAAAAGTTCAAATTTTATCTTATAATTCACATCGTCGGAAGTGTGTGTGTATATATACAGCTGTGTAGTACACAGTTATCTATAATAACGGTTTTTTTAGACTACGGCAACAGTTGAACTGTCGCCATAAATATTTATGGTCTATAGCGATGGTTAAACCGTCGTCATAGAATTGTACACTATACAGTTGTGTATATATATAGCTCTATATATATAGGGGAATGATCCATAGCAAGCGTTTGCTATGGACACTATTCCAGCAAATGCATCTTGTACCGTTGAAATAATGATATTAATGGATGAGATTGAGTCCCACCCGCTATATAAGATAACGGGTAGGAAAAAAAAAAAAAAATCTCAGTCCACCCGTCATCTTAGTTGACGGGTGGAGTTTTGTTTTTTGTTTTTCTTTTTAATCTAAGTGTAACAAACCCACCACAAAAATATGGTACCCTCCAACAGGGCCCTATACTTTATTGCTGATATATATATATATATATATATATATATATATATATATATATTATCAAAAAGATTTAAATGTATTTTTTGGATCATTTTTCAACATTACAATTTCTAAAATACATATATTTTAAAAAGTTACTGAGAAAAAGTATGTCTAAATTGGTCATATATATATATATATATTCTGTATCATATTTTTTTAATTCTAAAAGATCCAGATTCTAAGACACTAATAAAGAGTTTTCCTTTTAAACCATTTTGAGATTATGTAGACCCATAAAAATCAATCAAGAAGAGTTATAATTACTTTTTCAGTTCTGAAAAGAAATAAATAAAATTTAAAAGGTCAATTCAAGTATGCTCTTGGTTTATTATTCCCATGTCCCATCTTTCTATAGCATTGGTGATAATTTCACATAAATTAAAGAAGTGAATTATATATTGATAACTATAATATTAAATTTTGAATTCGAATATTATCAGAAAGATACTTCAACATAAGTATATGCCCGACGATCTTCAAAAGCGTGCCAATTAGTGAGGTGTAGATGTAGAATTAAGGTTCACAGAGAATTCATATTCTTCAAGAATATTTAGCATAAAAAAAAATAAAAAATCTTTAAGAATATTGTGTTTATGTAAAAAAAAATGGGGGTTAATTTTAAAATTATTAGTAATAAACCAATATTCAAGATATTATAAGCTAGCATGGACCACCTCCATAACAAACAAATATGGATAAATCTATAAAGGCAAATTTTGCGCAAAAACTCGCATTTAAATAATTAAAAAATGGTGTTTGACACGAAATTCGTGTCAAGTTCTACTTTTTAATGGAATAAATATAATTTATGTTTGAGTTTGTGTAAAAAATTTATATTTATAGATTTATCCTACAAATATATGTAGTAATGATGGCATATATATATTATATCTGATTTCCAACAGGTGTTCCCTTCATAGTTCATGTGTTTATGAATATTAATTATAAATTTTAATTTATTTTAAAAAAATATTATTTGATATTATATCTATTGTAAAATATAAGATCATTATTAACTTTTTGAAGTTAAATTGAGATATATATTTTTAAACTCAAAGTTGGCATGAATTAATTTAATTATAGTGAATATAATGATAAATATTGTAAACTATTTAATAAATAATATTAATGATAGGATCTATTGTTTTAATTTTTAATGAACACTATCAATTTTGAAATTAATTTTTTTTTAATTAATTTTTAAAAGTTAATAATGGCCTTATATTTAGAATGAAGTATTTTTATTTTTTTTGTTTTGTTGGAAAACTTACAATAATAACAATTATTAGCGTGTGGAAATCAAATGAATCACACACATACTAAATTATAGGATCAAACAAATTACAAAATTAATGGTGATCTTAATTATTTAGCTAAAATAATAAATTCAATTTCATGCGAAAGAATAGAAAGTGAAGCCTATATTTCTCAAAGAAATTTAAGCTCTAGCATTGGTGAAGATCTAGAAATTAAAGATAGTTCAACACTTCAACTCTTCAAACACTTGAATCTAATTCGTTAATAAAAACATACATAAAATTAATAGTTTGCGCTCAAGCATTAATGTAGAGCCAAGAATTATGATGCGTCCGAGACACTAAAAGACGTTATAAAAAAAAACACTAAAAGTAGGTTTAACAAATTAGAGCATATATGTAACGGATATAAATAAATAAATAAATTCGATTATCTCTTGAAGTGTATGTCTATAATTACGATCGCTTAGAATCACGTGTTCTACAAATTAAGTAATTCACATATTAACTCTCAGTGATGATCCATACTACGTTACGAAATTTCAAATTTTACCAATGACTTCTAATGACTATGACAAGCTCTTTTTTCTCTTTAATTTACTGGAAGAATTATCAGCTTTTTTGTTGTGTTGTATCTCCAAAAGAAAAGTCTAACATATATATAAAACCAGAAGTAATATTGGTAATTATATAATTTCATTTGTAATTCCCAAATAAATCACATTAATTATATTATATGTAACTCTCATATAACATATCTAATTCCCATATAAAATATGTAACTCCCACATAATTAGAGTGAATTAAGAGTACATATGTTCATTATATCTAGACAATAAATTATGTGGTTATACCCATTAGGTTGACCAATCCATGAGCGCTCCGGTTGAAATCTATTAACCAACATCTTTCACTCGCCTATGGTGATGACGACTTTGTTATCATAAAAGTCAATAATGTCTAAACATGTAAACTAAAAAATTGTTTAGCCACTAAACTGTACAATCGCTAACTTTATCGATAATGTGGGAACTCTAAATCAAATTCGTCAAGGTCCAAATAGAGACACCAACTATTTTAACAAAATATGCAATGCGGGAGCGGTCAAGCCAAACTGGTTAAGGTTTGATTTGAGGGTACAACTTGCCAAACTCAAAGTACCCTAAATTAACTTTAATTTTTATCTAGCTAAGTATCTCTAATCACTACTCAACTCATTTAGGCCTTTATCTATTTTGCATCTCATTTATTACTTTATTTTTTCTAAAACATTATAGTTGTCGACAATATGTAAGATCCCGACTTTTACTGAATAAAATTTAATTTTCTTCATATATTATTATGAAACAATAAGGTATTATATTGATAAAAAAAATTAAAAGGGAGGGATGTTATGTGTAAATTATAAAATAAAAGATAATATTCGTTCTGTCGGAGAATATTCGATTTGTCAGGGAATATTCGGTTCGTACAACGATGTAGAAATAGCCAGTTATTGGTAGAACCCACACCGAAATATTGTTGGATATAGAAAACGATAACATTAAATTTTTTAAATAAAAATGGTCAACGACACAATCACTTTTAACTATTTAAATGCCTAGTGATAAAAGAATAGTAGTATACAGTATTTCATGATATTTTATAGTAGCACACGGTATTCTAGAGTAGCACACGGTATTCTACAGTAGCACACGGTATTGCACAGTGTTTTATATTATTGAACTGATAAAGTTACCATTGCACAGTATTTCATAAATAATTATCATTATACAGTATTTTATATTATTGAATCAATAATTATCATTGCACAACATTTTACATTATTAAGTCAATAATCGTTACAGCGCACAACATCTTGTATCGTTTGACCAATAATTGCCATAATAGTAGTCACATGTGACGCCCCCAAATCCGGGTCCCTTGAACCTCGGGTTCGGTGCTCACTATTCAACACTTGTCAAACATTCATAAAATATAACTTCAATAACTCGCAGAAATCATACATCATTTCATTACAAAACGTACCTTCAATCCCAGGTTCCACTAACCTTAATACATCATCATTACCTTATAATACAAAAGGTTTACACAAAAAGTACGGACTAACTACGTCTATTCGTTCATCTGTCCTTTGCCGTGATACTCCTTAGATAACTCGGCTTAACTGAAAATAGTTCATGATATAGCAAGGGTGAGCAACTACTTTGCTCAGCAAGTTTAAATACACAATAAAAGGTATATCATGAATGAAAAAGATTTAGTTCTGGAAAACTTCAACAATATACAATAATTGTGAAGACATGCAACTTTGAATAATATAATTCAATTGATATAACATACTGCTTCATCATGCTGAAAGGGTCACAAGACCATGAACACACGTTTTGAGTATTTACAATACCCTGTAGACAGTAAACTGTCAGTTCGTTTTGAATATTAACAATCATTTCGATTGACATATCCGGTGATGGGTACTCTAGGTGATCAGCCTATCGTACGTTTATAGAGTGCACAATATAACCATCTAGTTCGTTTTGATCGGGAATATTCCATCCGACCGTAAGCTATCTGCTTACAATGCTCTGTTCATTTCAGCTTATCCCATCAGATTCCGTACCACAACAATATGGTTTGGACTAACTTCAATAATATTCAGATTATGAATTTAAATCGTACATGGTCTAGCCGAAACAATTGGCATAGAACCCTCACTTAGAATAGTTCATAACAAGAACAGTCATAATATCACATGCAATATTTAGCTGAAACAAATAGCATAGATATTTCTCT
Source organism: Hedera helix (assembly GCA_947179155.2). Taxonomy (NCBI): domain Eukaryota; kingdom Viridiplantae; phylum Streptophyta; class Magnoliopsida; order Apiales; family Araliaceae; genus Hedera; species Hedera helix. The sequence continues at coordinate 38,028,345 of OX359268.1, forward strand.
TTAAACAGTTCATAACGTGAACAGTCATGCAAATACACCTAAGTGCGATCGTCAATAACAATATAGATATGAAATAATTCTTAATAATTATTTCATCATGCAATTTGAAATAAATTTCAGATTCTACATAAATAACTTGCCAAATAAATACAAGTTAGGGTTCAGAGAAACTTGCCAAATAGAATACAAGTTCGGTTCAGAGAAACTTGCCAAATAAATACAAGTTAGGGTTCAGAGAAACTTGCCTGTTCCGCTGACTACTGTTATCCAACTTAAAAATACTTCCTTTGGGTGACCTAATATTCAACAACATTGATCCTCCAATTAGCATAACACATATAGGTTTATTTAACATTAATAACCTTACCATATATGTCTTAATCATCTATCACTTAATCATAACCTTACATCTCTTAATAATATTATCAATCCCTTGATAATATTTTAAATCACATAACTATCACTTCATTGCTTTATAATATTATCACCTTTGATAATATATAATACCACAAATAATATTATTAATCGTATAATAATATTTTAACAATTTATTATTTCAATAATAAATCATCTCGTTCCTTAATATTATTAACCATCTAATAATCATCTTAATCTCTTCATTATCTCAACACTTATTAACATTATTAATAACTAAATAATGTTTTACACTATTCCCAAGGATATTATTTATCAAATAATATCTTAATTATTTATAAATATTATTAACCATTTAATAATATTTTATCATCCTACTAATATTATTAATCCTTTAATAATATCTTCTTCTCTCATTAATATTATTAACCATTTAATAATATTTTATCCTCTTACTAATATTATTAACCATTTAATAATATTTTAATCATTTATTAATATTATTAATCATTTAATAATATTCTACTAACTTACTAATATTATTAACCATTTAATAATATTTTATTAACTCATTAATATTATAATTATATAATAATATCTCAATCGCATATTAACATTATTAATAATTTAATAATGTCTTACACTCTTTCCAATAATATTATTTATCAAATAATATTTTAATCGCTTATAAATATTATTAAAAATTTAATAATATTTTACTCTTTTAATAATATTATTAATCATTTAATAATATTCTTTTCATTTACTAATATTATTAACCATTTAATAATATTTTAATTATTTATTAATATTATTAATCATTTAATAATATTTTAATCACATATTAATATTATTAACCATTTAATAATATTTTACTCACTTATTAATATTATTAACAATTTAATAATATTTTAATCACTTATTAATATTATTAATCATTTAATAATATTTTAATCACTTATTAATATTATTAACCATTTAATAATATTTTAATCATTTACTAATGTTATTCATCATTTAATAACTTTTAATCATATACTAATATTATTGATCATTTAATAATATTTAAACATTATCAATAGTTAACTTTTTAATTGTTGTAACTTTAGTCTTTATTTTATACATTTAGATATCTTTAAGTCACTAATAAACTCTATATATATTAGTTTAGTATTCAAACACACTCAATTAATATGTATTTCAACTTAAATTTTCATAAAAAAACTCGACCCGGACCGACCCGACTCGGCCCGGACCGACCCGACCCGACCAGGACCGAATCTGCCCCCAGAAACAGCCGGCTCAAGCGCCTAGGCGCTTGGTAGGCGCTCAGTAGGCGCTCGGCCAACTCCTCCGAAAGTAAACTTTTGACTGCTCGACCCTCCGACGCCCCAACAGCCATAACTTCTTCATTTTAAAATATTTTGGGGTGATTCTTGAGTCCATTCTCATCAGAATTTCCCCCTCTACAATTTCTCTTTAGATCAAAAATCCAAATTCCAAACGGAAGTGGACTAAAAACTGCTCACAAGGACAAAGTGAAAACTAAAATCACAAATCCTTGGTTTTAATGGTTCAACCTTGAATAAAATAAACTCTACACATCCAAATGACACCAAATCAGTGTTGATGTGTTCCTAACCTCTTGTTTTACAATATTCCATGGTTGGATCGTCTTTTTGAAAACGTTTTACACGAAAATTACGGATCGAACCATCTAGGGTTTAAAAACGACATCATTTCCGGTAAAAGCTATAACTTCTTCGTTATTCAATATTCTTGAAAGGTTCCAAAAGGGTTTGTCTTTAAAACTCATAGATCTAGCTTTCTAGACTTTTAGATCACAAAAATAACTTGTACATCTTAAATCATAAATCAACAACCTAGACATTTAACTAGGGCTTTAAAACCAAACATGTGTATACTACCATTTCTTCCATCATCTTTCTTACCAAACATGTTAGAACACCCATCTAGCATATTTAACCATATATCTTAATATGTAATCAAGATCTAACATCACATGGCTTCTTATTTCTTACATAACAAACTAACTAACAAGTTAAGGTTCAAAGAAACTTTTAAACCTTTAATGAAGATCTTCTTCTTGAAAATGGTTCTAGCTCTTCTTTGATCTTCTTGTATGGACCAAAAATCACCCACACTTGATAACACTCAAGGTGTTTGCTCTCTAGAACTCTCACAATTGCTCTAGCTTCTCTCTACAACCTTCTCTCTCTAAATTTTGGTGAATGGAGCAAATGAACCAACATTTGCACAAGTGTTGGTCATTTCTATTTATAGAACTCTAGGATTTTACCATTAGTTCTACTAATCAACTAACATTGGTTGATTAAGGCTCTAATCTTGCTTACTATGCATGGAATGACCACTTGATGGACATTTTGATTGACCCATTGATTGACTAGGGTGGTTGGGGCTTACTTGCACCACTTTACACTCCAAAATCAACCAACAAGCTACATTTATATCCATGTGGGCCCCAAAATTCGGGATTGACCAAATATTTATCCAATTTGACTTTATTTTTAAGTCCTATATAATTATATAAGTATCCATATATATATACATCCATATATGTATACATATTCATCTATACAAACTTATTGGGCTCCACTTTGGATCTTAGTATTAAATTCTATTGGGCTCATTCAATTAAATTGTTTGGGCTCAATTTATATCACACATTGGGCTAGCATTTACATAACTATGCTATCCTTAATTAAAATAAGCATTGGGTTTATTTAATAAATTACATGGACTAGTAATTAAATTAATTACATAGGCTACAATGTATACTTAATTGACCTAGTTTAACAACTCATTTGGATTTAAAATATAATCCAATTAGATTTGCTAATTATAAGTCCATTGGACTCCTTAATTAAATTAGCTTACATAACACTATCAATTGTCAATTATTGGGTTTGTTTTAATAAAACCCTAATACATATTAATACAAGTACATTGGACTTGATTAATTTAATTCATTCACTAACCCCTATCATCAAATTGGGTTTATAAAATAGTTAACCGTACACAAACAATTATTCCCACATTGAATTATCTCAAATAATTCACTTGCTTCTTCTTTCGCATTATTCATACAAGTAATTAACTTGCTTAATAAAAATCTTCTTAATTGCCATACAAGGCCAACATTCAAGCTTTGTGATTTTATCACATAAGCTTCTCTCGCAATCTTTTTCCTTCTTTAGTTAATTAATTTAATTAACTAATTTAATACATCTCATCATACCACTTATCACATATATATATACTTCATACCTCATATTTTCTTATGGATATAATTAAATAAAAAAAAATTGGGTTCGTAATTTTCTCGGTCATTACATTCACCCCTCCTTATAAGGATTCTGTCCCCAGAATCACCGTTATAAGATTACTTAAGATTTTCTTATCATCTGATCTTTTCCTGACTCTTTTCCTCGTATATCCGGATTTATTTTACGGAAAACGTACTCTTTATCTAACCAACACAATCCTTTGATTTAAAGACACTTTAATTTAATAAAGTATTCTATTTTCTTCGAGAAATTCTATTTTCTTCGAGAAATTCTATTTATCTAGTGAAATTCCCAGACAGATAGTATTCGAATCAAATAATACCTAAACAATTATATTATTGATCGAAAAAATACCTGTCACCATGCTTCTTGACTTTCTTGATATTACTTCTCGTCTTGCTTTCCTTCTTCGGGCAGTCCTTAAATGGATGACCCATTCCTCCACAAATAAAACACTTCCTACTCTTTCTTGGACCAGGACAGTTCGAAGCATCGTGTCCTTTCCCTCCACATCTATAACAACTATCTGTCCCTTTTAGACATACTCCTATATGGTTCTTTCCACAATTTTCACAAGTTACTATTTTTCGTTTGCCTTTTCTTTGACCATTCTCACCATTCTTGTGGTTCCTCTTTCGTTCCTGAGCGTTACAAACTCCGCTACTACCTTTACCATTTTCTTCCTCACTATTATTTCCTTTCATCTCTTGATTATATGTTGACAAAGATTCTCTCCCACCTTCTGCTATGATTGCCTTCTCCAGCATTGTTGAAAATGTGTTAATCTGAAGAATTGAAACCTTACTGTAGATCCATGGATTTAATCCTTGTTCAAACTTTCTAGTCTTTCGTTCTTCCGTGTCCACTTGATGTGGCGCAAATCTCGCTAGTTCATTGAACTTGGCGGCATATTCTGCTACCGTCATGTTCCCTTGTTTAAGCTCTAAAAATTTTACTTCCATCCTTGTTTGAGTACTATTCGAAAAATAGTTTTCAAAGAATAACTCCTTAAATCGAGTCCACGCAATAATTCCTTCTCCTACTCGATTTTTATTAGCCTTCCACCAATAATTAGCCTCTCCCTTCATCATGAAGGTGGCAAATGTTGTCTTTTGTTCCTCCGCAACATGCGTAACTTCAAACACTTTCTCCATCTCTTCTATCCACGTCTGAGCTTCGATCGGATCCATTGTTCCTCGAAACTCCGGTGGTCCTACTATTTTAAAATCCTTAAAGTTCGCCAATTGATCTACCAGCGAACTTCCTACTGTTGGAGTTCTGTTTTGAATTGCTTCTGCTAACATATTAACAAAAGTTTGCATCGGGTCCACCTGACCCTCTTCATTATTAACTGATCCTTCTGCTCTCGGGTTTCGGGGTTGTCTACGTGGCGGCATTGCCTGTTTTAAAATAAAACTTATGTTATTATCATACTCTTTGACTATTACAATCATTCTTATAGCATTTACTATTTAATGCTCACATTAATCACATCAAAGCATATAAACATTACGCATTTTATATTTATACGCAACCAGTAGTGCCTTGGCACATTACATTCTGAAACATTTATACATAAATGATCATATCCCATACTGACCACAAAAGTCGGGATTTAACTCAACCACATATCCCACATACTCCTAGAGTTTGGGATTTACTATTATCTGTTGTCTCTTAGTCCTCTTATTCACTTCTTCTTCCCTTTTATATACATATTTTACATTTCTTACCAAGGATCTTAATAACTCAAATGCCTTCTTCTTCTTATGTTTCTTACACGTACTTGATTGCTAAGTAGTGTATCACTATTCTCCTTTAATTTATCATCATCAGTAAAATTCACTATCAGGCTAAACATTGCCATTTATTCCTCATTATATCCTTCATTAATCTTATACCCAACATCATATTCTCGATAATTTCTCATGCTGTTTATCAGCTTCTTCTTTTCTTCCTCTTTCTGAAGTATCTGTATCTTTAAAACAAATACTCACACCTTTAATGACTTCTCTTCAAACCTAAGTAATTGTGGTGTCACAAACGTGATTACCCACCTTATCCTTCTTCAAATCATAGCTTGCTCCTTGATGCAAGATATCACTATATAACACAGCCTACCTGTAGTATTCAGGAGAACAATACTGTCCTCACACAATTCTCAATTCACTGATAACTAAATCTTTATCTATGACCTTGTTCTAACCTCCATCACAAATTGTTCATCGAACTTACCACACAGTATGAGTTCAGGAACTTACCACAATCGCGTGGCTTGAGGAGCTTATCCTGGTCAGACCTTAATCGTCCATTCGCTGAGGGGCTCCACCATACAATTATGAGTCACGAACTTACCATACGTGTGAGTTTTAAGAACACGCACCTAATCTCAACATTCTCTACCTATCCGATATACTATGAGAAAAGACTCACCTTCTCACCATATATACATCGAATAGCGCGACCCAAGATTCCAATGATTATCATAATTAGGAAGCTAAGTGGTTTGTCGAACCAAACACAATCTTCTGCCCATACAAGAAATTGGTCAACTCGGCCACTATATTACTATAGGAAGCTAAGTGGTTCTAAAACCAAGCACTAATTCCCCGCCCATACAAGGAATTGCACAACTCAGCCACTAATATGAGTCCTCAAATAAAATCCACAACCTCTAATTTTCTTATTACCTTAGTATGAATTTTCTTAATCCATACTTTAACACATAACTCCTCACGAGTTCATCTTCGTAGATCATTTCACGATCTTATTATTATTCTTTATACTACACAACAATCTTATTATAAGATGTCTTCTATCACTTCTTTGATATCCTTTTTCAGATATTTATTCCTTGCCTCTGGATTTTCTCCAATTTCATTGATTCATTCCTCAAAAGCGTCTACTATTAGACTCATCAATCGTCTGTAAGGAATTATAGTCTAATTCCTTATCTTTCTTCCCTATTGTCTAGAGCATTCTTTCTTTAGAACTTTCTCTTGACATTAACGTTTGCATAACACGGTAGTATTATTACCTCTCTAAAGATTTTAGGCATATACTTTTAATGCCAACACATAATCCATCACTTAATATTTGTTAACATATCCTTCCTGGGTACGTAGTACCCCATCATTTATACAGCTACACACTTTTAAGCATTCTTTTGCTTATTAACCATACACACAATTATCAGTCACCTAACTTCAGATCGTTTGATAGCCTAACCGCTATATCTAGATCTTCACATTCAACCTACATTCTTCAAACTTTCATCTTATCGTCACCTTGTCTTTCTATCATCCAATTGCATATTTAATAAACATCTTAATATGCATCACATTAGTATTTAGTACTATACTTGTTCTCAGCACCCTGCTAATTACATCACATATCCCGCTTCTTAACTCCAAAATTGGGATTTGCAAAATTTTATAACTTCTTTCATCATTCTCATTGATCAAATTCAACTTACAGATTAGAAAATCATCCGATTTTTAATCTTCTAAAATAACTTCCGAAAAGTAATTCTTCAAACATATTTCCCAAAGTCAAACTCCCAAAGATATATACTTTCAAAGTTAGACTCCTCAACATACACTATTATCATTCTTATGTAATTCTTTATCATGCTTATCTCTTTCTACCATCATTCTACTATTCCTCAATCACTTCATCATTATCTGCTTTTATGATTGACTCCAAAAATCTGCTCATTCTTCTATGATTCATTTAACTCTTTCACAACTTATGTGTTTAACCCATCATTTCATCTCTATTTACTCTGATTATCTTTATTACCACCGATCCATATAGATCAATCTTCTCAAGATATCCTCAATGTCCTCGAATCATTTCTTAACATTATTTTCTTCTATTTTACCTTAGCCACATTTACATCTGATCACTTCTTCTTATCCATTCTCCATAGATTAAGTATCTCTCAATCCTTACTCTCTTTTCTTCATCATTGCTTAACTCTAACTTTCAGATCATCTTCTGAATCCTCATACTCTTCCGATCTAGTAACAGATCTTTTCTTAATTACACTTAACTTTTCTTACTAGATGAATCTCCACAATTCATCTCCTAAACTCTTTATGAGTTTTCTTGTCTTCTCTACGGTCATAATCCTAAGGTTTTCCCCCCACCTAAGGTTTATAACCTACAGCTCTGATACCAACCTGTGACGCCCCCAAATCCGGGTCCCTTGAACCTCGGGTTCGGTGCTCACTATTCAACACTTGTCAAACATTCATAAAATATAACTTCAATAACTCGCAGAAATCATACATCATTTCATTACAAAACGTACCTTCAATCCCAGGTTCCACTAACCTTAATACATCATCATTACCTTATAATACAAAAGGTTTACACAAAAAGTACGGACTAACTACGTCTATTCGTTCATCTGTCCTTTGCCGTGATACTCCTTAGATAACTCGGCTTAACTGAAAATAGTTCATGATATAGCAAGGGTGAGCAACTACTTTGCTCAGCAAGTTTAAATACACAATAAAAGGTATATCATGAATGAAAAAGATTTAGTTCTGGAAAACTTCAACAATATACAATAATTGTGAAGACATGCAACTTTGAATAATATAATTCAATTGATATAACATACTGCTTCATCATGCTGAAAGGGTCACAAGACCATGAACACACGTTTTGAGTATTTACAATACCCTGTAGACAGTAAACTGTCAGTTCGTTTTGAATATTAACAATCATTTCGATTGACATATCCGGTGATGGGTACTCTAGGTGATCAGCCTATCGTACGTTTATAGAGTGCACAATATAACCATCTAGTTCGTTTTGATCGGGAATATTCCATCCGACCGTAAGCTATCTGCTTACAATGCTCTGTTCATTTCAGCTTATCCCATCAGATTCCGTACCACAACAATATGGTTTGGACTAACTTCAATAATATTCAGATTATGAATTTAAATCGTACATGGTCTAGCCGAAACAATTGGCATAGAACCCTCACTTAGAATAGTTCATAACAAGAACAGTCATAATATCACATGCAATATTTAGCTGAAACAAATAGCATAGATATTTCTCTTTAAACAGTTCATAACGTGAACAGTCATGCAAATGCACCTAAGTGCGATCGTCAATAACAATATAGATATGAAATAATTCTTAATAATTATTTCATCATGCAATTTGAAATAAATTTCAGATTCTACATAAATAACTTGCCAAATAAATACAAGTTAGGGTTCAGAGAAACTTGCCAAATAGAATACAAGTTAGGTTCAGAGAAACTTGCCAAATAAATACAAGTTAGGGTTCAGAGAAACTTGCCTGTTCCGCTGACTACTGCTATCCAACTTAAAAATACTTCCTTTGGGTGACCTAATATTCAACAACATTGATCCTCCAATTAGCATAACACATATAGGTTTATTTAACATTAATAACCTTACCATATATGTCTTAATCATCTATCACTTAATCATAACCTTACATCTCTTAATAATATTATCAATCCCTTGATAATATTTTAAATCACATAACTATTGTGACGACCCCAAATCCGGGTTCTTTTAACCCTAGACTTGGTACGTCACGATACATCATCTTCATACACGTTCTATAACTAATGCGGAATATATAAACATAAATTGTTTATTCTACAACATTTCCCAAGGTTTCTAACCTTAACTTACATATATACCTTTAGATTCATAAAAAGGTTTACAAAATTACTTACTTCATATAACAATTTAGTTATAATGAATAACACTATAATCTCGTCTGTTGCTTCTGTCTCCGTCTCTCCTTGGACATTCGTAATATTCTGAAATTTGTTATCATGATATAGCAAGAGTGAGCAACGACTTTGCTCAGCAAGTTTAAATACGATAACGATATATCATGATTGAAAGAAAGAATAAGCTTTTGAATTTTCAACAATATAATAATTGTGAAAGAGTACAAGTCGTAATTTCAATAATTGAATGACTAAATTAATTAATGTTGAGTGTCAATAATGACCATGAACAAATTTAACTGAACCTTATGGTAATGAAGGTGATCAGCCTTTCATACCTGATGAACACATGCAACAAGCACTATGTGCGAATCAACAATTTAAAGAGGTGAAATAATTATACAGAATTAAACCATAGCATGCTTGAAACGTAACAACTTGAGTTTGAGTTAGGAACTTGAACAATAAAATAATATATCCTGCTCGAATATAAATTGAGTAGGGTTTAGGAAACTTGCCTGTCTGCTCAGCTACAATTAATGTCTAGCTTTAACTAACTGGCTTTGAAAGACCTAACATTAGTAAAGTTGGTCTAATAATTAGTACAGCGTATTTGTACAACTATACGCTCATTAAGAAACTTATCTACCACACATAAGTACTAACACATAATTTACATCAGTCAAAACAATATTATTAACCTTATAGACCCTTAATCATATTAGGTTAATAATTTAATAAATTAGAAAATATTTTTCTTAAGTGTTGGACACTTATTAAACTATTAAACAATTTATTATAATTGTTTAAACAAAAGAGTTAAAAGACATTTTCTTTATTTCATTAAATCTAATTTCATTTAATTACTATTTATCATTAATTAAATAGTAAGTAATTAACTACCTTTAGTTATTATTTAATAATAAATAATAACTTACAAGATTTATTTATTATTTAAAATTAATCAAATAATAAATAATTATATTATATTAAAAATAATCAAATATCTTTAGTTATTATTTAATAATAAATAATAACTAATTAACTAGATTCATTTATTATTTAAAGTTAATTAAATAATAAATAATAAAATTATATAGTAAATACTCAAATATCATTAGTTATTATTTAATAATAAATAATAACTAACTAAATTTATTTATTATTTAAAGTTAATCAAATAATAAATAATTAAATAATCAATCTTAGTTGTCTTTAATTATTATTTAATAGTAATTAAATAATAATTAATTAATTTATCATCCTTGTTTATTATTTAATATTAATTAAATAATAATTAGTTTAATCGTAAATTCAGAAGATATAATATTAACTAGATTAATATTTACAACATTTAAATATTAATCCAAAATACTTATTATATTTAAAAAAAATATAATATTAAACTAACTAGATTAATATTTACAACATTTAAATATTAATCCTAAATACTTATTATATTTAAAAAAAATATAATATTAAACTAACTAGATTAATATTTACAACATTTAAATATTAATCCTAAATACTTATTATATTTAAAAAAATATAACATTAAACTAACTAGATTAATATTTACAACATTTAAATATTAATCCTAAATACTTATTATATTTGAAAAATATAATATTCAATACCTAAATATCATTTTTGTATTATTATTATTTTTGTTATAATTTTAAATTAATTTTTAAACCTTTAAATTAATTAAAATTATTCAGAATGGCAATTCTGTAATTAAGTCGAAAAACTGATACGAGGGCAATTTCGTAATTACGCAGAAAAAGACCGGAGGGGCAGTATCGTAATTTCCGGAAAAAATCTGTTTCCGCGCATTGCGCGCGCCGACAAACCTTATTCCCAAAACGGTGCCGTTTTAACGTCACCGAAACTGGCTTCCGCGCATAACGCGCGGAAGGAATTTTCATTCGCCCAAAACGACGTCGTATTGTACCGCGGTCTGGCGAGTAAACAGTAACTCGCGCATTGCGCGGCCAGTGATCTTTTTCTTCTTCCAAGCAGATTGTGAATAGTAACTTTAATACACCACTTTAATAAAAATTATACATTCAAGTAGGCTTTAAAAATCCAAAAAAATTACCAATAACTTAATATCAATTTATAACCTGAAAATTTTAATTTTTCATGATTTAATATTAAAAATTTTTATAAAAAATTTTACATCACATAAACTACCACAAATCATAACTTTTTGTGTATAACTCCATTTTGAGTGATTCAAACTTTATTTTTCTCATGATTTAATGTTCTATAATATTATAACATTAAATCTAAATATTAGAAAAATAATTTTTGGTCATAAATTCCAAGACTTGTTTATACACTACTAAACACATATTTTAGCATACAAAATATACCAAAATACACACCAAGCATATTAAACTCAAGAATGGCATAAATATTACTACTACACATTATTAACTATAATAACATGTTTATATAAACATGATAATTTATTTAATAAATAAATAAATAAATAAACTTCATTTAAAATAACCATTACCTCATTTTAATGGCTATCTTCATTTTTCTTTCAAAATGGGTTGTGAAGGAGGATGGCATGAACCAATAATTCCTTCTCCTTCCATATCCTTGCTCTCAAATAATTTTCTCTCTAATTTGAAAGGTGAAAGAAGAAGAAATGACTAGCATTTCTCTCTCTCTAATTACTTAAGTCTTCCATGATGTATAGATATATATCTTATATCTATGAATTTAAACCAACACAAGTTAGCTATTGGATACTTACACAAGAAATTTAATCCATGCCTTAGTTGGTGGAAGAGGCATGGTCCATGTACAAAAAAATCACTACAAGCAACCATTATTTAAATAAAAAAATAAAAAAATGAAAAAGAAAAGAAAGCAAAAAAAATCATTTAACTTCTTCTCCTTTCCTTGCCGGCTGATCACTTGTTGGTGTCCCAAAATGAATGTCACTTTTCACTTTTTTAAGAATTAATAGTTTTATAAAGTATTTTTCAAGTGGGCCAATCATTGGGCTTTAATTTAAAATACCAATTGGACTTCTATTAAATTGTTTGGGCTACTAAATTGTCAAATTTTATTATTCTCCACTTGGGCTACTAATTGGCTCATGTTGGGCTAATTTAATAATTTACACATTAATTATTCAATCCATGATTAAATAAATAATTAGATTGAATAAATAATAAAATATTATAACCCATAAGTATTAAATTACTAAATGGACTAATAATATTATTAATAATATTTTACATTATTTACATTAATTAATTATCATATTAATTAATTTATAAAATTTAATTCACTCATTATATTCAATTTAATTGAATATTTAATTAATGACAACTTGTCAATTAATTTGATATTAAAACTTTAGAGTGTGTTCGCTAATAATAATATATATAATCTATATATATTATTTATACACATTACTTTACCTCAAAAACAATTTCACAATAAATTATGAAATTAAAATAAATACAACATATAATTTAATATATTATTTAGGCCATAAATTAAATTATTTAATACATTTACATTAAATAATTCATTTCTCATCAATTATGGAAATAATTCCATTTATCCGAAAATACATTAAAATAATAATATATTTACTCAATTTCTTATTTAAATAATTTATTTAATTATTTAATTAATATTACACAAATAATTGTATAATTAAATTTCTCACTCTCATAAATCATTTACAATGATTTATTTAATTATAGAATATATTCATTTAATATATTCAATTACAATTTAAAATTTCTCAATTAATTTAAACCCTTTATATATATGTACATATATATTAAATATTGTACAATATATATAATTACTAATCTCCTTTAATTAATTCAACTACTTTATATAATTATAATTATATAATTTACATAATTATTCCTCACAAATAATTTATCAACAATTTGCATAATTGTTGATTAATGAATAAATTAATTCCACAATAAACCTTTTAATTCAATTCGGATTAATTTAATATTAATCTATCTATTTATCACAATTTTATGTTACTAAATGTGCACGCATATATATATTCATATAAATACATATTTAATTTACACGCAACCACGTCGCTTAATTACATAACTCCACTAATTAATTCTCTTAATTTAATTAGACTTGCTGTTAGTCAAGTTTATTGAATTATCACTTTACTTGCTAACTTATCAAAAATTTTGATATCACCATATCTAAGTTAGTCCGTTAAATTTAATTTGGACCTCTATTTATCTATCACTACTAGGTTATCAAATTTCAACCTTTATTAAATATTAAATATTAAATATTTTATTTCTAATTCATTCAAATATCCGGGATATTACATTCACCCCTTCTTCTAAAAATTTCGTCCCCGAAATTATCTCATACACATTTCTACCAATTTTCATCTCTGAGTATAACTCTTTACTCATCAAATTCTATGACCACCCTTTTCTAGGAGGTTCATACTTCTAAACTCATAATTCCAGAACAATGGAATATCTTGCAGAAGAATAAATTGAAAATCAATATCTTACAGAAGGATAATTTGAAAATCAAAATATTCATTAAAACTTTCATAATATGCTGAGGGGTCATCAAGACTGTGAACATGGAATTAACTGAATTCCGAATAAATAGTATTTATCCATGTAAATACTTATAAACAGAGTGTTTATCAATCACAAAGACTGAAAACATTCCATAGGTGTACGCTAGGTGATCAGCCTATCGTACTTCTGCGTTGTGCACAACGACTTCTTACGGGGTCGAACTCTTTGGATTTACCAACCCATATCAGCATGCCACCACTGTTGGGCGCCCCCTCGCGGGTTCTTTATTCATGGCTCTGACATATCCCCCATTATGGAGTTGTTCACCTCAGACTTACTACAAAATTCCGCTCCAGCATAAGTTGGATTGGAAAATAAAACTCGAGTCATTTCTGACCAAAAAGTGTCCAGTCAAAATAAATGACATAGACTCACATCATTGAACTGTTCGTATATTACGACTCAAAAATCATTTCAGATTAGTTAAAATAACAAAAATTCATTTATAGGACTTCATGATACCGCACCGTTGCAACAGTGCGTTGAGGATTCCGTCTTTTCATCTCTGCACCATGGCTTTAATGGCGTGTGATGATTTTATAAATACATTTTGATATTTTCAAATCAATTTGTCTAGCCGAAACAATTAGCATAGACTATTCTTTAAACGTTTCAAAATACTAAAAATCGTTTTGACTTTGTCATATTACATCATACCATAGTGGGCTTAAAATACATCCAACACTAGGTTACTCTGCATTGATGACTCCATCGTTTATCATCTCTGCACTAAATGCATTAATGATTTCAAAAATACATTTGTCTTTTCAAAAGCACAAAAGTGCGAATTTGGCACGATTTTTAAGAATTTCAAAGTCTAGCATAGCTAGAAGATTTGGAATATCCTAAAACCTCAAAACACCTCAATTTTTTTTTTTTTTTTTTTTTTTTTCCTCCACGTTCTTTTCCAGCTTAATAACTATATCTATTATAGCCTTAACCTGACTACTTAACTCTATCATACCTACTGTTCATCAAACTTACCACGTATTTGGGCTCAACAACTTACCACAATCATATGGTTTGAGGAACTTGTCCTAGTCAGGCCAAAGTCGCCCATTCGCTGAGGGGCTCCACCACATGACTATGAGTCACGAACTTACTATGCGTGTCAGTTCTCAGAACACGAACTTATCTTAACATCCTCTACCTATCCGTTATACACATGAGAAAAGAATCACCTTCTCAACATACATATAGTGAATAGCGCGACACCAGGTTTCAGTTGATTATCATTATAGGAAGCCAAGTGGTCGTCAAACCAAACACAATCTCCTGCCCATACAAGAAATTGGTCAACTCAGCCACTAATCAATATAGGAAGTTAAGCGGTCGTTAAACCAAGAACAAATCCCCTGCCCATACAAAGGACTGTTCAACTCAACCACTGTATCAATATAGAAAACTAAGCGGTTCTAAAACCAAGCACTAATTCCCCGCCCATACAAGGAATTGTACAACTCAGCCACTAATATGAGTCCTCAATTAAAAACCTACAAACCTCTAACTTCTCTTAACTTGATATGAATTTTGTCAATTCATACCTTATCACACTCAACACTTCAAGAGTCCACTTGTTACTATTTCAGTATCTTCATTGTTATAGCACCATGCTATCAACACAACCTCTTAATCATTTAACAGACCATTTGTCATTCCATGATTTTACTATGATCATCGTGATCTTATAACACAATTGATTTCACTGTACTATTTCTCCTTTATTCTAGAATCGTTTAATTCTATCACCTTATCATTCATCTCTGATCATTTTACTGTACGATCCTTCTCTTTTTAAAATCTTGAATCAAGTGTTCCCTGATTCTTATTCCATTTATTTGGGTTACACTCTTTGAAGATCCTTCTTTGAATCTTTTCATATATCTATGTATCTATATAGATTTATTTCCTCCTTTATAAACTGTATATGTTCATTTCTAAATTCTATCTGAGTTCATCCTTTCACTGTCTTCATTATATTTCCATGAGTATAGCCTAAGGTACTACTACCTAAGAACTATAACCTATCAGCTCTGATACCAACCTGTGACGACCCCAAATCCGGGTTCTTTTAACCCTAGACTTGGTACGTCACGATACATCATCTTCATACACGTTCTATAACTAATGCGGAATATATAAACATAAATTGTTTATTCTACAACATTTCCCAAGGTTTCTAACCTTAACTTACATATATACCTTTAGATTCATAAAAAGGTTTACAAAATTACTTACTTCATATAACAATTTAGTTATAATGAATAACACTATAATCTCGTCTGTTGCTTCTGTCTCCGTCTCTCCTTGGACATTCGTAATATTCTGAAATTTGTTATCATGATATAGCAAGAGTGAGCAACGACTTTGCTCAGCAAGTTTAAATACGATAACGATATATCATGATTGAAAGAAAGAATAAGCTTTTGAATTTTCAACAATATAATAATTGTGAAAGAGTACAAGTCGTAATTTCAATAATTGAATGACTAAATTAATTAATGTTGAGTGTCAATAATGACCATGAACAAATTTAACTGAACCTTATGGTAATGAAGGTGATCAGCCTTTCATACCTGATGAACACATGCAACAAGCACTATGTGCGAATCAACAATTTAAAGAGGTGGAATAATTATACAGAATTAAACCATAGCATGCTTGAAACGTAACAACTTGAGTTTGAGTTAGGAACTTGAACAATAAAATAATATATCCTGCTCGAATATAAATTGAGTAGGGTTTAGGAAACTTGCCTGTCTGCTCAGCTACAATTAATGTCTAGCTTTAACTAACTGGCTTTGAAAGACCTAACATTAGTAAAGTTGGTCTAATAATTAGTACAGCGTATTTGTACAACTATACGCTCATTAAGAAACTTATCTACCACACATAAGTACTAACACATAATTTACATCAGTCAAAACAATATTATTAACCTTATAGACCCTTAATCATATTAGGTTAATAATTTAATAAATTAGAAAATATTTTTCTTAAGTGTTGGACACTTATTAAACTATTAAACAATTTATTATAATTGTTTAAACAAAAGAGTTAAAAGACATTTTCTTTATTTCATTAAATCTAATTTCATTTAATTACTATTTATCATTAATTAAATAGTAAGTAATTAACTACCTTTAGTTATTATTTAATAATAAATAATAACTTACAAGATTTATTTATTATTTAAAATTAATCAAATAATAAATAATTATATTATATTAAAAATAATCAAATATCTTTAGTTATTATTTAATAATAAATAATAACTAATTAACTAGATTC
Organism: Hedera helix; assembly: GCA_947179155.2. Classification (NCBI taxonomy): domain Eukaryota; kingdom Viridiplantae; phylum Streptophyta; class Magnoliopsida; order Apiales; family Araliaceae; genus Hedera; species Hedera helix. The sequence goes on from OX359268.1 coordinate 38,045,693, forward strand.
ATTTATTATTTAAAGTTAATTAAATAATAAATAATAAAATTATATAGTAAATACTCAAATATCATTAGTTATTATTTAATAATAAATAATAACTAACTAAATTTATTTATTATTTAAAGTTAATCAAATAATAAATAATTAAATAATCAATCTTAGTTGTCTTTAATTATTATTTAATAGTAATTAAATAATAATTAATTAATTTATCATCCTTGTTTATTATTTAATATTAATTAAATAATAATTAGTTTAATCGTAAATTCAGAAGATATAATATTAACTAGATTAATATTTACAACATTTAAATATTAATCCAAAATACTTATTATATTTAAAAAAAATATAATATTAAACTAACTAGATTAATATTTACAACATTTAAATATTAATCCTAAATACTTATTATATTTAAAAAAAATATAATATTAAACTAACTAGATTAATATTTACAACATTTAAATATTAATCCTAAATACTTATTATATTTAAAAAAATATAACATTAAACTAACTAGATTAATATTTACAACATTTAAATATTAATCCTAAATACTTATTATATTTGAAAAATATAATATTCAATACCTAAATATCATTTTTGTATTATTATTATTTTTGTTATAATTTTAAATTAATTTTTAAACCTTTAAATTAATTAAAATTATTCAGAATGGCAATTCTGTAATTAAGTCGAAAAACTGATACGAGGGCAATTTCGTAATTACGCAGAAAAAGACCGGAGGGGCAGTATCGTAATTTCCGGAAAAAATCTGTTTCCGCGCATTGCGCGCGCCGACAAACCTTATTCCCAAAACGGTGCCGTTTTAACGTCACCGAAACTGGCTTCCGCGCATAACGCGCGGAAGGAATTTTCATTCGCCCAAAACGACGTCGTATTGTACCGCGGTCTGGCGAGTAAACAGTAACTCGCGCATTGCGCGGCCAGTGATCTTTTTCTTCTTCCAAGCAGATTGTGAATAGTAACTTTAATACACCACTTTAATAAAAATTATACATTCAAGTAGGCTTTAAAAATCCAAAAAAATTACCAATAACTTAATATCAATTTATAACCTGAAAATTTTAATTTTTCATGATTTAATATTAAAAATTTTTATAAAAATTTTTACATCACATAAACTACCACAAATCATAACTTTTTGTGTATAACTCCATTTTGAGTGATTCAAACTTTATTTTTCTCATGATTTAATGTTCTATAATATTATAACATTAAATCTAAATATTAGAAAAATAATTTTTGGTCATAAATTCCAAGACTTGTTTATACACTACTAAACACATATTTTAGCATACAAAATATACCAAAATACACACCAAGCATATTAAACTCAAGAATGGCATAAATATTACTACTACACATTATTAACTATAATAACATGTTTATATAAACATGATAATTTATTTAATAAATAAATAAATAAATAAACTTCATTTAAAATAACCATTACCTCATTTTAATGGCTATCTTCATTTTTCTTTCAAAATGGGTTGTGAAGGAGGATGGCATGAACCAATAATTCCTTCTCCTTCCATATCCTTGCTCTCAAATAATTTTCTCTCTAATTTGAAAGGTGAAAGAAGAAGAAATGACTAGCATTTCTCTCTCTCTAATTACTTAAGTCTTCCATGATGTATAGATATATATCTTATATCTATGAATTTAAACCAACACAAGTTAGCTATTGGATACTTACACAAGAAATTTAATCCATGCCTTAGTTGGTGGAAGAGGCATGGTCCATGTACAAAAAAATCACTACAAGCAACCATTATTTAAATAAAAAAATAAAAAAATGAAAAAGAAAAGAAAGCAAAAAAAATCATTTAACTTCTTCTCCTTTCCTTGCCGGCTGATCACTTGTTGGTGTCCCAAAATGAATGTCACTTTTCACTTTTTTAAGAATTAATAGTTTTATAAAGTATTTTTCAAGTGGGCCAATCATTGGGCTTTAATTTAAAATACCAATTGGACTTCTATTAAATTGTTTGGGCTACTAAATTGTCAAATTTTATTATTCTCCACTTGGGCTACTAATTGGCTCATGTTGGGCTAATTTAATAATTTACACATTAATTATTCAATCCATGATTAAATAAATAATTAGATTGAATAAATAATAAAATATTATAACCCATAAGTATTAAATTACTAAATGGACTAATAATATTATTAATAATATTTTACATTATTTACATTAATTAATTATCATATTAATTAATTTATAAAATTTAATTCACTCATTATATTCAATTTAATTGAATATTTAATTAATGACAACTTGTCAATTAATTTGATATTAAAACTTTAGAGTGTGTTCGCTAATAATAATATATATAATCTATATATATTATTTATACACATTACTTTACCTCAAAAACAATTTCACAATAAATTATGAAATTAAAATAAATACAACATATAATTTAATATATTATTTAGGCCATAAATTAAATTATTTAATACATTTACATTAAATAATTCATTTCTCATCAATTATGGAAATAATTCCATTTATCCGAAAATACATTAAAATAATAATATATTTACTCAATTTCTTATTTAAATAATTTATTTAATTATTTAATTAATATTACACAAATAATTGTATAATTAAATTTCTCACTCTCATAAATCATTTACAATGATTTATTTAATTATAGAATATATTCATTTAATATATTCAATTACAATTTAAAATTTCTCAATTAATTTAAACCCTTTATATATATGTACATATATATTAAATATTGTACAATATATATAATTACTAATCTCCTTTAATTAATTCAACTACTTTATATAATTATAATTATATAATTTACATAATTATTCCTCACAAATAATTTATCAACAATTTGCATAATTGTTGATTAATGAATAAATTAATTCCACAATAAACCTTTTAATTCAATTCGGATTAATTTAATATTAATCTATCTATTTATCACAATTTTATGTTACTAAATGTGCACGCATATATATATTCATATAAATACATATTTAATTTACACGCAACCACGTCGCTTAATTACATAACTCCACTAATTAATTCTCTTAATTTAATTAGACTTGCTGTTAGTCAAGTTTATTGAATTATCACTTTACTTGCTAACTTATCAAAAATTTTGATATCACCATATCTAAGTTAGTCCGTTAAATTTAATTTGGACCTCTATTTATCTATCACTACTAGGTTATCAAATTCCAACCTTTATTAAATATTAAATATTAAATATTTTATTTCTAATTCATTCAAATATCCGGGATATTACAACTATCACTTCATTGCTTTATAATATTATCACCTTTGATAATATATAATACCACAAATAATATTATTAATCTTATAATAATATTTTAGCCATTTATTATTTCAATAATAAATCATCTCGTTCCTTAATATTATTAACCATCTAATAATCATCTTAATCTCTTCATTATCTCAACACTTATTAACATTATTAATAACTAAATAATGTTTTACACTATTCCCAAGGATATTATTTATCAAATAATATCTTAATTATTTATAAATATTATTAACCATTTAATAATATTTTATCATCCTACTAATATTATTAATCCTTTAATAATATCTTCTTCTCTCATTAATATTATTAACCATTTAATAATATTTTATCCTCTTACTAATATTATTAACCATTTAATAATATTTTAATCATTTATTAATATTATTAATCATTTAATAATATTCTACTAACTTACTAATATTATTAACCATTTAATAATATTTTATTAACTCATTAATATTATAATTATATAATAATATCTCAATCGCATATTAACATTATTAATAATTTAATAATGTCTTACACTCTTTCCAATAATATTATTTATCAAATAATATTTTAATCGCTTATAAATATTATTAAAAATTTAATAATATTTTACTCTTTTAATAATATTATTAATCATTTAATAATATTCTTTTCATTTACTAATATTATTAACCATTTAATAATATTTTAATTATTTATTAATATTATTAATCATTTAATAATATTTTAATCACATATTAATATTATTAACCATTTAATAATATTTTACTCACTTATTAATATTATTAACAATTTAATAATATTTTAATCACTTATTAATATTATTAATCATTTAATAATATTTTAATCACTTATTAATATTATTAACCATTTAATAATATTTTAATCATTTACTAATGTTATTCATCATTTAATAACTTTTAATCATATACTAATATTATTGATCATTTAATAATATTTAAACATTATCAATAGTTAACTTTTTAATTGTTGTAACTTTAGTCTTTATTTTATACATTTAGATATCTTTAAGTCACTAATAAACTCTATATATATTAGTTTAGTATTCAAACACACTCAATTAATATGTATTTCAACTTAAATTTTCATAAAAAAACTCGACCCGGACCGACCCGACTCGGCCCGGACCGACCCGACTCGGCCCGGACCGACCCGACCCGACCCGGACCGAATCTGCCCCCAGAAACAGCCGGCTCAAGCGCCTAGGCGCTTGGTAGGCGCTCAGTAGGCGCTCGGCCAACTCCTCCGAAAGTAAACTTTTGACTGCTCGACCCTCCGACGCCCCAACAGCCATAACTTCTTCATTTTAAAATATTTTGGGGTGATTCTTGAGTCCATTCTCATCAGAATTTCCCCCTCTACAATTTCTCTTTAGATCAAAAATCCAAATTCCAAACGGAAGTGGACTAAAAACTGCTCACAAGGACAAAGTGAAAACTAAAATCACAAATCCTTGGTTTTAATGGTTCAACCTTGAATAAAATAAACTCTACACATCCAAATGACACCAAATCAGTGTTGATGTGTTCCTAACCTCTTGTTTTACAATATTCCATGGTTGGATCGTCTTTTTGAAAACGTTTTACACGAAAATTACGGATCGAACCATCTAGGGTTTAAAAACGACATCATTTCCGGTAAAAGCTATAACTTCTTCGTTATTCAATATTCTTGAAAGGTTCCAAAAGGGTTTGTCTTTAAAACTCATAGATCTAGCTTTCTAGACTTTTAGATCACAAAAATAACTTGTACATCTTAAATCATAAATCAACAACCTAGACATTTAACTAGGGCTTTAAAACCAAACATGTGTATACTACCATTTCTTCCATCATCTTTCTTACCAAACATGTTAGAACACCCATCTAGCATATTTAACCATATATCTTAATATGTAATCAAGATCTAACATCACATGGCTTCTTATTTCTTACATAACAAACTAACTAACAAGTTAAGGTTCAAAGAAACTTTTAAACCTTTAATGAAGATCTTCTTCTTGAAAATGGTTCTAGCTCTTCTTTGATCTTCTTGTATGGACCAAAAATCACCCACACTTGATAACACTCAAGGTGTTTGCTCTCTAGAACTCTCACAATTGCTCTAGCTTCTCTCTACAACCTTCTCTCTCTAAATTTTGGTGAATGGAGCAAATGAACCAACATTTGCACAAGTGTTGGTCATTTCTATTTATAGAACTCTAGGATTTTACCATTAGTTCTACTAATCAACTAACATTGGTTGATTAAGGCTCTAATCTTGCTTACTATGCATGGAATGACCACTTGATGGACATTTTGATTGACCCATTGATTGACTAGGGTGGTTGGGGCTTACTTGCACCACTTTACACTCCAAAATCAACCAACAAGCTACATTTATATCCATGTGGGCCCCAAAATTCGGGATTGACCAAATATTTATCCAATTTGACTTTATTTTTAAGTCCTATATAATTATATAAGTATCCATATATATATACATCCATATATGTATACATATTCATCTATACAAACTTATTGGGCTCCACTTTGGATCTTAGTATTAAATTCTATTGGGCTCATTCAATTAAATTGTTTGGGCTCAATTTATATCACACATTGGGCTAGCATTTACATAACTATGCTATCCTTAATTAAAATAAGCATTGGGTTTATTTAATAAATTACATGGACTAGTAATTAAATTAATTACATAGGCTACAATGTATACTTAATTGACCTAGTTTAACAACTCATTTGGATTTAAAATATAATCCAATTAGATTTGCTAATTATAAGTCCATTGGACTCCTTAATTAAATTAGCTTACATAACACTATCAATTGTCAATTATTGGGTTTGTTTTAATAAAACCCTAATACATATTAATACAAGTACATTGGACTTGATTAATTTAATTCATTCACTAACCCCTATCATCAAATTGGGTTTATAAAATAGTTAACCGTACACAAACAATTATTCCCACATTGAATTATCTCAAATAATTCACTTGCTTCTTCTTTCGCATTATTCATACAAGTAATTAACTTGCTTAATAAAAATCTTCTTAATTGCCATACAAGGCCAACATTCAAGCTTTGTGATTTTATCACATAAGCTTCTCTCGCAATCTTTTTCCTTCTTTAGTTAATTAATTTAATTAACTAATTTAATACATCTCATCATACCACTTATCACATATATATATACTTCATACCTCATATTTTCTTATGGATATAATTAAATAAAAAAAAAATTGGGTTCGTAATTTTCTCGGTCATTACATCACAGGTATTAAATAATTAGACAGACTCATTATTTGAATAACACTGAATATTTAAATAATTGTGATATTAAGTTAATAATATAATAATATAAAAGATGGATAATATAAAATTTAAATGTATAGTGTGAAGCTTAAAAATATGAAATGTGTGATGGATTGTATAGTTTAATGTATGAATCATGTGATTTGCTAATGGATGGTGTAGATTAAGTTAGTATAATATGTGAATAATGTGATTTGCTATTAGATTATGTAGATTAAGTTAGTAAAATGTGTTAATCATGTGATTTGTTAAATATTAGTGTAGATTAAGTTAGATTAATGTATGAATCATGTGATTAATTAATGGATGACGTAGATAATGAATGGTGTAGATTAAAAAATGTGAAATGTGCTTTTGAAATAGTTGATTAAGTTTTGGCTATAAATAAGCGACTTAACATAAGGAATTTTTATATGCTTCTTATTTATCATTCTTTTCACTTTTTAAATATTTTTAGTGTGAGATTTCTCTAAGTGAGTTAAGGCTATCTTAAGTGTTGGTGAACATCGATAAAAGTCGAGTATTATCTAAGTAAGTTTTTTCTATAAAAGTTATATAAGTACTCTCAGACACGTCACATGTTATTTACAACTCTTCCTTTAAAAGACTTTTTTTTTAGAAGATTTATTTTGAAAGCTTTTTTGGAAGATATTATTTTAAAATATTGTTTATTTTCCCAAAAATTATTTTGAAGTATATTCTACTCTATTACATAAATTTATACTATCAAATCACTTTTGATTATTTTATACAAGTTTGTATACATCATGAAATTTGTATGTGGTAGTTACTAATTAAATGATATATATATATATATATATATATATATATATATATATATATATATATATATATATATATATAATTTGATCGACTCCATTGAAAACAGTCAGAGTATAGTAAAATTAAGTTGTTTTCCCTTTGTCCTAGCGTTACTCAAATATGAATCGACTGTTTTTCTAGAATTTCCTCATAATAGTCTCATAGTCCGAACTTTAGGAAACGAAACCAAAGTAGCAACATTAATCAATCTTTTTGTAACATAGTTAAATATCACAAAGAGTACTTAATTAAAGGATTAAGGATAACTTTATCCTTTAAAAGGACAACACAAAATGAAAAAGTAGGAATTCATTTTCTCACCTCCTTTATTTAGTCTTTAAGCCCATGTAATATTTTCACAATGTGCTAATTAAATAATCTTGTTGTGTGGACTACAATTTAGTCACTCCTCAAGCGTCTAACTTAAAACTTTCAAATTGATCGCTTTTCAAATATGCAGTGGATATAAGCCGAGAAAAAATATTTTCAATTAACTCTTGAAGCGAATACCCACAATCACGATTAATTAGAATCACATGCTCTACGAACTTAGCAATTCACGTACTCTCAGCGATGATCCAGACTATATTATCACGAATACTGGATACAATTTACACGGTCTGAGAAGTTACAAATTTTCAAGTTTCATAAATGACCTCGAATGACTATGACAAACTCTTTTTTCTCTCTACTCTGCTAGAAAAATTCGCTCTTTTGTCGTGTTGTATATCTAAAAGGGAAGTCTAACATATATATAAAACAAGAAGTAATATTGGTAAGTATGTGATTTCATTTCAAACTCTCAAATAAATCACACTAATTACACAATATATAACTCTCGTATAAAATATGTAACTCCTACATAATTAAAGTGAATTAAGAGCACATATGTTTATTATATTTAAACAATAAATTATATGATTATACCCATCGGATTGACCGTTTCATGTGTGCTCTGATTCGGATCATTAACGAACAGTAGGGAAACAAAAACTTCACAAATAATTAAATTCTATGAAGGTATCCCTTATTTCAATAAACATGCTTAAAGCTAACTGTCCCAGTGAACTTGTGCAATTTGGATTTAGCAAGCAAGAAAATGTTAAATGCAGTCGGTTAATAAAATTTCAAAAATAAGCGGACTGAAGTATAGCACATATATATGATGCTTATCCAGATCAATATTGTATTATTTCTATTTCAAAATATAAAATTATTTGTCTTTACATAATAAAAAAATAATTAATCTTACAGCATACCAATAGTATATGCCTTTAATATACAAGAATAAATTCTATAAATACAGTCTGTAAATGAGTGTTTTTACATTATTTAATAAAAATTTGTCATCTTTATAATTTCAAATAAAATTAAGAAATTTTGATTATGTTAAAATTATTAAATAAATTTTATCATGCTAAATAATATTAAATAATCTGTTAAAAAAAATTCTTAATTTTTTTAAAAAATACAAAATTATCTAATTTTTATTAAATATTATAAAACACTAAATTTATAAATAAGTCGTATAAAATTGATTCTCTATATATACATTTACATACAAGTACAATTAATTAAAAGAGTTATATCGGAAATAAAAAGCTGACCTTGAAGCTGTAAGGATAACTTATTAGAGCCACGGGTGGAAACTTCCCAAGGGATCGCATGATCCAGTGAAGGATATGGAGGAGCCAAAATTAATGCATGAAACTTAACAATTATATATATATATATATATATATGGAGCTAGATCAACATCATGTGAATTCATGGATCAATGCGATCCCTTTGGAACTCTCCACCTGCACCAGAACCTGATATATATTGTTGAAACTTTTTGCTTTGAGAATTAACCTCAGACCAAATTAGTTACTTGGGTTAAGTACTTTAATTTGATCTCCATATATATACGGGGGAAGGAGAAGGGGAAAGGGTAAGAGAACAAATTTTTTTGTTAAAGGTTTATATAGCAGGACAAATTTACTGAAGTAGCCTTATTATTGATTGAGATTACATAAATCCTTATATTACGTTTGGATTGAAGGAATGCGTTGATTTTAAGTTATTTCAAGTATATATTTGATTGTTAGTAGAAATAAGTGGTTTAATATGATGGTAAAATTATGATACATATCCATTGGAATAAATTTTATCACTCTCCCACATGAAATAAAAATCAAAGGGATGAAATGAATTTTCATTCAATTAGAATAATTTATTCTCTAAAAAGATTATTTAATATATTATTTTTCATTTTATTCTATTTTCTCAACCAAACGTAACATTAGTGTTGAAATAGTCACCCCCGAAAATAAATAGGTTAATAAATCAATCATTTTTATGCACTAATTAGTGATTTTGATTGAGGGTTGATTTTTTCCATTGTATTGTTTCATAAAGTTTTGACAACTTGACAAGTTCGGAGAAATCTATAGAACCAATAAGGTCATAGTTTGATGATTGAAATTGAAACTCTAGAATTGTTAGGTTTACGCACCGATTGAGTGAATATATATATATATATATTTTTTTATTACGAGAATTTTCTCATTTTCTTATTGTGAGATTTGTATATTCACTCATTAAGTATGAGAATGTTTACAATTACAAGGTTCTTAGTATTGATTATGTGACTTATTTAAAATTATTGTAATAAATACTCAAACTTTGAAGTCTACCTATAGTTTTTTTTTTTTGTAATTTTTAAGATAATATTTTATATGTAGTTATACATTTTAAGTAGTTTATAATAAGAACTATTTCATTAATAAAAATTAAATAATTTCTTTTTAGTTTCAAATTTTAAAATTTAACAAATTATTTATAAAACTGAGGGAGTATATTTTTGTTTTTAGCTAAGCAAATTTAAATGCTTCTGGAAATCTAATGAATTAAGCTAATTTTTGTCTTTTTTTTTTTTCCTTTAAAAACAATTTCTAACAAATTAACTTTCTTCTAACACGTTTAACCTTTTTCTATCCGATGACCGAGGATATGCTTGTCAAAGTAACAACAAAAAAGATACTCTTTTAATGGCTTTAAGAATGGTTGGAATTCCAATCGGACAGCTAAGTCTGATGGGAACACAAAGAAGCAGGGCCGGCCTACGGCATAGAAAAAAAGTTTAGACTTCAAGTCTCATTTTAAAAAAAAATTCAAAATTCAAAATATTATAAATAATTTATATAAAAAATATTTTATAAAAATATAAGTTCAATCAATTCTTTAAGGTTCATAATCTAATCTAAATATTAAATACATAAAAAAATTAATAATATAAAAAAAAGTCTCATTTAAATAAAAAAAATATTAATACTCCTTCTGTCCCAAAATAAAAATCATCCATTAATTTTTGTAGTTAAATTGATTATTTTTAAAATTAACAATTAAACATATATATTTAGATTTTTAAAAAAGTAACCATTAAAATTATTACTAAATTTTATATAGTTTATAATGTTTATAGATTTTTTACATATATATTAAATAATAATAAGATATATTGATTTGAAAAATGGTCAATTTGACCATAAAAGTTAACGGAGAACGTACCAACTATATAAAGTCTCATTTAGAAATATCGCTTAAGGCCTCAAATTGTCTTGAGTTACCTCTGCAACGAAGTCACGTTTTGTCCAAGGATGAGACATTTCGATTAATTTTAATTACATATTAAATTTATCTTCTTCTTTTTTTCTATAAAAAATTATTATTATTTTTCAAATAATTAATTATTTTTTCTAATTATCAGTTACAAATTTATTTTTTATAATTACACCATGCAAATAGACTTTGCTCACTCAAAGAGAGAGAAAATTACCACCAACATGATCATCGTGAGAGCCTCACCAAGTAAAACGTAATTAATTAACGACACGTGTTGTAAATAATTCTGAAAGATGCGTGCGCAGGAAATTAAAAAAATAGAAGAGCCTTAACTAGGATTAATTTAAAATCCCATAGACGCAGGACAATGGTGGTGTGGCTTAGAAAGTAGACATTAGACGAAGATTAGTATTATATGGGATTAATCTATAAAGACAATGATTAATGAATAAATTAAGTGGAGGTGGTTTTTTCCACCAATATTAACTACAATATTCGATTGATGTCATGATCATTGTGTGGCATGCTTTTGGGCAGTGCTTCTCCTGTCCCTCCATTATAAGAAAAAAAGTATACACTCCACTTGTTAAAAACTTTAAGGTTATTATTAATTTTTTAAAAGTAAATTAATGTGTTTCTAACTTAAAATTAATATAATTTATTAATAATTATAAAATAATATTATTTTGAAACAGAAGGAGCATAGATGTCACACACCAGGGCAGCCTGCAGAGTTCCACACGCAAGGGCATTGGATATAATATATGTTAATGTGAGATGCCGGGGGGGAGATAATTAATTAGGTCAAAATCAGGCATGCACCATACCATAAACATTGACATTACATGTCCCCTTACTCCATTTCAGATGGGGCTACCCTTGTCTATTTTTATATATACCAAAACCCTCTCAAAAGTTTTTTTCTTCATCGACAATGTTGTACCACTTTAATTTCATATCTTTTAGGCTCCTTCACATTGATTTTGATGATTTGGTGATAATTACTATTTTATTTTATTTTATTTTGTCAAAGAGGTTATCATCATATCAAATAACCGAATAAATAAACGTAACAGTGCTGTCTAAATAACTATAATTATTGAGAAAATTTAACAATATTCCGATGATCCATCTCTTTTCACGAATTAGTGAATTGGGTAAACCAGATTCGAAGACCAAATGTTTTATATTCATTATTATTTTTATCATTTAATTTCCTCTAGATTAGAAAGCTATCTTGGATTGATGTATGTATACAAGAGTATATATTAATTTAACGGGAAAGAAAAAGTTTTACGATGGAGAAAATAAAAGTTTATTGGTTGTATTTTAAAAAATAAGAGATAAAATTTTGGAAAAATAAATTTAAGTACTTTTTAATTTTATTTTATAGACAAACCTAGGACTATGAGGAAAAGATATCAAACGGGCCATATTTTGATTTGATACTTTCCAGTGTTAGCCACCGAAGTGCGACTGAAGATCCACTTTTAAAATGTAGTGGGTAATGGAAACTTTTTCCTACCATATGTATATATCATGAAGTAAGACTATAAAATAAACTAATCGGATTGGACTCATTTTGTATTTATTTGACTAAAATTCAATTCGATATCGTGCTCAACTTGATAACTAAACGAATATCAATTAAATCTTATTTTATACTCGATATATTTTATAAATCAAATATAAGCAACTTAATATTTGACTCAACTCTATTCGTTTATACTCTTATCATGCATAGAGCAATTTTGTGTGTGGTTGAAACAGTTATGAACAGAGGCGGAATCAGGGGGGGCGAGGGGGGTCATATGACCCTGGTAGCTCGTCGATTACAGGAGAAGAAGGCACCGATGACCCTGGTAGCTCGTCGATTATAGGAGAAGAAGGCACCGTTTCGAATGATAAACAAGGGTTATTAACTACCGTAGTGACTCCGGCGTTGCGGACTTTCTCGTTTGGGAAATCGCCACTTCCGTCATCTCACAGGAAAAGATTCCGTGATCTAGAACCCTCCTACGGAATTTTTAGCAAACACTTAAGTCTCCAACTCCAACTCACGCGGTTGCCACTGTTGCAAGAGACGAAGGTACTAGGTTTTGCTTATGGTTTAGTTAAATTCTTGTTGAACTAGCTGGAGCATATCAATAACTATATATACATCTTATCTACTAATTTTATAATTTTATGGAGTTATTTTATAATACATGTATAAATTATGATTAATGTATAAGTTTTTTCTTTATTATTATAAAATATATATAATAAAAAATAATATAAATTAGTCCTGCATATTAAACTTGTATTTATTAATTATTCGTACAATGATGGTCAATATTTGATGTAGTATTATTGCTATAATAATTGTGGTTCTAAAACTAACAAGGATAAAAATATTAGTCGTTAAAGGCTAAAATTTCTAGAATTATAAATTTTTATGTAGCTATCAGATTGTTTGGCAACAAGTTTAATTAGCAGGATATCAATTTATTATAAATGATGAAATGTTTGAATTGATAAATGATGAAAATTTTAAATTATGCAGACTTACATGATACAATTCTCTCCTCTTAATTGTACAATTGAAAGAAGTACTCTAAGTGTTAATAAATAATTTTTTTTTACTGATATATTTTGACTCCCTTATAAAACAGTTCTGGTTCTGCCACTGATTATGAAGAGAGAAATTTAAGAGCATCAAATAAAAAGTACTTGCCAGCTACTACACTTTATTTCCTAATTGTATCCCAAGTATTGAGAAAGTTCAAACCTGCGAGGAGGGGAAAAAGAAATATTCAACTACTAAAATGCAGTTGGGTCTCTTTTGGTTCATAAGATCTTGCTCTTCTTGTAACTATGAGCTATTTTGAGTTCTCTGTTCGAATTATTGACTTTAATAGATAATTGATAAAAACAGTTCTTTTTATCTTTCTCATAATGAGGTTAGAGTTGGAGCTACGCTCTTAACCTCATTGTGATGGTCAAGACATAAGCTTTTAAAGTCCTTTTTTTGGGGTTGTATTCAATTAAGATTTTTAAAAAAATTTAAATTTTTTTTTAAATGAAAGACTTTTGTATAATTCGTAAATTTTAATGACTTTTAATTTTTTATTTAAAATGACTTCATAAAATAAGTAATAGACTTTTTGTAAACTTTTGTATATTTCTAACATATCAATTAACCCATGTGTACAACCTCTCCCTCTTTTTTCATGAACCGGAGAAAATCTCATTATTTAATTAAACTCTTGTGGAATTAGATTTTATATATGTTGAAAACTTTCGTATTATTCTACTCATTAATTATAAATTTGGATACTCAAACTTTTAAAAAAAATTACTATTAAAATGAAATAGTATTATGTAATTTAATTTCTCACTAAAATTTTCTAAATAAGATTATTTATAAAATCCTATATTTAATTGAGAATGTAATTTTAGAGGAATCTCTAATAAGTAATAACTTAATATTGAGTAATTAATAATTTTTCAAGGGAATGTATAATTCATATATTTTAATTTGATAGTAAATAACTTATAAATCTTGAAAAGATTCTATTATAATACTAATTATAAAAGATTAAACTATTAATATTAAACATTGATTTAATGCTCTTCCAAATTTTATGTATATTTTTATGCTTTCAAATAAAAACACAAGTTTTGATATAAAATTGAGTCGATAATTGTGCAACTATTACCTTCTTGATATAACGACTAGTAAAATATTAATAAAAAATATATATATTAAAATTAAATTATTCTAAACAAATTGTTAAAAAAAAAATCATATTACACTATACCTATATTTAAATTTTATATATACCTAAATATATGTAAATAAGTCCAAGTACATTTTTAATTATGAGGTGTCAATTATTAGATGTTATACATTCTTATATTTTTTTTTTGTTTTTTTCAATTTTATTTAAAAAATAAAGTATTTTTAAACTCTAATTATTTAAATTATGAATGGCAAAGAAAAAAAAAAACTTTGATAATACATGCATGTATGTAGGTGAGATTCTCAAGATGCATGTTGGTGAGGCCAAGAAAAAAAATCCTGATAATACATGCGGTGAGATTCTCAAGATGAGATTGTGACTAAGCTGATTATAGTGCAGATTAGGAGTGAAATCTTTATGTATGTGAAAGGTTCACATTTCTTTTTCTCATTTCTTACATTTGTTTATCTTATCTCTTTCTTAAATATTTAGAACTCTTTAAAAAAAATTAGACATGAGACCAGACTTTAGATATGAGTTAGTATTTATAAAAGTTTGTCAAACTCCACCATTTGATAGAAATCTAAAAAATCTATGACTTTTTGAATATCAAAATACTTTTATAGACTTTGTAAAAATCTCAATTCAATTCCACGTAACTTTTAAAGACATTACAAAAGTTATAATTAAATACTACTAAACTTTTATAAATTCTTTAAATGTCTTAATTAAATACAACTAAACTTTTAAAGTCTGTAAAAAAAAATTAAAATATTTTAAAATCCTAATTAAATACATCACTTTTAGTTTCTTTAGTGTGTTTACCTTCTACGGTCTTTTAACGTTTGTTAAAAATCCCTTATTTGTGTAAGTGCAGAGGCAGATCCATTATGGGGCAAGGGGGAGCAAGAGCTCCTTCTTAATTTTTGTAATTTTTTGTTAGTACAGGAGTATATAAGTAAAGTGACCTCATTTTAAAAATAAAAATTTTATGACTTCTAAAAAATAAAGCTTTTAAAAATGATATTGTAGTGATTTTTATGTACTACTTCTATTTTAAAATATAAGATTGTTTTTATTTTTTAAAATCAATATGAGATATTTTTAAACTCAAAATTAACATAGATTCATTTAATTTTAGTCAATAAAATAATAAATATTATAAATTATCTAAAAAATACTACCAATTATAAGATTATTAATTATTATATTTAATGAATCTAATCAATTTTTAGTATGAAAATATCAAAAATTTACTTGCAAAAGTAAAAGAAAAATGATCTTATAAATTGAAATGAAAGAAGTATTTTCATTTTTCATATTTGCAATTTATATTTGGTGGACTTTATTATTTTTTACATATCGCAATAAAGTGCCTCATTTGTCAATTGTTTTGTTCCACACAAAAATTCTTCTTTTTATTAATAGTAATATAAAATAGCACAATATCTTTAAATTTGTCATCATAACTTCATTAAATATCACCATTATTAAACTAACTTATTATTTTATAAATATGAAATAAAATTACATTATTAATATCTATATATATTACACAATTGAGATTATTTTTGTGAAACAGATAAAATAATTATATTATTAATATTTAATTATAAAGGGTGCCCCCCTTGATAAAATTTTTGTGTCCGCCTCTGTGCAAGTGTATGGAGTACGCTGTACCCTGATCACTTACTAAAAGGGTCTCTTGATCACGAGAGCTGTTGGTACTAGATGCGACCAATATAGATACATGACATGAGATAAGACGGAATTAAGAAGGAGCGCACGCATTATTATTATTATATCTTATATTTTAGTGTTTTACATTGATCATAATTTAATTTGGTTTTTATATTTTTTGACATATATATTATTTTCTTTTTTTGAACATAATATAAAATAAAAAAAATTGTGACACAATGTAATTATAATATAATAATACTACATTATATACATTATAGTCTTTGGTTCCTTGTGATATCAAAATCAAGGAAATGACTGTTTGAAACTATTTCTAAATAGAAACATATGAGTTCATAAAATTTGGAAAAGTGAATTCGGAATAAGCAGTGAAAAATAAGTAATGACAATTGATATAATATATTATGAAATTCTTGTTGATTTCGATTACAAATATAATTTGAGATTAAATAGATGTAATGAACAAGTTTCTTAGTAAAACAACCTACTGCCTTCAGGTAGTTTCAAACACAAAACTTATATTATCAACAAAAAATATATATATATATAATATATAGAACTCCCTTTGTCTCAAAATATAATATAAATATTGATTTTGTAAAATATATTTTGAAATGTCTAATTCAAATTAATTCCCTAGCAAAAAATAAATTATGAGGTTTATTGATTTTTAAAAATTAAATAATTTTAAAACAACTTTTTATAAAAAAAAAAAAATATTGATAATGGAAGGCAAAAGGGCTTCGAATTGGAGTAGGTGATTGCTATGAAAATCTGAATTTTTGTATTGATATTGATAATGGAAGGCAAAAATATTGATATGGATTAGTTTGTCCCTCAAAGTACAGTCATTGCATTTGTCTCATAAAAAGCACACTCTGCTCAAAATATTTTACATTCAAAGTGTGATTGATTCATTTAAGTTGCCACAGAGTCAAATAATTCATAAAATCCAATACCCGTTTTTTGGACAACTTATTGCTGTGTAAAACTTTACATTCATGGTTAAATTCTAGAAAGGCCGAGGATTATAACTCGGTATATGGTGCTATTTGATAACCTTATACATCAAGAGGTTTCCCAATTTTATTGCAATCGGTATCTGAATAGGTGTTAAAAATTAGTTGGGTGGAATTTTATGATCGAAAAATGTAGGTGGTTGTTTGTCGTTTAGGAGTGACTTGTGATGATTGGTTTGGTTTTGATTTTGGCTCTGGCAGGGCCAATAGATTTTTAAAGGATTGCTTCAACTTGGTAGGTAGACTTTCTCTAAACTAATTTGCAGATAGATAGCCAGGCAAAAGGAGACATCACATCGAGTCGCAATGATGACAAGTTTCAGATGTATGTTTCCATTATGTGCAATTGAAAAGTAATCCTCGCTACGACCTTAAAGGTTGATCAAAGTTGTAGATAAACCACAGAATGTTTGTAAATTTTTATGAGGACTTCAAAGCTTTCGTAGTCTCTTCTACATATTATTTCCACTTGCCAATGCTGTTATAATTACTTCAGCAGCATTCAGATATACAAATCTTGAAGGATGAGTTTGACGAACTTTCAGGAGTATAAATAGCATCACAGTTAATTGTATTATATATGGAGATTATCTTCATCATTGTGGACTGTATGCCAAACGAATAGATCAGTTGCATACCTAAGTTTTGCATTGCTCCAATTACATATGTTGCTAATGGCCCTGGAATTACTTGATGCCAGCCATTATATATGTGAATTTTACGGACGAGGAGGACTTGTAGTATAAAACGTGTTGCATTGGTACCATATTGTATTTCTGAAATGTATCATATTGGCACCATATCACATTACATTAGCAGATGAAAGTCATATCGTATCTCTGATGCTGCAGGTGGAATCTGTCGTGCTCAAAAGATACAGGAAGGGAGGCTTGTACGATATTCAAGTTACTGTCAAAAGGTCACCTAGTTGAGACTGACGAGGTAACAAATATTGCTCTTTCCTACACTAAAATGCTGAAAGAGGGAGAAGGAAAATTGTTTAGTCTGTGCGAGATGAACTCTCATAGACTAGAATCAGAAACAGAGGACAGGGCTGGCATCCCAACCATTCCCAGTTGAGGTCATACTTACTCCTTACTAGGCAGAGCTAAAGTTCTATAGGGAAATGCCACAAGGCACTTCCAGCCAGTGAAAGGTTCTTCAAGCAAAGTGCCCCAATCCTAACCCCCTTCGGCCTTTCCTACCTTGGGCAACTCACCTACTCCCTACATACCAAATGATCTCTCCTTTCCTCTGCTTTACATTACTAGCCCATAGACAACAACACCACATGATCCTTTTCTAGTCTTAGAAGGAAAGTAAAAATGTAGAGAGGAAACTTAACATTTAATCCTGAGCAAGTATAATCTTCCTAAAGAGAAATAAGCTTCTTTCCAACAATCCATTCTTATGAAAAATATCATAAGCCTCAAGTTGTGAGACACAAGAAAATTTCAAAATATCAAATGGTCTATGCAAACCAAAGGTGAGTGTTTTTGTTTGCCTGTATAACCCTTAAAGGGTCTAAATTACCTGCAAGTCTGTAACCAAAACAATTTGAAGAATTCCTAAATTTGCCTCTAATTTATACAAATTCTATTCCAGCTCTAGTTTCTCTTTTAAAAGTCGATCATTCCATAGATAATCGGCAACTTTCTATTTAAGGCAAAATTGAAAGAAAAAAAGATGAATAAATAACATGATCAGTTCAATAAATCCAGTGAGCATTGTACCATACAGCTTGTTACTTCTAAATTATTGCAAGTTATTTCCATGGCATGGTGTATACAATTGGCATTAGGTTTTCTAAGAAAAACAACTAGCTAGTAACTGTAGACATTTGAGTTTGAGCCTAAGCAGCTGGAAAATTAACATGGTAAACCTCACTCATATCAGGGTAATATGACCCAAAATTCTGTTCAGTACCAGCAGGCTTAAGATTCTCATTAAATAGGGCAAACACATAAGTATCCAAGTCTTTGCCTGGCCTCTTTGGTGTTCCCTTCCCGGATGAAACATGATCAATCAAATTATTCACATATATTTGGGCGATTTCCTTGGTCGTTGCGTCTCCATTTCCAGCACTAGGCCATCCAGTCTCCGATACAACAATCTCAACATCTGATCCTCCCGCCTTTTCAAGGGCAGAATAAGTTGCATCGACCATGGCATCGAAAAGATTGCTATACAGAAGTGCTCCATCGCTCACACCCTTAGCAGTAGCCTGGAAAAGCGCGTAATCTAGCTGCACGTGTGAAGGATCGCCAATATATGCAAAGAAAGGATACAAATTAACAAGAAGAGGACTTTTTTGTGCCACCAAAAAATCCACAATGGGTTTGATGGTTGATATTGCATTGTCCGCAAACGATCCAGCCGAAGGAGGATATGATGATCCTAGTACTTGTACTGAAACTACAGTACTAACTGGTACTAAAATGTTTGCAGAATTCAATGAAGCCACTAAGTTTTGAATGGCTCCAAGTACATATATTTCCAGTGGTCCTGGAATTACTTCATTGCCAGCCATTATATATGTGAATTTGACGGATGATGCGTGTGGTACAACGTTGTCGTTAACCCATGTTGTTGCGAATGATGGACTGGTTGATAGCTGCTCAAGGTCTTCGTTTCGGACTCCGAGGATAACGCCAATGTTGGAACCTTGTAGAGCGTTCAAGACATTAGGATTCGGGTCGAAAATCCGAATTTTTTGAATGTTTCTCGACTGCAAGAGAGCAACGACTTGATCTGGTGGTGGAAGATCATCACCCAGCAGCCCATAGTTCACTCCTATTCCTTGGACGCCTGCATTTAGAAAGAAAAGAGAAAAATCATTCTCTGCATTATAATCAGAAAAACTCTCTGCTTGTACTAAGGGGTTGTGCACTAACTTTTATGTGGTAGTCACGTAGTGTTACTCTCTATTAGTACACAATTAGTAAATAAGTATTAGTGAACATTATAATAATAACAAAATTATGAATAGAAGAGAAGATGTTTGATATTCTCAAAGCAAATATGATGATGTCAAAGAAATAAGTGTCGCTTAAAATATTAAGTATAACAAAAATAACTGGAAAAGTGTTGTCTATATATATATATATATATATATATATATATATATATATTCACTTAAAAATAATAAAACTACTGAGTAACCTGACTGAATGCTAAGTAAACATGCAGCAACAAAGCAGCAGCAGCAGCATAGGGTGTCCATTTCTAATTGAAATGGTGTAAAAAACACAGGGTTTAGGGGGAGAAAAGTTGATAAAGTGAATTGGCGAAGATTTACGGACTATAAAGATCTTATTTATAGAGCACTGGCGAAAGGATTGATTACAGTAATTAATTGAAAATCAAAGAAATAAGGTACGGCTATTAGATGCTGCCCATGCTTAAAATTTGTTATTAATTTATGCATGCATGCTGTTATATAACGAGTCCATGTGCAGAACTTATATTTCCTACTTTTGTTTCTTAATTTAATTTTTTATTTTTAAATATTACTGATTGATTGAGGAATATTAATATAAGGGAATGAGATACATATGACACTATTTAATGAGAGAATTTTTGGTATAAATTGCTTAATTGCTGGTAATTAGAATCTGGAATTCCTATATTATATTAATTTAACGAAGTGAGATGTATGCGACACTGTTTAACGGGAGAGAAATTCGTACAAATTGCTCAAGTGCTGTTAATTAAAATCTTGAGTTTCCTTTCTTATAAAGTCGACTTTAGTATTTTTATTTTTAATTTAATTACTGTTGTATAATTATTTTAAGTTTGTACATTTTCATGTTCACTCACTATTAGAATATTAGGTATCTAAAGTCGATATTTGAGACGAATTTTTTCGTCTCAGATAGCCCAATTTTTGGTAGTGACTGTTTTAAAATTCATCAGTACTGATATGATCTCTCTTCAAGTGTGATTTTAAAAAATTATACAAAGGTTTTCTGATAAGTCTACCCTATTCTCCAGGAGGGATTTCAAAATAAAAAAAAAAATTGGTTTAAAGAGGCTTTTATGATATCAAACAAAAGGTTGGTTGGAGTTCTCATTTCTCATACATAAACTATACTATGAAGGTTGCTAGGCATTAAAACATGCGCCTTGTATATGTATGCTATAGTTGGATTTACCAGAAGGTGTAGAATAGCAATTAACAAAAAGCATATGGAGTCGGACGTAATTTTATTTAGTCCTTTTTGGACGGCTTCAAAGAAAGGATAGTAATATAGGTGTATGTATTCTAAATTATTATTTACACGTCCAAATATAATTAAGTGACTAATTTATCCTTAATAAATGATATCTCAATTCACTTATTTAACATCTTTCATTTTTTTCATTTATCTTATTATGCATAATAACTATAAAACAAAATACAACTTATACAAGTACTATAATTGTGTAAGATGGAATCAAATACTACATAATGCTTATCAAAAATGAAAATACAAATAAAATCTCGTAATTGCTTCCCTAAAAATATAAAATGTTCATGTTTTGGAAGGAAATTAGACCCAAAAAAAAGAAGAAATCATCCTCTCTTTTTTTAATAATAATAATACAAAATGTCATTATCTAATACTAAATAGTAAATATATAATTGAACTAATGAATGAGAGCAAGATGAATAACTGTTTATTTTATATTATTATAAAAAAATACAATGACTCTTTTTAGGGTTAATTTTCTTCTAAAACAAATATTATATATTTCTCAAGTAGACAATTATGAGGTTAAGTTTTTTTTATTTTTTTTATAAACATTATGTAATGTCTAACTATCTTATGTATTTGTTTAAGTTATTTTAATTTTATAGTTATTATGTGTAATAGGATAAAGATCAAAACTTGAAGATGATATAAATAAGTGAATTGTGTCTCATTTATTAAAGATAAATTAGTCACTTACTTAAATTTAAATGTACAACTAGTAATATAGGGTGTGCATATATCACTATCCAAAAAAAACATTATAACAAATTAAAAGGCATATTTGTAGGGATATAAAATTTTAATATGTTGGATTAATTCTTGAGATTTCAGATTTTTTATCAAATTAATAGTTCCAATTAAATGTTTAATGGCACCTTGGTCGCATGGCCAATTTGAAGTAATGCAATAAATCAATATGATTACGACGTATCATTTTGAGTCACGAAATTTTGGTATTCAACTTTATTCTAAATCTTGTGAATCTCCATATCCTTCCCTTCCCCTTGTCATGCAAGATCCTCCGCGTTAATGTTGATTCGGCGGGGGAGGCAAACTTCTCAAAAATACCGGACCTTCAATAATTTTGACTTATATATATATATATATATATATATATATATATATATATATATATATATATATATATTGATAAATGTGGGTCCCATAACTACTGTTGTGAGGATAATTTTGTAAAATGATTAAATTATTTTGTGAAATATCGACTCTTTAAATTAGTTATAAACTAAACATTACATAACTGTCATAGACGCCCTTGCAAGGTAAGGACTTTTTTTCCTTTTTCTTTTAAAATTCCTTATTTGATTATCTTTTTCTTAATAAAAAAATTATCATTTATAATATATTAAATTAATTAATAATTTATAATAACACAATATTATAATTACCATTTATAATATATATAATTAATTAACAATTTATAATAACATAATATTATATTATTATGTACGTAACTTAAAAATTAGTTTATATGCATTTGACTTCTATCAATAATTCAAAGTCATACCTAGAATTTGAGTTTTTTTTTTATTTGATATTTTTTCTTATTTGTTGATTCTTCAAAGCACGATTCTTCTGGACTTTTACTTTGAATTATTTCTTTTATTAGCATTGGTAGCCATATCTATATTGTTGAAAATTCATAAAAATGGTTTGAAAGATGGTATTTGATGGTGAAAAATCACTACATATGACACAACGAAAGACTAAATAGAGAACAGGGAACAATGATAGTAATTGAATTTATGTAATTTTGCAATCGTACGAATTGACAAAATTGGATATAATTTGACTAAGCAATCACAATATTTTAATAAAATCTAAATAATAAGAATTAACCTAAAAATACATGAAATCATCCTTTAAATACTAAAAAATAAGTTGAAACCCCTAATTACGAAAGAAATAATAAAATTATGAAAAAATCAAAAAAATCCAAAAACTATTAAAAATTTCAGAGGGCCCAAACACATATTTTCCAACTTCTTTTAGGCTTAAAACAGTGCTCGCCATAACCAAAGACATAAATTTTGTAGAGCTCGTTGTTAGTTTCGATTTGTTATATTATAAGCTCTGTAATTCCAAATGAATCAATAGTTATTATAAAAATAATATCAACTCCTCTTGGGTTTGAGTTTCCTTTCTTTGCGCGAAGTGTTAACATGAGTGAGTTAAAATTGCAATGAGTTGTGAAAAATAAAAAGACAAATAAAAATTTATAAAAACACCGATTGTCGGAAGACAAACATGAATAAATTATAATGGTGGAAATTAAAGCATGCATTTTTGTTGACCTAGTTTTGAATGGTTGTTTCTCACGCATGAAACGCAAATCACGAAGTAGATGAAAGAAGCAATAGGGAGACTTGAATTAATTGTGGATGTCAATATCAAGAATTCTCAACTTCAAACTAGAGGATTTCTGCCTAAACAATTTAGCAACAAGGAACGTACGATAGTTTCAACTTTCAGATAGGATCACCCTTACACTCTAATAAAATTGGTGTACGAAGATTGTATTCACACCGGACCTATGTATTACAGCTAGTAACCTTGCTACCTCCTCGAAAAGTGAATGAGAACGTACGTACGTACATAACCCTAAGAAATGCTTATATATTATTATACCTATTTCAATTTTCAAATTAATTTTATTAATCAGTACCCAAAAGTCAATAGTAATTGCAAACCCATGATGTAACACTGGAAACTAAAATTACTACATACCCTTAATTTTCTGGCAGCCGCACTGACTAAATGAATCGATCGGGAGTGAATTGGAGTAAAACACAAGGTTAAGCAATATTTTGGATTTCTATGATGCATGCATGCATTGCTTATTTGTATTCCCATTTTTTTTGTTCTTTCGAGGAACATATATTATTGCATTAACAGTATTTTTTAATATAAATAGTAGCTACACATGTGGGCATTGTGTCGAGAACAACAGCACCAGCTATAGTGCTGCGATGCACTCTTAATGACAGCTGCCAGAAATGAGCAAGACCATGATGAAGGAGCAATATATGCAGTGTAGCTAAACTTATGCAACAGAATGTTAACTATAGTTAGCACTAATTTACTATATATGGTCACAGTTTATTGCTTGAGCTTGTAAACTAACGTTGGAGTTAGCTATGGTGCAGTAATATAAATATACTGATACATTGTAACAATAAATTAATTTTCGGAGAAATATAATTTAGCTTTATTCTTAAGCTTCTTTATTCTCTGTTTTGACTTGTTCGTTCATACGGTGGAATCTAACAAGGTTAAACGGTGAGACCATAGAGCCTGACAATTATAAGGTTAAACGGTGAGACCATAGACGCGCCCCATCAACTAAAGCTTGAGCCATGGCCTAATTAAACCCATCGAAGATGATGTGGAAATAGCTGATGGACATGGATTAATTAATGAGCAAAAGCCTTACCCAAAGGTTCACAAACCTCCTTGCACCAAATATACCCTTCCTCTATTCTCCGAGTTAGCATCATCATGACATTATTCTGCTTAAGAACTTGATGTTTTAAAAAGAAGAGTTTGCTACATATTGCAAAAGTTTTCACCCGAATTATAATTATAATTAAACGGAGAGACCATGGACGCGCGCGCTCCATCAACTAAAGCTTGAGGCTTGAGCCATGGCCTAATTAAACCCATCGAAGATGATGTAGAAATAGCTGATGGACATGGATTAATGAGCAAAAGCCTTACCTAAGGATTCACAGACCTCCTTGCACCAAATATACCCTTCCACTATTCTCCTAGTTGGCATCATCATGACATTATTTGCTTAAGAACTTGGGTTATGTTTGTTTATAAAAATATATTTGAAATTAGACTATTTATATTAATTTAACATTATTTCGGACTATTTTATTTTATGATGGAGGATTAATAGTCTTTTAAATAATCATATGAACTATTTTTTTTTTTTTTTATCATTTATAAGGTTATTTATGTATATGATATAATCCCGTAAAAAAATTAGGATTAATAGTCTCCCTCATTTTATATTATTAAATAGTTTTATGAGACTAATAGTCCAACATTAAATGACTAATAATCCCTCATCAAATGATTAAATAGTACAAAATAGTATTAAATTAAGAAAAATAATCTAATTTCAAGTATATTTTTTACAAACAAACATAGTCTAAATATTTTAAAAAGAAGAGTTCCGCTATAGATTACAGAAGTTTTTATCTAAATTATAATTATAACGTATATACATATATAAGATAGGTTGGACATAGAAATAAATCTATCCTAATTTATTATATAAATTTTCACATTAATCTTCGTCACATACTTGTCACACGCATGTATATCACTTTTCTAAAAAGAATATTAAAAAAAATCTTCTTTTTGACTAAATTGAATTCACCCTTTTGGTATAATTTAACTGAATTCAATCTGTAATTATGGACACATTCACCGAACAAATCCGTACGTACCACCCCTTCATTTTTTATGGCCAGGAGAAAAAGGTGGACAAAAAAGGGTACATGTACTTCTTGGTCATTTTAGCACCCAACCTCTCGCACTCTATTAGGATAAGTATTGAAAATCGGTAACATATATAGCCTAACAATGACAAACCCAGATACGGCAACAAAAAAAGAAAAACACAAAAGTTTGCAAAAGAAGGAACGAGGAAAATTGAGAGACCGGCCACAAAACAAACATGAAATATTCAAGAAAAACATTTTTTGTCCCCAAGTTTTCAATGATTATTTCTCAACTCAGTGAATGGGGACATAATTTATAAGTTGATGAAAAAAGAGGACGACTCTTGAAGTAGGGCAGATTCAGAGATAACATCATCTCTTAGCTTTCTCTTCCTCTTCTTATAACTTATTATTTTTTAGGGGCACTTTTTTGTTGTTTTGGCCTATATTTTAATCTAATGGCACGAGGGTTTTTTGGGGGAGAGAAGAAAAAAGAAAATGTTAAGTAGTACTAAGTTACAAATTGATCTTATATTTGAAATGAAGGTACTATAAATATTAATTAAAAACAATGAAAAATGATATATATTGCTATTTTTTGTCTTTATGTCTTTATTTTTTTGTTGCGATTTTCATGAATAACTATAGTTATAATATTTTAACGATTTATTTAAAAAAGTGAGTCAACCTTATAATTTTATCCAATCTCATATATAATTGATATATATCGTAATTATAATACGATAAAAAACTTGTACGTTTTACTAAAAAAAATTAAGTTTCCTTGTTTTATAATTTAATCAAACGTTTGCTATGACATATGATCGGCAGGGCCAAAATCATTTCGATATAGCATTGCTCAAAAAGATTGTCAAATAAAGGGTCCTTTCTTTAATCTAAATATGCTCGGACAGTCTAATTATCACTACTCCACGAGGTAGGCGCTGAATTTCACTTCAAATGCCCAGCACGTGAAAAAAACGAGGAATTTCAATGTTGAACTTTTTAAATTAAAATAAACGTTGTAGTTTATTAGAGTAATATTTCTCTGAAATATATATTCGAACGTAGACATATTTATCTGTTAGCTTTCATTAATTAAAAGACTTGATTTGTTAAATTAACCTTTCGCCTACCTTTTTTTTAGCAAAAGAAACTCTTATTTTAACAAAGCAAAATTCAATTTTGACTATGAAAGACAAAAGGAATATATAAATTTCAATATATCTATATTAAAAAATATTGACCAAGGGTGAATTACAATTTTGACTCTTTTTTTTTTCTTTCTCTCACATTGTAAACTCGGACAAACTGTTAAATTGGAAAATGACATACCAACTACTTTAGTTAGCTTATATATATATATATATATATAAGCATGATCTATAACAAGTATTTACTATGAATTAAAAATAGGCAAACACAATTTATATTGTACAAAACAAGAAGTATCGGTCAAGATTAAAAGCATAAAATGGACATCCGCTACTATTAGTAGTGGACGTTTAAAAAAAAATTAAGTATCCGTTACTAATAGTAGCAGATGTCCATTAGAAAGTCAAATCATAAACCCTAGCTAATAAACAAATCTTAGTTAATAAACCCTAAATTCTAGTTAATAAATCATTAACCATAGTTAATAAACTCTAAATCCTAATATATAAATCCTAAACCCTAGTTAATAAATTAAAAATTCCGGTTAATAAAGTCAAACTCTTATTCTGATTAGTATCCGCTACGAATAGTAGCGGATAACCGTCTGCTACTAATAGTAACGAACGTCGATTTTCAACTTCTAATCCTAGTCATTCTTTATTGTTTTTAATGGTATAAATAGTGTATATTCTATAAGAAACTATAACAAATACATGTTATGGAACATTACCCATATATAATATATTGTTACATATTTAGTTAGCTTATATATTGTTGAATATTTAGTTGCCCAGTAGTTGGTTACATGGTAAAGATAATAATATGTTTTCATTAATGCTGAATTAATATTATTTCGGCTAGGCTTGAAGATAAACTAATATTCACAGTAAATACTTATGTTACTCGCTCCGTCCAAAAAAAAAAATAACAGAGTATTATTTCATGTGTTGATTTTTCCCTGTTCGAATATTAAGATTAGTTTTACTTTAGACAGAGTTTGACAATCTTTTGAAAAATATTTCTAATAATTTTTTAAAAATAATTTTAATATATAAAAGAACATATCTATATATTTCTAATAAAATAGTACTCATTAGGTGGAATTAATTAGCCGGAGAAAGAGAGCCATTCATTAAAAGTGTTGCCCCGGGTTTTGTGGTGGCTCGTAATTGTGTATGGTTTAGAGCATGAGTTGAATTATTTTTTTACACCATGATGGGCCTGATATTGAGGAAGATCTATTCAAGTTTCCTTTGGGGGTGACTTGACAGAATTAAGAAAGTCAAAGTTTATGTTGATTTAGGATTTTAAATTAGATTATGATTTCGGATCTTAAAGGTGATAAAGATTGATCGGTCAACATCATATTCATAATTGGATTTTAATTATGGCTTTTCAATCTTAATTGGTCACGGATGCATGATAACATATGAGAAATGTATAAATACAGTCACAATACACAATTTCTTACACATTCTTTTTTACATCAAATATCAATTTATTCCAGCAATTTACGTTATCCATTGTTACGTTTTTAGCTTGTACTTATTCTCACGCCAAAGCATCATTGGACAGACCAAGTCGTTGTAGTTTTTAGGATTGTTTATGGTTGTTTCCTGTGCAAGTTGCTCACTGTTTATTGATTTCTGCGACGTACAAAATCAGGCGTCAATATTGACGGTAGAAAGAAGGTCTTACATTGATATTTGATTCAAATAACCAATTTGATTCAGAGATTTAGCTATGGCGAATAAAGGAGATTTGAATAGAGATCATAAAGGATCCTTTACAGTACCAGTTTCATGTCATATTAGGGCCTCTGTGAAGGATAGACTTGGTCCCAATCAACCAAGATTTAGGTCAGTTATGACCCAATCAGCATGTGACGCCCCCAAATCTGGACCTACATAGCCCAATTTGAGACGCCAAAAATACACGGTAACTAATACAAACAGTACATAGAACAAAAAATACAAAACTAAATAATATACAACTAAGTCTTCGCTATTATTGTCACACTATATACAATATGTGAAGACTACTACAGTTATCTCTCAGACTTTCACTCTATTCTCCTGTTAGACCCAGTTATTCTCTCATTTCCTGAAGAACAATAGAACAAGAAAGAAATGGTGAACTCAAATAGCTCAGTAAAGAAATATCATGACTAAGATAATAATGAGTAAATTATCATTAGTCTTCAACAGTTGAGTTCTTGATAGAATATAATAAACAACAAGTTTTAGATCAATAATAGGAGCGGAATGAACAATACATTAGGAGAATCATGTAGACTATGATATCTACTAGCTTCTCTTTTTAAAAAAAACATCATCAACTTTTATCATCTGAAACACCACTGGTCATGATAATACAAATTCACAGTTTCTGGTCATAATCACGCAAGTCAACAGTTCATCTTTACACTACGGGCCAAAGATATTTAAATATAACACCAATGGTCATGATCATACCAGTATTCAGTCTTTGAGCATAATCATACCAAACAACAATTCTTCTTTGCCCACAGGCTAAAGAGAACATTCACCACGTACCCTAAAAGACACCCAAGAGATATATCGCATTTAACCTATTATATCGCCTTTATCCTATCATCTGTGCAACAATTATATTTTCTTTATCCTATCATCTGTGTCTCATGCCATAAATATTCACAATAACTTGATTCTTGATGATTAGAATAATAATAAAGATATAAATGATGAATATAATAACATGATACTTTGTCCTGAGTCAAATAATGACCAAATTATCAACATGATGTAGTTAAGAATAACGGTTAAAGTTTAATAGAAAGATTCAGAACAATAGGAAGATTCAATTGAAATGATATTAAATGAAGCGCAAACTATTAAAGAACATATAATCATTTCAGAAAATTTTACCAAATAGTACTTACCATAGTAAATTTAAGAGTATGAAATAAATGATATCCCTTACCGTAGTAAGTTAGAAAATAATATCCTTTTACGAGTCTGAAAAGAATGATACCCCTTATAAGTAAGAAAGAAAACGATATCCCTTACAAGTAAGAAAGAAAATGATATCTTTTTACGAGTATGAAAAGAATGATACCTCTTACTTTAACACGTGACTGGATATTGATTTAAATGAAGTTGATCAACCTATATATTTATAATTTAATTAGTAACTACCACATATAATTTCATGGTGTATACCAATTCGTATGAAATCATCAAAAGTAATTTGATAGAATAAAGTAGAATAACTTCAATATAGTTTTTGAAAGAAAATAATATTTTAAAATAAATCTTCCAGATGAAGCTTTTCAAAATGAATCTTTTAAAGGAAGATTTATAAACACCGTATGATGTGTGTGATTGCTTATATAACTTTTATAAAAAGACTTACTTGAACAGTACTCGTACACTTACAGATCTTCACAAATACTAAAGATGGCTTTAGCACAATCAAAAAGAACTTATACAAAGTAATATTTAGAGAGTGAAAGAAAGAATAAGCAAGAAAGTTTATGAAAAATCTTTAAGTTAAAACTTCTATTTATAGCAAAATTTTTTATCATAATTCAAGATTTTCTAATTTAATCCAAACCATATATTTCAAGATAATGTTTAATCTATACCACTCATTTCATCTTTTAAGATTTATTTAATCAAAACCATTTATTTAAAGGTCATCTTTAATCTATACCATTCATTTCAAATTCTATAATTAATACATTATCTTTAATCTATACCATTTATTTCAGATTTCCTTTAATCTATATCATTCATTTAATAAAACAATTAACTTTATATATAAAGCAACTAACTTTATATATAAAACAACTAACTTTATATAAATCAATTAACTTTACATATAAAATAATTAAATTTACATAAATCAATTAACTTTATATATAAATCAATTAACTTTATATATAAATCAATTAACTTTATATATAAAATAATTAACTTTACATAAATCAATTAATTTTATATATAAAACAATTAACTTTATATATAAAATAATTAACTTTATATAAATCAATTAATTTTATATATAAATCAATTAACTTTATATATAAAATAATTAACTTTATATAAAGTATATAAAAAAATAACTTTATAAATTATTTTAACAATAATTCATCAATTATTCACAATTATTTATTATTATAACCAATTGTTATAAATATAGTATAGTTGGCTTTCTGAGTTAGATACTCGCAATACTAGCATAAAAATCAACTAACAACAGTTTAATCAACATCATAATAGAGATAACAATAATGCAAAAAATAAGTAAAAGAAAGAGCACGCTACCGTGTAATGACAATTACTGATTCAGTAATTTAAATTACTGTGCATATGCTACTGTGACAATTATCAGTTCAATAATATGAATTTTTGTGCATGTGACAATTATTGGTTCAATAAAGTCAATATTGTACAATAGCTACTTTATCATTTCAATAATATGAAACATTGTGTCATACCATGTGATACTATGCAATACCGTATGTTACTGCGTAATACCGTGTTCTACTATTCTTTTACCACTGGTTAATTTAACAGTTAAAAGTGATAGTATCGTTGACCATTTTTATTTTAAAATGTTACTTATGTCGTTTTATATATCCGATAATATTTCGTTGTGGGGGTCCACCAATATTTCGTTATTTTAGCGCCGTCGTATAAATCGAATATTTTTCGACAGAACGAATATTTCCCGACAAAACGAATATTCTCCGACAAGATAAAATTTACACAATTTTTTTTAAATTTTAACTTTTGCCAATTTATTCACTTACCGTTTCAGAAGGAAATATATAAAGAAAATTTTAATTTGTATTTCGTAAAAGTCGAGTTCTTACACAACACCTGTCCAGCGACGGCTTTTCACACCATCAATTTCACTGGATCCAGACATGCGCAGGAGTATGATGGGTTACAATCCCTTGTTCGGGAGGATTAAGATAGAGGATCAACTCAACATGATGCAGTATGAACAATCACTAATCTAAACATGACACAGACTTTGAAATTCTTCACAGCAGGACTGGACATGGGGTAGAATAAAAAGCTGTTGAAAGACGTCGTGTTCAACCCTCTAAAAGGATCTCTATGATGCATATGAAGGGCTGAGAAGTTCATTACAAATGAAAAGGCGATAATGAGTTTGCAGTAAAACTTAAAAGGGAGTGACCGATCTAAGAATAAAGACAATAAGGCTGAGGAATGTGATTGGATCAGACTGGAAGGAAATCACCCTTTATTAAGTAAACCATCATTTCATTTGAAGATGAAGAATAAACAATTTTGTGACTATCATCAGACTGTTGGACACTCAACTAAAGTGTGTCGGCAATTAAAAGATTTGATCGAGAAAAAGGTTTAGAACGTCGAGTTAGTATAGTATGTGGCAAGTCAAGAGGTACCATGCCCAGATCAAACACTGGAGACAGATTGGGATAATGGCCAAGGGGTTCGGCCACGTCGGGTAATTGAT
Organism: Hedera helix; assembly: GCA_947179155.2. NCBI lineage: Eukaryota > Viridiplantae > Streptophyta > Magnoliopsida > Apiales > Araliaceae > Hedera > Hedera helix. Next base: position 38,078,578 of record OX359268.1, read on the forward strand.
TAATCACAACAGGCATCGGGTTCTGGAGTGAAATTGACAGTTGGGGGCAACAACTACCGTTGTCTTGTGATTTTAGCGTGGAGGGTTCGTTAACTATGGGTGTTGGTAAGGTCGGGATAATTTTAATAGGATCAGAAAGGTTCAAAGTTCAGTATGCGATTTGATTTCAGTTTAAAGCAACTAGTAGTGAAGTTATATATTCAACGTTGGGAGGTTTTTTGTCACTCACTCTTAGTCAAATGGACATCGAGAACCTATCGTCTTTAGAATATGGAAGGTTTAGAATTGAAGAACACTTGGCATGCAAGCGATGAGGAATTATCTGAAGCTAAGGTTGGAAAATGGTTTCTTCATCTACAAAGGGGACAAAAACGTTGAATAGATCCATCAGAAGGTCGACTTTGGGATCGATTGGATAAATGTGGAGGTTTGGAGGTTGGAATATTTTGATTTTTTGGGAGTTCAACAATGACAACGTGGGGTTTGACAGTGACAGTATGGAGTTCAACAGGTTCAAAAAGTGTTAGAGGTTCTTATGTTTTGGAGTTCGGCAGGTTAGCTTAAGGTTCTTATGTTTTGGAGTTTAGTTGGTTCGAGAGTGTTGAAGGTTCTTATGTTTTGGAGATCAACGGGTTCAGGAGTATTGGCATATTTATTGGAGATGGCGAAGTTGGTTCAACTTAGGGTTTGCTTGTAGTTTAGGAAAGGGACTTATTTTCTTTTGGGGTTCGGATGGGGTCGACTGAATTAATGGAACAGGTTTAGATTGTGTTTGGGAAACAGTTTTTACAAGCTTTTGTCATTTAGTATCTTGGAGTTTGTGTTTTTCAGCCTTAGATATTTCCAAGACATCTCTTTTATTAGTATTTTAAAGTTTAGTAAATTTGGCAGTGTTGGTAGATGTGTTTGCTTGGATTTCTAAAATAGTTTAAAAGGGTTAAGCAACTTCGGCAGTTTCGACGGTTACACCTTATAAACATTACAGTTAAAGGATACATTGGTCTTTTTGACTTATTCGGTTGATGTTATATTTTTTGGTGTTACTTTCCTATTAAAAATTCTTTATAATAGGATAGTGGGAGCAATGTTGAGATATAAATAATTAGGATCCTAGGTTTGGTGGTAAACCGTAATTATGCATGGTTTGGAGCATGGGTTAGATTATTTTTACACACTATGATAGGCCCGATATTGAGGCGAGCCCATTCAAGTGTCCTTTGGGGCGGCTTGACAAAATTAAGAGGGTCAAAGTCCATGTTAACTTAGAATTTCAAATTAGATTATGGTTTCGGATCTTAGTGGTGATAAAGATTGATTGGTCAACATCATATTTATAATTGGATTCTAATTATGGCTTTCTAGTCCTAATTGGCCATAGATACATGATAGCAGATGAGAAACGTATAAATACAACCATAAGCATGGAGCCACGGTACACAATTTCTTACACATTCTTCTTTACATCAAATATCAAATTATTCTAGCAATTTACGTTCTCCATTGTTGTATTTTTTTGCATATACTTATTATCACGCTGGAGTATCTCCGGACAGTTTAAGTCATCGCAATTTGGGGATTGTTTACAATTGTTTCATGTGCAGGTTGCTCGCTGTTTTATAATTTCTGCAACGTTCAAAATTAGACATCAACAAAAAGAAACAAAACATTTCAAAGGAATCAAATTAAAGAAACATTGCATGTCAAAAATCAAAAGATGTCAACAAATATCAAAAGAAACAAAACTACGTACGTAAGCTGTTTAATTTCCAGAGCCTAGATCAACAAACAATCTGGAATATGAACAAAGAATGAGCGCTAGCTTTAATTTATTCATTAAGTTGAATCAGTCAATGATTTTGGTCAAGTTTTTTAGACCAAGATTATTCCATTCACAGTGGAGTACGTATGAGTGGACGTCATATATATATATATGTATATATATAATTTCATGCATGTGGACTACAAGTTGCAAGATTGCGGCACGCACATCTCTTATATAAAATTAAACTACTTCCAGCATTTGATAATATTCTATAACATTTACTTAATCCATAACCACTGAAAATCTTTCTAGCTTTCCGTTCAATTTGATTTTAACTCCGCCAATTTGTGGAATGCGTAGTCTTCCCACCAAGTAATCTATATATATATATATATATAACAATTAATCAATACCAAAATATAACAAAACAAACATCAAGTTATTTTCGTTGGTCCTAATTCGACTAAGTGAATTTTTTAGTGACTTAGCAACCTAAAAGATTTTTTATATTTTTTTATTTTACGTTATATATATTTATTTACAATAATTTCTCAAATTCATTAATTAAATACGTTGTATTTAATTTATGAATACAATACATTTTTCCTTATTTTTCATTGAGTAAGAAGTGTAAAGATTTTCTGGTTCTCTTCTTTTTGCGAGCATCAGATTTATCACTTTTCAAATTTATAAACTAAATACATTGTTTTCTATTTTTACTTATTCTAATGAATGTGGTTTCAATTCTCATATCATATTTATATATACCCAACAATCCTTTCCCTTATTCATTTTCATAAAATGTTTAATTATATCGAGGTAAAATTTAAGGCTTTTTTTATACTATCATTTACCAATTAATCTTATATGATTTGAAACAGTGTTAAAAATTTAAATGTCGTTTTAAAGTTTATTTATATTTTACACAAGTTATAAGGTTGTATATGTAAAAGAAGAACGTGATTAATGGTGATTTCCACAATTAGTTAATTATGGCAAACAATTAATGTAAAGCGACCGATTTTTGAAAGTTGAAATGACAAAATGAAGAAATTATTAATAATAAAATTAGTGAAATACTTGTTTAATATATATATATATATATATATATATATAAACTCAAGTCGTACAACAGAAATATATGGACAACATAATTATTATTATAAAAGATCAATTTTAATTCCCAACTACTACAACCCTTATTGATATTGGAGTTTAAACTATATTTGATCGAGAAATATAATTAGTTTCAACAAAACACTTTGAAAAAATTAATGAACGCTAATCCACGACTAGCAGCTCTAAATTAGTAGTACTTGATTATAAACTAATTTCTAATGCTGGTGTTATTAATTTTTAGTTTCTCTTATTTTATCTTCTGAATTTAATAAAATTCTTACACATTAATTAATTACATGGCCAACGAGTGTATCAGAATGGGCTGAAATAAAATTTTAAAGTTCGGCCGGCCGGCGTGCATGGTAATCATGGAAGTAAATTTTCTGACATCATCATCCACGTACGTACGACTACCTTGATCAATCTGTTTTTAAATAAAGTCTTTTTATATTTACTTGTAAAATTTATTTAAGAGAAAACAAAAGAGTGTGATTCGACTATATTTATTTTAATAATTAAAAATAATTTTATTTTTTTTATAGATAAATATACCGAATAAAATTTATAAATAAGTCTAAAAAAATTCTTCCAAATATGGCATTCATCAGATCAATTACTCAACAATTTAAACGTTTTTGCAGACGTCATCATCCACGTGAGTATTACCTTGGTTCTCTACGGTGTAATAAGATGGAGTATAATAGCACAATATTACAATATTCTCAAGTTTAAATTTAAAATTTTATTATTAATTAGTGAGCACAGTACTTGAGCAATATCTCATGTTCGATCTTGCGTGAGACATATCTTATAATAATATTATTTTAAAAAATTATAAAATATTATTTTGTGCATAACATGAGAGAAAATATATTTAATTATACAAAATTAAATACTAATTATATATTAATTAAAGTCTCACCATCCTTTTTACATATTAAATATATTGTTAATAATAAATTAAATACTTAATAAGGGATAATAAAAATAAAAGGTGCGTTGAATGATATCGAGTTTTAATATATCAGGAGTTAAATTGCATATGTGTGTGTGCGCGTGTGTGTATATATATATATATGGGTATAATTTAACTTACACAACACACAACTTGGTAAACATCATATCAAGGGGTGTTCAAAAAATTCGATTTTTTTGATTTTTTACCGAATCGGTCGGTGTTAATTTTTTTGGTACCGATTTTGTTAGGTATCGATTTTTTTTGTACCGGATTTTTTTTTATATATACTTTTCGGTAGCGGTATAAACATTTTTGAATTTATGTAAAAATGGGTATATCGAAAGAACCGAAATAAATAATATAATATTAAATTTATATTAATTATTATAATATATATAATAATTATATATATTATTACATATATAATAATATATATAATTATATATATTATTATAATCTATAAATAAATTAATATATAATTATTATTTATAAATTTTAATTATATATATTACCAATCGGTATAAACCAAAAATCGAACCGAAAAAATCGAATTGAATTTGTACTGATCCGGTATCGAAACCGATAAGGTATGCAAAGAACAATTTCTAAAGCTTACTCATGCTTGCACGGTTTATAAAACTTGTTATTAATTATTACGTTATAATGGTTTTGGTCTTACGTGTTGGTGCCATATATATATATATAGTGTGTGTATATTTAGTTACTCAGCGTTTAATGAATTTAGAGCGTTTAAAAGTTTAAATGTATTTAAAAATTTTATTCGTCTAGTAATAATTTATTTTAAATATAATTTATTTAATTTATAAACGTAACGTTTGGGCCTGAAACTCAACGCATCAAAATTATTGCAAAGTATTTAACTCTATAAATGCTACCGCCCCAAACGATGGTAGCCGAACAAACTCAGAGTCTTGCCAATGGTCACGCACGCCACCCCTTGCATAAGTGGATTAAGGACTCCTATAATAAGTAGATTCATTGAGTGATTAACAAAGGAATCTCTATGGCATAAGCATAACTATATATATGTATATGCATGTATTTATATATAAATACCACTTTTTACACAGGCTTGTTGATGAAGCTAGAATATTTGTTAAATTGATTTATATATACAATTGCAAATGGATAGTGATTGGAAGGGAAATTTGAATCAGATTCTATTGCTAATTGAGCTTATTAAATGCTAAATATGATTAAGATTCCTTCTGAATTTCATTCCATGCTAATCTAATAAACTGAGGCCAGGTAATACAATTAAATAATTCGATTAGAGCAAGGCTTGTAAACAATAAATATAATAAAGGATGGTCCATATTAAATTATTAATTAAATAATTGTCACTAGTACTTATTTAGTGCTTTAGTAGAACTCTAGATTCAAGGAAAACTGGGAAGTAGAAATTTTAAGATTCGTGATCAGGCCCCTAAACATAATAGCTTCTTCTTCTTCTTTTTTAAATCTTTGTAATATTAACTTCTAACCCAAAATTTGTTACTATTAAGAAATTAATTAGAACCAAAATACGTAAAACTTGTCTTCTGAAAAATAAAAAACTTGAGAGGGGTCTTCTTTTATTTTTCATTCGGATAGTACATTGGTGGTAGGAATTCTTTAGACCCATCCCTATATCTCTCATCGACCCATCCACTTTGGTACTCGCGTATAATTTTGTGTGCACAAATTATCTCTTAAGTTTGAGGTAATATTAAGATATCAATATTTTTATCTCAAATAATGTGTTATTGAATATTTTGATTTTCTTTTATAACATAATTAATCACATGCAGTATATCTAATAAATATAACAATGAAATATCATTTGAGATCAAATATTTGGAATTCTTAACATTACCCTTAAATTTAAGATTAAAACTTGAGCATCAAAAATAGTTGTGCAAAAATACTATTATCCCGTATATTAAATAGTAAAAAAATAATATAAAAAATTAATCCCTCTATTCTTTTTTAATTGAAGTTTTAGTAGAGAATAGAAAAATTAAAAAATATAATTAATACTTTGTCTCATTGTTCAAAATATTTATAAAATCTTAATATTACATTTCTAAATTTATTAGAAAAGATTAAAGAAAAATAAATTAATATTTAATGTAGGGATAATATAAAAAGTTAAGTCACATATACTTTCTTATAATCTACAAATAATAAATAAAATGAAACAAATTTCACTCTCTAAAAAAAGATTAAAAAAATAATGAAGTGAGTAATAAAAATCTTATATAACTCATAAACTTTTTTTTTTCTATTTTAACACAATTATTTGTGTATAATTTGTACACAGATTTACTACATGCTCCATTTTGAAAGTCAAACACACATACACACACACACACACACTATATATATATATATATATATATATATATATATATATATATATATATTCTCTGTCTTTTTAAAGAGTAAAATTTACTCTTTTATCTATCGTTTGTATATTTTAATTTTTAAAGAATCATTAATAACTTAGTTTGCCGTATTATTTCTATATTAGACATATTAATTTGTTTTTCAAAAGAATAATATTGAGATTTATATTTAATTTGATCAATCAAATAAAATATCAATTATAGCTCTTAATTTTTATATTTTTTCTAAAACGTCGGATAAAAGCGTTAACTTTGATCAAATTTGATGTTTTGAATAAATGAGTCATATATTAAAACTTTACTTCATGACACTAGTATTATAATTGATCATTATATTAAAGCATATTATTAAGATTCCAAATTTTACAAAATAAAGTTTGGTCCACTTAGCCATAATTTATTCAGAAAAGAAAATATTCGAAATTTGGTCAATGAAAATTCGTGGGGACGCTGCCTAAATTCTACCGAGAATGTGTGTACTCGTTTTGAGCCGCAGGAACACAAGGGACTACGAAAAAAATAGAAAAGGTTACTAGTGTACATATACCAGTGTACAACTTAGAAAAAAAAGCCATCAAAACACAATTCAAATACTTTATATGACTTGTGCAGATAGTCCTACAGTCAAATTTTCATTTATCGATCCGCTTCTTCTTCTATAAATACCCCTTTCTTTCTCTGAAACTTCAACAACCATTTATACATATATACATCTCACCTATAGCTAGGTGCATATTATACAAGAGAGAAATTAAAAGAGTGTGTCTAAAAACTCAGAAAGGGATGGAATTTCTTGGGTTTTTGCAAGATGTTGGTTTAGCTATGCTTGTATTTCTTTTGTTGATATTGGTTAGATTGGTATACACTTGCTGGGTTTTGCCTAACCTCGCTTACCGGAAGCTTAGGAAGAATGGACTAAATGGTCCATCTCCAAGTTTTCCTCTAGGAAATATTAGTGATATGATGAGATCAAAAACGGAGAAGATGAAGACCGATTCAGCCTCGTCTTTAAGCATCATCACCCATGATATTCATTCCACTGTTTTTCCATACTTCGCTCAATGGCAAAAATCTCATGGTAAGAAACTAAATTAGTTAGGTGATAATTGTAGCATTTCATTTGCAAACTTGTTATTGCAACATAGATATTGCGTCCTTCAAAGTCTTTTCTTAACGTTGAAGGGAATGATATTTTCACATGTATTTTAATATTTTTATAAGTGAACTCACTCCTCTTTCATGTGAGAAAAGACATTTATTGTTATAATAGTGCTCGTCTAAAGTTTATTATTTTGATGGGTGAATATTAATTGATTAATTGTTTTGGTTGCAGGGAAAGTGTTTATCTACTGGCTGGGGACAGAGCCTTTCCTATATATTGCGGATCCAGACTTCTTAAAGCGGATGTCTGCAGGTGTTTTGGGCAAAAGTTGGGGAAAGCCTAGTGTTTTTAGAAATGATAGAAAACCCATGTTTGGTAAAGGCCTTGTTATGGTTGAAGGTGATGATTGGGTTCGTCATAGGCATGTTATCACTCCTGCATTTTCTCCTGCCAACCTCAAGGTCTACTTAATTTTTCAACATTAATTTTTCTCCATTTACTTACACGATTCACTGTAATCAAGACACTGATATATATATATATATATATATATATATATATATATATATATATATATATATATATATATATATATATATACACATTTAAAGCAATATTTGCACACCCAAACATGCATTAATTCATGTAGTATTTGCAACTATCATTTTACATACACATATATCAGTACCGTTTTAATTATGATCAGTATTTTCTGTATGTAATATATAATCAAATTCAACCTTAATTAATACGAACTATGTGGTGTTATAGGCTATGGGAAGCTTAATGGTGGAGTCAACTTGTAATATGCTAGACCGCTGGACCTCCCGCATCAATGCCGGCCAGCCAGAAATCGATGTGGAGAGAGAAATCATATCGACAGCCGGAGAGATCATAGCCAAAACGAGCTTCGGCATGAGCTACGAAAATGGAAAAAAGGTGTTCGAGAAACTTAAAGCCATGCAAATCACACTATTCAACTCCAACCGTTATGTGGGGGTACCATTTAGCAAGTTCATGTGCCCTAAACAATACCTCGAAGCTAAAAGGCTAGGAAACGAAATCGATGTCCTCCTTTTATCGATTATAAACGATCGAATGAAAACAAGCAATAATGGCAAGGGTAATAATGAGAAGAATTTGCTTGGCCTAATGCTTGCGGATAATTGTGTAGACGGGCGCCTAGTGAATTCCCTAACAACAAGGGAGCTTGTGGATGAGTGCAAAACATTCTTTTTCGGAGGGCACGAGACGACTGCGTTGACGCTGACTTGGACGCTGCTTCTCTTGGCCATGCATCCGAAGTGGCAAAATCAGCTACGAGATGAGATCAAAGAAGTGGTAGGAGATGAAGTTGTGGATGCCACCATGCTAGCTGGACTAAAGAAGGTAACTAAAATATGCTATAGTATAGTCATCTATATACGAGTAATTCTCCCATGTAGACGTACATTTTTATGAGACATTACAACTGCATAAACGGATCCAACTGAGAATCAGTTTGAACCGGTCTAACTGTATGTGTGTCACATGCTAGCTATATCATAAACCCCGGATAGTCCTCACATAATTAATACCTCACAAATATCTGATGTTTTATGCATTTATTTGCGTTACATGCATATTTTTTAAGGAAATGTAGCACAAAAAATATATTTTTTAATGCTAGAAATATATATCAACTTTTTTTTTCTAGAAGGACCCGAACATAATGTAACATGCTAAAGCGGGTGAGTACGTAATTTTATTAATAAATATTTTTTAATATCAATGTTCTGTATATTTTAAATTTTTACCCTAAATCTTGGGGGTCTAGAGAAAAGTTATAAAAGTTTTAAGAATTAAAAAAATCCCAAAATCTTGGGTAGCTTGGGGCCCTTTCAGGCCCTTGAACAGCTTTGTCCTCTCATTTTAACACAATGCTTGTAATACATAGTATATATGTGACATGGGATGGAAAATTCTAAAATGGAGTGTAGTCCACGCGTTAAAGCATTTGGGTAGCATATGATTCCCATTTATCAGGATTGTATTAGTCCATGTCGGACTAATCAATCAACTTTCCAAATATGTCGGCGTTGGTAATTTGATCTAATAAGCCAACTGGCACATGGCAATGTATGAATTGGACTCCCCAAAGAAGAGAAGGACCAACGGTCCATTCAAACTAAGGCACGTATTTGCCAATTAAAGAATAGAAAAGCCAACTTGCTAGAATTGACTCCTGTCCATTACAATTATTTCCATATTCCTCGTCGCTACATAGAATATTTAAAAATTTATATATTCCTTATAGAATAATTAATAATCAAACCTTATGAAAAACAAATAAGAAAAATCATTTGTATTGCAACTCAATGTGCTGATTAATTATGCCGACTAGACAAATACAATAAATTAAAGAGCCCTCCTATATTATTTCATAATTACACATCATTCTTTCTACTTCCAGTCAAAATATATATCACTGTTTGATAATTATAGCATTTTAGCATTAAAATATCTTAATATTTCTTTATAATTTTTCTTTTAAATGCAGATGGGATGGGTAATGAACGAAGTTTTACGACTATATCCATCCGCACCAAATGTACAAAGACAAGCAAGGGAGGACATTCGAGTAAACGACGTCGTGATCCCCAAGGGAACGAACATGTGGATCGATGTTGTAGCCATGAACCATGACTGTGCCCTTTGGGGCGACACCGTTAATGAGTTCAGGCCGGAGAGGTTTGAGGATGACTTGCATGGAGGATGCAACCAAAAGATGGGTTATGTGCCATTTGGATTTGGAGGGAGAATGTGTGTTGGTAGAAACTTGGCTGCCATGGAGTATAAGATTGTCCTAACCCTAATTCTTACTAGGTTTTCTTTCTCTCTTTCACCTAAATACTCCCATTCCCCTGCTATCATGCTGTCCCTTAGGCCGTCCAAGGGGATTCCCCTAATAGTTCAACCTCTTAAATAGCTTGCCTGATTTTCAAAACCTACCTACCTACCTACCTACCTACCTACCTTTAAAAGTACTTGAAGTACAACCCCAAGTAGCCCGCATGCAACTTGTGGCTTTCATTTCATTCTTTTACCTTAAAATAGTCATAGGAAAATGATATATCGATCTTGCGATAGAGAAGGATTGACTTTGTTGTGAGTAGACACATTCACAAATTATTTAGACAGTTTTTTCTGGTAACAAATCATTTCCTTGTAATTGTAGGAAGATATACATTTTCTCAATAAATTGTTGTAATATAATCTAAGGATTTAATTATTCTTAGATATTTTAGGGATTATCTGATAAGGACTAATAATAAACTCATAATGAACGTGATAACATTTTATTCACATTCTGAATTATATCGTACATACTACAGAAGAAAGGAAATGGTTTTGCTTCTTTATAAAGTATAATATATAGCATAATCCAACCAATTAACTATATGTAATATGAAAATGATAAATGTTTGTCTTAGGTTGTGTTTGATAAAATTGAATGTTAAGATCTGAACAGTTTAGATATTTAAATAATGTAGAGCATATGTATAGAATTGTATCTGAATGAAAAAATACTATTTGATAATTAATTTTTTCAAAATGTTTTAATAGTAGTATTTTAACTATTTTGTCCATTTATCAGAACATGTAGATGCAATCCGTGCATCACCAAAAATTATGGCTTGGGTTGAACCAAGTTTGATTGGATCTTCCAAAACATATACTCCACTAATTACACTTCCACTAAACATGGTAGTACTAATAATTTTGTCCATTATTATTCACTGTCCCCATTAGCTACTAATCCAATATTTTAGTACAAGATTGGGTTTTTCATATCCCTTAGCTCCATTCGAACTCTCAACTCAAAATCCATGGCTACATCCACCACCAATCCCGTGCTTTCCTAAAAGTTCTTTGGTTCTCAACTCTTACTATCTCCTCCAACCCCCAAAACAACTACCAGATCCCTCCTCTCATTTCTAATAGAAAAGAGAAAGCAAAAAAGAAAAAAAAATAACTGGACGACACATTTTCTTCTTATTCTTCTCTCCTTTTTTTTTTTCTTCTTTCATTGTTAGGTTGGATGATGAGGTAGATCAGAGACATGGATTTGTGCTTGGTTGATTTTTTTTTTTAAAAATTTCATGGTGGAATTGTAGATTTGGTTTGTTATTCACCGTTACTACTCCTAGATTCCCGCCCACTACATATACCCTCTCATCTCCGCAGCTGGATGCCGTTGCAAGTGATGGTGGCGGCGATAGATAATACCAGATTAATTCGGATTAAAGATTTATGTTAATGGTGATGAAGGAGTTGAAGATGATGGTAATGGTGATGGGTGATGGTGCTGTGGTGGTGGTCTAGCTATGGTGGGGCGACGGTGTCGTGGTAATGGTGATGGGTAACGTTGATGATGATGAAGGAGTTGAAGAAGGTTTTTTCTGTCCAACAAATAAAAAGTTCGTTCAAACGTTCTTCTGTATAATTTAGACTTTGGTTGAAGTCTGACCGAAAAGGAGGAAGAAGAATTTATATAGAGACATCAAAAAAATTGTCAAATAAAATTTACCCTCTTACCCAAAAAGAGATTAGGCTGGACAGAGACATACGGACACAAACAAACACCACCTTAGTAGCGTAAATCATTAATGGAGCATAAATAGATAAATTTGAAATTTAAGGTCTCACCGATCTATCCAAAAGAAATCATTAACCTCACAAACTAAGTACGCTTCATACATTTGGTGACTCCAAAAGATCGAAATCATTAACCTCTTGGTGAATGCCAATAATTTGGTTCTTTTTTTGGGAGAGTGGTGGATTGTTATAGAATGAGGACTTTATTGTTAGCACATAACCAAAATTTACTCTTAAGTACTCCTTCCAAACAAGTGGATTTCTTGTTGCAACTTGTTTTTGCAGCATAAGACTTTGTAACCACGATCGGATAGCTGTACTTATCATGCAAGTACCATAATTATATCATTCTTAATTGATAAATGTTCTGTTATTATATAAAGTTCAATAGTACGCATTTAAAAGCATACAAATGGTATCGATGATTTTCTGTATTCATGTATGCTGAGATTATAAACAAAATATATCTATAATCTCGATTACAACTGCTTCCTTCTGTATAAACTAACCGAAAAATCCCCTGAAATGACCTACTATATATTCTGTATGTTCCATTAAAGCTTTTGAAACTTCGATTGGACTGCCAGTATCTGCCGAGTGCTTCACTTTACTTGATTAGGGCGAGTCTTGAGCTTGCGCTACAACTCCATTGCTGAAAATCACTAGGAACTCTAAATAACTAAAAAAGGAGATGGCTCAATCTATGGTAATTTTAGCCTATGAGGTTGTGGCAAGTAGTGTCACAGGGATAAGCACAGTCGATATCCTTGGTGACGTTTCTTCCAAAGTACCAATCACCAACTGCCTCTGCAATTGTCTGCAAGAAAATTCTGGTTAATAATCATAGCAGAAACTTTCTGAGAATTTATATGGCAGAATGCTGGTGATTTAACCTTATTTAAGCGTACTTTGTTTTTGAAATTTAGTAACTAGCCATTCTCATTGTTGGTTTTCATTACTTTAGCATCAACTATTCAGTAAAAATACCACAGCTAATACTTGTAAAACTCATAATGGCATGCTCTTGAAGTTGCATCTAGCAAGTTTAACCATGTCCAGGTTTTTAGCAACTGTACAAAGTGCTTAATGACCTCAATGCCTCAGCCCAGACCTGGATTTCAGCAATAAGAATGATTACAATTTGCATTATCTGGCTTCTTTCTTAGCACAATTGGACATACCGTGATTGATTAATTCCGTTAACTGATATTTAATATAACTTCACTATGTTAACAGAAGGTCAATCAACTACCAAAACCATCCAGAATATTCAATATAAGGTCAAAGAAAGAGCAGAGACTCATAATTTGAGGAGCTGATCAACTTTTTCTTTTTCTCTTGTGATTTATTTTACTGTGGGATTCAAGAACAGATAAAAGCAATCAAAAGTATAGTAACAGAAACTGGATCACCATTCACCATTATGCTCAGTATGGTTTTAAAAAAAAAGTTGGTTTATAAACCTTATTGTGCACTCTTGGTGAGTCTGCTGCGAACCATGTGTCTTGTGCCTCACTTTGGCAATGAGCAAAACATGAATTTATAAACATCCCTCCTCTTCTTGAATATTCGAAGAAAAATCGCAAAGCTGCAAGCATGTCGTTCCTGAGTCCTGAACAACCAAAGATTCAAGTGACTAATTTGGTAAAGAATGATACCAACAGAAAAGACTCTTCATGATGGTTTGCTTCTTAATGATGATGCTTTCATTTTACTTGGAGATGGCAAAAAGCAACCTTGTAAAATATCTATCTGGCTTGGTGTACATGCTGTCGGATTAAGATTGCAGTGATTCCAGTGCCCGTGCAGATCAGCAGAAGGTGGTACAAATATATGATGGAACTGTTTGACACAGAAAATTGTTCTCACATCTCATTATTGCCACAAAAGTGAAAAGAAAGTGTATATGTCAAGGAATTTAAAATGAAGCAAATGGAGAAATAATCTTACTTGGTACACATCATATGCTGAGTTTAAGATAAATAAAGGTGTCCTAATGTATCTCAATGCATACTGTGGGAAGAAGCACTGCACAATAACTTGGAGATTGTCACAATAATGCTTTAAGCTTAATAGTTGCTGAAACCATAAGGTGTCGTCACGTAAGTCATACTTGCTCTGGATAGTAGCGAGACATTGTGCAGTTTTTATCCAGATTGTTTACTACTCCCTGCAACATAATCGTTTCACAGGTGTAAACAGGACTAATGTTTAAAAATACTGAATGCACAAGATATTTGTACATGTTCTCAAGAGGTTTTATCTCATTTATAACAAAGAGATATACCTGTAGAGAAATTAAGTCTTCATAAAAAGTTCTTATAGTGTATTTCAACATTATGTCTCTTCTGCAAAGGGAAAGCCAAAATTCAAGACTTATAGGAAGTTTTAACAATTCCAATTCAAGAACCAAGGAACTTACGCATCCAAGAAAAATCCAGCATCACTTAAGCATTTGACACTTGAATTTGCTGGTAGATAACTGGTGAAGTTATCACAGTGTAAAAAGACTGCCAACCCCCCTGCAGAGCACCCTGAAAGCAAAGCCTAGATAGACAAGAAATGAAGTCAAAAAGTATTTTAAGCACACATAAAGCTAAATATGTTCTAGTACTTGCTTCAGTACTTTAGGCATACATAGGTCCTTCAGCACTTAAGGCATACATAGGTCCTTCAGTAATATGAAGCAACAATCATGATTCATGAACATGGTGTTCTTTATGTTAAATTCTCATCATATTAATTGTATTCTTGATTACATTAACTACAAGGTCCAACACAATTAAACTTTTTGACTTTTTGTCACTTTCTGACCCATCAATCTATTTGTGTCTCATATAATATCAAAGCAGCATATATCTGATCAAAGAAATCTACATAATTTCATACTACTATTTTGATTCAAATCCTGAACAGAAACAAATAAAAGTATGACATGAAATGAATATATCCACTACTAGAGTACAGTGCTTTACCTTTTTTGCGTAACGTAGACCCTTCGGAAGAAGATCAAGAATAATTGCTTGCCAAATCCTTTGCCCTCTGAAATAAAGCAATGATGTCTGTTGTTCATTTCAAATATATTAGTAAGTGCTACAAGTTTTAAGACGACCATATGACTTCCTGTCTCCTAGGACCATGACACCAGTCAGTTCAAAGGAGGGGTTGAGCTTTTTAATGATGTTCAAGCAGAGTTCAAAAATTTGAAAGATTATATTCTGTAGTAGATTCCATACTGCCTTTCATTTTCCTACAACAAAATTTCTAATATTCATGACAGAAAATTTGTCTCCGAGGCAGACCAGAGGGTGTCTCATTGTCCTTGATATCGGATTTTTCTCTTTAACCAAAACAATGGTAATAATAGATTTAATGACATTTTGAATCCAAGGCAAATTTTGAGATATGTGGTAGGTACACACGTATAAAAAAAGAAAAGAAAAGGTATAGTATGCTACCTAGGTAATTGCAATTTGGCGAAGAGCGGTACTAAAATTTTTCCAAAACATTTTTATATACAAATCATCTAGTTATTTATGAATGTAACCAGAAAACAAAATGTGATAGTAATTGGAGAAAGTTTGCTTAAAATTACCCCGTTGTCAAATATAGAATCCCCAGCAAATGAGGCTCCATCACAATACCTAATCTTCACCCGATTCCAGTTGTAAAAATCTGTTCAATTTCATGTACATTATATAAGATTCCAAAACACATAATCAACATTTCGTAATATCATTTACATCGAGTAGTTTACATATTTAAATACTATACCAAATATGAATGGTCCCGTTCAAATTGAGGAACAACCTAACTGGCTCTAAGTTATTTTTATCTTGACTTCTGATTGCATGTTACAGTTTGTAAGCATTTGTCTATAATAATAGCCCAGACATGTGATCTAGATCTCCAAGAGTGGTTCAGCCATACTTGTATATATCTAGTTCTGTCATTTTTCTTTTGTTATTCCTTATGAGAGAGTCGGTTCCCCCATGCAGAGCTCATCAATAAAATTTTTACAGCTATGATTATGAAAATGACAAAGGAATATAATACAGTCACACTATGATTAAGGAGACGACAAAACAGTCAAAGGTGGGACTCTAACTTGATGAGAAATGATGCTTGTCAGCTTCAGCAATTCACTCTATTATAGAGCAATTACAAATATAACAATAGAGCACGAAAGTGTTTGCACTTCTACAGACTCCCACTGACAAGTAGGACTGATAAAGAAGAAAAAGCTACTGTATAGCATGTGGAAGGTGAAGGTTGGGAAACAGAAACAAAAGCAAAGCAAATAGCTGTCAGATTGCTGCTAGGAGTCAATTATTTATCACGTGAAAAGGACAATAAAGAATGGAGTAAACCTAGAGCTTCCGAAGGAAAGCAAAGTACTGTTACGGTGCCCGGGAGATGAATTACCGGAGCACTCACAGCGGTGGCCCCACCGAACAGCAGTGCACCACGTTGTTGTGAGTACTTTAGGTGGTCCAAACATTCATCTCCGGGCACTGTACATTTATTCCAAAATTTTGTATCTCAAATACACATTTTATTATTAGATTAGTTGTTATGGAACATGAATCCGTACCAAGCCAACATTGTCAGAACTAAGTTTTTTGGGTGAAAATGAAATAGCATGTTCCTAACTTATTGAAGCCACCGACAACCATGTCCCAAAAATTACCAGGTTGTAATATCACAAAATACTGGGCATCAAGGCTTAGTATCAGTTGAGCTAGTTTCATCTTTAGTTCCCTAGAGGAGAATTAAATTAGGTTGTGTACATAATTTGTGAAATGTCAAAACAATTTTCAGGAATTAAAATATACAAATAAGAAGATTCTCAGCATTTATTGTGTCTTAAAAAATCTTATTTTAGAAAGTATTGATAGTGGGAAATTTGTAAAATTACATTTAATTTAGTTATTCATAGAAAGTACTAATATGGGAAGTTGTTAAATATACTGTACAAACTTTATTGTCCTGGGGCACTCTGTAGCAGCACCAATTAACACAAGATATGGAGGTCATGATCAAAGACCTTGAATCAAGGCTGGTGAGAAATAGAAACGTACCAGGATTTTGAGAGGCGTTATTGCTGAGAATACCCGAGAAAACCTCCATTTTGCCCATGTAACGTGTTGATCCATGGCGTGTATTGGCTCTATCCAAACATGAATTGAGATCATTACACCACCCACCGCCCTGTTATGATCATAAATGGAAATTTGAAAATCACATTGAGTACTGCAGGACCCACATATCTGCTTGCGTTAAGTGATTGCTGCAAATTCATATGCTGATCATGGCAAAAAGATTGAAGTTGAGCAATCTGTGTGCTGGACAGTCTAGCTTAGCATGCCAATTAAAGGGTGGAGAATTGACTAGTCTATAAAGATTGTAACCGTTATGCCATTTTTGATATTTCACTCTACTTGCAACAAAAGAACATATGGAGAACTTCTACGAGTTGATTGGAGAAGATATACTACACACTTTAAGCATATTATTGTTGTTGCTAGACACTACAACAGCAATAATACAGCTACAGAACAACAATGGTACAATAAAGAACAGGTATGGAATTAATTTATGGCGTTAGTCATTTTCAGAGGGCTTGCATTGTTCAGCTTTTTGATTGGGACATTTGGGAATTGGGATCGTCTTACATATCCCATTTATACTACAATCTACTTTACGATTATTTACATCACACGAAAAAATAATAAACTTGGCAAGGGTATTATTTAATATTTTTACAAAAAAATGGGAAGGTATTATTCCAAAAAAAAATATCACCAAAAGAAAACTTGTTACAGAGGAAAACTTGTGGCTACAGTGGGCTAGTGGGGGTTGATTTGTAAGTTAAAAATCCAAGAATGCTATTCCATGTAATCCTTGATTGCCCAAATATGTAATTGTACAGCTACAGCATACTATTTTTTAATGTATATTTGGACAATGTTGCATTGCTCGATTTTTGAAGAGAGAGAAACACACCAAAATGACCAAAAACAACTGACGCGTCACAAGGTGATTGGACAAACGAGAAAGCATTGCTATTGTTTTTGGATCGTAGAAGCCCCAAGGGAAAAGAGAAGAAAAGCTACTACCTCAAACTGCAAAAGCCAGTTGCGTACTCCAGTGCCGAATCCTCTGTGGATGTGGTACGCAGGAGAACTTCCGTCCAAGCAATCTACGAATATAATCAATAAATAAATAGAACTCCCTTAAAATAACGATAAAAACTGGAGATAATAAAATTCCATGGAATTAAGCTAAGCAGACGTACAAGCTCCGATTGCCGAAGCGTTTCGAACCAGAGTCATGCTCACGAGAAGCCGGTCGTCGGAGTAAATGCATAACGGTGAGCACGTTAGCAAGAGCAAGCTAAACAACACTGTTTTCAAATTCTCTTCCATTTCCACCCTCTGTTTATGAATTTTGTTCGACAAATATATATGAGTCGGAAACAAAGTTTTCAAAAAACTGAAACCAAAACTTTTGCAGGAAACGGAAAATGGGGCTTAAAAGAAATTAATGTTGATTTCTGAAAGAATTAATGTTGTGTGTTTAATTAAGGAAGATGATGTATTAGTTTCGCATTTAAAATAAACAAAAATAATAATAATTAAAGAACTATGTTTAGTGAATTGAAATCTAATTGAAGATGATAAATTGTAGCAAAGAATACCAGCTGATTCGGAATTTGAAATGTGAGACAGCGAGAGAGTGAGAGAGGAGGAAATGGAGATATAACCGAATAAGGAGAAGATATAAGTTATATAACCGGGGAAGAGGGAGGAGAGAGAAAAATAGGCACGGGCGACGGGAGGGAGGAGTAAATAGAGTAATGGTGGGATTTCGTTTATTGAGGAGGAATCTCAATGAATGTGAATTTCTGGGTGGGGGCCTGTCTACGTCTTCTCTCCCAAAAGGAAAAAAAAAAAAAGGGTCGTGTATCTAATTTTGATGTTAGTTAGTAGTAATTTGTAAAATTTTAACATTTAAAATAAATGTTTAATATTGTGAGAGTATAAATAATATTGTCAGATCGATAAATATTATTTAAAATATTAAATAATATTAAAATAATTATTAAATTTATATTTGTTTTGTGTCATATCAACTACCTCAAAATAATATTAGTTTAGTTTTTTTTTTTAAATAAATTCAAAAGAGAATTAAAAAATACTCATAACAACTATTTGAGCATACAAAATTAGTAATATTATT
This sequence comes from Hedera helix, assembly GCA_947179155.2. Taxonomy (NCBI): domain Eukaryota; kingdom Viridiplantae; phylum Streptophyta; class Magnoliopsida; order Apiales; family Araliaceae; genus Hedera; species Hedera helix. Next base: position 38,097,807 of record OX359268.1, read on the forward strand.
AGTGAATGTATTGAGCAATATAATAAAGAAGTAAAGATTGTAAATATCAATTGTTGGGGTACAAATATTTGGGTGATGACTCATCATTAAAAATCCTGAAACGTCAAACTAGTGGAGAGATAAAGACAAAACTTATTGCTGGGGTAGTGGGTTTTTTCAATAATTTAATATGTGGGAGAGGCAGTTACATTATGCAACATTATATGTGGGAGAGGCAGTTACATTATGCAACATTTAATGTGAAGGAGGCAGTTACTTTATGTGCAATATATATACTGGATGAGGAAAGGGAGAAGGGGGATATATATAGACTTACAGAAGCAAACAGGGAGAGAGATATATTCAATTTGTATTCTCAACATTATTATAGTGAATTTCTGGCATCTCACCCGTGGTTTTTCTCGTATTGGGTTTCCACGTAAATTCCTGTGTTATTATTTTTCAGTATTTACTTGATCAAACATCTTTCATTCCAGCATGTTTTGAGCTCTTCATTGGTAACGCGTTTTAGGCCGGTCGGCCTGGTGATTTCGGCCCATGTCTAAAATTTGGCGTTAACATTGGCGCTAGAAGGAGGGCTCTTGATGTTTGATTCAAATCACCAAATTATTTTTGAAATAATTTTTGTGGCGATTCAGTTATCTGACTGAAGAAGGATATTACATCCGAAGCTAAGTTATTTCTATTTATTAAAAATTATAATGTTTCTGATCATGTTTATTACATATACGCGTGTTCACTTCGAATGGGTCCAAGTAGTAAACAATGTTCTACTGACGAAAGCTTGTTTTTTATTATTTATTTATGAGAAGAGGATGAAATTGTGGCCCCCGTACCCATATAACATTTATTGTTCTCAGGGGTGTTTTGGTCCATCAGAAGCTTCAGTAGGTGGGAGGCTTCATTTCCTTTGAATTATCCGCTGGAGGAAGAACACGTCGGAAGCTGATTGGGCGTGTTCGGTGGTTGGGAGGATGGGGCTCGGCCTCGGCAGTCTGCTGGTGGTCGGGAGGATGGAGGTTGGCTCTTCGGCTGCCCGGTGGAGCTCGGCAACGGAGTCAGCAGCTCGGCGACGGCCTCGGGGGCTGGATTGGATCGGCGGCAGTTCGGGGTCGGCCGATGACTGCAGGGGCTCGGCTCGGAAGGGGATTGGATGGAGCTCGGATCGGCTGCTTGATGGATCGGCAGCGGTTGAGTTCGGCCACTGATGTTTGGCAGTAGCTGTGGTGTTCGGCCAACAGTGGTGGTGTTCGGCCAACAGCTATGTGGTTGTTCGGCGGCAAACTGGGCCGGTCGGCAGTGTAGCTCGGTGGCTGTTCGGCAGCAAACTGGGTCGTTCGGCAGTAGCTCGCTGGGTCGTTCGGCAGTGGTGCATGGTTTCGACAGCATGGCTCGGGTCAGCAGTCCGAACTTGTGCTCGGTTTCTTATCTGTTCGGTGTGTTCGGGGTTGGTTCTTGGTGGCTGGTTTGGGCCTCGGTGGGTAAAGCTTGCCGATGATTGGGGCTCGGAGGGAACTTGACTTTAACTTGATGGTGCTCGATCTTGCAGCCGTTCGGAGATTAGGATCGGCACCTCATGGCCGGCTCGGCAATTCGGCATTCAGTGTTTGAGGTCTGCAGTTAGGTGGAAATCGGAGGCTCGATTGTGGGTTGGCTGGGCGTGGCTCACCAGTTCGGCAGTCTGGTGGTTGGAACTCGTCAGCAGTAGGTGGCTTGGTTTTGTGGTGTTCATTGTTTTGGGAAGCTTGGATGGGTTGGTCGGCAACTCGGGTGTGAGGTTGACAGAAAATGGGGGGTTACAGCTCTGCGGCAGTGGGCTCATCAACAGTCCGCCAGTTCTTGGTCAGGTCCGGCAACATGGTTGGTTCGGTGGTTTGTTTGAGTTGCAGAGGCAGCTTAACGGTAGACTTGTGGCGGTGATGGACTGAAGCTCGGTGGTGAGGGCTCATTGATTGGTGACTCGGCGGCTATAGCTTGGTTACTGTCAGCAGGAACTTTAATATTATGAGAATATAGATATGGGAGGGAGGCGGCAAAAGAAGAAAAGAAAGTTTGGTGGGTGGGTGAAATTAGAGAATGTGGGGAGATAAAAGGTGGCAGGTGGAGTAGTAGAAAAAATAAAGAAAAGAATAATTAAAGGAGGAAGTTGAAACTACTGTCCTTACCTCATCTTCGAGGGTCTTCGGGAATCTTTGACGGAACTGAGTTGAGGGGGTGAAAACTTTGGATCTCAAGAAACAATTAGAATATGGTGATGGTGCAGTTCAACAGTCACGGTGTCACTTTCAGTGCTAAAAAATCAAGGACGTAGGAATCTATAAAGGCGTTACAGGCTGGGGCAGAAACAGAGCACGGCAATGTGAACGAATGGGTTGTAGCGATAACGGCAGCAGATTCGCAACAGATCAAAGCAGGTGGAGAACCGACTTTCTTTCGGGATAGGTGGTCCACTTATTCAGACCGGCGGAGGTGTTCACCATCCCCACAACGGCGACATGCCCAAAGTAGGAGCCCGAGGAGAGGTTCGGGGTATGTGCCCGATGATCGGGAAAAACGAAAAACGGAGCCCGAGGAGAGGTTCGGGGTATGTGCCCGATGTTCGGGAAAAACGAAAAACGGAGCCCGAGGAGAGGTTCGGGGTATGTGCCCGATGCCCGATGATCGGGAAAAACGAAAAACGGGGCCCGATGAGAGGTTCGGGGTATGTGCTCGATGATCGGGAAAAACGAAAAACGGAGCCCGATGAGAGGTTCGGGATATGTACCCGATGATCGGGAAAAACAGAGCCCGATGAGAGGTTCGGTGTGACGCCCCCAAATCTGGGCCCACACAGCCCAAACTTGAGTCGTCAAAAAACTACAACAAAATTATTACAACAAAGCACAACGTACTACAATACAGTTATAATAATACACAACTAAGTCTTCACTATTATTGTCACACTATTTTACAAAACGTGAAGACTATGATAACTATTCCTCGGACCCTCACTCCATTCCCCGGCTAGACCCTGTTATGTTTTCATTTCCTGTTGAAAAACAATGGAACAAAAGAAAGGGTGAGCTCAAATAGCCCAGTAAAGAATATCATGACTAAGATAATACCGAATAAATTATCATTAGTCTTCAACAGTTGAGTTCTTGATAGAATACAATAGACTACAAGGTTTATATCAAAAACTGCAGTTAAATTCTTAAACAACGTTCAGATCAATAATAGCAGCGGAATGAGTAATCTATTAGAAGAATAATGCAGACTATAATGTCCACTCGGTTCTCTTTTTAGGAAAAACATCATCAACTTTTATCATCTGAAATATCATTAGTCAAGATAATACAAATTCACAGTTCCTGATCATAATCATGCAGATCAACAGTTCATCTTTGCACTACGAGCCAAAGATATTCAATATAGCACCAACGGTCATGATTATACCAGATTCAGCCTTTGGTCATAATCATACCAATCAACAGTTCATCTTTGCACTACGGGCCAAAGAGAACATTCACCACGTGCCATAAAAGACACCGAACAGATGTATCGCCTTTAACCTATTATATCGTCTTTAACCTATCATCTGTTCAACAAATATAACACATTTGTGCCCCCGGCCACAGATATTCACAACAGCTTGATTTTTGGATGATTAGAATGATATAAATGATGAACAGAAGAAATAGGATAACAATAAGTATCGGAAGTTTACTTTGTACAGATTCAAATAATGTCCAAATTGTCAACATGATGTGGAGTGAAATTTAAAAATGATATTCAAGATCCACAGTTCAGAATAACGGTTACAATTCAATAGAAAGGTTCACGTAAATAGGAAGGTTCAGTTGAAATAATGAAGTTCAACTAATATGGAACATATAATATTTTCAGGAATTATAGAAGCAATAGTTCCATAATAAATTTCGATTTAGGAGTATGAAAGAAAATAATATCCCTTACCGTAGCAGGTTTGATTAACAAAAGGTGAAGGAAATTAATACAAAGGGTTATTCACCAACAGGCGGCAATCCGCTCCGTAAGGTTATTCCCACAATTTAATAGAATTTGAGTACAAAGAGTTATTCACCAAACAGGCGGCAATCCGCTCCGTAAGGTTATTCTCAGAGATTAATAATGAATGAATACGAAAGGTTATTCACCAACAGGCGGCAATCCGCTCCGTAAGGTTATTCCCACAATTTAATACATGGAAATAAAAGGCACGTCTTATGAGTAAGGAAGAAACAATATTATTATCGAGAATCAAATAATGATAATCCCTTACCATAGTACGTTTGAATAATGGAAGATGAAAAAGATGGTATCCCTTACCTCAACACGTGACTGGATATTGATTTAAATGAGGTTGATTAACTTGAACAGTACACGTATACTTATAGATCTTCACAAATACTCAAGATGACTTAAGCACACTTAGAGAGAACTTTCACAAGAAGTATTTAGAGAGAGAAAGAAAGAACAAGTAAGGAAGTTTTTATGAAAAATCCTTAAGTTAAGACTTCTATTTATAGCCAAAAATCTTATCATTCCTTTAATCTAAACCATTCATTTAAAAAAATCATCTTTTAATCTACACCATCCATTTCAAATTTTATATTATCTTTAATCTACACAATTCATTTCATATCACCTAACTTTATATTATAAACAAATTAATTCAATTATTCAATAATAATTCACACTTTAATCTACACCATTCATTTCATATCACCTAACTTTATATTATAAACAAATTAATTCAATTATTCAATAATAATTCACACTTTAATCTACACCATTCATTTCATATCACCTAACTTTATATTATAAACAAATAACTTTATTTATTCAACAATAATTCACACTTTAATCTACACCATTCATTTCATATCACCTAATTTTATATTATAAACAAATAACTTTATCAATTCAATTATTATGACTAATTGTTATAAATACAGTATAGTTAGCTCTTAGATATCAAGTCAATTAATTAATGAAATACAACTGTTTAAATAACACCGTAATAGAGATAACAATAATGCAGAAAGTATGTAAAAGAAAAATACGTTACTGTGTCATGACAATTATTGATTCAATAATGTGAATTACTGTGCATATGTTACTGTGACAATTATTAGGTTCAATAATTTTAAAAACAGTGCAGCAACAATTATTGACTCAATGATATAAAATACAGTGTAATGACAATTATTAAATCAATAATGCAAAATACTGTGTAACAACAATTATTGAATTGATAATATAAAATATTATGCAGTGACAATTATCGATGAAATGATGCGTAACAGTTACGGTGTCAATTATCAGACCAATAATATGAGACACTATGCAATACCGTGTGTTACTGTAGAGTACCGAGTGCTACAGAAAATACCAATAACTACCGTATGCTACTATTCTTTTATCACCGGTATTTTAACAGTTCCATTGACTATTTTTATTTAAAAAGGTTATTTCTGTCGTTTTCTATATCCGACAAATATTCCGTTGTGGGGTCCACCAATAATTTGTTATTTCGGCGCCGTCGGACCAAACGAATATTCCCCGACCAAACGAATATTCCCCGACAAAGCGAATATTGTCCGACAAAATAAAATTTGCACATAACATCCTTAACTTTTAACTTTATCGATTTAACCACTTACTGTTCCAAAAAATATATATGAAGAAAAATTAAATTTTGTATTTCATAAAATTCGGGGTCTTACAACCTCCTCTCCTTATGAAATTTCGTCCCCGAAATTGACGTACCTGACATATCGAAGAGGTAAGGATACTTAGATTTCATCTCAGATTCTAGCTCCCAGGTCATTTCCTCAGTATCTTGGTTCCTCCATAAAACCTTAACTTGAGGTATAACCTTTGAGCGTAGGATCTGCTCCTTCTTATCCAGGATCTTAACAGGTACCTCCTCGTATGTTAAATCATCTGCTATAACGTCTGGTTCTAACTCAATGACGTGGTTTGGGTCCTTCACATATTTACGTAACATAAATATGTGAAAAACGTTATGGATGCCAGACATACTTGGTGGTAGGGCTAGTCTGTAGGCTACGGTTCCTATTCGATCGAGGATTTCAAATAGGCCAATAAATCGAGGGTTGAGCTTTCCTCTCTTTCCGAATCTCGTAACCCCTTTCCATGGAGAAACACGTAAGAATATATGATCTCCGACGTTGAAACTTTCGTCTCTCCGATGAAGATCAGCATAACTCTTTTGTCGTTCTTGTGCGGTCTGTATTCGTTGTCGGATCATTTGGATCTTTTCGGTCGTCAAGCGTACCAACTCGGGTCCCAACAATTTTGCTTCTCCTACCTCATTCCAACATATTGGAGAGCGACACTTCCTTCCATACAATGCCTCGAATGGAGCCATGCCTATGCTTGCTTGGTAACTGTTGTTGTAAGAAAATTCCACCAACGACAAGTACTTATCCCAACTTCCTTTGAAGTCCAATACACAAAGTCTCAAAAGATCTTCGAGGATCTGGATCGTCCTTTCCGATTGTCCGTCCGTTTGAGGATGGTATGCATAACTAAAACGTAGTTCAGTGCCCATAGCTTTTTGTAGACTGATCCAAAAGCGTGAAGTGAATCTAGGATCTCGATCAGAAACTATGGAAACTGGCATGCCATGCAATCTCACGATCTCATTTATGTACATACCGGCAAGACGTTCAAGTGAAAAGTTTTCTCGTATAGGCAAGAAATGAGCAGATTTGGTCAATCTATCTACGATCACCCAAATTGCATCTAAGCCTTGAGAAACTTTTGGAAGACCCGTCACGAAGTCCATATTGATGTGTTCCCACTTCCATTCGGGAACTTCAAGTGATTGTAATGGACCTTTAGGAACTTGATGTTCTGCCTTGACACGTTGACAAGTTAGGCACCTTGAGATAAACTCCGCAATCTCTCTTTTCATATTGTTCCACCAAAATGTATGTCGAAGATCTCGATACATCTTGGTACCTCCTGGGTGGATTGCAAACGGCGTGTTGTGTGCCTCCATCATGATTTTATGCTTTAATTCAGGATCGTTAGGAACACAGAGTCGAGAGTTGACTCGAAGTATTCCTTTCTCGTCGATTCTTGCTTCGGGAATGGCACCTTCTTGTACTTTCTTTATCATGTTTATCAGTTCCGGATCGGTAGCTTGAGCAGCTTTAATTTTATCGATTAAAGTTGGTTCTACTCGCACGTGAGCAATCTTCGAGTGGGTCCCTGGTGTCTTTAGCTCTATCTCCATCTTTTGCAAGTCGTACAAAATACACTTTTGTGTTGTCAGCAGTGCACTTGTACTTGCATAAGATTTTCTGCTCAAAGCGTCAGCTACAACGTTCGCCTTTCCCGGGTGATACTGGATTGTGTGGTCATAATCCTTTAACAGCTCAAGCCAACGTCGTTGTCGCATGTTGAGTTCCTTCTGGGTGAAGAAATACTTGAGACTTTTATGATCCGTATAGATATCCACTTTTTCTCCGTACAAGTAGTGTCTCCAGATCTTCAACGCGAAAACGACTGCTGCCAACTCTAGATCATGATTAGGGTAATTTTTCTCATAATCTTTGAGTTGTCGAGAGGCGTAGGCTATAACCTTTCCATGTTGCATAAGGACACAGCCTAGACCTTTGCCAGAAGCATCGCTGTAGATAACAAATTCTCCTGATCCTGATGGTATGGTCAGAACAGGAGCTGAAACCAGTCTCTTCTTGAGTTCTTGGAAACTTTTCTCGCATTCCTCGCTCCATATGAATTTTGTGCTTTTCCGAGTAAGCTGCGTTAATGGAGTGGCGATTCGAGAAAATCCTTCTACGAATCTCCGATAATAACCAGCTAGACCCAGAAAACTTCGGACTTCGGTTACTGTTTTGGGTTGTTCCCAATTTAGTACCATTTCAATCTTCGCAGGATCGACTGATATTCCTTGACTAGAAATCACATGCCCAAGAAACGCGACCTCTTCAAGCCAGAACTCACATTTCTTCAACTTGGCATATAATTTGTTTTCACGGAGCTTTTGTAGTATCAATCTCAGGTGTTGTTCATGATCCTCGCGACTCTTGGAGTATATGAGGATGTCATCAATAAAGACAACCACAAAATGATCCAAATGTTCCTTGAATATCCGGTTCATCATGTCCATGAAAGCTGCAGGAGCATTAGTTAGTCCAAAAGGCATGACTAAGAACTCATAATGCCCATAACGAGTTCTGAAAGCAGTCTTTGGAATGTCCTCAGCTTTAACCTTTAACTGATGATATCCAGAACGGAGATCAATCTTTGAGAAATGTTGAGCGCCTTGCAATTGATCAAACATGTCATCAATCCGAGGTAACGGGTACCTGTTCTTGATGGTGACATGGTTCAATTCTCGGTAGTCAATGCACAATCTCATACTCCCGTCTTTCTTCTTCACAAATAGAACAGGAGCACCCCAAGGTGATGCACTCGGACGAATGAAACCGGTATCCAACAATTCCTGTAGTTGGACTTTTAACTCTTGAAGTTCAATGGGAGCCATTCGGTAGGGAGCTTTGGAAATGGGCTTGGTACCGGGTTCAAGATCAATATAAAAATCAATTTCACAGTTTTGGGTAAGCTAGGAAGTTCCTCAGGAAAAACGTCAGAAAACTCATTAACAATGAGAATATCATTCAAGTTTGACGTATTTTTGTTCAAATCAGTGACATGAGCTAAAAAGGCTTGACATCCGTTTTTCAATAAACGAATGGCTTTATGGCTAGAAATAACAGTTATAGATTTCAATGGTTTAGTTGCTTGAATTTGCATGACAGGTTGATTAGGAATATGAAAACTAATAATCTTATGAAAACAATCAATTTTAGCATGATGGGTAGTCAACCAATCAATTCCTAAAATCACATCAAATTCATGCATCTCCAAAGAAATAAGGTCAACAGGTAATGTGAGGTTGTTGATTTGAACTAGGCAAGATTTATAGACAGTAGATGTAATGGTCATTTCTCCTAATGGAGTTTCAACTGATAAGTCAAAGTCCAAGTTTCAGGAGTTAAGTTTAAACGCTGAGCACATGCAGGTGAGATAAAAGAATGGGTAGAGCCAGTATCTAACAAAGCGTAGACTTCACGAGAATTTATGAATAGCTTACCGGTCATTACCTCATTCGATTTCTTGATCATCAAGGCTATCGTCATCAAATCGAGTCCCGTATACTTCATCCGGATCTTCACATATTTCAACCATGGGAATACCGCTAAATAATTTTCTAACAAACTGTTTCTCGGATTCATCAACTTCATCAGTAGTAACGTACCAATGATTTCCATAAGAATAGTATTTTTGATAGACTGCAGTTTCCATGATAGTGACTAACTTAACCTGAATTCCTTTAAATTGTAACGCCCAAAAGTATAGAAACATCATTTTTAAATAATCTTGAAACTCATAGCTGGAACACCATAAATCCCAAAGACTAATATGAAAAGTCCATATATTCTGATTCTTTGTTATAGAGCATAACCAGGTGATATGACTCTCCCAATTAGTGAGTAAATTAAAGGCAATAATTTCCGCAAGTTCATTACTTCCTTTAATTGCTTCTAATAATGGATCTGGAACGACTGTAGCAGAACTTTCACCTTCATCCTTACTGGATAGAACACGCATAATTTTTGCCTTAGGCAAATGATTCAACTCTGAGTTTGTAAGAAGATTATTCGTCGCCTCTTGTTTTGCAGCTACATTTGTTTCGGTCATTCCATAGTTAACCTCCTGATTTTCATATGCCATACTTAACTGTGGTCACAAAATAATTGTTAGTTCAAATAAACTGACTCATCACTTCATGTCCCTATATTCAAATCGACTCATTAGATAATAAAATCTATTTTAGGTAGGACACACTAGTGACTGATTCTATTCGTCTCTCCCCTCCTAGTTCTACCCCAGATCTCCATTAAAGACCATATCCCTAAGCTCTGATAACAACTGTGACGCCCCCAAATCTGGGCCCACACAGCCCAAACTTGAGTCGTCAAAAGACTACAACAAAATTATTACAACAAAGCACAACGTACTACAATACAGTGTATAATAATACACAACTAAGTCTTCACTATTATTGTCACACTATTTTACAAAACGTGAAGACTATGATAACTATTCCTCGGACCCTCACTCCATTCCCCGGCTAGACCCTGTTATGTTTTCATTTCCTGTTGAAAAACAATGGAACAAAAGAAAGGGTGAGCTCAAATAGCCCAGTAAGAAATATCATGACTAAGATAATGACGAATAAATTATCATTAGCCTTCAACAGTTGAGTTCTTGATAGAATACAATAGACTACAAGGTTTATATCAAAAACTGTAGTTAAATTCTTAAACAATGTTCAGATCAATAATAGCAGCGGAATGAGCAATCTATTAGAAGAATAATGCAGACTATAATGTCCACTCGCTTCTCTTTTTCGTAAAAACATCATCAACTTTTATCATCTGAAATACCATTAGTCATGATAATATAAATTCACAGTTCCTGATCATAATCATGCACATCAACAGTTCATCTTTGCACTACGGGCCAAAGATATTCAATATAGCACCAACGGTCATGATTATACCAGATTCAGCCTTTGGTCATAATCATACCAATCAACAGTTCATCTTTGCACTACGGGCCAAAGAGAACATTCACCACGTGCCATAAAAGACACCGAACAGATGTATCGCCTTTAACCTATTATATCGCCTTTAACCTATCATCTGTTCAACAAATATATCACATTTGTGCCTCCGGCCACAAATATTCACCACAGCTTGATTCTTGATGATTAGTACAAATAACAGTGATACAAATGATGAACAGAAGAAACAGGATAAACAATAAGTATCAGAAGTTTACTTTGTGCAGATTCAAATAATGTCCAAATTGTCAACATGATGTGGAGTGAAATTTAAAAATGATATTCAAGATCCACAGTTCAGAATAACGGTTACAATTCAATAGAAAGGTTCACGTAAATAGGAAGGTTCAGTTGAAATAATGAAGTTCAACTATTATGGAACATATAATATTTTCAGGAATTATAGAAGTAATAGTTCCATAATAAATTTCGATTTAGGAGTATGAAAGAAAATAATATCCCTTACCGTAGCAGGTTTGATTAACAAAAGGTGAAGGAAATTAATACAAAGGGTTATTCACCAACAGGCGGCAATCCGATCCGTAAGGTTATTCCCACAATTTAATAGAATTTGAGTACAAAGAGTTATTCACCAAACAGGCGGCAATCCGCTCCGTAAGTTTATTCTCAGAGATTAATAATGAATGAATACGAGAGGTTATTCACCAACAGGCGGCAATCCGCTCCGTAAGGTTATTCCCACACTTTAATACATGGAAATAAAAGGCACGTCTTATGAGTAAGGAAGAAACAATATTATTATCGAGAATCAAATAATGATAATCCCTTACCATAGTATGTTTGAATAATGGAAGATGAAAAAGATGGTATCCCTTACCATAGTACGTTTGAATAATGGAAGATGAAAAAGATGGTATCCCTTACCTCAACACGTGACTGGATATTGATTTAAATGAGGTTGATTAACTTGAACAGTACACGTATACTTATAGATCTTCACAAATACTCAAGATGACTTAAGCACACTTAGAGAGAACTTTCACAAGAAGTATTTAGAGAGAGAAAGAAAGAACAAGTAAGGAAGTTTATGAAAAATCCTTAAGTTAAGGCTTCTATTTATAGCCAAAAATCTTATCAACCCTTTAATCTAAACCATTCATTTTAAAAAAATCATCTTTTAATCTACACCATCCATTTCAAATTTTATATTATCTTTAATCTACACCATTCATTTCATATCACCTAACTTTATATTATAAACAAATTAATTCAATTATTCAATAATAATTCACACTTTAATCTACAACATTCATTTCATATCACCTAACTTTATATTATAAACAAATTAATTCAATTATTCAATAATAATTCACACTTTAATCTACACCATTCATTTCATATCACCTAACTTTATATTATAAACAAATAACTTTATTTATTCAACAATAATTCACACTTTAATCTACACCATTCATTTCATATCACCTAACTTTATATTATAAACAAATAACTTTATCAATTCAATTATTATGACTAATTGTTATAAATACAGTATAGTTAGCTCTTAGATATCAAGTCAATTAATTAATGAAATACAACTGTTTAAATAACACCGTAATAGAGATAACAATAATGCAGAAAGTATGTAAAAGAAAAATACGTTACTGTGTCATGACAATTATTGATTCAATAATGTGAATTACTGTGCATATGTTACTGTGACAATTATTAGGTTCAATAATTTTAAAAACAGTGCAGCAACAATTATTGACTCAATGATATAAAATACAGTGTAATGACAATTATTAAATCAATAATGCAAAATACTGTGTAACAACAATTATTGAATTGATAATATAAAATATTATGCAGTGACAATTATCGATGAAATGATGCGTAACAGTTACGGTGTCAATTATCAGACCAATAATATGAGACACTATGCAATACCGTGTGTTACTGTAGAGTACCGAGTGCTACAGAAAATACCAATAATTACCGTATGCTACTATTCTTTTATCACCGGTATTTTAACAGTTCCGTTGACTATTTTTATTTAAAAAGGTTATTTCTGTCGTTTTCTATATCCGACAAATATTCCGTTGTGGGGTCCACCAATAATTTGTTATTTCGGCGCCGTCGGACCAAACGAATATTCCCCGACCAAACGAATATTCCCCGACAAAGCGAATATTGTCCGACAAAATAAAATTTGCACATAACATCCTTAACTTTTAACTTTATCGATTTAACCACTTGTTTCAAAAAAATATATATGAAGAAAAATTAAATTTTGTATTTCATAAAATTCGGGGTCTTACACCTAGGGAACTAGGGAGGCCGACCCGACCTTATCTCTTCAAAGTAGCACTCCCGTACCCCGAGGGAACTTGGGAGGCCCATCCTTATATCTCCACAGCAGCGCTCCCGTACCCCGAGGGAACTAGGGAGGCCGACCTGACCTTATCTCTTCAAAGTAGCACTCCCGTACCCCGAGGGAACTAGGGAGGCCCATCCTTATATCTCCACAGCAGCGAATGTCCAGCCTTGTATCGCCATAATATAATGTCAAGACAAATAAGTAGTTGAAAGAGATGGTCAATTCTTCTCCAATTAATGCAGTGTGTCGATGCAAAGCATCATAGATCCATAGTATGCCGAAGATGATTCCAAGATGCCAAGGCCAAAGTCCGACTGCCTCGTTTATGCTCTTATTCCGCAATTGTGATGCTGCTGTATTTTTCTGCTACTATTGTTTCAATAACCTGCTACTACTTTGATCTGCCGCTGCAAACTTCTGTTGTGTCGCTGTGTTACGGCTTTGATTAACCTCGTTGGACTGCTATTCCTTGTTAACGTATTGTGATCATGCTACACCGTTGGATTGGTACCACCGTTGATCTGCTTGCTATTGTCGGTGATGTAGTTACTGCTCCATCATGCTTATTTGATTTAAGATGTCTTGCTTAATTAATGATATTGAAATGATTGGTGAAGAAATTGTTGCCATGTTGTATCGCTGCACTGGTGGTTTTGTCACGGTGAAGCTACTGCTATTCTTGTTCCTCTCCTCGGGCTCCGTTTTTCCCGATCATCGGGCACATACCCCGAACCTCTCCTCGGGCTCCGTTTTCCCGATCATCGGGCACATACTCCGAATGTAAGACCCCGAATTTTATGAAATACAAAATTTAATTTTTCTTCATATATATTTTTTGAAACAGTAAGTGGTTAAATCGATCAAGTTAAAAGTTAAGGATGTTATCTGCAAATTTTATTTTGTCGGACAATATTCGCTTTGTCGGGGAATATTCGTTTGGTCCGACGGCGCCGAAATAACAAATTATTGGTGGACCCCACAACGGAATATTTGTCGGATATAGAAAACGACAGAAATAACCTTTTTAAATAAAAATAGTCAACGGAACTGTTAAAATACCGGTGATAAAAGAATAGTAGCATACGGTAGTTATTGGTATTTTCTGTAGCACTCGGTACTCTATAGTAACACACGGTATTGCATAGTGTCTCATATTATTGGTCTGATAATTGACACCGTAACTGTTACGCATCATTTCATCGATAATTGTCACTGCATAATATTTTATATTATCAATTCAATAATTGTTGTTACACAGTATTTTGCATTATTGATTTAATAATTGTCATTACACTGTATTTTATATCATTGAGTCAATAATTGTTGTTGCACTGTTTTTAAAATTATTGAACCTAATAATTGTCACAGTAACATATGCACAGTAATTCACATTATTGAATCAATAATTGTCATGACACAGTAACGTATTTTTCTTTTACATACTTTCTGCATTATTGTTATCTCTATTACGGTGTTATTTAAACAGTTGTATTTCATTAATTAATTGACTTGATATCTAAGAGCTAACTATACTGTATTTATAACAATTAGTCATAATAATTGAATTGATAAAGTTATTTGTTTATAATATAAAGTTAGGTGATATGAAATGAATGGTGTAGATTAAAGTGTGAATTATTGTTGAATAAATAAAGTTATTTGTTTATAATATAAAGTTAGGTGATATGAAATGAATGGTGTAGATTAAAGTGTGAATTATTATTGAATAATTGAATTAATTTGTTTATAATATAAAGTTAGGTGATATGAAATGAATGTTGTAGATTAAAGTGTGAATTATTATTGAATAATTGAATTAATTTGTTTATAATATAAAGTTAGGTGATATGAAATGAATGGTGTAGATTAAAGATAATATAAAATTTGAAATGGATGGTGTAGATTAAAAGATGATTTTTTTAAATGAATGGTTTAGATTAAAGGAATGATAAGATTTTTGGCTATAAATAGAAGCCTTAACTTAAGGATTTTTCATAAAAACTTCCTTACTTGTTCTTTCTTTCTCTCTCTAAATACTTCTTGTGAAAGTTCTCTCTAAGTGTGCTTAAGTCATCTTGAGTATTTGTGAAGATCTATAAGTATACGTGTACTGTTCAAGTTAATCAACCTCATTTAAATCAATATCCAGTCACGTGTTGAGGTAAGGGATACCATCTTTTTCATCTTCCATTATTCAAACGTACTATGGTAAGGGATTATCATTATTTGATTCTCGATAATAATATTGTTTCTTCCTTACTCATAAGACGTGCCTTTTATTTCCATGTATTAAATTGTGGGAATAACCTTACGGAGCGGAGTGCCGCCTGTTGGTGAATAACCTTTCGTATTCATTCATTATTAATCTCTGAGAATAACCTTACGGAGCGGATTGCCGCCTGTTTGGTGAATAACTCTTTGTACTCAAATTCTATTAAATTGTGGGAATAACCTTACGGAGCGGATTGCCGCCTGTTGGTGAATAACCCTTTGTATTAATTTCATTCACCTTTTGTTAATCAAACCTGCTACGGTAAGGGATATTATTTTCTTTCATACTCCTAAATCGAAATTTATTATGGAACTATTGCTTCTATAATTCCTGAAAATATTATATGTTCCATATTAGTTGAACTTCATTATTTCAACTGAACCTTCCTATTTACGTGAACCTTTCTATTGAATTGTAACCGTTATTCTGAACTGTGGATCTTGAATATCATTTTTAAATTTCACTCCACATCATGTTGACAATTTGGACATTATTTGAATCTGTACAAAGTAAACTTCCGATACTTATTGTTATCCTATTTCTTCTGTTCGTCATTTATATCATTCTAATCATCCAAAAATCAAGCTGTTGTGAATATCTGTGGCCGGGGGCACAGATGTGTTATATTTGTTGAACAGATGATAGGTTAAAGGCGATATAATAGGTTAAAGGCGATACATCTGTTCGGTGTCTTTTATGGCACGTGGTGAATGTTCTCTTTGGCCCGTAGTGCAAAGATGAACTGTTGATTGGTATGATTATGACCAAAGGTTGAATCTGGTATAATCATGACCGTTGGTGCTATATTGAATATCTTTGGCCCGTAGTGCAAAGATGAACTGTTGATCTGCATGATTATGATCAGGAACTGTGAATTTGTATTATCTTGACTAATGATATTTCAGATGATAAAAGTTGATGATGTTTTTCCTAAAAAGAGAACCGAGTGGACATTATAGTCTGCATTATTCTTCTAATAGATTACTCATTCCGCTGCTATTATTGATCTGAACGTTGTTTAAGAATTTAACTGCAGTTTTTGATATAAACCTTGTAGTCTATTGTATTCTATCAAGAACTCAACTGTTGAAGACTAATGATAATTTATTCGTCATTATCTTAGTCATGATATTCTTTACTGGGCTATTTGAGCTCACCCTTTCTTTTGTTCCATTGTTTTTCAACAGGAAATGAAAACATAACAGGGTCTAGCCGGGGAATGGAGTGAGGGTCCGAGGAATAGTTATCATAGTCTTCACGTTTTGTAAAATAGTGTGACAATAATAGTGAAGACTTAGTTGTGTATTATTATACACTGTATTGTAGTACGTTGTGCTTTGTTGTAATAATTTTGTTGTAGTCTTTTGACGACTCAAGTTTGGGCTGTGTGGGCCCAGATTTGGGGGCGTCACAGTTGGTATCAGAGCTTAGGGATATGGTCTTTAATGGAGATCTGGGGTAGAACTAGGAGGGGAGAGACGAATATAATCTGTCACTAGTGTGTCCCACCTAAATTAGATTTTATTATCTAATGAGTTGATTTGAATATAGGGACATGAAGTGATGAGTCAGTTTATTTGAACTAACAATTATTTTGTGACCACAGTTAAGTATGGCATATGAAAATCAGGAGGTTAACTATGGAATGACCGAAACAAATGTAGCTGCAAAACAAGAGGCGACGAATAATCTTCTTACAAACTCAGAGTTGAATCATTTGCCTAAGGCAAAAATTATGCGTGTTCTATCCAGTAAGGATGAAGGTGAAAGTTCTGCTACAGTCGTTCCAGATCCATTATTAGAAGCAATTAAAGGAAGTAATGAACTTGCGGAAATTATTGCCTTTAATTTACTCACTAATTGGGAGAGTCATATCACCTGGTTATGCTCTATAACAAAGAATCAGAATATATGGACTTTTCATATTAGTCTTTGGAATTTATGGTGTTCCAGCTATGAGTTTCAAGATTATTTAAAAATGATGTTTCTATACTTTTGGGCGTTACAATTTAAAGGAATTCAGGTTAAGTTAGTCACTATCATGGAAACTGCAGTCTATCGAAAATACTATTCTTATGGAAATCATTGGTACGTTACTACTGATGAAGTTGATGAATCCGAGAAACAGTTTGTTAGAAAATTATTTAGCGGTATTCCCATGGTTGAAATATGTGAAGATCCGGATGAAGTATACGGGACTCGATTTGATGACGATAGCCTTGATGATCAAGAAATCGAATGAGGTAATGACCGGTAAGCTATTCATAAATTCTCGTGAAGTCTACGCTTTGTTAGATACTGGCTCTACCCATTCTTTTATCTCACCTGCATGTGCTCAGCGTTTAAACTTAACTCCTGAAAACTTGGACTTTGACTTATCAGTTGAAACTCCATTAGGAGAAATGACCATTACATCTACTGTCTATAAATCTTGCCTAGTTCAAATCAACAACCTCACATTACCTGTTGACCTTATTTCTTTGGAGATGCATGAATTTGATGTGATTTTAGGAATTGATTGGTTGACTACCCATCATGCTAAAATTGATTGTTTTCATAAGATTATTAGTTTTAATATTCCTAATCAACCTGTCATGCAAATTCAAGCAACTAAACCATTGAAATCTATAACTGTTATTTCTAGCCATAAAGCCATTCGTTTATTGAAAAACGGATGTCAAGCCTTTTTAGCTCATGTCACTGATTTGAACAAAAATACGTCAAACTTGAATGATATTCTCATTGTTAATGAGTTTTCTGACGTTTTTCCTGAGGAACTTCCTAGCTTACCCAAAACTGTGAAATTGAATTTTGTATTGATCTTGAACTCGGTACCAAGCCCATTTTCAAAGCCCCATACCGAATGGCTCCCATAGAATGCCAAGAGTTAAAAGTTTAATTATTAGATATTGGTATCATTCGTTCTAGTACAAAACTTATATCGAGCGAGGAATGCGAGAAGAGTTTCCAAGAACTCAAGAGGAGACTTGTTTCAGCTCCTGTTCTGACCATACCATCGTGATCGGGAGAATTCGTCATATTTAGCGATGCTTCAGACAAAGGTCTAGGCTGTGTTCTTATGTAACATGGAAAGGTGAGAAAAATTATGAGAAAAATTACCCTACTCATGATCTAGAGTTGGCAGCAGTCGTTTTCGCGTTGAAGATCTGGAGACACTACTTGTACGGAGAAAAAGTGGATATCTATACGGATCATAAAAGTCTCAAGTATTTCTTCACCCTGAAGGAACTCAACATGCGACAACGACGTTGGCTTGAGCTGTTAAAGGATTATGACCACACAATCCAGTATCACCCGGGAAAGGCGAACGTTGTAGCTGACGCTTTGAGCAGAAAATCTTATGCAAGTACAAGTGCACTGCTGACAACACAAAAGTGTATTTTGTACGACTTGCAAAAGATGGAGATAGAGCTAAAGACACCAGGGACCCACTCGAAGATTGCTCACGTGCAAGTAGAACCAACTTTAATCGATAAAATTAAAGCTGCTCAAACTACCGATCCGGAACTGATAAACATGATAAAGAAAGTACAAGAATGTGTCATTCCCGAAGCAAGAATCGACGAGAAAGGAATACTTCGAGTCAACTCTCGACTCTGTGTTCCTAACGATCCTGAATTAAAGCATAAAATCATGATGGAGGTACACAACACGCCGTTTGCAATCCACCCAGGAGGTACCAAGATGTATCGAGATCTTCGACATACATTTTGGTGGAACAATATGAAAAGAGAGATTGCGGAGTTTATCTCAAGGTGCCTAACTTGTCAACGTGTCAAGGCAGAGCATCAAGTACCTAAGGGTCCATTACAACCACTTGAGGTTCCCGAATGGAAGTGGGAACACATCAATATGGATTTCGTGACGGGTCTTCCCAAAGTTTCTCAAGGCTTAGATGCAATTTGGGTGATCGTAGATAGATTGACCAAATCTGCTCATTTCTTGCCTATACGAGAAAACTTTTCACTTGAACGTCTTGCCGGTATGTACATAAATGAGATCGTGAGATTGCATGGCATGCCAGTTTCCATAGTTTCTGATCGAGATCCTAGATTCACTTCACGCTTTTGGATCAGTCTACAAAAAACTATGGGCACTGAACTACGTTTTAGTTCTGCATACCATCCTCAAACGGACGGACAATCGGAAAGGACGATCCAGACCCTCGAAGATCTTTTGAGACTTTGTGTATTAGACTTCAAAGGAAGTTGGGATAAGTACTTGCCATTGGTGGAATTTTCTTACAACAACAGTTACCAAGCAAGCATAGGCATGGCTCCATTCGAGGCTTTGTATGGAAGGAAGTGTCGCTCTCCAATATGTTGGAATGAGGTAGGAGAAGCAAAATTGTTGGGACCCGAGTTGGTACGCTTGACGACCGAAAAGATCCAAATGATCTGACAACGAATACAGACCGCACAAGAACGACAAAAGAGTTATGCTGATCTTCATCGGAGAGACGAAAGCTTCAACGTCGGAGATCATGTATTCTTACGTGTTTCTCCATGGAAAGGGGTTACGAGATTCGGAAAGAGAGGAAAGCTCAACCCTCGATTTATTGGCCCATTTGAAATCCTCGATCGAATAGGAACTGTAGCCTACAGACTAGCCTTACCACCAAGTATGTCTCGCATCCATAACGTTTTTCACATATCTATGTTACGTAAATATATGAAGGACTCAAACCACGTCATTGAGTTAGAACCAGACGTTATAGCAGAGGATTTAACATACGAGGAGGTACCTATTAAGATCCTGGATAAGAAGGAGCAGATCCTACGCTCAAAGGTTATACCTCAAGTCAAGGTTTTATGGAGGAACCAAGATACTGAGGAAATGACCTGGGAGCTAGAATCTGAGATGAAATCTAAGTATCCTTACCTCTCCGATATGTCAGGTACGTCAATTTCGGGGACGAAATTTCATAAGGAGGGGAGGTTGTAAGACCCCGAATTTTATGAAATACAAAATTTAATTTTTCTTCATATATATTTTTTGAAACAGTAAGTGGTTAAATCGATAAAGTTAAAAGTTAAGGATGTTATGTGCAAATTTTATTTTGTCGGACAATATTCGCTTTGTCGGGGAATATTCGTTTGGTCGGGGAATATTCGTTTGGTCCGACGGCGCCGAAATAACAAATTATTGGTGGACCCCACAACGGAATATTTGTCGGATATAGAAAACGACAGAAATAACCTTTTTAAATAAAAATAGTCAACGGAACTGTTAAAATACCGGTGATAAAAGAATAGTAGCATACGGTAGTTATTGGTATTTTCTGTAGCACTCGGTACTCTACAGTAACACACGGTATTGCATAGTGTCTCATATTATTGGTCTGATAATTGACACTGTAACTGTTACGCATCATTTCATCGATAATTGTCACTGCATAATATTTTATATTATCAATTCAATAATTGTTGTTACACAGTATTTTGCATTATTGATTTAATAATTGTCATTACACTGTATTTTATATCATTGAGTCAATAATTGTTGCTGCACTGTTTTTAAAATTATTGAACCTAATAATTGTCACAGTAACATATGCACAGTAATTCACATTATTGAATCAATAATTGTCATGACACAGTAACGTATTTTTCTTTTACATACTTTCTGCATTATTGTTATCTCTATTACGGTGTTATTTAAACAGTTGTATTTCATTAATTAATTGACTTGATATCTAAGAGCTAACTATACTGTATTTATAACAATTAGTCATAATAATTGAATTGATAAAGTTATTTGTTTATAATATAAAGTTAGGTGATATGAAATGAATGGTGTAGATTAAAGTGTGAATTATTGTTGAATAAATAAAGTTATTTGTTTATAATATAAAGTTAGGTGATATGAAATGAATGGTGTAGATTAAAGTGTGAATTATTATTGAATAATTGAATTAATTTGTTTATAATATAAAGTTAGGTGATATGAAATGAATGTTGTAGATTAAAGTGTGAATTATTATTGAATAATTGAATTAATTTGTTTATAATATAAAGTTAGGTGATATGAAATGAATTGTGTAGATTAAAGATAATATAAAATTTGAAATGGATGGTGTAGATTAAAAGATGATTTTTTTAAAATGAATGGTTTAGATTAAAGGGTTGATAAGATTTTTGGCTATAAATAGAAGCCTTAACTTAAGGATTTTTCATAAACTTCCTTACTTGTTCTTTCTTTCTCTCTCTAAATACTTCTTGTGAAAGTTCTCTCTAAGTGTGCTTAAGTCATCTTGAGTATTTGTGAAGATCTATAAGTATACGTGTACTGTTCAAGTTAATCAACCTCATTTAAATCAATATCCAGTCACGTGTTGAGGTAAGGGATACCATCTTTTTCATCTTCCATTATTCAAACGTACTATGGTAAGGGATACCATCTTTTTCATCTTCCATTATTCAAACATACTATGGTAAGGGATTATCATTATTTGATTCTCGATAATAATATTGTTTCTTCCTTACTCATAAGACGTGCCTTTTATTTCCATGTATTAAAGTGTGGGAATAACCTTACGGAGCGGATTGCCGCCTGTTGGTGAATAACCTCTCGTATTCATTCATTATTAATCTCTGAGAATAAACTTACGGAGCGGATTGCCGCCTGTTTGGTGAATAACTCTTTGTACTCAAATTCTATTAAATTGTGGGAATAACCTTACGGATCGGATTGCCGCCTGTTGGTGAATAACCCTTTGTATTAATTTCCTTCACCTTTTGTTAATCAAACCTGCTACGGTAAGGGATATTATTTTCTTTCATACTCCTAAATCGAAATTTATTATGGAACTATTACTTCTATAATTCCTGAAAATATTATATGTTCCATAATAGTTGAACTTCATTATTTCAACTGAACCTTCCTATTTACGTGAACCTTTCTATTGAATTGTAACCGTTATTCTGAACTGTGGATCTTGAATATCATTTTTAAATTTCACTCCACATCATGTTGACAATTTGGACATTATTTGAATCTGCACAAAGTAAACTTCTGATACTTATTGTTTATCCTGTTTCTTCTGTTCATCATTTGTATCACTGTTATTTGTACTAATCATCAAGAATCAAGCTGTGGTGAATATTTGTGGCCGGAGGCACAAATGTGATATATTTGTTGAACAGATGATAGGTTAAAGGCGATATAATAGGTTAAAGGCGATACATCTGTTCGGTGTCTTTTATGGCACGTGGTGAATGTTCTCTTTGGCCCGTAGTGCAAAGATGAACTGTTGATTGGTATGATTATGACCAAAGGCTGAATCTGGTATAATCATGACCGTTGGTGCTATATTGAATATCTTTGGCCCGTAGTGCAAAGATGAACTGTTGATGTGCATGATTATGATCAGGAACTGTGAATTTATATTATCATGACTAATGGTATTTCAGATGATAAAAGTTGATGATGTTTTTACGAAAAAGAGAAGCGAGTGGACATTATAGTCTGCATTATTCTTCTAATAGATTGCTCATTCCGCTGCTATTATTGATCTGAACATTGTTTAAGAATTTAACTACAGTTTTTGATATAAACCTTGTAGTCTATTGTATTCTATCAAGAACTCAACTGTTGAAGGCTAATGATAATTTATTCGTCATTATCTTAGTCATGATATTTCTTACTGGGCTATTTGAGCTCACCCTTTCTTTTGTTCCATTGTTTTTCAACAGGAAATGAAAACATAACAGGGTCTAGCCGGGGAATGGAGTGAGGGTCCGAGGAATAGTTATCATAGTCTTCACGTTTTGTAAAATAGTGTGACAATAATAGTGAAGACTTAGTTGTGTATTATTATACACTGTATTGTAGTACGTTGTGCTTTGTTGTAATAATTTTGTTGTAGTCTTTTGACGACTTAAGTTTGGGCTGTGTGGGCCCAGATTTGGGGGCGTCACACTCGGGGTACGGGAGCGCTGCTATGGAGATATAAGGATGGGCCTCCCAAGTTCCCTCGGGGTACGGGAGTGCTACTTTGAAGAGATAAGGTCGGTATGTAGCTTCTCGAAGGGGTTGTGGGGCGGCTATTATGATAGTTTACTGTCGGGCAACATACATACATTCATACATACATACAATATAAGGCGGAACAATCATGGAGTTATATGGTTGGACAAAAGTCTCTTTTTTGAGCAACAATTGTTGTCATTCCATACTTGACATCTTGGATCGGCATTTTCTCCGGCATTTTGTTCAGCAGTCTCGGAATTCTCTTCAGCAGTCTGTTCGGCTGGTTTTTTAATTCGGTGCAGTGGGTGGCTTGGCAAAATTTGTTGGATTTTTGTATTACTCTCCATTTATAAATTCTTTATAACAGGAGAGTGGGGGGCAATGTTGGGGTACAAATATTTGGGTGATGACTCATCATTAAAAATCCTGAAACGTCAAACTAGTGGAGAGATAAAGACAAAACTTATTGCTGGGGTAGTGGGTTTTTTCAATAATTTAATATGTGGGAGAGGCAGTTACATTATGCAACATTTAATGTGAAGGAGGCAGGTACTTTATGTGCAATATATATACTGGATGAGGAAAGGGAGAAGGGGGATATATATAGACTTACAGAAGCAAACAGGGAGAGAGATATATTCAATTTGTATTCTCAACATTATTATAATGAATTTCTGGCATCTCACCCGTGGTTTTTCCCGTATTGGGTTTCCACGTAAATCCCTGTGTTATTATTTTTCAGTATTTACTTGATCAAACATCTTTCATTCCAGCATGTTTTGAGCTCTTCATTGGTAACGCGTTTTAGGCCGGTCGGCCTGGTGATTTCGGCCCATGTCTAAAATTTGGCGTTAACATCAATATTGTACTTTATTTTTTTAATAATTTATAATTTTAATTATTGTACTAAATAAAATTAAATAAATATACATCAATTTAAATTTTACTTTTTCCTTCCAATTTTACTTATTTTAGTTTGAAAATACATATTTATTAAAAAAATTATCTTCAAATTATCCATATTAACTACTCTATTTTTATCTTATTTGTTTTGATTAATCTTCTAACTATTTCTTAAAATAATAAAATAGAGGAAAGATGGGGAAATGAGTGTAATTATATTTCCACCATCAAAGTTAATAGTGTCATTTTTTTTAATGTATGTTGTGTTGTTTTTAATGAATTTTTTTTTATAAAGTTATATGGGGGTAGATAGGGTAGTATTAAAAAAAATAAGGTTAAAAATAAAATTAATATATCAAAAAATTTAAACAAATCAAAAAAAATAAAATTAAACAGAAGGAATAAAATTTTATAAATTAAATAAAAAATATTAAATGAGACTATTTTCGGGACCGAGATTCCTTCTATTACTCCCTTAATTTCCCTCGATACCTACATAGCAATACAAAAAATACTTTTTTGAAAATTGGAGTGACAATTTACAACCAACATAGCGAGAGGAAAAGGTAATGGAATTGAAAATTGGAGAGCCAATTTATGTGGGACCAATGAACGGGTGATGATGATGATAGGTGGTGGACCAATGTTGGTGATGGTGTTGTGAGTTACAAGTCATAGGAGTTAGGAAGGTAGAGAGTAGCAGCTAACTTGTCAGCTGTCACTTTTGTTAAGGTAGAGGGGTGGTTAACCACTTACTTGGACCATCCAAATTCCAACTTAGTGGGCCTTTCCGTTGGAATTACAATCACTATGATGGGCCCGAACTAATCAGTTGCGTGACGGTTCCCCCCCCCCCCCCCCCGTTTATGAATGGATTTATGAATACTTCAAAAACGAGACAAAGCAAATCACAATACCATGGTGCTTTTTTGGTCCAGTAAACACTGAATTAATTTATTATTAAAAATATTCGATCTATATATATTAAATTAAAATTATATTTTAATTTATTAAGTTAATTTATTAAAGCATATATATTTTTAATTTTTATTCTTATATTTTAATGTGAGACTTTACTATTATATGGTACTTCAAAAATCTCCTCCTTAACTTGTAATCTCTTGACTCAGATTGACACCAAGTTCCCTTTGAACTTTAATCATACTCTTTTGAATATTAGCTCATCATTTCTTCTAGTTGATGACCCACCATTTTCATTATCAACAAAAACTTTTATCAAACACATCAAGTCTCTCTATCTAATGAGTTTATCTCTCAATATCTTTTGTTTGATCTACTAAAAGCCTTCCTGAGAAAAGTTTACCACTTTCTCAAAGAGTACTTAATCCATCAAACATCTTGTTAGTACTTGTATTTGTGTGCACCTCTTATTTGATTTGATAATGACTAAAAGATTCATGTATATTTGTATTAACAAGTAAGCTTTGTAAAGTTTTTATAAAAGATTTTATATAAAAAGACTTGGTTAAAAATTAAATTTGTTAGATAGATCCAAATCATAGAGTATGAATTTATAGTCCTTATAATAGTTAAAATTGTCTAAGGCAAACTAGCGCCTTGTAGTGTTGAAGTAAGAATTACTCTAAGATCGCATAATGAACAAGAGTTTCGCAAAGATCATAGAGTAAGATACAATGGCGTAAAATCAAATCGTTGAGCCTATACAAAATAAAAGGCAAATGTCGTTGAATAGAGCTACTCAACAACCCAAGGGCCAACTTTACAATTCAAAAATAGTTCATTCAAAATCGTAGAGTGTTATATCCTTATATGATATTAATAGTTTATGATAATGATCATAAGCCTCAACATACACCCATCAATGTTGATCCTCGGGTATGTTGGTGATAAAGACAAGAGACAACAATTTAATCCAACAATTATATTATCAAGGACTAAGGATACGTATCTGTTACTACACCAATCAGAGTACTATCGAAAGTGAGTTAAGGTGGTCAACCAAACAACAATTTAAAGTCAAAGAAATTGAAAATTGACAAGTGTACTAGACAAATTGGAGCAACGATAACAATTCAACGGACAAATTTCAAAAAGACACTATAAAATGATTGCTACCTCGGACATTAAAAATAGACAATCAATTAAAAGTCAAAACGCTGAAAAGTCTTAGGACTCAAAATCTAACTCTATGATTCATAAGAAATTATTCTACTACTAAGTCATATAAAGAAAAGACTTATAGCTACTTAGCAGCATCACAAAAATAATATCATCTCTCAGTGATTTATAAATCTTAATGATCTTGTAAAGCCAAGACTACATTACTTGCTTGATTCTTAGTAAATCAATTGTTATACTAGTTCTTAGTGAACTTAAATTTTTGTAACTTACCATCCTTAGTGAATCATCCTTATTCTCGGAATAAAAAAGAGGACAAAGACTTTTGTACTCCGAAACTTTTAAAAATTATGTGTCCCTTTATTTTATCATTTTTATAACTGCTTTTATATTCCAACAACTTTACAATTTGTCGCGACTACTTTTCACATTTTCACTAAATTTATAATTGTAATATTTCATTATATCTTTGAAAGGGATTTTCAAATAAATATTCTTCTGTACTTAACTGAATAAGTTAATCTGTTTAATATATTTGGTATTTAATATTTAAAAAGAAATTTTAAAATAATCTATTCAACCCCCTTTTATATTTGTTTTATACCTTTGGGAATAATACATACATAGCCCATCATATCTCTTCTTAATGACGAGCTCACACTTTTTGTTATCTCTTACCAACAGACAACAAAAAAGTATGTGCTAGAAGAGTCCACCACTTGGTTAATGAACTATTTTTTGTTCATCATGCGTAGTCTAATACCATATCTATGACCCCAAGCCCATAGTCATGACTCTAATATTAGTTGTTGGAAATTAAGTTGTTGCAAACCAAATGATAAAATAAAGAGAAATAAACAACACAAGATTTAACGTAAAAAAAATCTTAAAAAACAAGGGTCAAACTCTTCATACATTACACGAACGACTGATGTGACCCTTCCAAGGGTTCTAGCGGTCTTCTTCAACTTCCAACAAGTCATGTGAGCGCCCTATCGTGAGTGGACTTTTGATTACGGATCGAGTGAGTGGACTTTCGGGTCTTCGATTATTTGGGCCTGAGGATCCGTAAATTAACACTAAATAAAGCTCTACATTAAAAAAAATACCATAGGAAGTTTTTTCATTTTTGTGGGTATTCAAACAGCCAATTTTATCTTGTTACTATAAGTGTATCGAACGAAAAAAATTATCTGCTCTGAAGCATAGGAAACAGTTTGCTCTCTCTCTCATATGTATGTAGGTCTCCTGTAGATCCCACCACAAAGAACTCTACATACATGTGAAAGAGATAACAAATTGTTCCTCATACTCTAGGAACAAGGAATAGTTTCTCAACAAATGGTAAGCAGAAGATATCCCATAATTGACTTGTCATTGTCAAGGCCTATTATTATCAACACTTTTGGTCAAATCCAACTATTAACCATCTCTCCTATAAGTGAGAAGCCTAATAAGTCGAATTGAAAGGCCAGAATATAAGTTACATTTTTAAGTCAAATTGAAGGACAAAGTAGTAAACATAATAAAAAATTTCGTAACTTGGTCATCGCCCCATTTATTTGAACTCAATAATGCAATCTGATTTCATTAGACCTATTTGTCTGCGCTTCATTTTTCAGAGCTTAACAAACAAACCTTTCCTCCCCTCGCCTCGCTTATATATATATATAATATGTGTGTGTGTGTGTGTGTGTGTGGATACATGTTAATGGATTTTATTAGTATCTAGGTTGCTAGTAAACATTAGTCAAAATTATTAACATCAAATCTTATTTTTTTAAATAATAAAATGAAATTCTTTTCGTTTATAAAACACACACATATATAATAAAGGAAAATGATAGTTGCACTTTAATTTTTTTTATTTGCGCTCAACTGTAAAATAAAATTTGCTCTAATTTAACAGTGGAGCGCAAATAGAGACATTTGAAATGCATTCATCATTTCCCTACAAATTTTGCTACTAATATTATAATTACTATTACTACTGGAAGGTGCTGCGTTTCAACACAATACTATAAAAACTTTCTTTTATGTGAATCCTCACTTTAAAGAGATACATCAATACAAGTATAAAAGAATTTTATAAGGAGTAAAAATTCTTGCCCCATACCAAATTCACAATATTAGTAGGCTAGTAAAAGGCTAGCAACATGGACACAATGACAACAGTTCCACTCTAGTTGGAAGGGCCAACTAATACCAATGTACCAACATTACATGTGTAGCAAATTAACATGCACTGTTGTATATCCTTTTAGAACATCCTTTTTTTCTTTTCTTTTTCTGTTCACATATTAAAGTTTGCATTTTGACACACTGAGCATAATTTTTTATAATATATTTTCTTTACTAATAAATTTTACTCTTTGAAGCTGAACATCAAAAAACAATTATCCAAAAATTTACGCAATGTTTAATGCAAACCTTAACATGGGGGTGGGGGAAGAATTCAACAAGGGAGTATTAGTCATTAGAGGTCAAAGAAGGTCCTTGTGAAAAATTCTCCATTCTAGGATAAAACATTCATTAAAGCCAGCAGCTCCCTTCAAGTTAACATATCTTTGTGCTTGATCTGGGTGATTGAGTTTGTATGCCATGGTTACATTTTCTGATAATGCCAACACACAGAGGATGTAAAGCTGTGTTCAAATATTAACAAAAGGAAGACCAGATGATGCAAATTTTTATGGCAAATCCAAATTTGCAAGTCTCAATTCTACCTTGGAATGAACAAATTTACAACAAACTAATACATAAGTATAACAAAATTACAAGGTTTATATAGTTTTTTTATGCAGTTATTATTCGATGGACAACATACCGGGCAATACTTACAACATTAGCATATTACATGTAGTTGAGATTTGTCTAATACATTCATCAGATTGTTCTATAGGTGCATAGTGATGGAAACAAAAAGAAAAGTTCCCAAAAATAAGAGAAATACTAAGGTATCAAAATATTTGGGCTGCAGATCTTTAGAGCTATGAGTTGACATATAGAGAGACAGCTTATTATGCGGCATGAAACTATAAATTATCTACCTTGGTTGGTCACCAATTGAGAAAAAACTTCGTCTGATGTCATATCTGAAGTAGCATCATGATTATCACCCTCAATCTTAATGTTGCAAGAGTGTACTCCTGGAACAACTCCAAGTTCTAGGACCTCCTGTGCAGTGATATCACTATCATGATGTGGTTCTCTTGGCCTTCCAGTTTCTTGGAGCTGAAGTGCATACTCCAAATTCCACAACACATCACCCATTGTTGGCCTATCAACACCATATTCTGCCAAACATTTCTCTGCTGTTTCCCCAATTTTTTGCAAGGAGCTTGAATTTATCTTTCCCATGAGATTTGGATCTATAATTTGTGCAAGCTTACCCTTCTTATGCCATTCCATTGCCCACTCAGCCAAATTTACCTGCTCCCTGGCCAACAATGGGTCAACAGCTGGTCGAGCACAAAGAACTTCGAAAAGCACAACCCCAAAAGAATAAACATCGGACTTGTCAGTTAGTTGCTGCCTACGAAAGTACTCTGGATCCAGATACCCAAAACTACCCTTCACACCGGTGCTAACATGAGTCTCCTCAAGACATGGGCCAGACCTTGAGAGACCAAAATCAGCAACTTTAGCAACATAATTTTCATCAAGCAATATATTGGTTGATTTAATGTCACGATGGATGATCCCTTGTGCTGAACCGGTATGAAGATAGTGCAGACCTCTTGCTGCGCCTATGCATATCTCAAGCCTCTGCTTCCAGGACAAAGGTGGTAGCCCTGAACCATATAAATGTTTTTTTAGTGGCCCTTTCTCCATATATTCATAAACAAGTATCATTTCTGACTGTTCTTCACAATAACCAACAAGTGAAACAAGATGTCGGTGTCGGATTTTTGATAAAACTGTTATTTCAGTCTGAAATTCCGGCAGCCCTTGCCTGGAACCAGGTACACCTCGCTTCACAGCAACCTTCGTGGTGTCTTTAAGAACCCCTTTATAAACCATACCAAATCCACCAGAGCCAATAATCAGATTCTTGTCAAAATTATTTGTTCCCTGTTGTAATTCAGCAAAAGGAATCTTCAAGCCAAGATACCCATTTGAGCCTGGAGATGTAAAGGTTGTCCCAACAGACTGTTTACTAAGTGAACTGCCTCCATAACCACGTAGAGGTGTCCAACCCATACTTTCAGGTTTTGGTTTTGGTTTTCTCTTCCTACGTCTCAAGACAACGAAAACTGCAAGTATTGCTAAACATATCCCAACAAGTCCTCCAACAATTGAACCCACCAATATCCGTATACTCTTCTTCTCAGACTCAGTCTGTAAACCCACAAAGCTTACCATCTTCATGATCTCTACCCCATTCAGTATAGCATTCTTTCTGAGAGGACTACTCAGATCCGAAGGACCGACACTGACACGAACAATCCCCGAATTATCAGAATCCACAACAAAATCAATGTAGAAAGGAGATGCGAGCAAATGGAATGTAAGCGTAGACAGATCAAGATCTTTATATGCAATAAACCCATTAATGTATACATCAAAGTACAGCTGATTAAGTGCAGGACTAACAAAGTCACAGAAGTGCAAGCGAACAAAGTGTCGAAGAAACCCCTTTTCCACTGGAAAATCCCATGTTACATTGAACAGAGAGAACCCTGTTGAGTTTTCCCTATTCATTTGCTGTGCAGTCATGTAGACGTTATCAGGAGCAATCTCCCTGCTAGCACCACCGTTTTGATAATTTGGGACATGTGTAGATCTTGCCCTTTTGGCAGATGACTTTAGAACTAGAAATTCCTCGTCAGGAACCCAAGTCCTCCAAAGGGTATCATTGAAAGGAGTCGACTTTAGCCCTCCAACATTTATCCTATGAACAGTTTCTAAAACTTGAGAAGGAAGATCTTTAAACTCTTGAATTCCATTGGAACCAATCAATTTAGCTCCATTTTCAAGAATAAAATCATTGGGAGCTGAAAACACTTCAATTGCACAAACAAATCCTAGACCAGAATTCCCATTGGGCAAAAACAATAATTCAAACTCTACCTTATCTATCATCAATCCAAACTCTTTCAAAACAGTCACTTCAGTACTAAAATAGCTCAAAAGCGAAAACCCATTAGCCGAAACACTGAAATTGGCCTTGCGAAGATTAAAATTATGTGCACTAAATGGTGAAAAATGGAGACGTACCAAATGGGTTCCAGTTTTCTTGACGCTGAATGTATAGCTTGAAGCACTTGTGAAAACCCTGGCTGTGTTATAAATCTGAGCTGAAATTAAAGATGGATTTGGATTTGTGAGAGAAATCGATTTACCTGCTGTTAAATAAACTGAACCGGATTTCGTCAAATCGCCCACAAACTGTCTGTTATCAACAGTGGCGTTTGTGTTTGATCCACAGTTAACAAGGTAGTTGTCTAATGGTGTGAAAGCTGCCGATATATTAAAGAAAGAAAAAATTAGAGAGAGAAATTGAAGGATTCTAGTGACCATTGTTTTGCGAGAAAGGATGTTCTTGGAGGGGACTCGATGTATTTACTGGGAAAATGAGAATTGGATGAGAGATGAAGTTATACTAGAAAGAGAAGCATCCTGTAATGGAGATTCTTCAATTATTAGAAAGGGAAGATATATAGAAAAGTGAAGCAGATTGATAGAAAAGTTGGAAAGATTTACATCTCCTTATAAGGAAATTTGTGGGTTTTGAGAGATGAGTTCATATTGTGGACATGACATGACGTGTATTTTCTGGAAGAAAGAATGCCGCTAAAAATAAGTGTTTTTGAGTTGTGAAGAAATGGTACCGCTTAGGTACTATGAACATGTTGGCCGCCATGGAGACTAATGGATTTTAGGCGGTTTCTTTACCAGACTTTAATAATCCACTAGTATTATTTCGGTCTAACAATTCATGTCGGCCAATGTTCCATTAGCATTTGTCGTGTAAGGGGGAAAAGGTCATTTTACTGTCACGGATATATCACACTGAAAAATAGTTTTAAGAGAAAGAAGGGATGAAAGATTAAATAAAAAAAGAAAAAAAAAATTATACACTCTTACAAGTTAAAGTATTAGACCATACGAAAATTTATGAAATCTTTAGTTTTAGGTGTTATGAGCATGACACTTGAAAAAGAATGGTATAAAAAAAAATTAAAGGAGCTCGTGATGATAATGTAACTTGAAAAAGTAGAAACGTATGCAAATGTTTATAAGAAAAAATTAGTAACGGAATGGTATAAAAAAAAAAATTACAGGGCGGCAACTAAGGTTGTGAAATGTAAGACTCCGAATTTTATTAAATATAAAATTTAATTTTTCTTCATATATATTTTTTCATGAAACAGTAAGTGGTTAAATTGACGAAATTGAAAGTTAAGGACGTTATGTGCAAATTTTTATTTTGTCGGACAATATTCGTTTTGTCGGGGAATATTCGGGCCGTACGATGGCGCCGAAATAACTAATTATTGGTAGACCCCACAACGGAATATTTGTCGGATATAGAAAACGACAGAAGTAACATTTTTAAATAAAAATAGTCAACGGTGTTAACTGTTAAAATACCGGTGATAAAAGAATAGTAGCATACGGTAATTTATGGTATTTTTCTGTAGCACACGGTATTGCACAGTGTCTCATATTATTGGTCTGATAATTGACACCGTAACTGTTACGCGTCATTTCATCGATAATTGTCACTGCATAATATTTTATATTATCAATTCAATAATTGTTGTTACACAGTATTTTGCATTATTGATTTAATAATTGTCATTACACTGTATTTTATATCATTGAGTCAATAATTGTTGCTGCACTGTTTTTAAAATTATTGAACCTAATAATTGTCACGGTTGCAAATATACTGTAATTTATATTATTAAATTAATAATAATCTGTAACGTGTTTATTGCATTATTGTTGAATTATTGTTGTAGCATTATTTTAATATATATGTTGGACCCACAGGAAGAATAAATAAATAATAATAAAAAAAAATTATTATTATTTTTACTATTTAAAATAGTAACATGTGGGACCCATGTGGGGGCCACATGAAAATTGAAATTGAAAATGTGTGCTGGGAAGTTTGGCAGTCAGGCGGCTGCTGAGATTTTCTCAGACTGGCGTGCAGCACGCCAGTCCACCTACCACACGCATAGTAACTTATTTTCTCCTATAAATAGCTTGCTCAGCTGAATAGAAAAATCACACCTAAAATATAAAAAATTTCTATAAGAATTTTATGAGTTTTCTCTGAGAATAGTAAGGTTATTTTGAGAGTTTGAAAGTCAAAAGGAGTGCATAAAATTTTCAAGTAAGTCTTTTATTAAATAGTAGTAATTTTATAAATTACTATTTTTCACGATATTCACAAATCTTCCTTTAGAAGACTCTTCTTTGAGAAGATTCATTTTTAAAAGCTTTATTTGGAAGATTTATTTTGAAATATTACTTTAAAAACTATTCTAAAGTTGTTATATTATACTACAAAAATTATGTTAAATATATATAATTTTGATAGTTCATATTATACGAATTATCATACACTTTGAAATTTACATGTGGTAATTACTAATTATATTAAAAATATATAGGTTGATCAACCTCATTTAAATCAATATCCAGTCACGTGTTAAGGTAAGGGGTATCACTCTTTTCATCATCATAAATGGATATTATTTCCTTTCTTACTTGAAGGGATTATCATTATTTGATTCTCGAAAATAATATCGTTTCTTTCTTGTGCCATTTATTTCCATGTATTAAATTGTGGGAATAACCTTACGGCGCGGATTACCGCCTGTTGGTGAATAACCTTTTGTATTCATTCCTTATTAATCTTTGAGAATAACCTTACGGTGCGGATTACCACCTGTTTGGTGAATAACTCTTCGTATTCAAATTGATGGGAATAACCTTACGGCGCGGATTACCGCCTGTTTGGTGAATAACTCTTCGTATTCAAATTGATGGGAATAACCTTACGGCGCGGATTACCGCCTGTTGGTGAATAACCCTTTTTATTTGTCTCGTGTGGAAATAATTTGTCTACACGAATTATCACATGACACTTTTATTCTATATTCGTAAGTGATATCATTTTCCTTTATACTCATAAGGGATACCATCTTTTTCATCTTCCATTATTCAAAATTTCTATGGTAAGGGATATTAATTTCCTTCACCTTTTGTTAATCAAACCTGCTACGGTAAGGGATATTATTTTCTTTCATACACCTAAATCGAAACTTATTATGGAACTATTGCTTCTATAATTCCTGAAAATATTATATGTTCCATAATAGTTGAATTTCATTATTTCAACTGAACCTTCCTATTTTCTGAACATTTCTATTGAACTGTAATCGTTATTCTGAACTGTGGATCTTGAATATCATTTTTAAATTTCACTCCACATCATGTTGGCAATTTGGACATTATTTGAATCTGCACAAAGTAAACTTCCGATACTTATTGTTTATCATGTTCTTCTGTTCATCATTTGTATCACTGTTATTTGTATTAATCATCAAGAATCAAGCTGTTGTGAATATCTGTGGCCGGGGGCACAGATGTGATATAATTGTTGAACAGATGATAGGTTAAAGGCGATATAATAGGTTAAAGGCGATACATCTGTTCGGTGTCTTTTATGGCACGTGGTGAAAGTTCTCTTTGGCCCGTAGTGCATAGATGAACTGTTGTTTGGTATGATTATGACCAAAGGTTGAATCTGGTATAATCATGACCGTTGGTATTATATTGAAAGTTCTATTTGGCCCGTAGTGCATAGATGAACTGTTGTTTGGTATGATTATGACCAAAGGCTGAATCTGGTATAATCATGACCGTTGGTGCTATATTGAATATATTTGACCCGTAGTGCAAAGATGAACTGTTGATTTGCATGATTATGACCAGGAACTATAAATTTTTATTATCATGACTAATGGTATTTCAGATGATAAAAGTTTGTGATATTTTTACAAAAAAGAGAAGCAAGTGGACATTATAGTCTGCATTATTCTTCTAATAGATTGCTCATTCCGCTGCTATTATTGATCTGAACATTGTTCAAGAATTTAACTGCAGTTTTTGATATAAACCTTGTAGTCTATTGTATTCTATCAAGAACTCAACTGTTGAAGGCTAATGATAATTTATTCGTCATTATCTTAGTCATGATATTCTTTACTGGCTATTTGAGCTCACCCTTTCTTTTGTTCCATTGTTTTTCAACAGGAGATGAAAACGTAACAGGGTCTAGCCGGGGGATGGAGTGAGAGTCCGAGAAATAGCTGTCGTAGTCTTCACGTGTTGTAAAATAGTGTGGCAATAATAGTGAAGACTTAGTTGTGTATTATTATACACTGTATTGTTGTACGTTGTGCTTTGTTGTAATAATTTTGTTGTAGTCTTTTGACGACTCAAGTTTGGGCTGTGTGGGCCTAGATTTGGGGGCGTCACAGTTGGCATCAGAGCTTAGGGATATGGTCTTTAATGGAGATCTGGGGTTAGAACTAGGAGGGGAGAGACGAATAGAATCAGTCACTAGTGTGTGCTACCTAAATTAGATTTTATTATCTAATCAGTTGATTTGAATATAGGGACATGAAGTGATGAGTCAGTTTATTTGAACTAACAATTATTTTGTGACCACAGTTAAGTATGACATCTGGAAATCAGGAGGTTAACTATGAAATGACCGAAACAAATGTAGCTGCAAAACAAGAGGCGACGAATAATCTTCTTACAAACTGAGAGTTGAATCATTTGCCTAAGGCAAAAATTATACGTGTTTTATCCAGTAAGGATGAAGGTGAAAGCTCTGCTACAGTAATTGCAGATCCATTCTTAGAAGCAATTAAAGGAAGTAATGAACTTGCGGAAATTATTGCCTTTAATTTACTCACTAATTGGGAGAATCATATCACCTGGTTATGCTCGATAACAAAGGATCAGAATATATGGACGTTTCATATAAGTCTTTGGGATTTATGGTGTTCCAGCTACGATTTTCAAGATTATTTAAAAATGATGTTTCTATATTTTTGGGCGTTACAATTTAGAGGAATTCAAGTTAAGTTAGTCACTATCGTGGAAACTGCAGTCTATCGAAAATACTATTTTAATGGAAATCATTGGTACGTTATTACTGATGAAGTTGATGAACCCGAGAAACAGTTTGCTAGAAAATTATTCAGTGGTATTCCCATGGTTGAAATATGTGAAGATCCAAATGAAGTATTCGGAATTCAATTTGACGATAACAGTCAAGAAACCGAATAAGGTGATAACCGGTAAGCTATTCATAAATTCTCGTGAAGTCTATGCCATGTTAGATACTGGCTCTATCCACTCTTTTATCTCACCTATATGTACTCAACGTTTAAATTTGACTATTGAAAACTTAAATCTTGTCTTATCAGTTGAAATCTCATTGGGAGAAATACCTATTACATTTACTATCTATAAATCTTGCCTAGTTCAAATCAACAACCTCACATTATCTGTTGACCTTATTTCTTTGGAGATGCATGAATTTGATGTGATTCTAGGAATTGATTGGTTGACTACCCATCATGCTAAAATTAATTGTTTTCATAAGATTATTAGTTTTAATATTCCTAATCAACCTGTCATGCAAATTCAAGCAACTAAACCATTGAAATCTATAACTGTTATTTCTAGCCATAAAGTCATTCGTTTATTGAAAAACGGATGTCAAGCCTTTTTAGCTCATGTCACTGATTTGAACAAAAACACGTCAAACTTGAATGATATTTCTATTGTTAATGAGTTTCCTGACGTTTTTCCTGAGGAACTTCCTGGCTTACCCCCAAACCGAGAAATTGAATTCTGTATCGATCTTGAACCCGGTACTAAGCCCATTTCCAAACCCCATACCAAATGGCTCCTATAGAACGCCAAGAGTTGAAAGTTTAATTACTAGATATCGGTATCATTCGTTCTAGTACAAAACTTATATCGAGCGAGGAATGCGAGAAAAGTTTTCAAGAACTCAAGAGGAGACTTGTTTCAGCTCCTGTTCTGACCATACCATCAGGATCAGGAGAATTTGTCATTTACAGCGATGCTTCAGGCAAAGGTCTAGGCTGTGTCCTTATGCAACATGAAAAGGTTATAGCCTATGCCTCTCGACAACTCAAAGATTATGAGAAAAATTATCCTATTTATGATCTAAAGTTGGCAGCAGTCGTTTTCGCGTTGAAGATCTAGAGACACTACTTGTACGGAGAAAAAGTGGATATCTATACGGATCATAAAGGCCTCGAGTATTTCTTCACCCAGAAAGAACTTAACATGCGACAACGACGTTGGCTTGAGCTGTTGAAAGATTACGACCACACAATCCAGTATCACCCGGGAAAGGCTAACGTTGTAGCTGACGCTTTGAGCAGGAGATCTTATGCGAGTACAAGTGCATTGCTGACAACACAAAAGTGTATTCTGTACGACTTGCAAAAGATGGAGATAGAGCTAAAGACACCAGGGACCCACTCGAAGATTGCTCACGTGCGAGTAAAACCGGCTTTAATCGATAAAATTAAAGCTGCTCAAGCTACCGATCCGGAACTGATGAACATGATGAAGAAAGTACAAGAAGGCGCCATTCCCGAAGCAAGAATCGACGAGAAAGGAATACTTTGAGTCAACTCTCGACTCTGTGTTCCTAACGATCCTGAATTGAAGCATAAAATCATGTTAGAGGCACACAACACGCCGTTTACAAACCACCCAAGAGGTACCAAAATGTATCGAGATCTTCTACATACATTTTGGTGGAACAATATGAAAAGGGAGATTGCCGAGTTTATCTCAAGATGCCTAACTTGTCAACGTGTCAAGGCAGAGCATCAAGTGTCTAAGGGTCCATTACAACCACTTGAAGTTCCCGAATGGAAGTGGGAACACATCAATATGGACTTCGTAACGGGTCTTCCCAAAGTTTCTCAAGGCTTAGATGCAATTTGGGTGATCGTAGATAGATTGACCAAATCTGTTCATTTCTTGCCTATACGAGAAAACTTTTCACTTGAACGTCTTGCCGGTATGTACATAAATGAGATCGTGAGATTGCATGGCATGCCAGTTTCCATAGTTTCTGATCGAGATCCTAGATTCACTTCACGCTTTTGGATCAGTCTATAAAAAGCTATGGGCACTGAACTACGTTTTAGTTCTGCATACCATCCTCAAATGGACGGACAATCGGAAAGGACGATCCAGACCCTCGAAGATCTTTTGAGACTTTGTGTATTAGACTTCAAAGGAAGTTGGGATAAGTACTTGCCATTGGTGGAATTTTCTTACAACAACAGTTACCAAGCAAGTATAGGCATGACTCCATTCGAGACTTTGTATGGAAGGAAGTGTCGCTCTCCAATATGTTGGAATGAGGTAGGAGAAGCAAAATTGTTGGGACTCGAGTTGGTACGCTTGACAACAGAAAAAATCCAAATAATCCGACAACGAATACAGACCGCACAAGAACGACAAAAGAGTTATGCGGATCTTCATCGGAGAGATGAGAGATTTAACATCGGAGATCATGTATTCTTACGTGTTTCTCCATGGAAAGGAGTTACGAGATTCGAAAAGAGAGGAAAGCTTAACCCTCGATTTATTGGCTCATTTGAAATTCTCGATCGAGTAGGAACTGTAGCCTACAGACTAGCCCTACCACCAAGTATGTCTCGCATCCATAATGTTTTTCACATATCTATGTTACGTAAATATGTGAAGGACACAAACCACGTCATTGAGTTAGAACCGGACGTTATAGAAGAGGATTTAACGTACGATGAGGTACCTGTTAAGATCCTTGATAAGAAGGAGCAGATTCTACGCTCAAAGGTTATACCTCAAGTTAAAGTTTTATGGAGGAACCAAGATATTGAGGAAATGACCTGGGAGCTAGAATCCGAGATGAAATCTAAATATCCTTACCTCTTCGAAATGCCAGGTACGTCAATTTCGGGGACGAAATTTCATAAGGAGGGGAGGTTGTAAGACCCCGAATTTTATGAAATATAAAATTTAATTTTTCTTCATATATATTTTTTCATGAAACAGTAAGTGGTTAAATTGACGAAATTGAAAGTTAAGGACGTTATGTGCAAATTTTTATTTTGTCGGACAATATTCGTTTTGTCGGGGAATATTCGGGTCGTACGACGGCGCCGAAATAACTAATTATTGGTGGACCCCACAACGGAATATTTGTTGGATATA
This sequence comes from Hedera helix, assembly GCA_947179155.2. NCBI lineage: Eukaryota > Viridiplantae > Streptophyta > Magnoliopsida > Apiales > Araliaceae > Hedera > Hedera helix. Next base: position 38,137,395 of record OX359268.1, read on the forward strand.
GAAAACGACAGAAGTAACATTTTTAAATAAAAATAGTCAACGGTGTTAACTGTTAAAATACCGGTGATAAAAGAATAGTAGCATACGGTAATTTATGGTATTTTTCTGTAGCACACGGTATTGCACAGTGTCTCATATTATTGGTCTGATAATTGACACCGTAACTGTTACGCGTCATTTCATCGATAATTGTCACTGCATAATATTTTATATTATCAATTCAATAATTGTTGTTACACAGTATTTTGCATTATTGATTTAATAATTGTCATTACACTGTATTTTATATCATTGAGTCAATAATTGTTGCTGCACTGTTTTTAAAATTATTGAACCTAATAATTGTCACGGTTGCAAATATACTGTAATTTATATTATTAAATTAATAATAATCTGTAACGTGTTTATTGCATTATTGTTGAATTATTGTTGTAGCATTATTTTAATATATATGTTGGACCTACAGGAAGAATAAATAAATAATAATAATAAAAAATTATTATTATTTTTACTATTTAAAATAGTAACATGTGGGACCCATGTGGGGGCCACATGAAAATTGAAATTGAAAATGTGTGCTGGGAAGTTTGGCAGTCAGGCGGCTGCTGAGATTTTCTCAGACTGGCGTGCAGCACGCCAGTCCACCTACCACACGCATAGTAACTTATTTTCTCCTATAAATAGCTTGCTCAGCTGAATAGAAAAATCACACCTAAAATATAAAAAATTTCTATAAGAATTTTATGAGTTTTCTCTGAGAATAGTAAGGTTATTTTGAGAGTTTGAAAGTCAAAAGGAGTGCATAAAATTTTCAAGTAAGTCTTTTATTAAATAGTAGTAATTTTATAAATTACTATTTTTCACGATATTCACAAATCTTCCTTTAGAAGACTCTTCTTTGAGAAGATTCATTTTTAAAAGCTTTATTTGGAAGATTTATTTTGAAATATTACTTTAAAAACTATTCTAAAGTTGTTATATTATACTACAAAAATTATGTTAAATATATATAATTTTGATAGTTCATATTATACGAATTATCATACACTTTGAAATTTACATGTGGTAATTACTAATTATATTAAAAATATATAGGTTGATCAACCTCATTTAAATCAATATCCAGTCACGTGTTAAGGTAAGGGGTATCACTCTTTTCATCATCATAAATGGATATTATTTCCTTTCTTACTTGAAGGGATTATCATTATTTGATTCTCGAAAATAATATCGTTTCTTTCTTGTGCCATTTATTTCCATGTATTAAATTGTGGGAATAACCTTACGGCGCGGATTACCGCATGTTGGTGAATAACCTTTTGTATTCATTCCTTATTAATCTTTGAGAATAACCTTACGGTGCGGATTACCACCTGTTTGGTGAATAACTCTTCGTATTCAAATTGATGGGAATAACTTTACGGCGCGGATTACCGCCTGTTTGGTGAATAACTCTTCGTATTCAAATTGATGGGAATAACCTTACGGCGCGGATTACCGCCTGTTGGTGAATAACCCTTTTTATTTGTCTCGTGTGGAAATAATTTGTCTACACGAATTATCACATGACACTTTTATTCTATATTCGTAAGTGATATCATTTTCCTTTATACTCATAAGGGATACCATCTTTTTCATCTTCCATTATTCAAAATTTCTATGGTAAGGGATATTAATTTCCTTCACCTTTTGTTAATCAAACCTGCTACGGTAAGGGATATTATTTTCTTTCATACGCCTAAATCGAAACTTATTATGGAACTATTGCTTCTATAATTCCTGAAAATATTATATGTTCCATAATAGTTGAATTTCATTATTTCAACTGAACCTTCCTATTTTCTGAACATTTCTATTGAACTGTAATCGTTATTCTGAACTGTGGATCTTGAATATCATTTTTAAATTTCACTCCACATCATGTTGGCAATTTGGACATTATTTGAATCTGCACAAAGTAAACTTCCGATACTTATTGTTTATCATGTTCTTCTGTTCATCATTTGTATCACTGTTATTTGTATTAATCATCAAGAATCAAGCTGTTGTGAATATCTGTGGCCGGGGGCACATATGTGATATAATTGTTGAACAGATGATAGGTTAAAGGCGATATAATAGGTTAAAGGCGATACATCTGTTCGGTGTCTTTTATGGCACGTGGTGAAAGTTCTCTTTGGCCCGTAGTGCATAGATGAACTGTTGTTTGGTATGATTATGACCAAAGGTTGAATCTGGTATAATCATGACCGTTGGTATTATATTGAAAGTTCTATTTGGCCCGTAGTGCATAGATGAACTGTTGTTTGGTATGATTATGACCAAAGGCTGAATCTGGTATAATCATGACCGTTGGTGCTATATTGAATATATTTGACCCGTAGTGCAAAGATGAACTGTTGATTTGCATGATTATGACCAGGAACTATAAATTTTTATTATCATGACTAATGGTATTTCAGATGATAAAAGTTTGTGATATTTTTACAAAAAAGAGAAGCAAGTGGACATTATAGTCTGCATTATTCTTCTAATAGATTGCTCATTCCGCTGCTATTATTGATCTGAACATTGTTCAAGAATTTAACTGCAGTTTTTGATATAAACCTTGTAGTCTATTGTATTCTATCAAGAACTCAACTGTTGAAGGCTAATGATAATTTATTCGTCATTATCTTAGTCATGATATTCTTTACTGGCTATTTGAGCTCACCCTTTCTTTTGTTCCATTGTTTTTCAACAGGAGATGAAAACGTAACAGGGTCTAGCCGGGGGATGGAGTGAGAGTCCGAGAAATAGCTGTCGTAGTCTTCACGTGTTGTAAAATAGTGTGGCAATAATAGTGAAGACTTAGTTGTGTATTATTATACACTGTATTGTTGTACGTTGTGCTTTGTTGTAATAATTTTGTTGTAGTCTTTTGACGACTCAAGTTTGGGCTGTGTGGGCCTAGATTTGGGAGCGTCACATGAAATGGTATAAAAAAATAAAAATATTTGCATGCCATCAACTAAGATAGCATAATGGTATTAAAAAAAATATTTGCATGTCCCCAATTAAGGTAACAGAATGGTATAAAAAAAAAATGCATTCTGTCAACTTAGGTAATAGAATGGTATTAGAAAAAAAAAATATTTTACTTACCCGTTATCTAAACTAGCGGGATGGAATACAAAAAAAACAACCTTAGTTAACAGATTAGTTTTAATCCCAACCATCAAATATTTGATTCAACGGTGAGAATTTTTTTTGCTAAAATAGTATTCATAGAAAATATTTACTATGAATCATCTCCTTATATATATAAATTAATATTTGATAGTAATTTAAAATTTAAATATTATATATAAATTATTATTATCACTAAATATTAATTATATTAATGATTAAGTTTCAAATTCGATCATATCAAATTTTTAAATCACGCTACTCAAAGTGAAAAGATTCCTTTTATTTATTGTAAAAATTATGTGAGATAAATAAAAATAAAAATAATTTTATTTTTTTTATCGTATAAATTTTTACGTTAATTACAACACAACTTGATGCATATCATTTTCCGAATGAAAAACAAGAAAAAGTAAGACTTCTAGAGATTCCTTATCCATAATGAAAAAGTAGTAAGGAGTAGCACTTCTAGAAACTCTTCATCCATAATTTTCATTCCGAAGAACATTTTCACATTTGAGCTGGAGGCAACTCAGATCATGGGATATTAACGTATGCCTACTTTTGAATAGTTTTACTTTGAATAGATATATATATATATAGCCAAAGTTTATGGTGGTGGGACAATATCTTTGACATATTTTTGAATTTTTTGGTAGGTGTCAATCTATTGTGTCCACGAAATTACTGCGGCGCTCTCTGATTGCATTGGGGTATAATAGTTGACCTCTTTTGGCCATGCAATGAATTAAAAATACTTTTAAAAGTTATCTTCACCCTTCATTTTTTTTAATTGATACCTTAGATAAAAACACAATTATTAAAAAAATAAATTAAAATTTATCTGTTTAATCAAATTGAATATAAAATATGAATTTTATCATTCTAAAATTCACTGAAAACACGAAGAAGAAAAATTGTATTTAATCTGGATAATATAGGAAATAAGTCATTAATATTTTTTTTGAAAAATGCATGCTACATATGAAAAGGAACAAATGTCACTCTCTAAATGTACAAATAAAAAAGAAAAGAGGAGTAAATAAGATGAACGAAATTATACCCTTTAGATACAACCATAAAAAAATTAACACAAGACTAAAATAATAATTTAAATGTAAAACTTTATTTATTTTCTTTTCTTTTCTTTTATAAACTTAATAAAAACATGATTTTTTTTATCAGTTTATATTTTTTCTTTTATATGCTAATTAGCTCACCAATCTTGTGCGAAGTACGGATAATATGAATAATAATTTATTATGTTAATTATTAAGATAATCAATTAAATATAGGATAAATATTTAATTACGATTTTAAGAAGATAGTTGTACTTATCAAATTATTAAATATTTATTTAAATAATAAACAGTTGAATTATATATTATAGGTTCCTTCCGTCAATTATTATTCTTTATGTAAATATCTGAATGGAGCGTAAATTTAGTTAGCTATGAAGTTATTTAGTTGTGATTTAAGAAAATAATTTTTTAATTTCATTTAAGTTTGAAGTGAAATGCTATATTAGTGTCTATATTGATAAAATTTTCTTGAAATTCTAATCCGAATAGAATTATGGAACTCAAAATTTAATAAATTTTAATTTATTTATAACAATTAATTAATAATGAATTCACTATAATTTTTAAACTAATTTTACTGTTATTACGTTTCAAAAAAACTTCACACATATTATTAACAATATTATTTGATAAAATTTCAAATTTCAATGAATTAAATTTAGTTAGGAAATTAAATTAATAGTGAAATTTAAGACTAATACGAATATAATTAAATCACGTGATATGTTAAGATATATTTTTGATATCTTAATACCTTAATAAAATTGTACTAATAAAATTATTCTACAAGTTTTTGTAAGATATAATATCTTAAATAAATTTGTAATAAAAAAATCTTTTAATAAGTTTAGTAGACTTTAAATTAAAAATTCTTTTAGAAGTTATTTTCCTATTAGAAATATAAAAATAAAAAACACATTTCCTAATCATCATAAAAACACATTTCCTAATCATCATGCTCTTTGTTTCTGCATGGCATCGTTGTGAGTTCAGTTTTAGTTTGAGATCTCTGTTTTTGGTTGTTGGAATGATTTTTCATGAACAACTGCTGCTACCTGGGTCTAGTTATAGTTTTTAGCAATGGGCCTGATAGTGGGTCGTTCAGGTGAGAAACACATAACAAGTTCATAATACGAAATTATTATCTGCACAAATAACTAATAATAATTTTTACAAAGATTATTTATTTGAGGAGAATTATTGTAAAAATATCATTTTACGCGCACAAATTTATACATTACATCTATTTTAATAATTAAAAAATGAGATATGACATGAATTTTAATATCATACATCGCTTCTATATTTACCCTATTGATAACGACAGTGATAATATCCTTGTCATTACAGCTTCAGAATTTTGTGGGATATCTTTTTGAAATGTATCTGTATAATAATAAGCTCTAGCTAGCGCAATTTTCCTGTGGCAAAAGAGAAGAAATGCCAAGGAAGGGAAACAAATTCAGAACTTGGAAATGCCAACTCCAACATCATCACCTGCAGGAGAATGGTTGTACGGTGGAGATACAGTAGAGCTTGAAAGCCTTCCCCACCAGTCTATATGGTTGTGCATTCTGGTGAAAGGCCTGATCTCAAGAGCAAGTACACTAACCTTTTTTTGTGACAGATAATTACTAATAATCTAGCTATATGTCACGATAAAAGAGTACCATTTCTAAAAGAATGAACAACATATCTGATGAGTACTAAATTTTCGTAAGCGTGACTGTTTGTTAACATTGATGTAGGTATACTGTTTGGATGCAAAGGAGCAGATGTTGGAGTCTTAGTCTATGGGCCAAGGAAGATGCGGCACGAGGTTGCGAAAATATGTTCATCTGTTTTGGCAAAGAATCTGCACTTTGAGTAGTCCATTAGCTTTAACTGGTGATATACGCTTGTGTTATCATGATATACGCTTGAGTAAATAATAAAAAGGCCTATATTAATTGCATTGGGTCTTGTGCATAAAAAGTTGTATTTCTTTGCAGTTGGTACAAGATATGCTTGCACCGTTTTCTCTTGATTGTATGTATAAATATCTATATAAAATACTGTATTGTGCTTCTTCATAATCTTCTTCTTAAATGACAAACACCATCCGAGGTTTGTGACGAATCTTTATGATTTAAGCCAACCTCTGCGGCCAGAAAGAGTATGATAAACGGTCGAGGGGAAAGGAATAAAAGGGAAGAAAAGAACTTGAAAATTCTCAAGAGTCCCAAAGAAAAGAAAAGAATCAAACACACATCATGCAACCAGTCCCAAAGAATCAAACACACATCATGAACGAATTTACTCATAGAGAGAGAGGAGATTTTCATTTGGATAATAAGATAGTACACAATCTAATCGTCCGATTAAGGAGGAAAATTGATGCATGCATCTTTTGAAACCGCACTGACATATTTTTTTTTTATTCATGTATATCGTTATTTGAATATATTCTTATAATTTGGAGAATGATCTAGGTATGACTAGCTCATATCTTAAATCGTTTATCCTTGTCACGGTATCAAACAATTTAACTTAGCGGGCCCTCGTATTTGTTTATAATCCCGAAATTATAATCTCAGAATTAAATAATTCTAGTTATATGTTTGTTTGTTATAAGATTATTCATAAGATAACTTACAATAATTTTTGTATTTTTCAAGATTAATTAAAGGATTGAATGAAAAAATAGTGTTTGAACTATTATACCCTTACTAATAAGAGTATATTTTAAACTTGTTTATACTTCAAAAAATGATGAACAATTAATAATAAATTTTAAAATACTGCTGAAATAAGTTCCTAGGTTCACAGTGCTTCACGTTGCTCTTTTTACGTAAAATAGTTGAGAGTCAAATTATCATAAATTAGCATATAAATTGACAAACAAATAATGCAAAATACATAATATGTGAAATATTAAAATTTCATTAGAAATCACCAAAATTAAAATTAGAAGAAAGATTAGGATTATCTATTTTACTTGGCCACAAAATTTAAAGTGTAGAACTATTCATGTTTATTCAAACTCCAAAGTACAAAATATGGTCGATCATTAATCGAAAGGGAAAACAAATGTTTTTGATAATAACTAAATATAAGCATTGTTTTAAGATAAAATTTAGAACTTAAATTAAATGGTGTGCCAAAATGACATATTTAAAATTTTATATATTAATATTATTTTATAATTAAAATAAAAATATATTTTAATTTTAAAATAAATTATATCTCTAATTTAAAACAGAGAGAATATTATCAAAAAAAAATGTACAAAATTTCGGCGACCCATTTACAAAACTTTTATATAAAAAAATCTGATTTCCATGGGTCTAGCATGATCTAATTGATGATATAATACATGTCTAGAATTTTACTTTACAGTGTGCAAGTCATGACTGGACTCATCAAATCAAAACCTTCCGGATTCAGAAAAGATGTCTTCAATTTTTACTTAGCAATTTGCAAGTCTCCTTCTATTTAGACATGCACAGTAAGTCGGTCTGGTTCAGTCTGACTTGGGTCTGATAGGCTTTGACCGTTGATCAGGCGGGGCCAAGTTTTGACTTTTGGACCTGTAGGCCGGGCCAGGCCGGGCTTCTACTAAAAAGTTTGGCATTTTTAGGCCTGTAGGTCAAGCCGGGCCGGGTCAGGTCAGTCCAGTCCTTGGGCCGGGCCGGGCCAGGCCAGGCCTAAAAATATAATCAACTAATTTTTAATGTGAAATATAAATATTAAATAAGCTAACTATTATATTAATTAAATGTATTGACAAAAAATTAAAAATGAGTAACTAATCAATAATAAATAATGAGTCGATTATAAATATTTTATTTCAAAATATTTTAAAAATATCTTCAAAATTTAAATTTTCAAAAAATGTATCTTCCTAACTTCAAAAACTATCTCTTCATTATATCTTCAAAAAATATATCTTCAATCTTCAAAAATATATATATATTCAATATTCATAGATGTGCAATTTTGCGTAGGCTGGGTCGGGCCTTTGCATAGGCCGGACCAGGCCGGGCTTTTTCGTAGGCCGAATTTTTACGTCAAAATAGTAGCCTGCTCAAAGACTGTAGGCCGGACCGGCCCGGACTTTGACCAAGCAGGGCTCAGGCCAGGTCAGACCGGCCTGTAGGCCGTATAGGCTTTTTATGCATCTCTACTTGTATTGATCGTTTAACTCAAGTAGTCAATTGTTTAGGGAAACGTGAGGATTAACTAAATATGCTACCACAAATGCGTATTAACTAAATAGGATATTATGATCATTTTGAAAAAAAAATGAGGTTAATTTTATTTAAATATTTTAATTCTAAGTAATAGAGATTATAATATTTTGTTAAATATAATATTAAATAAATTTTTTTATTAAGTTATTTTATAATCTCTGTACTAATAATTTTAAATTTAAATTTAAAAAATAATAAAATATTTAAAATTAATAGTCATATCCAAATATAATCTTTATAAATAAATATAGCATAGTTGAAGAAGAGAATTTTTTGACAATTAATATGTCTGAGTTTATTCCTGTCAAAAAATCTAACTATTTTATTTTTTTTCTGATTTTCTCAAACCTCTAAAATTTAAATTTAAGTGATCTCCGTCCTTAAAATGATGAATTAAATACATTTTTTTATACAAATTTTAAAAAATAAAATGGAGGAAATGGAATAAAAAGAATTTAAAATTTATCCTTAATGACTCCATAAAATTATATAAAGTGATAAATTTTTATTTTTTTTATATTAATAGACTCTACTAAATGACACATTTACCTTTTACTTTATATATCTTAATTCATTTTTTTGAAAACAAAAAAAAAATACTTTAATTCATCTTTTGAGAATAAAAGAAGTATAATATAATTCGTGTGGACATTCAAAAAAAAAACAATAATAAAATTAATAGAATTAATATTTTTACATTTTTTTTAATATTTTCATAAAATAAACGTCACATAAAAAAAATCATCTAAGAGAATCAAACAATAAACCTAAAGTCAAGTTATCTCGGTCTTGAATATTAATTATTAGGTTAAAAACTTCGTCGGCCTTTCTGAAATATCTATTCTAATGAAATCAATGAGAATCCAAATTCCGAACCATGGAAGTATAGTTGTGCAAAGATCCTTGACTTTTGGATCTACGGTTCTGTTTTGGTGGCAAACTGACATGTTTGTCTATATGGAAAATCTAAGGGATTAATTTGTAAATTCAAAGCGGTAATCTGACTACTGTCATCAAAGTTGGGAAAAATTATTAAATGTTTATGGAGCATCTATTATGTGATATTTAATATTATTTATATGATATTATTTTAATATTTAAAATAAAATAATTTATTTTAAATAATAAAGTGATAATACATGAATAATATAGAGTATCACGTAATAAATGTTTTAAAATAACTGAATAATTATTTTAAAATTGATTAGCTTAAAAAAAATTCTACAAAAATAAATCCAAAATCACAAAAAATTAAATTTAAAATTTAAGCGATAAAATGAATTAGTCAGATTCCTAGTCCATACAAGTGGGAAGAGAAGCAAATTATTAAAAGCAAACGAACCAAACCCTCAAGTGGTCCTCAATTAGTCTTTAGCTCATTAGCTGACTTATAACTTTCCTTACCCTCAAGTCTCTCCCTCCTCTCACAGAACTTTCACACCAACGAAAACAATTCCCTCTCTCTCTCTCTCTCTCTCTCTCTCTCTATATATATATATATATATATATCAGATTCTGATTCTGTTTCTGTTTCTGCATCCGATCATTGTTGTGTAGGTGATTTTTTCTTCTTCTTGGTATAATTTTTGTGGGTTCTCATTCTATATCTGATTTGCTTGTTTGGAGCTGTCACAGCTTACTGATGGTTTGTTTACCTGGATCATTGTTGTGTATGTGATTTTTTCTTCTTCTTGGTATAATATTTGTGGGTTCTCAATCTATATCTGATTTGCTTGTTTGGAGCTGTTACAGCTTACTGATGGATTGTTTACCTGGATGGCTTTATCTATATGTATAATTGTGTGTGAATATATATATATATATATATATATATATATATATATATATTTCATGCGGATCGGATTGTTTTTGTCAGGACTAATTTCACGTTTTTCGGTGGTTTAGAAATCGAATAGATTTTAAAGTTTGATTCTTTACTCCTTTTTGTACTTCATTTATACAGTTTTCGTTCATTTGTATAGAAATTGTAACTGACTAGTACTAGAAATGCTTTTTACAAGTAGAATGGAAAAAAAACATTTTTTTTTTGTCAAAATTGTATTTTGGCCACTATTTAACTCTTTAAATGAATTTTTTTGGCTAGATTTGGAGACCAGGGGCAATCAAAATTGTTTCTTAAATGAATTTGTAATCCTTGTGTGGATAAATTATCTGGGGTGATTTTGTTTTCTTTTTTTAATAGTAAAATCTGGTTCATTAATGCAAATTTTCTCTTATTTATTGTACAACTGCTTTCTGTTTTGGGTCTATTTCATTTTCCTGTATTTTTCTAAGCAACCAAATCTTAAAGGAAATCGGTAAAAAAAAATTAGTTCCTGAAAGTCTTTATATTTTGGTTAGATTCTATAGTGTGCCCTTCTTCTTTTTTCTATGGAATTCTATTTTTTTAGGACATATTTTTTCTAAAATAATTTCCCAGACTTTCACCTCCTTGTTTTTGTGGTTACAAATTAGTATGTGTAGAGCTGCGCTCAATTTCTTGTTCTTCTTCCCCTTTAGAAGTACATTCTCAACCAAATACTGATTCTTTTTCAGTTATTTATGTTGCAGGGTTCCCTGTCTTTTACAGCTAAACTGTGTGTAAAAGATTGCTGAAGCTGCATAAGTTTGCTGACATACCAACATTGCTTAAATACATAGGAATATATAATAAGATATTGGGTGGCTTTTGGAACTTGAAAACAATTTTAAGGAGGGCATACAAAGACTTCAACGTCACATTTGCTACAGATAAAGAATCATGCCTAATTCAGGAAAAGAAGAGGTTTCTATCTCAATTCTAAGTTACTGCTGGATTAAATTACTAAATAGTTTTATAAATTCTTTAATATTGATGAATTCATCTTCAATTGGCAGACTGGGGTTATTGCCTGGCAGTCTAGTAATTGTTCTGCAGGTGTTCCTATCAAGAAAAGGAAGTTCCCATTTGTTCGACCTCTTTCACCTCCGCCACAAGAATCACCTTGCCTTTCTTTGGTGGAGAATAAAAGTTCTAGCCCCTCTCAAGAGTCATCTCCTTCAAATGCTGGTGTTGAAACAAGTTCTCTTGGAAAATCTAATGCAAACAGGAATTCATTTTTAGAGATTGAAAACGAAATCCCAGCTGATACAAATGTTAACTTGGTCGGGTTCAGTGTTAACCTTTCTAGTGGAAAACCTCAAGCCCCAATCCCGTCCATTATCTCGGAGTCGTTGGACACTGTTGACAGAAAGGAGAAGCCTTTTATAGCTGCGCACCAGAACATGACAGGAGTCACTAAGCTTGATTCGGCTCCTAATGAAGCTTCTGCTGTACAGGTAATGAAAAAAGCGCCTAGCAAACTGCAGGTTGGGAGGGATTGTACACCCGAACTATTTGGGACGAATATTGAGTTGTCATTAGGACCTAGTGAACCCCTTGTTCCTGCATTGATGGCTGGTCAGTGTAGCAATGGCAGTAGTCATATCCCTGATATATTTGATCCTTCTTCATTGTGTTTGTCTTTAAGTCAGGATAAATGTGTAGGCAGATGCGAAGGTGGTGATTTTAAGGTAAATAGTGCTAGCGCTCATGTCAATCCTAATAGGTCAAACTGGGATCTTAATACTTCAGTGGACGCATGGGAAGAACCTGCTGGTGATGGTGGTGGTCCAGAAATTGTTGGTGTTGGTGGGTTTAAAATGTCTGGTTGTATACATGGTATGGAACCTTTAATAAGCTCAACTGCGGTACTTGGAGTTGTTAGTGATGCGAGGGAACAGTTTCTTGGGGCGGCGGACAGAATTTCCAATTTTTCCATTTCATCTTTGTCCCCTAGTGGGCAATGTAGATCTGATGTCTCCCTTCATTTGAGCTTGTCTACATTTGGTCAACCAAATTTCAGTGGGGAACACTCTACTTCATCAGCTAAAGTAGATTTTGACACAGTTCTACCCAACTCAAAAATGGTGGAAGGGTTGATTTCAACTGGAAATACGAGTTCTGTTGATTGTGACAACGTAAAATCTGAACCCTTTGATGAAAATGCCAAACATGATTGTCATGGAGCAAGAGGCAATCCCATGGGATTATCGGATTTAGTGAACAGAGGCTTAGTAGAGAGGTGCAGTATAAAAGCTGTTAGTTCTCCAAATGTTGGCCCTGAAAAAGTAGTTGAATCTTCATCGTTAAAGTCTGAATCAGTGCAAGAGGATAATGAGGAAAAACAAGTGATATCACCCACGTCAGTTGAAAAGGTTGCTCTGTGTCAAGAGAATGTTTCTTCTTCTTTGGTGATGGCTCTAGAGCCCAAGAAGTCATGTCCTTCAGATTTTCTTGCTTGTTCGGAGTTGTCTATGGGTGGGGGTGCATCAAATCAATTAAAATATTCTACTTATAGAGAAGAAGTGCCTATTGACACTGATACAATTCAGGGATCTTGTAAACCGGTTGATCAGGCTGCTGCAGAAATGGATTTTGCATCACTGGAACATGAAATTAAAGAATCAAATACATCTGAGGGTATGATTCGCTCTGGTGGTCCAGAAGATGCAAATGGTGATGATCCTGAGAGATGCAGATTGGAGGCAATGGATTATGGTCCCCTAAATTCTTGCAGAAACAGTGAGAGTTCTGAAAGCGAGGAGGAAAATATAAACATATTAGCTGATATACTGGACGAAGATTCTTATGGGTTTGATTATGTGTCTGATTGTAATCATGATGTAGTCACACACAAGAATTCAGAAGGTAGGCATGATGGCAGAGAAGATGAGTATGAAGATGGTGAGGTCCGAGAAGCAAAAGTGCCTTTAGCTGCAGAAGTACCACTGGAAGATAGAGAGGAAGAAAAGATCATTCATGGTGATTGTGATGATAAAATCTCAGAAGCTGCTGATTTTCCTGGTGATGGTAGTACTGCCCTAGCCCCTACCGAAAATGATTGTAAAGTTGAAGATCATGGGGAAATAAGTGATGATCATATTGAAGAATGTGTTGGTGCTGTCCTTCATAAGGAAGCTGATCAGGCTATAGATAGAGATTGTTCTTTGCAAGAATCATCAACAGTTGAAGAGGCAGCACCCGGCACTGATGAAAAGAGTCCCATACAGACCACTCAAATAATACAACCTGATCTATTAGGAAGGAATGATATTCAGAAGGGCCATGATACGGAGGAATTATCTGATGGAGCAACTAATGGAGGTCAAGGTATTGAAACAGTCATCAGTCAGATTACAGATATGAATATCAAAGGAACCGACACAGCTGAACAGGTTGGTCCAACTTTACCAAAGATAGAATCATTTGCTAATGGCGGGGATGCTGCTAAAGATGCTAACACTGGAGGTAGTCGGAGCCGAATTATAAATTTATCTCGAGCTTCTAATGGGACATCTCCTTGTAAACTCAGATTTATTCCCGACAGGCCATTGTTATCAACAACTGGAAGGGAAAGATATGCTGATTTTGAGGGAGAGAAAGTACATCTACGAAGAAATAGGTGATTACGCGCCGCATGACTTCTGCTTGCTGCTTGTTTTATCTGACCCTCTTCACCTTGTGTCCCTTGTTTTATTGACTTTTTTATTTTTATTTTTTTATTTTGGCATTTTTCCAGAGGTGAGTTATATGCTGATGGCCCTCAAAGATTTGATAGGGATAGGTTTCAAGATCAACCATTCAGAAACTCTAGAATGAATTTTGTGCGCGGAAGAGGGAGAAGTTTCAGGCAACACGGTGAATGGGATTCTGATCATAATTTTGGTGAAGAAATTTATAATGGTCCAGATGATTATCGATTTCCCAGACACAAACATGGTTCTGCTGGTGGTGATGCTGACCGTGAAGGTAATGGTTATGGTATTGCTCCAAATAGGGCTTTAGGCATGGGCAGGGGAGAAAGGAAGCAAATGAGTGATGAACTGCATATATTTCGTCATCCATCCTCAAGGAAACTCTCTCCTGTAGGTAGGGCTGGAACTGGAACAAGGAGTAATCAATTGCTGCGAAATTATCAAGGAAATGGTAGCTCAAGTAGATGCACCGGTGAACATGTTTCTAACTTCGTTGGACTTAGGCATGGTGAGAAATTCATGAGGGGTTTGCCCGAAGATGTTAAAGATCCCATGTTCATTCATCCTCGGCCTATGAATGAGGGATTGGATGGCTTCTCTACTGTCCAGAGGACGGGTCTTCCTCAAATTAGATCAAAATCCCCAGAAAGATCCAGAACACGCTCCCCTGGCCGATGGGCATCTCCTCGAAAAAGATCTCCTAATGATTCTAGTGGACTCCCAGAATTAACTCACCACAGATCTCAAACCATATACAGGATGGAGAGGATAAGATCTCATAATCACCCTTGTTGCGCTGAAGAAATAGTGACTAGAAGGTGTGGCTCCCCTCCCTATGGGGCACTACCTTCCAATGTTTTAACGAATATGGATTCTGGAAGGATAGGTCAACCGAGGTCTTCTAATCCTAATAGGAGGCGGCCCTTTGACAGGGTTTTACCTAGAAGTACTAGGAGACTTGATATTATTGATCCTCGAGAAAGGACAGATAATGATGGATATGTGAGAGGGCCAATTCGCGCTGGTAGATTTAATGAGCTAGGTGGTGATGGAAGGGTTGATGAGAGAAGAAAGTGTGGTGATAGGCGTGGACTTGTTTGTTCTTTTAGGCCACCTTTTAATGGTGCTGATGGTAAAAATCTGCATTTTCATCCTGACGATGGCCCTGGGTCTTCAAGGATCTGTCCAGAAGCTGATTCAGAGTTCATTGAAAGACGTAACTTGAGGGAAAGAGAGTTTGACAGGCGGATCAAGAATAAACCTGGAATTGCATCTAGTAGAGTGAGAAGCATGGAAGAGGAGGAAGGAAACTACAGACAAGGTGGACAGCTTTGGCAGGATGATGGGTTTGATGATGTCTCCCAAATGAAAAGAAGAAGATTTTAACTGAATTTTCCTACTACTATGAACTGGTCTATATGAGAGAGGGTGTCAGATTATGGAATTTAGTTATCTGCATCCTCTGGTTTGCTTTCAGACACGGGTGCTGCATGTAGTTGTTGCGAGAGGGTATCATGAATGTGTAGCTATGTTGAGCATAGGTATGTTCCAAGATGAAAAGGATGCATTTATTAGAATTCAATCTGAAATATGCCATACTACACGGTGCGAATTGCTGTATTTCATGGGTGCTTGAAATTATGGAAGTGATACTTAGGCAAGCTTTGTCTTTGAGTTTATCATCGCTTGTGTACTATATAACTTATTGCCTGGTATCGTACAGCCAAAACTTAAGTGGAGTAAGTTTCTGAAAATCCATGCTATTGGTGCTTTTTGCCTATGCACATTAGCTGCAGACGTCAGGAAGTTATGTGTGGTCATATACTTCATTCGCAACATGATATATCTTATGGTCAGTTTGGTGAGTCGGTTCTTGTAAATTGCTGTATGACATCCTTTAATAAACCTTCTCATAAGTATCTTTTACATTGATGATTTTGGTGCTTGGTGAGATAAAGTAGGATGCAGCAGTAAAATGGCTGCTTTACTGCTACTTCATCTGTCTTTGCCATTTGGTTTAGTAATTTCTCTGGTGGGCTAATCATTTCGTGCGAAGTTGGTTAAGAACTTCTCAACTATTTTGCCTAGTTTTGGGATTGCATATGATATGTGTAGTCAACAGCTTATCATGTGTAACTTTAGAATGTCAGGAGCTACCAAATCAGAAATTGATGTGCAAACTGATTAGATTGTTTTACTAGTGAACAATTTCAGACTAGCAAGCTTGATTCGTTAGCTGTATGAAGGTGATTCCCCATATCTCATTAACTACTTCGAGATTTTATAGAATGATGATGGTTACTAAATTTTCTGCACTTTTCTACAATAAGAGCTGTTACATGCTCTGATTGAAGAACTGAGTAACTGAGTAGTTCTAGAGTTGGTGGTTTGCTGGAAGGTGACCACTCATATTGCTAGGTTCTCAACTATGAAATATGGGACATGGGTAACATTTCATCAGGAAGGTATACTGGAATTGTGTAACGCTGACAACTGTTTGAATTTCAGTCATGTTCTTCAATGCAATAGATCTGGGACAGGATAATGGGTATGACAAAGTTATTTCCAGCTCAAGTACTAGCTAATGGATTGCGCTTCTGTAGAACCATTTATTGTTCTTGAGCGGTGACCTCTCCTTGAAGATAACCAGGTTAAAGGTGTAAATTTCTAGTAGTAGTAGTAGTAATAATAATACCTAAATAATTTCACCAACAATGATCAGAGCTCAAAAGCAAAATGAATATAATGAGGTTATTGATTTATACTCATGTGAACATGAAAACTGGTAGGGTTTGTCCTACTTGCTTGTACAGCATTATTGACTCTGGAGAGGGAGAAACATAGTTAAGATGAACTACTTGCTGGATTCCCATTGTTTTCCATACTATTGATATTGACTGGATATGAACAGAGATGCATTGCTTGAGACGGAGAAATGGAAGAATTAATTTAGTCGATAGGACTTGATGAAATACTTGCTGGATTCCCATTGTTTTCCGTACTATTGATATTGACTGGATATGAACAGAGATGCATTGCTTGAGAGACGGAGAAATGGAAGAATTAGTTTAGTCGATTAGACTTTTCTCTTTCTAAATGTTTATGTGGTGAAGAACTTTGAATTAAGTTATGACAAATTTTGGGCATGATGTCTGTTAGTTGACCTGGTGCTTGAGGGGTTTATGAACCACTGTTGAGGAGGCCGGTAACTCCTGAAAAGAGTCTTCTTATAGCCTGAAAGTTTAGGTTTAATTATTGCCAATTCCCCGTTTGGGAATAGTTGATTGACCAGACCGTTACGAATCAAAAACACATTTAGACATTGATTTAGAGTAGAACTCTCTTTAGGGAGAAGTTTGCGAGGAAGACTCGGTTCTTTTCATCATGTTGTTACTTTACCTTTGAAATGTGCAGTGCAAAGTAGGATAATCTCCGAGTTTAAGGGACAGTTCAAGGCAGAATAATCTCCAAGTATAAGGGACATTCAAGGCCTAATAAGCTCTAGATCCTTGGGAACAATTCCATAAATTTTCATCTCGCTTTCCTTTTTAACCCTCTAGGCGTAAACCCTTTTAGTTCTGGGGCTCCCCTGGAATGATGGAACAGAAGTCGCTACACTGAACAGCAGCAGCAGCAGCAGCAGGTGTTTCCTCTGGTACGGAAGGGCTTCATATTAACTTTAGATGGAAAGTAAAAGAAGATTAATATTATAAGAAGATTGAAAGGAGTCATCAACGCTGTTCAAAGTAATTGCCAATCACTAAGCACACCAACCACAATGCACTACTCTATATAAGACGAACAGAAAGAACATCAACGACAATTTGAAAATTTTAAAGCAGACTGTCCAATTGTACATCAGTTCCCCGAAGACATTATAATACGATGCACAAAAGCCATCAACATTTATCAAGACTCCATCCATTCATGCAATCATTTACCGAGACATGATATTGGAATAATTTAAACCGACTGCCACCATATACAAGAAACTGGCAGAACCACTCGCGGGAAGCTCCTGATCATGACAGATATTAGAATCTTTGAAATCAGTTTTTGATGAGTTTTGGAAATTCATACATTAAATGATTCTCTGTTTTTTATTTTTATTTTTTTATAATTATTGGTTACTTTATAATAGCTTCTTTTTAAATCTTCCTCCCTCCTTCGATAGTGTTATTTTTAAATTAAGTTGCTATAAGACAGCAAAACTACAATAAAGACAGGCGAGTGCTCCAATCATTCAAATGTGAATCAAATCCATCCATATTTTACCATTCAAAAGGTACAATGCAACAGTCAAATCACAATTAGGACCACTTTTGCGGTGGAAATTATCATTCCCTTGTCCCGACCGAAGGAATACATCTATAAAAGAGAAACAAATTTGTTGCAATGCTAAAAAGCTGGCATACTTGAAATGAAGTTATGGGCACGTTGTCAACCGTTTCAATCCATACATACAAGAGTGTCCTCAAAGTATACATTTTCACACAAATAACCACCCATTAAACATGGTATATAAAACACTTTATAATGGCTTGCAAATTGATTTTACATGTGAACAAACTGTGGCAGGACCTAGAACATGGTTCAACCTCGTTGATTCTTCTTTCAACCTTTTGAGCTAACCCTCTAATTGATCAAAATATAAGATCTTTCCTATATATAAGACTCAAAGATGCACTCTACTACAAGCAAGTGTAACAGAGATGGATTCAGTGGCAGCCAAGAGAACTACTCATGGTAGTGTTGAGAAGTTCAAACTATCAATAAAGCTGTTGATAATAGTCGTCTTTCTTGGGTACATTATGATATGGATAATGATGCCTACCAATACATTTTGGATGCACTGGTTACCGGATATCCAGGCAAAGGCTGATTGTACGTTCTTTGGACAACAAGGTACAACTTCTACAACATACATACCTTGGAGACTATTAAGTTATGTTTGTTTATAAAAAACATACTTGAAATTGAATTATTTGTATTAATTTAACATTATTTCAGACTATTTCATCATATGGGATGTGATAGAGGATTAGTAGTCCTTTAAATAGTTCTATGGACTATATTTTTTTATCATTCCTAAGGCTATTTATGAGAGATTATAATCTCACGATAGATGTAAGATTAATATTCCCCTCATTTTAAGCTATTAAATGACTTTATGAAACTAATAGTCCAACATTAAACGACTAATAATCCCCCGTCAAATGATTAAATAGTGCAAAGTAATTTTAAATTAAGGCAAATTGTTCAATCTCAAACATATTTTTTACAAACAGACATAACCTTAACTCCCTATTTCTCTGGCCAATAACTAAAACATACTTTCAATGTACAGGTGCAAATATTCTGATTCACACACTTCCGGTCCTACTCATGGCTACTTTAAGCTGTTTACACCTTCACCTAGACAAGAAATACGTCAATCACAAAAATGAAAGGTTTGATATATGCTACAATATTCAGGTGTCCTTTTCAATACTAACCTTCAGCACCTCAAATTTTCTTTCTTCTCCTCTTTAAAATATAGCTCCACAGAATTCTCTCCTCCAGCTTTATGGAGGCGGCCAGCAATTGTAAAAGGCCCTCTTGGAATTGTATCTTGGACAGAGTTATCGTTCTTGTTTATGTTCATTGCACTCTTCGTTTGGTCCTTCTCAGCGTATTTACATGGCATGTTTGAAAACATAACCACATATTCTGCGACACAAATGCGAGAAAGAGTGTAAGAATTTCCCTTTCTTGATCAACTAAAATAACTAATCAAAATGTAAACTGCATTTCATGCCCTTATTTAAATACCAAGTCCAGGTTAACACCTTAGATGGCATGCTTTGGCAGGTGGGAAGTTAAATTAGACAATGCAGCACTGATACTAGGCCTTGTTGGAAACATCTGTCTGGCCTTCCTCTTCTTTCCTGTAACTAGAGCATCATCCATTATGCAGCTTGTTGGCCTCACATCGGAGTCGAGCATCAAGTATCATATATGGTTCGGGCATACTGTCATGACACTCTTCACTGCACATGGTTTATGTTACATCATATTCTGGGCTAAAACACATCAAATTTCATGTGTAAGATAATTACTCATCAAAAGAAGAATTATGTTTCACAAAATAATTTAAGCCCAACTTGTCAAAAGTAGTTTTTTACATTCTAGGGATAATATGGGTCAGAAATGGCTTCAAAATGAATTTTTCTAATGCAGATGCTGAAGTGGGACAAAGTTGGAGTCTCAAATGTTGCTGGAGAAGTAGCCTTGCTGTCTGGATTAGCAATGTGGCTGACAAGCTTTCCTCGCATCAGGAGAAAGATTTTCGAGCTCTTCCTCTACACACATTATCTCTATGTTATCTTCATTGTCTTCTTTGTATTACATGTGGGCTTCTCTTATTCCTTCATCACCCTTCCTGGTTTGTATCTCTTCTTGATTGATCGTTACCTGCGATTCTTACAATCCCAGCAAAAGGTCCGACTGGTTTCGGCCCGCACTTTACCTTGTCAAGCTGTCGAACTGAACTTTTCCAAAAGTCCAGGTGAATTCAAAGTATACACTGCACACTTCTGACGATTACTTTACTCAAAGTTGGAAACTGTTCAAGAAATTAAACTCATGCCACAACTTTGACAAAGCAACACATTTCTGTCTTTTAATTATAGTATGCAATTTTATGTACCAGGGTTAACTTATAATCCAACAAGCATTGTGTTTGTAAATGTACCTAGCATTTCCAAGCTCCAGTGGCATCCTTTTACTATTACCTCGAACTGTAATATGGACCCTGAGAAGCTCAGTATTGTCATCAAAACTGAAGGAACTTGGTCGCACAAATTATATACAAAGTTCTCATCGCCTTCACCAGTGGACTACCTTGAGGTCTCTCTTGAAGGACCTTATGGACCTGCATCGACACATTTTCTAAGGTTTGCATGCTAAAAGATTAAAGTGGCAGAAATTTAATGTTAGCACAAGTAAAGCACTGCATGAGTTGTGTTTTTTTTTTTCTAACACTGAACATATAGAAAATTGCATAATAATTGCAACCTGTCCTAGCAAGATCTAAAAATTTTAGTGCTTCTTACCTTTATTAAAATAAAATAAATAGCTTCAAAATATAAATAAATGGTACAGGCATGACATGCTTGTTATGGTGAGTGGAGGAAGTGGCATTACTCCTTATGTCTCCATACTCCGTGAACTGATCTTTATTGCTGGCACAACAAGCTCCAAGATCCCATCTATTCTCCTCGTTACAGCTTTCAAGAGAAATGTGGATCTCTCCTTGCTAGAGCTTATCCTACCAGCTTCAGGAACGACACACGACCTCTCTGGCATGCAATTAAAGATTGAAGCATACATAACAAGAGAGAAAGAGCCCACAACAGGCAGCCAGAACTTCCCCCAGACCATATGGTTCAAACCCAATGCCTTGGACACACCAGTTTATGCAATTTTAGGCTCAAACAACTGGGCTTGGTTTGGTTCTATAATTCTAACGTCAGTTGTCATCTTCATTCTGCTAATCGGCATTCTTACGCAGTACTACATATATCCAATTGACCGTAACACTAATACAATATATTCACAATCTTCAAGGTCTGCTCTAAGCATGTTATTTATATGCATGTCCATAGCCATAACTGCAACTGTAGCTTTTCTTTGGAACAAAAAACAAAATGCTACAGAAATGAGGCAGATCCAAAGCACAGATACGCCAACACCTATGACATCCCCAGGACCTGGGTCATGGTACTATAATGCCGATAGAGAGTTGGAAAGCCTGCCCCAACAGTCTCTTTTTCAAGCTATCCAGGTGAACTATGGGGTTAGACCAGATCTCAAGAGTACGTAAATTCTTGTTATCCCACATTTTTATCCTAGTACATAAACTACTAAATAATTAATCCACAATATAATTATGTCTTTAATTAACTTTTTGCTGCCAAAAAAGTGTGTTATTTGTCATTTGGTTAGTCTTCTGCCTCTTACATTAAACTGCAAAGGTATACAGGATGTAGGAACAGGTAATAAAATAGTGCTAAAAGGGGCAAAAGGTAGGAGCGAACATATATTTTCATCTTTCTATCATTACATAATAAACAGAATGACAGATTGATTGAAATCTTGGAGCTGTTTCCGAGTAACTTTTTAAAGTTACTAATGCACACTACTTGCCACAATCTTTCGAACATCGCAACATAACTTTTTCCAATTAAACAATCTCAAAATTTAAAGAGTTCAGAAGTAATTTTAAGCATCAACCACACATTAAGTTAATTAATCACATGACATTTATCCTTGCAGAAATACTCTCAGATAGTGAAGGATCTAGTATTGGAGTTCTGGTCAGCGGTCCAGAGAAGATGAGGCAAGATGTAGCAGCAATCTGCTCATCTGGTTTGGCAAAGAACATACATTTTGAATCAATCAGCTTCAGCTGGTAACCTGAAGAGAGCTTTGTTCTGATGCATTTAACATGGAGAATTTTAGGCTCCACATATTTGTGTGCAGTTCAGTTGTAACCTTGAGGTGTATTATATTGAAAAGATCACTTGTCCAACAGTCTACATGTAATGTCAAAAAATTTCATCCCCTAATTAAATTTAACAGAATTTCTTCGTGAAACCACCTACGAAAGCCTTAAGATATCTTTTAAATTAACTTATCACGCAACCAAAGTATAGACCAAACAATTTAAGCAAATAAAGCTAATTTTTTTACAAATATACATATGAGCAGTAGTCAAGCAACAGACGAAAACATACTTCAAAAATATTAACAGGTTTATATCTTTTTCCTGTTCTACAATAAGCATATGATAATTAATTTCTACCCAAATAAATATATTATGCTAATAAATTATCAATCAGTAACACCTATTAATAGAGAACATAATAATATCTTCAAACGATGACTAAGTTGTTTAATTATTGTGTTAATTGCACCTAAAAATCAAGGAATATAAATCGTGTTATCTATGGAACACCAACGGTCTTCGCATGCATAGAGGCGAACTGGATCTACATTGCTGCTGTGAATTTACATTACAAACACTGATGTTCTATTGCCTGCAACTTCACCTAAAGTCATTCACAATATGCAAACCGTCTAGAGCTGCCTCTGAATTTTATTATTTTCCCCACTGTCTTTTCCATTTTCCATGATAGTGTGATTTCATTCAGAATTACAATCAATTAGTGTCAAGAGGACAATCAAACATACCTTATTTAGGATTTACAGTAATTTCCGCATGCAGCAAAGGAAGCAATCCTTCAAAACTGAAATTCAGGTATTCAGATGAAGTCATGATTCCTTGTATAGCAACAATAGTCTTGACCCAAAACAGAACTTGGATTTAATCTGCAAGAAAGCAACCACAGCAAGGCTATGCACCGCTAATGAAGATTATGACATGAAAATTACAAACCTAGGCCATCAAATGATTGTTACCAATATCACAGAAAGTTGCAAGGGTCTTTAGGGTGTACAATTTCATCCCAAAAGGATGTTACAGGGGGGAAAAATAGCACTGCACCTAACATGTCCCGCAGTAAATGCCATCTCAACTGACTAAGGTAAAGATATGGAATCACACAGCAGAAAAATCTAACATAAAATGTCTTGTTCCCAATGAATATACACACATATATATATATAAATATATATACACATTTTAGGCTTATCTATCCGGAGCCATTCAATTGAAAAAAGAAATGCTTCTTTATTAAACCGTCAAGGCCTAGTATGTCAACAAGAAACAATAGACTTCATTGTAACTCGTTGAATCTTTTTGGCTTCCTATAACGCCAAAGATTGCCAACAGAAGAGTGAGGGGAAAAGGAAGAAAATAACTCTAGAATCAACATCATGCAAACTAAAAAAATCTCAAAGAAACCATAATCACCATTTTTCACGGAGGTATAGCTGGGACCAGGCAGGGAAAAAAGAAAAATTAAATACTTCTCTTCGAAAAAACACCACCTTGACAGGTTTCAAAACTCCTATCTAAATGCCAATCCATTTGTAATGGGAAAAAAGGCAATATGAACATAAAGGTCATGTGGTCATTATTCCCTGGTTGCAGCATCGTCATTATAATCCAGCTGTCCAGACGATGACCCACTAGCATACATCCTATAACTTTTATATATCGAAACTCTCTCTTCCCTAGCACCAATCTTATGCATTTCTCTTTTGATAGCACACCTAAAGGTCATGTGGTCCTTCCTCCCTGACTGCAGCATTATCATTAAAATCCCGCTGTCCAGATGACGAGGCACTAGCATACATCCTGTCACTGTTATATCTCTGACCTCTACCTTCCTTAGCACCACTCCTAGGTATATCCCTTTTGATAGCACCCCTAAAACACTCATCATCATTTTGGGAGGTGCGAGCCTCGAAACAATCTTCTGTATCATCACGGAATCGTCTCACAGCACCACCTGCATCATAACACCTTACTCGATGGCTCATTTCGTATCTGTCATATTTCCTTTTCTCATCATCACTTCCCTCAAAGTCACGTCCTCTTCCAGTGCCAGACTCCTGATGAAATCTTCCACGACGTGACATAGGTCGGAAGAAACCATCTGACTTCAATCTTCCAGAATATCCAACAGAGTCGAACCTTTGGCTCCGTCTAAACATTCTCACAGGGGATCTTCTGTCTCTGAAATCGTTGTCCATATAGTTTCCATTATCAAACCATCTGGAGTTGCTCTGTGGGGACAGTCGACCTCTTGGTGGGGACATGAAAATTTCTTCGTTATCAGCTGCAAAACTGGGTTTCTGAAAGGGTGACCTCATTCTCTCCATTCTAGTATCAGATCTCAAGTCTGGACTACGCCGTCTTGTACCCACATTCCGGTCTCGCCAAGCAACTGGAGAGCGCGTTCGGGATCTTGAACAAGAATTCCTGCGGGGTCTGTAATTGGGAGAAATCCCTCTCTCTCTTCTAACGAAATAGTGTTGCCTACGAACAGGAGGTACAGCAGCATCATCAGCCACATCTTCAGGATACTCCTTTGGGCCTCTCCTAATCCCTTGAGCATATGGTACAGACCTGCCTCTACTCCCATTTCGGCCAATACCTCTAACTGGTGATATTCCCCTTTGGACACCATAAGAGTCATCCTTGTCAGCTGGCGGTCTCCTCCTCATGATGGGCCGATACATGCCATTTGACGAATAATTTATAGATCGCCCATCACCATGGGATTTCATTTCACTGACCTTGGCACCAGAATTAGCAATCACATCTCGCGGACGGGAATAGACACGACCCACGGTACCACGATAACTATGTGGATAACGGTTTCTTGTTTCTCGATAGCCAGCTGCGGAGTCTACCCAGTGACCATCCGCCTCATTTCTGCCACAAGCTTTAAATGAAAATTTGTCCCTCCCTGTGAATTTTTCTATACCGAAGTCCCGTTCAGCTCTCAAATATGAATAATGAGAATTCTCAAATCTAACATGGAAAAATATAGGAGCCATTAGAGAAGTAAAAAAGAATACACATGAATCTAAGTTAGAAAGAAATAAACAAATTAGAGGGGATAACAGATTTAAACAGTTACCTGCTCTGCTGGGCAGGATGCATATTTTTCCTTTCCAAGGCATCAATTCCTTTACTATAAGATGATAAATTTTCCCTGATTGCCCTTGATCCAAATTCTCCAGCTAATAAACCTTTGTCAGCATGCCCATCAACATTTCCTTCTGCATTCTCATATTCCAAAGGTCCATTGAACTGGTCTGCTCCAGAATTTTTTTCCTTTAAGCTCAGTGAATTGCTTCTCTCCTTCAATTGATCACCTTTAAAACACTGTTGAAGGAATTTGACAGACTCTCCATCAACTCCCGATCTATTTCCAACTATACCAATCTTCTCAATGTCATCATTTTTCACCAGTGAATCTTCCTTCTTGGAAATTTGGTAACCATCCCGTCCAGTTTCCAAATTTTCTGGCATAGAGTAATCAACAGCATCAAAGTCATCTCTGTCTCCGTAATCTGACCCATAGTCCACGCATTCAGTTTCCCCCTCTACTTCATTTTCTTCCCAAGAATATACACCTGGCTCCCTCAACTCTCCATCCTCAAATGAAGAATCATAACCAGCATCGTATTCCGTCATGTGTCCACGGCCAGCCATGTGTCCATCCTGAGTAGCATACAAACCGTAGCAATCACTCAAATTACTTGCTGGACCAAGCTTACCTAAGCAATTAGTACTTTTGCCCGTTAGTTCCATAGGACCAATTTGGAGTGCAAAGTCATTTACAGTATCAGTAGCGGATGCTGGATCAACTTGTCGCTTCACCTCACCAATTGCAACAGAGGTGCTCGAGGCAGACAAAGCTTCGCCCTTGGGAGAAGGATGGAAACAATCAGCTTTATCCGATTCACCTACGGAATTCCCAACATCTAATGTCTTACAGGTAAGTGTGCTTACCTGCCTTGAAGAAGTCCTGCAACCAGGCAATCTGTGTCTCTTTTCAAAATCTTCACCATCTTTAGTTTGAGTGCCATCAGTCTCAGAAGCAGACTTTTTTAGCTGTGGCATGTTAGGAGATAAAATGTCAAGCTTCCCAGCCTGAGAACTTCCTGACAATAATTTGATGTTTTCTGCAACAGATGTTCCAGAAGAATCTTCTCCCATTTGCTCAATGTCACCGGCAGAAGTCTTCATTTTTCCCTCAAAAACATGTGAGCTTGCAGTGTGATGTGATCCTGGGCAGCAATAATCACGGGAAGCTTCCATACTCGTAACCGGAGTAGAAGCTATTCTATGAACAACAGCATAGTCCAAGGGTTCTGGTACACTTTCAGTTGCAGAAGTAACATATTTGTCCTCAATGGAGGTTCCTTTGGGGGAAGAGCACGCTTCCAATTTATCTTCTTGCAAACAAGATCTGGCAGTTGCAACAACCATGCTATTGGGGTCTACAAGTATCTGATTGTCTTCTAAATCTGACAAAACCTTTTTGCAGACCACAGGCTGCACCACTCTTTCAATGCCACATTGGGCATCTTCTAAATTCCTTTGCATTTCACAACTTTCCAAAGCGATTTTTTCACACTGCAAACCATCATTGACGACATATTTTGGATTATTTATCTTAGAATTAACAAGAAGATCATCAGACGGTTCTTCCCATGCTTCCATCACAGTATTCAGGTCCCAATGAGCACGGTTTTTAACTATCTCACCATTCTCGATCATATTAAGATTAACCGAATCATAAATAGTACTGCCCTCAACAAATGAATCGCCCATATCATCTTCATTTACCAAGTCTTTTTCGGAGAAGTTGACTGTTCCTGATGATGCAATACTTTCTTTAAAAGGTATAGCTGCACTAGGTGAGTCAATACCTTCTGCTTTTGCAGATCCTTCCATTACAGACTTCTCCTTTATATTAACAGCATCATCATCAATGCTGCTACTACAGGCAGCAGCAGCAAGTAGTTGAATACCTGAGAAGTCATCATCGTAATCACAAACTCCATTTGTCACCTCAGATTTCTTGCCATTTCTAACCCCATCAACACCCTGCGTAAAATTAAGCACTCCAGATTTATTAAAGGCCCCTTTCTTACCATCGGAATGCAAGTCTTTAGAACACCGTCTACCTGCAGCAGCAAGTTTACTATCTATAAGCTGCTCAGACTCTTCGGGATGTGGAGTCTGCGTTTGATGTGACAAAAACTCTTCATTATCTAGTGAAGGGGTCCGAGGTGGTGGTGATGGAGACTGGATCAAAAATCTCCTCTTTTTGATTGGAACATCCGCAACTTTTTCGGCAAAATATCTTCCAAGAACAGCAACTCCAAGCTGTCATTTAGAGAACAAGGGTATAAAAGTAGTGCCAATGAAAAACTTAATGGGATACAATACAAGTAAAAAAGCAATGTATACATTTAGTCATAAAAAATATACTACAAGACAACGTACTTTCTCGGATTCAGAAACTGAAGAGTCCTGATCCCTTTTGCGGCTCATATTACCCAGTTCAACACCAACATTCAAGATTGGAGTGATCAATTTCCTAGAACGCCTATTCGTACTTCTGCAGCCTTTTTTAACCTTTTTCCACGTCAAATCAGAATTGATGAAGTTAGTGAGTTCTAGGTCCACTGTACTAAGCATGCTTGCAGGCTCAGGTTCCATGCCATCAACTAGTGGTCTTCCCCCACAAGTACCACACAATGCCTTTGTTAGTTGCTTTCCTTTTCTACTTATCTCCAGCATAGATGCTAAATTCCCAGAGCAACAGCAAAAGCAAGTCTGCACAAACAAAGTGGAGGACCCATTTAGACCAAAAATAACTGTGTGATATGTCAAAACAAGTGTTCAAAAACAGTACAAAAAGGCAAATTCAGAATTGACATTTTAATGCATAAATATACACACAAATCAGATGGCATATAACAAAATAGTTGTAAACAATTGTCTTTTTTTCTGTTGGGGATTCCAGTTCAGCGTCACAAACTTTTTTATTTTCGCACCAGGGGGCTCTTAACAATATTTATGTTCTGAAAGAGTGCGAAAATTGATCAGAGCAAAAAGCAACTTTGGGATTGCTTCGCAATTTCATAATCCATTTTTTCAATTTTTAAGTGACCCTTGGATACAAATCACGAGAATTTATATAAGTGTAACCAATAAATGGATCTTTCTAACATGCTTAAGAAAGAAAAAAGAGAGTTTATTATTCCTCCTTATCATTTATTAGGTATAAATTTTATTTTAACAAATTTATTTTCTAAATTGTTCTCCTGCAGCTTTCTGTTAATTAACGTATGTCCAAGTGACTTCTAATTTTTGGAAGTTGATATTGCCATCTGCAATATCATATGTTTACAGAAAACATCAATAGTATCATATCAGTAAAGCATTTAGCTTACAAGTTACAATCACCAACAAAGGATCAACCACAACCACAACCACACAAGGGTGACATAGACTTGAAGCAACCTTAACCACTCATGAGAAGGGCATAGCTTGAATACCACCAAACATGAAGCCATTATTGATTACAACAGCGGTATGAAACTATAAAAACTCACCATGGATAAGAACCCAACATTGGTCCCCGTTTCAATGTTTAAAAGATCAATTTCCTTCCAAGCTATCGGGATGAATTCTACCTCACAGCACTTAAATAAGCTGCAAAGTGAACAGAACTTGATCAGAAATAAAATCAAAAATACAGTGCATGTGAATACAGCTATAGATTTACTCCAATATAATGAACATTGTCATTCAAAAGTTTGACATACGACTGCCAGCTACGTCTCCATAGACTATTAGAATAGGCAGATGATGTCAACAAAATCCTGCAAAAACTGTCGGTGCAAACTGTACCTTTAATAAAACTAATCCCTAGTGTTCGAAATCTAGACCACTATCGCAGCCATAGAAACAAGAATGATAATAATTCATGTAAAA
Organism: Hedera helix; assembly: GCA_947179155.2. Taxonomy (NCBI): domain Eukaryota; kingdom Viridiplantae; phylum Streptophyta; class Magnoliopsida; order Apiales; family Araliaceae; genus Hedera; species Hedera helix. Next base: position 38,166,905 of record OX359268.1, read on the forward strand.
TAAGCATGACAATCATCCTAATAACAAAAGTTTCATGAAACAACCACCCTATTTGATTCCTTTGACTAGAATATTACAAAATCAAAATTATACAGGCTGTGGAAAATTAATTTATACCGATCAATGCAATTATCATGAATAGCCAACAAAGCTGCAAAAGTGATATACATTGATCAGAGCAAGTGTTTGAACTCTGCCAACTCAAGGCTGGCCAAAAGCACATTCACCAAAACTTGTTTCAATTTAATGTTGAAAAATATAATCCCAAAAACAGTAGCAACCATCAATGAAAAGGAAACCCGTGCCCTCAGAAGATCATACAGAGCTATTATCTAAGGTGTGATCAATTTCCCAAGAAAGTAATAAAGCATTGCTGCAAAGATCCTCCTACAAGGAAGATGATATTGTATGTTATTGTTCATATAAAAAGTCCTTGCCCTCAAAAATGAACTCTAAATACAAAGTCATGTGGAACATTTCTGACAAGAGCAGTCTCTTTTCTTCAATCATCGCTTTTAAGGAGCACAAAATATCAGTGGTGTTGAGAGATGAATCAGCTACCTTTGCGGTCATAACTAAGAAAACCCTAAGACTTCAAATATCATTAACTTTTATTTGTATGTGGCCTTTTGCCAAGCGTCTTAGAAAGAAACCCCTACCAAACGCATCCAGCAAAGCCAATTTGATATTTTATATAACAAATGTATTATATTATTCCTATGAAAACCCTAATTCTGTTCCACCGCCAGACCACTCCCGCCAGATCTGGAAACCCCAACTCCGCTCATTCAAGGAGGACATAGTTGGTTCATATACTGAAACAGCTGGCTGATCAAATATGGCGAAGCAAAAAAATTGAGTAAAATCCATAACACAAGCCACGTCGATGAAGAAAAACACAGCCCTCCGTTCAGATCGTAGCTTTCCTTAGCTTCACAGCAACAATAGCGTAACTAAATATGCTTTCTATTGAGCTGATAAATTTATAAGATCTTGTAGTTCAATGACCGAGAAAGAGTCCTTAAAGCAGACATGGTGTCACAAACCGATCTGATCGAAGCAGTCGAAGTAAAACAGCCAGTAATAAAAGCGTATGAATCAAAATTTACGATTTTTTTCAATACCTGTTGTTTCTGATTCACAAATCGCACAGACTCCAACGTCCAACGCTCAAACCTCGAAGATTTTAACTGGAATTCTTTTTAAAAGCGACAATATCTCCAGATCCAGGTACATAAGCAACAGATCGGAGGTCTTCAGATAAATTATTCTTCCTCTTCCTACTTTCTGAGCTCGACGAAAACAACAAGAAGTCTAGCAGATCTTTGAGCGTCGATAGGCCGATGTATACTTTGAACAACGTCGTTGAACGGTGGAGCGATGATAGTTAGCTTCCTACGTCCTTCCTTCTTCTTCTTCTTCTTTCCTCAGGCAGTTTGTAAAGGAGATTTCCACAGGTAGTATGTAAAGGAGATATTAAGATGAGTTCGCCAGAGCTGCCCTTCGCCATGTATTTATGGGGGACTTTGTACCCAAAATAACACGAGTGTTTTTCCAATATTACCTACCGTGCCCTGGGAAACCCTAGGTCAACACTCCATGTGCCCTAAGCTGACTTTTTGCCCACGATACGAATGAGAGTTGCCCAAATAAACCTTATTATAATAAGTGATGAAAAAACAAAATCACCAATAATCACAAATTACAGTAAAAATAGGATCAACAAAAAAAAAATTGTAAAAATAAGAAAATTGACTGTAATCATTAACACTAATAAGTTAAAATTTTAATTAAGTTAATAAAAGAATTCCAATAAATGGGGGCGGAGTCCGTATTGGGGCGAGTGGGTACGGTCACACGTAATGAAATTATTATTATTAAAAAAATGATATTATAAGAATAGATCACTTACGTTGTATTATTCCGTTAATAATTAAACTTGTTTGCACAACCTTATACAATAACTTCAATTTCTTTTTTATTGTTTATTCAATTGCTTCTAAGGCATTAATTTTATGTTTCAAAATTGTGTTATTTATTTGGTATTTTTTATAGCAGTATACTCACTACGTAGAATAAAAAAGTCACATATATATTTTATTTAGATATTAAGAATGTATTTTTATTTATTATTTATCCTTAAAATTTTAAATTGTTAGTTAAATAATAGTGACATGATAATAAAATTTTATTTTTTTGTATTATCAATAAAAAGATGGTTATTCCTGTAGAATATTTTTTTTTCGAATGAGACTCTTTTTATAAAAAAAAAATTATGGAAGTAATTAATTTAATGTAACTTTAACACCACCACTGCCAACGGCATATAAGATTTTTACTACTATAAATTTCTTTCAATTTAAAAAATCAACTAAAAATATATTTTAAATTTAAGATGATAGAACTACAACATTTTGTAAATTGTGTAATAAAACTACAGCGTTTGTGCTAGAAATAAAAAAAAATTGCTGAAAATCTCGCGGGGTGCACAACGATCAGTTTGATAAGTAAAAAATTAACCAAACTATTTAAGTCGGTTATAAAAAATTAAAAATCAAAATCGTCCAAAATTTGACTCTGTAATCGATTATCGGTTTAATCGGTTGGTTTAGTCGGTTATTAAAACTTAAGAATAAAAGATAAAGTTGGTATGTCACCAAATTTTAAAGTAATGTATTGTTGAATAACAGAGAATTGGGTAAACAACTGCTAATATATACTTTCTCTATTATGCAAATTCATCACAAAAAATACATATAATAAATATATAATTATATAAAATAAATAATTATTATAAAAGTATATAAATTATATTATAATATTAAGTCACACATTTCGTGTGTGTTAATTATTTTTAATTATTAATAATTAAAAGTAGTAATATAAAAAACTAAGTAATAGAAGAAACTTGGGATAGAAAAGAGAAAGATAAAAAAAACAAGTAAATGGATAGATGGGAGTAGAAAGTAGGAACAATTGAAATAGTCTTAAATTGCGTTAATAATTATAAAATTATAATTTTTTAATTAAAAATAAAGGATATAATTGAGATTATAAAGTGAAGACACCAAGAGACCAAAGACCCTATTCTCCTTTTATAATATAGATAGATATAGATGTTAGTTACATGTACATACATTACGTGTGTGATTTAATGTAAAAAAGATATGAGGCTGAGAAAAAATAAAAAAATAATTATCTATTAAAGAGAATTAAAATAGATGAAAAGGAAGGAAAACCAAAAAAATTACACAAAATTATTAACACTAAAATAATTGTTTTGTTTTCCTTTCACTTTATAATTTAGATAATATAGGTATAGATATAAATAGGTAGATAGATAATGAAGCCGACTCCAAGGGTATAGCTTTGACTGTTCAAAAACTTCTTACGATCTTACTATATATATATATATATATAGAGAGAGAGAGAGAGGGGGGGGGATGATTCATAGTTAAATGAGGATGAGAGTCTTTTTTCATTGCAATATCCAATAGCTTATGGGAAAAACTACCACATAATTGTTTGTAGCATTATTGCAAAATAGTTATGCGGTATATGGGTCCCTAAAAATTATTATTATTAGTATTATTTTTTGCTCTAAGGGGTATTATGAATAATATTTATATGTGTCATATATTGCATAACTATTATGTGGTAATGCTACAAACAATTATGCGGTAGGTTCATCCCTAAGCCATTAGATATTGCAATGGATGGCTAAGATTAAGTTGGATAAAAAAAACACTATCATCCCCCTTTGGCTACAGATCATTCCCCATATACATATAAACTTATTTTACCTTTGGGTTCCTTCCCTTCCCATACACACTTGAAATGAAAAATGTATTTCAATCAATTACAATAAATTAATTTATGTTCAACGGAGGAATATAACTTGACACAAACTTTGATTCAAAAACTCTTTAACTTCCCTAATTCATGTTATGTGATGAAGTTGAGGCTTTTTCTTTCTTTCATTTTTTACCAACGGAGTTAAAAATATTGTGAGACTATAAATAATTTGACGAGTCCTGAGACAATATTTTCGTTCCAAGGATTTTTTTTGCATAAATTTACACTTTTGAATTGTATATAAAAAATATAAATTTGATCAATTACAATGATAATATAATAGCATTATATATATGTACATACTTTATTGACCCTTAATAGATTTTTTTAATCATAAATTTATTTATAAATACTTGATTTATTGATTATTTTAATATATATATATATATATATAAATTAAATTATTATTTATTTTAAGAAAATTAAAGAGAGATGCATGTATAAAGAAGGATTATTATAGATTGTTAATTAGCCCTTCATAAGATTCGCTTCTTGCCATCTATTGCATGGCCCCAAAACAATATGAAAGATGTCGCTCATGTGTTAAACAAAGTTGTAATCATCATTGCGTGTGATAAATAAGTTTAAGTAAATAAGAGAAAATGTTTGGATCACTAAATTTAATGTTTTAGTGTTTTGGAAACAAAAATATAACATGTTTTGGAACATTCATACCATATCGGAGTTCAAGCATATATATATATTAATTTTTTTATTTTTTAATATGCAAAGAATAGTTAAAATACGAAGAGCGCGGTGTTATGTGATTTGATTATAAGCACCAACTGCAACCATAATATACAGTTACTAAAATTAATAACCATAATTATTTAGTTTCTTGCGCTTGCAGTGGTGTGGCGTTGTGGTTGCATTTGCATAACCACTTTCAAATATATTTTAAAAAATTTATAATATATAATTTTTTTATGCTACTAATTCATATTATAAAGATAGCCCGTGCAAAACACGGGTTAGTTTTTATAACTTTTTTTTATAAATATTTAATAATTTGGTTTAACATATTCTTCTACAATTGACTCGTGATGTGACGCTCCCAAATTAGGTCAACACCACTTAATTTGAGTCGTCAAAAGACTATAACAAAATTATTATAATACAGTATAACAATACATTACTCAGTAATGCACAATTAAGTCTTCACTATTATTACTACATTATTTTATAATATGGTGAAAACTACTATAGTAATTATCTCGGACCATCACTTCATTCTCCTTTTCTTCCCACTAGTCCCAACTATATTCTCATTTCCTAAACAATTGAACAAAAAGAAAATTGTGAGCTCAAATAGTCTAACAAATAATATCATGACTAAGATAATAATAAATAAATTATTATTAGTCTTCAACAGTTGAGTTCTTGATAGAATAATATAAACAACAAGTTTTAAATCAACAACTGCAGTTAATTTCTTAAACAAAGTTTAAATCAACAACTGCAGCGGAATAACAATCATTAGGAGAATCATGTAGATCATGATATTTACTATTTTCTCTTGTTTAGAAAAATCATCATCAACGTTTATCATTTGAAACACCATTGGTTATGATCATGCCAAACAACAGTTCTTCTTTACCTCAGGACAAATAGAACATTCACCATGTGCCCTAAAAGACACATTACCATTATATCGCCTTTATCACATTATTTGTGCACTAGGCCACATATATTCACAACAATTTGATTCTTGATGATTAGTACAAATAACAGTGATATAAATGATGAATAGAAGAAAGAGAATAATAGGATAAACAATAGATATCAAAAATTTATAATTTTTACTTTGTCCAGAGTCAAATAATTTTCAAATTGTCAAACATAATATAGAGAAAAATGTGTTCAAGTCAAAGAATAATGTCCAAGATTCACGAGAAAGAAGTTCAATGTCAAGGTTTATGGTACAAGGAATATTTACCAGTCCACAATGTTCACAGTTCAAGTAAATGTTCATAGGTCAAAAATTTAAGGTCCAATAGTTCACTGTTCAAATATAACGATGGAAATTTAATAGAAATGTTCATGTCAAAAGATATTTGATGAAGCGCAAACTATTAATCATTTTAGAAATTTTATCGAACAATATTTACCATAATAAGTTTAAGAGGATGAAAGAAAATGATATTTCTTATCTTAACACGTGACTGAATATTGCTTTCTATAGAGTTGATCAACCTATATATATATATATCATCCAAATAGTAACTACCACATATAAATTTCATAGTGTATACTAACTCGTATGAAATAATTAAAAGTGATTTGATAGTATAAATTTATGTAGTAGAGTGAAATATATTTTAAAATAGTTTTTGGAGAAGTAAACAATATTTCAAAATAATATATTCCAAAGAATTTTTTTAAAATAAATCTTCTGAAAGAAAAGTATTATAAAGGAAGAGTTATAAATAACATGTAACGTGTGTGAGTGCTTATATAACTTTTATAGGGAAAAAAATAATAATTGGATAATATCCGTACTTTTACTGATCTTCACCAACACTTAAGATAGCCTTAACTCATTTAGATAAATCTTACAATAAGAATATTTAGAAAGTGGAAGGAATGATAAGTAAGAAGTATATGAAAATTTCTTATGTTGAGCCCCCTATTTATAACGAAAACTTAACCAATTATTCCAAAAAACACATTTCACATTTTTTAATCTACACTATTCATTATTTTTCACACTTTAATCACCACAATTCATTAACTAATCACATGATTCACACCTTAATTTAACTTAATCTACATTATTCATTAGCAAATCACATGATTCACACATTAATCTAACTCAGCTTGTGGATTTTTGTTGTAGGTGCAAAATATGAGTTGCCCAAGTATATTTTGAGTGAACCAACTAATTTAATCCGGGACAATTAATCATTGAGACATTACTAAGTTCAATGTTTTACTAAATCCGTAAATCGTATAAATTAGTCTCCTTACCATTTGTTTAAAATATAATCTAGCTTCAGTACATGATACTGAACTTTCTTATTCCATTCCCAAAAGCTCATGACAACATTTATGTAATTTAACAAGCAACAACTACTATAGATTGTGAATTTAGTTTTTTGTTCTTAATATTTATGATGTATCATAATGAAAGCTATTTTATAAAATTTCTTTTGAATTGATATATTTTTGTTACACTTTATGTATTTTTACCTTCTTTATGTGACTTAATATCACAATTATTTAAATATTCAGTGTTATTTAAACAATGAGTCTGCCTAACTATTTAATATTCGTGACTACTACTGTGACAATTATTGGTCCAACAATACAAGATGATTTGCATTGTGACGAGTATTGACTTAAATACTCAATAATGTAGAATGTTGTGTAATGACAATTATTGATTCAATAATGTAAAATACTGTGTAATGACAATTATTGATGAAATACTGTGCAATTGTCACTTTATCAATTCAATAATATAAAACACTGTGCAATACCATGTGTTACTGTAAAATACCATGTGTTATTGTAAAATATCGTGTGTTACTGTAAAATACCGTGTGTTACTATAAAATACCATGAAATGTCGTAATGCTACTATTATTTTATTACTGATATTTAAATAGTTAAAAGTGATAGTACCGTTGACCATTTTTATTTTAAAAAGTTAATGCTGTCGTTTTCTATATCTGATAATATTTCGCTGTGCGGTCCACTCATAACTGATTATTTCGGTGCTGTCGGACGAATCGAATATTCCCCAATAAAACAAATATTCTCTAACAAAATGAATATTCCCCGACAAACTATAATTTGCACAAAATATCATTTACTTTATTTTTTATCAAATTAATACCTTACTGTCTCAGAATAATATATAAAGAAAAATTAAATTTTATTCAATAAAAGTATGAGTTTTACACATGACTAATGAAATTGACTCAAAAAATTGATTTGTGAATCACCTCTTGCATTATTTAATCAAGTAATAATTTTAATCTAATATTTAAAAGATAGAATATAAGTAGTCTAATATTATATAATAAAGTCATATCATAAATATATGCATCTATATAATTTGTAACATCAACATCTTGAATAGCTTGACTTAGGAGGGGCTTGTAAAACTTTATTAGTGAGATAGTAGTTGATCAATTCATCCTCAATTGGTAGAAACCAGTAGCCAATTGATCTACATAATATATATAATACTTATTTTAATATTAATTATATAGTGATTACCTTAGCATCAATGTCTTGAATAGCTTGAGCTAGGAGGTACCTGTAAAACACTTTATTAGTAAGATAGTAGTTGATCAATTCTTCCTCTATTGGTAGAAATCACTAATCAATTGGCATTTCGATGACCGTCCCACAAATATATACATAATACTTAATACAAAATATTAATGGTATGATGATTACATAGTGTTTTGGGATACTTGTCATAAAACTTTATAACATTAATGTCTTAAATAACTTGAGTTGGGAGGGGTCTGTTAAACACTTTATTAATAGGATAATAGCTGATCAATTATTCCTTTGTTGGTAAAAACTAGTAGTCAATTAACGTTTCGGTGACCAACCCACAATTAGTAGTACCTATTTGCATATATATATATATATATATACACACACACAATTAAGCAGCTTAATGTCGAAATACGAGTTTATGGGGAGAAGAAGAGTTTTGAAAAAATTAAGCAACTTAATAACTCTTCGAAAGAAGAGTTTTATGGGAGAAGAAAAGTTTGGAAAAAAACGACCCATTCGACTTTAGAATCCAAACTGGATTAAGCCAAATTTTGTGAATTGACTCATAGCGAATGAAATTGACAAATAATTGAATTTGGGATCCCCTCTTACGTTATTATATATTACTGTTGATTATAAAACTTATTTTTACATCAATACATACTTATTTAAAAATCTTATACATAACACAAATAATAATAAAATCAATTTATAAATTACAACTACCCAATGAATTATATGTAAAGAACTACTATTACATATGTTAAACTAAAACTAATCGTAAACTTAATTACAATAATTAAAGTGATTATAATAATTCACCACAAATAAAGTTCTAACCACGGAACCACCCCTAATTTATGGTTCTTGCACTAGTAGTAATTATAATAAATTATCTTATCTTTTTATATTCATTCACATAAAGTTAAAAGAGAATTTAGGAAGTTAATTGATATACACTAAATGTAATATTACATGTACAAATTACTAAAATTCATAAAAAATAAGTTAGATTACATTATTCACCTATAACTTTATTAGATGCACTACAACTTGATATTTAATATATATAATTTATTATAAAGTGTGATGCGGTGCAGTGCGATATGATTTTAAGGATGTATCCGTAACAACAATCATAATATGCGGTTTGTAAAAAATAAAAATTGTAGTGCATCCACAAATTGTGCAGCTTTATGCGGTTACAAATGCGAATTTTTCCTCTCCCTTAGTTAAAAGGGTTAAATGTGAGGTTACATTTTAAATTTCACCCTTAATATCTTACTATTGTTTAATTTTATTTTATTTTTCACACAAATTATTAATATATGGTATTGGGTATAAGAGAACTACATACATTGTTGAACTTGGCGAATAATCTCATAAACTCTTCAAACTCTTCAAGAATATAATTAGAACTTGGAATATTATGTAGATTTATAGTTCTATTGTCCTTTTGCAAATGTGCTTATAATTATAATTTAACATCATTTTTTTCTTTTTTATTTGGATAGCTAGCTTGACAATTTGTAGGATATTGTTGGGCTTTCAGCGAAACATATAATCTTCATTCATTTGTACTTAGTCGACAAATTTCATAATTTACAGATTATTATTATTTAGTTTTCGGACAAATGTCATACAAAAACTCTTTTATTATGATATTAGCATATAAGTTTTAATAAAAAGCAGTATTTATTACATCAATTCTATTATTATGGTAGCATACAAGTTTTAGTACCTTAGCTGATCAAAGTTATAAGACATGATTTTGAATTTTAGATTTTACACATTTTATAAAGAAAATACAAGTGGGAAGGTTTTTAGTTAACTTGATTTTGAGTTGAATGACACAATGGAGTTAACAACATCCTCATATTCAATGTTGTATTTTGTTTCCCCGTCCAATAGCGTGTACTTGCTGTTAGAATTTGAACTTGAAATAACACATATAAATGTGTTGTACTCCATGAGTAGATTAAAATAATGCATTAGGAAGCTCAAATCCATGGGATAATGAATGAGAAATTTACTCCCAAAGATCACAACTTGAATATGGTAAAAGTTGTGGGAAATAAAAGTCCCACATGGAATAAGAACTAAACTTTAAATGAGTATATATATAATTTATTGGAACTTGGGTTTGGAACCCAAGGGGCACTCCACTTTAATAAGGAGAGTGGACCTAGCCAAGGTTTGGTATAGATTTAGGTCGTGGACTTGATTTGGGCCTAACATAATTAAGGTTTGGAATTGATAATGATGTAATTAGGGTTTTAAAGGGATGTGTCCCTTCTGAAGGGTCACTAAACCCTCCTATAAATAGCCTAAGGGGCAGCCATTTGGATTTATTAAAATATCAAGCATTATAGTCTCTTAGTCTTCATATTTTATAAGTTATTTGAGAAAGAGTTCAAAGCATTTATTTGGTTTGTTGTGTGTGTTATTTGTAGTGTTGCTGAAACACATGTTGTTATTGTATCCTGGGAGACAAGTGCCGCTAACTCTAAGTACCAATAAAGAGGGCATAATTATCTTTAGGACATAGTATATAGTACTTGCCTTGAAAAATTAAAATTCTACATTTCAACTCTGCTTCACAAGAGATAAGTCTTATATATATATAGCCCTTGTCCATTTAGTTTTATTAACACTTGCCCCCATATATATTTCAATCGAACTTTGGCTCGACGTGGAACTGAAATTCAAACTTTTAGATGCCTTATTCAATTTGACAAGGCTTAGTTTTCTATAGTTCTTGAATATTAATGTTGTATTATTTTTTAATTTTGAGACTAAACTAGAGAGAACGATAGTATGAATAATGAAATATGAAGAAAAAGAAGAAGAATAAGAGTCATAGAAAAATTGCTCAATCTATGGCATTTTCATCTATTAGAAGGGGCAGAACCTTAATTTTCAATATATATATATATATTGTTGGGTTGTGTACTTTTATCATAGTAAATGGGCTATTACTAGTGGACTTTGCTCCTGTAAGCCTATCTCGCTTAGTATTCCAGTCCAAGAGACTTGGTCCATTAACCTCAAGATCTGAATGATCAAGTGATGTGACTGTTACTCGATAATTATCATTTAGACATTTATGTCCGGAGGTTATAACAGTTACCGATCATGGGGAGAATGTGCATTACTTATTTGATGTAACCATTGCACACTTGCAACTATTAGAGGAGAAGACCAACTATAAAAGAAAAGTAAACAATTGAGGTAGAATCTAATGTAAAATTTGTTTGCTAAACTCTAAGCACCTCTATTATTAATATTTCTTGAGACTTGCACTTACTCTTAAGCTGGAGCTATCTCCCAATGGTCCAAATCTTTAAGTGTTTTCGATTGTTTCATTGTGTAAATTTAGTGTTGTTGAGCGTTTTGACAAATTTAAGCATTAACACACACACACACATGTGTGTATATATATATATATAGCGATGGTGTAGAATGAAAGGGGATTTGGAAGAGATTGGTATTTACTTAATTGTCACATTAAGAAATGAATAGTATTTATCCCTTTTACACGAGTAATTATTCAGTGCTCTTGGAGCATCTGCTACTTGGTGTTTCACACCACTCATGTGATGTCATGTGAGCATTTAAAATGAAATGACTTACTTTAAGTGCTCACATGACAGGTTCGCAGGAACATCTAATAATTTTTCCTTTTCCACCTAATGGTTATCATTATTATATGTTCAGAAACTCTTGGGTGATCGATTTTTGGGACCGGGAGTTATGACCGGTCCCTTTTCTTGAATCATAAAATATTTATAATATTTATTCTGGCTTAAATATTTACAGAATTTAGTGATTTAAGTATAATTTGAATACATGTAAATAGCAGGGTTGTATAGTCTGTAAAATTCTGTTATTTACATATATTCAAATTATACCTAAATTACTGAGTTTTATAAATATTTAAATTAAAATAAATATTTTAAGAGTCACAAAAAATAAAGATCGGTCATAATTCCTGATTCCAAAATTCGGTCAGCGTATAATTGCTCTTGTATGTTACCATGTGCTCAGTTGCATTTTATTTGGACGAGGAATGGTACATAATCACATCAAATCTTTTCTTTTTACGTTATCATTAGTAGTTTTAGTAGTATTTGTATGGTTGTCATTATTCTTATGTTGATTAGGTCGCCGCCACCTCTTAAAACATTAGAAGGAAAAAATAAATATATATATATATATATATAAACAAACAAAGTGTGCGATGCGGTGTGTATCTATGCGTTGCTTTTATTCCACGGAAGAAAGGGAAGGGAAACCCCCCTCCCACGTCCCCCCACCCCCCGAAAAATGATCCATCTGTACCCCACAACATAACACAATGACAAGGGATGCCTTCTCTATGCCTCTACTCTTTACCAACCAAACTTTTATTTCATTCCATTAACTTTAAAAAGTTCTCTGTCAGGTTCACATAAAATTTTAAAATTTAAATTTAATATAAATTTATTTTATTTTGATGAATGAAAGTAGTTAATATTGCAAAAAAGTGTTACCAAGTTTAAAATTATTTTTTAAAAAAATTAAATAAATTTAAATTATAATTTGATTGTTAAGATTTCATAAATTAATAACTCCCTTTATTCTAAAATTAGAGATGTATTTGATAAAATAACGACTTTTAAAAATAATTTTATGTTCTTAAATATAGCTAAGGTAATAGTGGTTTGATATTGAAAATAATAATAAAAAATAATGGTAAATTAGAAATATAATTTCACTTTATAGTCTTAAAATAAAAATATATCTATAATTTTAGAACAAACTAAAAAGAAAAATATCTCTTTAATTTTGGAACAAAGAGAGTATTATCAAACTCGAATAGAACTCTTCCTGTAAAATAATAAAACTATACGAAGGTTTTTCTAAGCAAGAGTTGTATAAGTTGTAGGGATAGGCGGCCGCCGCAATAGCCAATCCTCGTTTCCTCCCTCAACCTTCTCACCATTCCTTACACTAAAGTTGCCTAGATTCACATCACGTATAAGAACTACGTTCAATCCAAGTGGAAGCTATTAATCCATCAAGGATATAACAAGAACGAGCATAACAACTGTTCGCTAATGACTGATACATACATATATTGGTGCTTTTAAAGTAAAAAGACTAAAACAAGATATTAGTTACTGCATAAATTTTCAAGTAGGAATCAAACAAGAAAGAATTTGAGTAGGTGTAAGTGAACAAACAAACCTGAATTTGCAGTAGCCAGCCCTGATCAAGTTGCAGTAACAGCAGCTTAAACATGAATCATGCAGAAAACTGCTCTTTATTTGAAGGAATAACAAAGTAAAAAAGAACATAAAATCTTCTCTACCCAATTATAGGAAGCTAATTCCTGGTTTATAAACAAGATGATGAGTATTCAAGCTCCAATGACATCTTTATAACCTTCAGCAGAAGTATGCAGCTACCAAACTCCCAGTTCACCAGACCTTTTACGCCATAGTTTCAGGCACCAACTGAGCTTTCCTGCTTCACATTACAAATTAAAGCATTTATAAAAAGAGAGAGGGAGGGAGAGGGAATACAAACACAAATGACATCAGGAAGCTCTGGCTCATAATACAATGATACCAATATAGAGAGTTGAAAAGCCTTTTCAAGAATCTCTTGTTCGAGTTACTAATCGGTTCTACAACGGAAAATCGGATCTTAAGAGTAGCATGTTCTACTCATGCCACTTTATTCTTTTGAAGCCATTAAACCGCCATCAGTTATGCCTAATTAATAAAAATATAAGACAAAACCTGTACCAAATTTTCATGTCATCTATTAATTTGCATACCTTCCTTGTCAAGAACAGATTCAGAATAAAGGTTAGGAAGGGAAGAGATACAAGAAGTATTATGAAAGGCAATAACATTATTAATAGGAGAGCGTACTTGCAATTCATTTTCCCAATAAATGATGGATGTAGTTTCAAATTGAAAGAAAAATTTGGGTGACATTCAGGAACTATTACTGCACACTTTTTACAAAGATTTCATACCTATGCATAAGCCTGAGCCTTTTCATAGTTCTAATTGAACAATCCTCATGTTTAGACTTGAAAACCAATTACACTTAAAAGGCAGTGAAAAATAGGAGTTATTTCTTTGCATGATTAATCTGGGAGAGTGAAGGATACTGAATCAGAGTTCTAGACAGCTGCCCCAAAAAGAAGGCAACAAGCAGCAAAGGAACGCTCAAGTAACTATTTTTAATTGACCAGGTTCATCCAGTAACCTGAAGAATAGCGTTGTAGGTAATGCTATACCAACAGAATAATCCACCACATGATCTTAAATGAGATTTCAACCCTTTAAATGACAATTTCAACACTCTTTCAGCATCTCTCTCACCTCAAACAGTATAACAAAAGGCACTACACCCATTCTGTTAGATTTTAGATTTTCTATTGGACTCTTGTTAGTGTATCATTTTCCTATTTAAAAATGCAAAAGCAACAATAACAAAAAGCTATAATGTCAAACAGTATGTTTTCATCAAAATATCACCATTGAACCCTCAATATTTTTCTATGCTAAGCATCTGTAGTTAATAGAATGGGTAATAGAGGCAGAGTAAATAGCAAAAGTGCAGAACATCACTAGAGAACAGGGCAATCATACCCCTTCTTTGAGATAAAGTGTATAACCCAGAATTAACAATCATTAACCTCTACTTATTCAGACATCTAAAAGTTCACTTCAAAGATGACAAAAATGTACTCGACTAACCTCAGTAATTAGTCATTCGCTTGCCAATATGTGCCTATCACTTGAACTTTTCATTTTTTTTTCTTTTCTTTTCATAAGATAGTGGCAGGAGGAGGAATTTATGTGAAGAACATTGAATCCATACGTAAAAGACATTTGGAATCCAAGTCATAGGAAGCTTAGCCACTTAAGATGAAGGACAGAGTTGATATTTCTGAACTTCAGATATTTATGGACTAAAGGTCTGGTCTATACTCGTTAACCTTTGGCTTAAAAGTTTTTGTGCCTCTTAAAGTCTTAAGTTCTCTTTCTTCCTTTTCGTCTAATTTCTACAACAATTTATGCCGCTTCTACAATCAAAGAGGTGATGAGACAAAGAAACATACCACATTTAGGCCTTAAAGCATTATGTAGCTAGATCACCCTTGAAGAATGTGGCAACCTAGCAAACCTTCAAAACAAAACTAGGGACATGAAGGCACTGTCAAGATTGATGGTAAAGCAACTTGACACCTATTAGTCGTATCTTAGGAGAAAACTGGTATCCTAATAATCAAAATCTGAAAGAAAGAAACCCAAGCAAAACCATATTATTGTTAAAGCAGTCAGAACATTAGATTGACATATCTAGAACCTCAGCAATGCTGCAATACCTCACAAGAGTCAGAAGTTTAAAGGAAATTCTTCGGGGTTCCCTTCAGAAGGTCACACTAGTTAAACTGCTAGTGGTATATATAAAAGTAACTTGGGACACAACTGCAATATCGCAGAAGCAATAAATAACATCTGGAAAGCTAATCTCTATTTAATTTTTCAAATGAATATGTATATATATGTAAAAAAACATGCATACATATTTGAGGATTATATTTCCAAAATCAACTATTAAAAAAAGGAAAGAGATGTTATGTTAAGCTTCACAGGAATAGAACTAGGTGCATTAAGTTGTTGAGCAATCACACTTCCCTTGAAGATAGATGATTGGAGGTAAATGTCAATTGAGATTCACAATATTAGTAGCTTGTAGCCTCATTAAGAGATGAGAATAGCAAAAGTCACCCAACAGAAAATTACAGAAAATGGTTGAGAAAAAAAACCAAGGATAAAAAATTTATAAATCAACATTTAATAAACCAAACTTTAGTTTTCCAGCAAAATTAGAAGTACCTATTCCACAAGCAAAGGTGGATAGACTAAGGTAGGATTTAAAAAAAAAACCAAAAAACTTACACAGTTCTCTGCCAAACAGGATAGAATTAGTTCAACAGGCTAAAGAACTCATATCTTACTGTCAAAGCACAAGAACATAAAGGTCATGACGGTCAATCTAGCTCTTGCTGTGCACATGACGAAGCACTAGTATCAGCCCTGTCACTGCCATCTTTAGAAGAACCTCTCTCTTCCCTATCCCCCATAAGTACATCCCTTGGTACAGCATCCTTCTCTAAGTCTTGCTGTCCAGATAAAAAAGAACTATTACCAATCCTGTAACTATTATAATTAGAAGATTCATTCTCTTCCCTAGCACTCCTAGTTACATCCCTTCTTGCATCCTCCTCCTCTAACACTTGCTCTCCAGATGACAAGGCACTAGCATCAATCCTGCCGACATCATATTTAGAAGGACCTCTCTCTTCCCTAGGACTCTTAGGTGCATCTCTTCCGAAAGTACGCTTAGAGCAGTCATCCTCACCACGGGAGTTGCGAGCCTTTAAGAAGTCTTCTGCATCATGATGATACCGCCTCATATTACCACTTGCATCATAATGTCGTACTCTACCAATCCTCTCAAATCTATCATTATGTTTCCTTCTGCCATAATCGTTGTTCTCAAAATTATGGCCCCTACCAGCACCAGCCATCTGTGAAAATTTTTCCCGACTTATGAAGGATCTTAAGTTATCATTTGACTTTAATCTTCCAGAATACTCCACAGAGTCACACCTCTGGCTCTGGCTTTGCCTAAACGTACTGACAGGTGATTTGCGATCCCTATGTACATGCCATGTAAGGGGAGAGCGTGATCGAGATCTTGATCTGGAATTTCTGTGCGGTCTTGAAAAATGAGCACCTCTATCAATATTGGGAGAAAAACCATGGTCTCTCCTCCCTAAATAGTTGGGTATGAGAATGGAAGAAGCACCGGCATTGTAAGGAACACCTTCATGGTATTCTTCTCTGAAGCCTCTCCTGACACAATGTGCATATATTTCAGATCTTCCTTGGCTCCAAGAATGGCTGCTGCCTCTCATTAGTGGTGATATCCTTCTGATAAAGGGCCTATACGTACCGTTTGAGGAATAATTTACAGACCACCTGTAATCATTGTAGTTCAATGCACTTCCCACAGCAGCAGAACTAGGAACTAAATCTCTTGGCCTGGAGTAATTGTGACCCTCTGGACCACTATAAGTACGAGAATAACGATTTCCTGAATTCCGATAGCCAACCGAAGAATTACCCCAGTGACCATCTTCTTCATTTATCCCATGGCCTAGGAAAGAAAAATGGTCTCGTCTAGGGGATTTATCAAAATCTCTCTCGACTCGAGAATATGAATAAGGAAGATTTTCAGATCTGAAACACGAGTTAGCAAGCAGCAGTAAAAAGGTGCATTAATGACAATGAATACAAAAGAAAACAAAATGGCAAAATCTAAAAGAATTACCTTCGCCGCTGTAAAAAAACAGGATTCTTCCTATGTATGGGATCATAATATGGCCCTTCAATATGAGATGAAAACTTTTGCTTGGATTGCCTAGCTCCGAACTCACTTGTTACCGAGCCTCGATGATCGCGGAACTGATTCCCTCCATAAGCTTTAGTCTTTGAGCTGCATAAACGACTTGGTTTCATCCAAGAATCCTGTCCACAATGTTCAACAGCTTTGTCAGATCCCGCATCCTTTCCACCCATCCCACTCTTTTCACCTTTCTTGTCATGAGCATCAATATTATCTCTGTCAACTGATCTATTATCCTGTTGTCCAGTTTCCCAACCCTCAACTTCAATATCATCCCAGGAATATACAACAGGTTCCCTCAGTTCCCCTTCCTCAAAAGGAGAATCATAATCTTCCAGTAGTTCTTTTATGTTTTCCATGCTAACAATGCGTCCCCGATTATCCTGAGAGACATCTGAGCCATTGCAATCACTTGAAGGATCTTCGGAAGAAAGCTTACCAGAGATTTTCCCAATATTTTCACCATCGTTATTTTTTATGCCATCAGTGTAACAAACAGGCTTATCTAGGATTGGTATGTCAGTTGAGACAACATCAATCTTCCCATCCTGAACATTCTGCAATGACAATCTGCCATGAATTGTGGCCGAAGTTCTGGAAATGTCTTTCTCGTGTTGCACCAACATGCTGGCAGAAGTATTAAGCTTTTCCCCAACACAAGTGCATGCAACATTATCTGTTATGGGGCAGCCGCAACTGTGAAGGGATGCATTCGTGCTGATAACTGGAGTAGGAGCTTTCGTTTCAGCTATAGAAAACTTCAAGGATTCCAACATATTCTCAGATGAGGTGGCAACACATGTTTCCTCAATACTGATGGGGCCAGAGGAAACTTGCAATGTATTGTTTTTTAGATCAGGTTTGGGGTCAATAATTAGTTGATTGCCGTGTGGATCAGATGAAACCAGTCCACATGACCAAGAATGCACCTTACTTCCACTGTCACATCGGGTATCTTCAAAATCCCTCTGTACTTTACAAACTTCTGAAGTAACCTTTCCACTCTTCATACCATCGTCGAGGACAGATCCTGAATCTGTTGTCTGAGAATTGAAGATTTCAACATATGGTTCCTCCCATTCATCCATCAAAGTATTTAGGTCCCAGTGCAACCTGTTACTTTTTGGAGGAAGAAACATTCCCACTGCCCCACCATTCTTGTCATTATGAAAATTATGTGACAAAGCACTAGAATTATCCTGAACAAGTGAACCATCAGTTTTATCCACATTTATAGAATCTTTTTGCAAGGATTTATCTCGTTCCGAAGACATCATAGTTTCTTCAATCTGTGTAGCTGAAGTGGATGCCTCTACTCTTGTTGCTGCATATTCTTCCATAACAGAAGCATCCTTAACATTATGATCATCATCACGAATGCTACTACTGCAGGCAGTAGCAACAAGAAGTGCAATACCAGAGAAGTCAACATCAGTCACCTCAGAGATCATAGCATCCATTCTAGCCTCATCAGCACCATGTGCAGATTTAACTGCATGGTTGGAATGAGATTGTTGACTTGAAGAACATTTACTATTAACAAGCTGCTCAGACTCTCCAAGTCGTGGAGAAGGGTTCTGGGGTTGAGATGGGAGAGACCCTTCATGATCCAATGAAGGGGCTGGGGGCTGAGGTGGTGGTGATGGAGATTGGGGCCAAAATCTCCTTTTCTTAAGTGGTATATGCTCCATTTTTATCAGAAATCACCGGCCAAGAACGCTACGTCAAGCTGCCACAAAGACAAAGTAATTGTCATGCTGATTTGAGACAAATAGTGATCAGCAGTGTATGAAACCAAGAAACTGTACCTTCTAAAATTCAAAAAGTCCTGCAGTGCATTTTTATGGTTATTGACCAGTTCTACACTCATGTTCAAGCTTCAACTAGCTGGACAGCTTTTTGGCTACCTTCTTGAAATTCAAGCTATAAATAATAAATATAGTAAGATGTCATCACCTCAGAAAGCAACTACTATAATATTATAATCTCAGAGAACAATTACACAAGTTAGTCTACAGACAACAAGACAATGCCCCGTTTAAACACAAACCAAATACGGAGCATTCCTATATCCTAAGTCACATGCCAAAGAAACATAATATTTGGGTGTTCCTCATTCCTACCAACTCATCAATATTGAGTTTCCCCCGTGGAAGTTAATGTGTCAATATTTCTATCAATAGCTATCTTGAATTTATTTAAATACATAAAATCCATTAGCATATTATTATTACCTAACCCGTAACAATCCACTAATCAACATCATTATCAACAAACTTTTCAAGAAGTTGAAGAATTTACCAACATTTTCAATATCTTTTTGGACAAAGAAAAATAAGGATGCCCATATGATTTAATCTTCCCACACCATGCATTCACTGTAGTACCTTAAAACAATATTGTTACATGTTATATCTAAATTTATATTGTGAATTCAATTAGCATAATCAATATACACCAAAAATATTTTAAGTGAGACCAAATCCATCCCGCCACTTGCTCCTGCATTCCATCTTTATAGTTGAACAAAAACCCTTTCCACTTGTTTTTAAAGAAAATTTTACTAAAAGACGACAGTAGAGACACTTCACAAATTAAAATATCAATCCCTGACACTCTTTGAATAAGATACTTAAGAAGGCATGATTGCTGATGGTATGTACATGTCATCATGTCAAGATTGTATTGCCAATCATTTCAAGATCATTGACTCTATCAACTCATAAAAGATACAATATGGATAACAAAATAAGTAGGCTTTTACGATAAATAGTGACTGAACATAATACCAATCATACTATAATTAATTAACTATGAAATCCAAGGAAAATGGCAGAAGCTATGATTTATCACAAATAGAGGATCAGATATAGCTCGCAAATCGCAACCAGATGATGCTAGCTTTGAGCAGCAGGAAGTGACATGATAAAATCTCTTAAATATGTTTATTATGCTTGGATGAATATAATCGAGATAATTCAATCAGTGGATACCCTAAATATGCTAATAGAAAATATGTATTCCCATAATTCTCTAATCTGTGGCAGCTAGTCGGTCTTACTGATAATAGCATTTGATTGAGATACAAGAAAGAAGCTGCAGCAAATAGCAGGTTGGTTATTGCTCAAGTGAAGGTTACAGAACAAATTCATATTTGAACAATCATGAGACACCAAGTATCTCTTGAATGCCAAAAAACCAAATCTCAACTCTAGGTGGCGGATGGATATGGTATATAAACAAGATTTGATAGACCACCAAACTGAGAGCATTTAATGATGTTTCCTCTATAACTTTATTTATATTACGAAACCTACATACTATCTATATCTTACACATTTGTACATAAGTGCTCTCAGTAGCTCCTTGTATTTCAAATTTAGTGCTCTCACACCCCCATTCCTACTCTAGTAGTCTTGCTTCCACGTTCAGATTTAGGCATGAGATTGTAAAGTAATATTATCTTTTACAGATTTCCATGTTCCACAACCAACTTGAGATCCCTTTTAACTTTACAGATGTTAACATTGCCATCTGTATAAAAGATTCTCCATTTTTTGTAAATAAAAGAGAACAAGTAAAGTGAAGTTTAAGTTGATACTCATTTTTAAATTTTGGGTGGAACCGAGATTATATATAAGGTAACAGATCCACTCACTTTAATGCTGGACCATAGGGGAACACCAGAACTACGCTAAACTTTATTGGACTTGACACAACCTTAACCCTAAAAGCAGGTGAGGCGTTAATAGTAATGAACAAAAAGACCACGAGATAAATTATAAGGGCAACTAGAAAGATTTTTCTAAAGAAATCTTAGCAAGACCCTTCTAGAAACATACAAATGACAAATCAATCATTGCTCCTCATTTAAATGTTTGACAGAAAATATTCTTTCACAGAAATTGAAACAGAATTTCCACATGGCAACCATTTTATGTAAAGGTAATATTTTTTCCAGAAAAAAAAATATTATAAAGGACAGCTAAACTCTAGAAACTTACAAATGATATGAAGATCTCATTGATCTAGATTTATTAATTGTTTATCTAAAAGCGATTGAAACAGAATTCCACACGTCATTCTTTCATGTAACCTGCAAATTGCCAAAACTCAATTATTAACAAAACCAAAAGACATAGCAAGAGAACAGGAATACATAAAATATAACTAATAGACATCACATTATCATTCCATAAGCTGATGACATGACTGCCAGCTATGCCTTTCTAATCAATTACCTTGGTGCTGATGGTGTTAACAAGTGGCCACAGAAACTCTGTTAGTTCATCATAGTTCTGAATGTTGCCGATTCCTCATAGTACGCCTTCATAACCAAAGATATAAGGACAATAAGGATTATGTATCATAACACAGCAATCTTATTTAACTCATTACTCCGATTAGTATGAGTATGACAAATTTAAAAACACAGAAGTTTGGGACTTTATTCTCATCGTGACAACAACTGAGACATAATCATCATTGTAACTTCACATAATGTCAGTGAAGCTGGCAAAGCAAGATACACAGTTTAATACAATTCGTTAACTCATTTCAACTGAATACCAACTCAAATATAATCCAATTGGATTTCCAAAGTAAATTGCTGAAAAAATAAGTCCCAGACAGAAATATTCATCTCCTGAGTATAAATTACAGTACAATGTTCTAAAGACAATAATCAAAATGGATAACAAAAGTCAGCAACCTTTCGACAAGAACAACAAAGACTTCTGGTTAAGGATCCTTCAACAGAAGATTTTATTTTGTAGTGGCTTTTCAAATAAACTACTCTTTCACTTATTCCTTCGTATATGAAATCCAACTTCTCGACAAACGTATTTAATTCATTGCTTTGTTTTGTACGAATACGACAAATTTAAGCTCATAAAAGCTACTAACATTAGTCCCACCGAAATAGCGGCTGAAACATAATCATCATTGCAAATTCATACAATTCCAACAAAGCTGACAATGCAATCTACGCAATTTAAAACAAGCCGTAAACTCGTGTCAACTTGATGACAGCCCTAAATAACAACCAATTGGATTTCCCCCAGTAAGTTTCCAACACAAGAATCCCAAACGGTACAACCATCAATGAAGAAGCATATCCACCTCCTGAGTAAATTTTACAGTCCAACTTTCTAACAACACGAAGCAACTATTAAATATATGAAATGGATAAGTAAAGTCAGTCACTTCTCGACAAAAGCAACAAATGTTTCCTGCTAAGAATCCGACAAGATTTTACTTTAAAGTGTTTTTTCATATAAAGTTCTCTTTCAATTATTCGTTCATATATGAAATCCAAATGCTCAGTTTCGTTGAATAAGGAATAATGCCAACAAGAATCAAAGGCAGTTCCATTAAATAACGAATAGTGTCACCATAAGTAAGGACACCCTACACCCACCAATAGAAGGAAAACAAAACAAGATTCATAACTCTGACATATAATGCAGCCATGAATAAGAGAATGGAATGCGGCTGACAAGCATCCATAACTATAGTTCATTCATATGTAGCAAAGTATAGTGGTCATCATCATTTATTCCATAAAAAGAACTGCATTGTACTGCTCATTAAGTTGCTTTTATTGGGCATTCCATGGCCGCCAAAGCATATTCAGTGTCTTTACGATTAAAATGGTGCACCAGAGTATTCCTAAATGTTTATTTTATCTTAAAACCCCTAACTTTTATCAGATTCCATGAATCCATGCAAGTCAAATCCCTTGCATTATATTCAGCTACAGAAATATCAGGCAAGGCAAGTAGAGAAACTAACTCTTTTTTTGTTTTTTTTTTTGTTACCATTTCTGTTTTCATGTTCCATTTCTGTTATCTTTTTCAGTTTTTCTTCTCTAAATTTCTGAAAATGAATGTCACATTGTACTGCTCATTAAGTTGCTTTTATTGGGCATTCCATGGCCGCCAAAGCATATTCAGTGTCTTTACGATTAAAATGGTGCACCAGAGTATTCCTAAATGTTTATTTTATCTTAAAACCCCCAACTTTTATCAGATTCCATGAATCCATGCAAGTCAAATCCCTTGCATTATATTCAGCTACAGAAATATCAGGCAAGGCAAGTAGAGAAACTAACTCTTTTTTTGTTTTTTTTTTTGTTACCATTTCTGTTTTCATGTTCCATTTCTGTTATCTTTTTCAGTTTTTCTTCTCTAAATTTCTGAAAATGAATGTCACATTGTACTGCTCATTAAGTTGCTTTTATTGGGCATTCCATGGCCGCCAAAGCATATTCAGTGTCTTTACGATTAAAATGGTGCACCAGAGTATTCCTAAATGTTTATTTTATCTTAAAACCCCTAACTTTTATCAGATTCCATGAATCCATGCAAGTCAAATCCCTTGCATTATATTCAGCTACAGAAATATCAGGCAAGGCAAGTAGAGAAACTAACTCTTTTTTTGTTTTTTTTGTTGTTACCATTTCTGTTTTCATGTTCCATTTCTGTTATCTTTTTCAGTTTTTCTTCTCTAAATTTCTGAAAATGAATGTCAGACGGATATCATTTTTGATAAAAATTATTCTTAGTGAAATTATGAAAATTTTGAGGGGAAAAAAAATAATAATTTGCTTCTATCTGAAATACAAAATCATTTCCATCACAGTACATTGTAGTAAACTTTTGGAATATTTTAGCAACATTATATGTCAGTTCCACTCTGAAAACATGTTTCCAGTGCCTTTTTGAAATGGGGATTTTGAAAAATGAAAACAAACAAGGGAAAAACCATAAAGCACATTTCTTAAATTTTAAAAGAAATTAAAAAAGGCAAAAGAACCCTACCCAAAGAAATCCTAAATATCTGCAAACCCTAACTATCCCAATGTCAATTTATACCTCAGAACCCTAATGCCTACTCCAGCAAAAAAAATTCCTTGCAATGAGGAATGTATGATTTCAGTAACAGGAACATTAGCTTCTACATATCACAGTCAAAGCAGATAAACTAAAAAAAATCAACAACAAAAATATTTCATCCAAAAACAAAATCAACGACAAAAATATTTCATCCAACAAACATACAAATCAAACCTCCAGATTTAAGTTCTACCTCCCTCAGCTTCAGCCACCCGAACCAACAACAGCTAGCAGCTCTCTTAACCTGATAATCACCACATTTTCAAAACAAAATGCTAATTAAACTTAAGCTCCAAAAACAACGAGCTGATCATCACAGCATTTCACGTTCACGATTGAACGAAAAACCAACCAATTCATAAATTAAAATAAAACTTACAAAATTTAATCAAACAACAACTGTTCTCGATACCTCTTTATTTCTGATTCAAATTTGCATGTCATTGAATGTTCTAATCATTGAAAGAAAAAAAGACATGGTACATTGGATTGCATACACCTCCGGTCACCGGCAACGAACAGAATTCAAACTCGATCGTTTCACCACCACCGTCCGATCAACAGAAATGAATATGTATATATATATATATATATATAGTTCCTTTATATAATTGGTTTACCGTTTAGTTTTCTTCCTCAAGCCTCCTCGTTGAGCTTGAAGAAGAGACCGGAGAAAGAGAGAGATTTTTGATTAAAATAAGAGCGTAAAGGACTGACACAGGATTTTCGTCGCGGGGTATTTATTGGTGACTCTATTCCCAAACTGCCCTCAAGCGGTGACTATAACTACATAAATACCATCAGATGCCGTAGCTTATTGGACTACTTGCTACAAGTCAAACCATTCTGATGAGAGCACAGATTTATTAGATCTGAAATTAAGTATATTTACTAAAACTGAATACCTCATGTTTTATAAATACACACATGGCAGTGTTCGTATCCTATACTCAACACGTACGCCTACTGTGCGTGCAACCTCTGTCTCATATGTACATGCTTCGTTTATATTTTAGTAGGGATGATATATGATTGTTTAATTACTGAGCTAATATAATTGGGAACCAGGGATATAGAAGTTAAAAGTTGGATGTGGATTGTCAACTTTGCAAAATGTGAAGGGTATAAATGGAAAAGAATAGTTTTATGTACAAACAATTATATATACAGTATGTATATATTCATGTAATTAATAATTAAAAATATTATAAAAAATATTATAAAAAATATTGATAATTCAAATGATCGGACTCATACTATTTAGTTTGACGAGTAATAATAAAGAAATTACATTTTTGGGTATCAAGTGTGTCACTAGATTAAAAAAACTATCTACAAACAAACTATACACAAATGATAGGATTCATGTAATAAAATACTAATAAAAAATGTATAAAATTGAAACAATAGGTTTCACTTTTACTATTTTTTATTTTTTATATGATTTATAGATAATTTTTTATATATAATTTATGTACGTAAGAATTATTCAATTAATTAGTATTATCTTGGTGGGGCCTTAACTGATATACATACAAATACAACAATAATATGTATATTTAAGACATCAAATTCGAATCTCATAGGTTTATCCATTTTCTCTACTTCGTGCACAATTGTGCACATAAAAATATGCAAAAGAAATTTTAACTTTTAAATGATAATGAGTCAAATTTTTAATCAAATGATTTTTAAATAATATGACATTGAACAAGATAAATTATACGTTATAACATAACCGATCACAAAAAATTAAAAACTCAACCAATATAATATTGTCATAAGACAATTTTATTTTCTTAAAACCCTAGCATTAATATTCAATTACAAAATTAGATTCCGCATAATTGATTAAATAACAACAATACTAGATTGCCAATTAGAAATAGTAAAATAGTAGTAATAAATTTCTCAAACTTTGATCTCTTAATTAGTTTGTGTATCTTTATGGTAGAATTTTTCACAATATGTTTTAAATTGTCACCATATTTTAACTTAAAGATTACGAAAATATCTCAATAAAAAATACAACTTAAAATTTAATATTTATCGAACACAATTTGATTTTTTCATTAACTTTTTCACTATCGAAATATTTAACACGTTCAAAAGGAGAAATGGAAATAAGTAGTAACAATTATTTCTTATATGGGCGAAAAGTTTACATTCATTCATTAATAAAAATGTAGTTTCTAATAAATACAAGGAGATATAATTGTGTTTACATGATAAAAAAATAAATAATGTAAGAGGACAAAATATACACAAATATATAAATAAACTCGTGAGTAATTATTTAGGGTTTCGGAGGTAAGGTGAAATGGTGTCTCTCACCAATCACATGCTACCATTTTTATAAGATTTGCGTGAATCTCATATCTGAACTCACTAATTTGCTAAAATTTGTGCAAACTTTATACAAATGATAATATGTGATTGGTGTAAAATACAAATTGGCGCTGTCCCAAAACTAAGTAATAATTTTTCTAAACTCATTGGCAAAAAAGGTATTAGTATTATTAAAGAAAGTTACATAATTAACCGAGAAGAAGGTATTCATTAATTCAAGAAGGAAGATGGACATTGAGACGTGAACTACTCGGCACAATTCGATAGTGTGCTGTAATGAGCAAAAAAAAAAAACGAAAAAGGAAGCTGCGTGCCTACATATTCTTATCTATTGCTATTGTCATTTTCCTGCTCTTTTTATAGTGTCTCATAAAACTCCTACTTAATAAATTCTACACTTTTATTTTATACTAAGATTTTACTTTCGATAAAAAAAAATTATTCAAGCATTTATTATCTCATTTATATTTAATATTATGAATGTATGCCATCTGATATACATTTGAAATAAATAAAAATTTGAGACACCTATATGTATAATTTTATGTGTACAAATCCTATCATTAATTTTTTTTTTTATTAATAATACATGGAATAATTGTGTTTGCACACAATTATCTATAGAAAATTTGTACACCATAAAAGATTATTTAAAAAAAATATTGAACGATGCATGAAAAAAGAAAGACAACAAAGGGATAATATTATCAAATAAAACAGAGAGCGTAAAGATAAAGTATCACATTAAACATCTACACTTTTGTGTACTTTTTATATACTCCCCCATTCATAAATTAGATGGAGATGTATTTTGATTTATTAAATCAACTTGTAAAAATTTATTTCAGAATATTTAATAATTGTATAACTATAGTAAATTAATTAAATAGTAGTATTACATTAATTTTGAAGTTTAAAATTTCACATTTAAACCGACAAAATATATATCTAATTATAAAAAAGGATGCAATATTTTATCACTATCTCCATCCCCAAATTATATATTTTGTAGGCCCTTAAAAAGAATGGTTTAAGTGCTTTTTTTTTGCACAAATTATTAAAACTAATTCTCGTTCTCTTAAAGCTTTAACATAAAAAGTTCAATTTCAACATAAAAATAATAATTTTTTTGTTAATAGTGAAATTGAAAAATGGTAATTGAAATTAAAATTATTACAAGTTGAATGTTAAGGATGTAAGAATAAGCATCTCAATTTATTAGGAAATGTTTATTTTACAAATAAAATGTCATTTTCCTTGGTATAACCAAGAATTGAACCCCCAATTCATGGATATTATGGGTTGGATAATACCACTCGGGCCAATGGACTTAGGTGGAGTTAAAAAGTTAATATTGCGAAATCATTTAATAAAGTTTTTGAAATTTTAAAATTACAACTTAAATAATGTTTTTAAACTTTTTGCTAATTTAGTGACGATAATTGAATGTGATAATTTGATTTTTCTAATGCTTTTAATTACTTAATTATATTTAATCAAATTCTTATAATTTAACTATTATATTACCAAAAATCTGATTATTATAATTTGCAACCGCGTCTCAAAAACATAACTTTTTCCAAGAAATTAATCTGTTGACTCCAGCTCCATAAAAAGCACAACGCTTTCCAAATTGGTCTACAATTTCTCTCAAGCAGATATATCAAAAATTCAGTTTAATTTTATGATACAATTTACTTTGGAATTAAGGCTATGCTTATTTGTTTTTTATTTTTTCTTAATGAATTTACTCACTTGTTACAAATAATATTTTGAACTTTTAATCTCTAGATAACAGAATACTGGATATTATTTAATATAATCTCATTTAGTATTATATACGCCCTCTTTAAATGATTTTAATTCAAGTCTTTACTCAACTATATACTTCTATTTCAACCAAACAAACATGAACTATTATGGTGATATACTCCCTTCTAAAAATTGAAGATATATTTTGAATTTTTAAGTTTTTATTTGTAAAATCCTAAAATTCAAATTTAAGATGATACAAAATGTACCAAAAGGCCCAAAACTCCTCTGACAATTATACTTCTATGAGAATCATGATTCATGACAGCTATAGCAAACAAGAAGCTTCAAAAGTTTGATATAACTTGCTGACAAAGACAGCTTATCACAATGTCATTGATCACAAGAGCTGGCGCAGCGGCAACCCTGAAACAATTGACTACAAGATTGTCGATGTAATACCCGCCTTTCTTTTTCTTTCTTTCTTTCAATAGTCCCACATCGCCCCTTCTCAAAAGTTCCTTCCATTCCTTAGCCTATAAATATGACTTTACCCCTCTCCTTTTAATACACTAACAAAAAAGACCTCTCATTGTGAGAAAGGACTTTTTTGTGTGAGGATCTTTTAAGTAAAAACCTCCCTAATTAAATATTTTATTTCCTTGTTTGGATTTTGGGTATTGATATAAGCCTAAATTTCTTTTGGTTTTCTTTGGAGACAGTGAATCTCTTCGTAATTTCGGGTATGTTTCCTTTTCTTTTCTTGTGTATTTATTTTCTGCATTATTATTTTTATGTTGTAGCTTTAATTATTTAGTTAATTTGTTAGTTTTGCATTATTATTATTTGTAGCCTTAATTGTTTAGTTTTGCATTAGTAGTATTATTTTGTAGCTTTAATTATTTAATTTGTTAGTTTTGCTTTATTATTATTATTTGTTATTTGTAACTTTAATTTTTGTATGTTATTTAATTTAGTAGTATATATATTTTTGGTATATCTTTGTTAGTAATTAGGATTTTGGGATAATAAATTATTATTTTTGTAACGTTAGAGTTTTGACATAATATATTTGTTTATAGTAGAATTAAAAATAGAATAAATATTTTTGTAAATACACTTATATGTATTTTGGAGGGAACAAGAAATATGTTAATTATTAATATATTTTATACTATGTATTACCATGCTCAGAATATTTTTGGTAAAATGAAATGATTTCAGATTCGTCAAAGAGATGTAAAACTTAATTAATTATAGTACTTAATAAAAATGTGTTATTTTTGTGAATAGATTGAATTGGGCAAGTCTAACAAATTGCAATTATAATTGTGGGTATTACATCGCTTATTCCAGGTACGGATTCCGTACTCCTTCAGCAATATTCCTTTGATTTTAATTTGTTTGTTTTGTCTCTCAATTAGAATTCAGATATTATTTCGATATATTATTCATAGTCAAATGCTTATGATATAATTGTTTGGTTCTAGATATTCGAAAATTCATAACTTGTACTCTTTGGACTTAGAGAGTATGTCTAGTATTTATTTTGATTTTGTAGAAACGTACATGCTAATATATTTTGAGGGTTTTGTGTCGATTCGTTTCAGTTTAGCATGTGCGTATTAGAACCCCTTTTGTTTGTATTGTGTCGCATATATTGTGACATAATATTTTTGTTAGAATATACCGTAGGGTATACCTGAGCTATAACTACCTGTGGGGGTACCACAGGCATGTCCTCTTGGCACCGAGGCATGACACTTCCGTGGCAGTGTGATTAGTCCACGGCGTCTCCATTTTGTGTGCTCCGATGGGAGTTGGCCAATTGGTGTTTTGTTGTGGGAGGCGTATGGGTCGACCCTAGTTTTCTGTTTTGTTCTGCGGTTTGGTGTTGTTTGTGCCAAACACACCTTCCGATTTTGCATACATCTGGATTGCGCAGTCCGATGTATATTTCTGTTCTGTTTTGTTCTGAGCTCGGTATGAAATCACCCTAGCCATTTGATTCAGCCTATTATGTTATTCAGATTAGTTCAGTTCAGTTCAGTTGGTTTTGTTATTCATTTTAGTTCTTATTTTCTTGCACTCTATATTCGTACTGGGCATTTGGCTCATGCTGTATTTTTCTTCCGGCAGATAATCAGGGGGAGTAAGGACATGTGTGAAGAGAGCTTCCTTTTATGTAAATAGTTTAGATATTTTGTTTAGGGCTTAATATTTTAGTTTCTAGTATTGTTGTAATACTCAGACCGTGTTTGAGTCAGTTGACAATTATCTATTTAGACTATTCGGTTTCATATTCAAGCTTTTGATTCCAATTTATTAGTTCTGTTATGTTCTGTGCGTAACCTCTCTTTCCAGTTCGGGAAGGGGGTGTTACAGTCGAAGTATAGTTGTGATGATCTAAATACCAGGATATTGTCCATCCCCAGTGACTAGAAAGGTTTGGCCAAAATAGCAACTTCATCTGCTGGCTTTCCAGTCATCAAACAACTGTGTTTCTCTTGGGGCTGTTCAAAAAGGAAACATCTAATGGCTAACCCTGTTTCTACTTCCACCTTCGATTCCTCTTTGTCACTACAACAACAAAAGGGGCGCCATGAGCTTTCAAGGCGTGTATGATACAAATGCTAGCACATATACATAAAGGGCCAAATGTTGAAATAACACAAAAATGGGTTAACATGCCTGACCAGGCAAACCTACACCACCTGCTGATAGATGCCCAAATAAGATAAAACTCGTACTTGTATCTTCTGTACCTTGCTGACCATGGACCCCTTGCCCATTTACCCTGCGCAATTGCCTCTTCGAGCTCATCATAGGAGCTTACGTCCACATTGTTACTGCAGAATAACAACCTCAGTGTCATCTAGACACAAGTAAAATATTAGATGTAAATGGTAAGAAATACAAGAAACGTAGACGCACGAGAATTTAGAGCAGGAGAACGCACCTATCCTGAAATGATGTCGCTATGGACAGAAGCGATAACTGGATCTCATTCAACTTGTCTTTTATATAATTTACCAAAATTGAAGGTTCCATATATATTCCGAAAACTTTCCCTTGCTTTCCAGGGACATCTCTTCTAGATATGACCACCCTTCCACTTGAAACGTTGCAAGGACCAATTTCAATTCTTAGAGGAACTCACTACAAAAAGAAAGGTCTGCTACAAGTAAATGCATCTGTCAGATATTCTTCACAATTGTAGCTCCTCCCTGCCCACCCAACCCCCAAAAGAGACACCAAAGTAGAGTCCTGAATGGCAGATTGAGAACTCTTGATGTGCAAAGCAAACAATACACAACCCAAACGTAAGCAGTCAAATAATGCAGTGTGATTCATTTCCTCATATATGGTTCATATACTAATTCAACTAAGGTCATTGACGCCAAAACAGTGGTTTTTTCTTTGGTAGTTTTTAGGGAGTTGCGAAGTGAAGAATTTGTGCCATTAACTACTCCAATCCTCTCACACAAGTAATGGACAAGGTGGGGCCATGGGCTGCAGAGTGCTCTTGACCTATACCCGCTTTATTACATAACCGAAGTAATTTTGGCAGAACTCGAAGAGCAAAAATGCTCAACATGTAATAGACCACAATAAGCAACCTGCTAAGAACAAGCACGGTACTTGTAGCGAGTGTTTATCTTTTCTATGCAGGTAGAGGATACATGACTTCAAATATTACAACTTGGAGGAAACTTGCCTCGTAAAACTCATTTTTGTCTTGTGGGTCATAGATTTGTGAACACACTGTCACGAATTTGACAACAGAAAAAGAGAACAGTAAAGGAAATTAAAGTAAGGAAGCTACTGAAAGAAAGAAACAGAAATTTTATATAACATTTTCCATGACGAATACATTGCAGAGTAGCCATATATGCTCTTTTAACAAATTTCTAACAACCCTCTCCTAAAGAGAACACGTGCCACCTTACAAAATGAATGCTGCAGCTTATTAATTAAACTAACTGAATCAGTGCGTTTAGATCTGACTTAAGCTTTAGCAAAACGGGGTGTTTTGTCCATCTTTCCAAATACTTCCCCTAAACGCTGCTACTGGCATTCCCTGCTTCTCTTTCCTGACAATTCCCCATCGCTTGAAATGATCCTTGTCCCCAAGGATTGAAGTCTAGATACTGGGTGCTAATATTGCTATTGAGAAGAGGACACTGCTGGCCAAATTCAACATCCTATGGATTCTTGCTGAAAACACATTTGGATCATTAAGACTAAATCTAGAAGTCAACAGAGCAGTCTCATAAAGAAGCATCACAATATCCTTCACTGCCTTGTCGTTCTTATCAGCCTCGGCTCTCTTCGTCAGCTCCTCCATGATTCCAATAAGTTTTTGAATGTCCTTCCATGATTATCTTAATAACTATTTCTTTATCTTTGGTAGCAAGCGCAGCGTAATATAGCTAATTTATGTTGACAGCAGATACTTGACCCTTGGAATTACCAAGAATTACCAATGGGTTGCCCTTACTATTAATATTACAAGGGCGATCGAAGTGGGGTGACACACTGTAGTGGAGCTACACGTGGCAGTATGTGATTGGGTGGCTTGGAAAATGTGGCAAAAAAAAAACTTCAATTTTTTTGAGTTAGCGTAATGAGATGAGGTAAGCGCAGCGCGCTTACTTTATGCTAATTAGAGTTTTTGGAAAATGTGTTACAGGAAAGGGGGTCGAAATAATGATAATTATTTCCCAGAAGGTGTGATTTAGTAAAAGCTGATGGTTTACCTGGTGGAAAGTAATAAATTTAATTTATTATTAGGTTGCTGGTAGTTACTACCTGTTATATCTTATATTTTTAGTGTGCGTAATTTTAATTTTAAAAAAAAAATTTATATTCCACAAATAAATATATACTTGTATTTATTTGTACAATTTAAGACTCATATTCCAATAGGTAGGGTCGGAATCTTAAAAGTCCAACTAAATTGCCTGTTTTTTATTTGCAAATTCCGGTGACATTATTTTGGCCAACAATTCCGTTGATCGGAATTTGGGTACAAGAAAGTCTGTTGTTATTCGGATGGAAAATAATTTTCATTTAAAATAAATAAATAAATAGTGTGCCCACCATCGGTAACAATTTTATTTCAATTTTTTTTTTCAATTCTGAAGAAAAACACTGAAGGTGCCAAGCAGCAGGATGTCTGGTGAAGCTCAACATCAAAGCCTCAAGTCATTGACCTGTGTTCCAAAAGCACGAGAGAAGTTCTGTACAAGGCTGTGGCTAGTTCTAACCTGCAAGGCCTTACGATCACCCATCATAGCTTCAATTAATTGTATATGTCTTGGCAGCACCGACAAACGTCTCAACCTTGGATTTTTGACCTGCAATAACAGATATTGCAGCTTGCTCATAAGCAAATTTTGTATAGACATCAATCATCTGTAACACCTGCAATTCAGAAGCCTTAAACTGTTAAGTGGAAACTGGAGAGGAAAGCGAAATATATATGGCATCTTAAAACTCTAATTAATGCACTTCACATAAACAAGATGCAAACCTCTTTTTCTGCCTCCTCTGGAGTGGCATGAGTAGTATGTCCCTCCTGCCAAAGAAAAATTCGAATGTCCTCGCGAAGGGTTTAGTGAGCGTCTCCCATCTTGTGACATTTGCCTACTAAACATATCATATGACAGGAAGGAGAAAGACAGTAAGCAACAGATCAGAACAAAGTAGCAGCCAACAAAAAAGGATATCAGTATCACTAGTTACACCTAGTTGATCATTGGAGAAAGATCACGATAAATATGAATCCACCGAGTAAACATATGATTTACAATGGTTTTGCTAGGAGGTCGAACCTGCCAGAACCTCATGAAGTGCAGCAATCAAAGCCAAACCTCAGGTCATAATATTTCAAACTCGAACCAACTACATATCAATTTAACCTATCAGCTTTAAACATTAAATTAAAATAGGAAAAACTGAGATCGCAACTAAGGAATGAAATAGAAAATGGCATTTTTTTTTAATTATCGTTGACTAATAAAAGTACCACAAGTTTTTCTTCAAGTTCCTTCCCTCCTCCAATTGTCACGAGGGCTAATTCTAGAATAAATCCCTCGACATGGCTAGCTTCTTTCTCTATGAATATGGTATAAACTGCAATTTATATCAGAATGCTCATTAAAGAACTGCATGTGCAATCTAGAACAACAGAGCCAATGAGCCATTATGAAGTGAAAAATCAATAAACTTCATGCTTTCAACATATCATTCATGATGTAGGATAGATTTTGAAATTGTGTAATGGGTAGAAAATAATAGGATAGAAATAAAATAATAGGATAGAAATTTAGGATTTAGCTCTGCGCGTAAATCACTAAGGGTCTAGGGTTTCAACTCTGCGTCTATTAACCTAGAACTAGTAAAATTATCTCTGCGATAATTGTAAGCCAAAACAATTATACAATATCAATAATATTACTTAAAAATACTAAACGATTAAAATACCCTTATTAATAATTTCTAATCACTAATTAAAATATTAAAAGACCAAAATACCCTAACTAATTAAAATAAAATACCAACTATCTCCTACACTTAAAATAATTTCATACATAAGCCCATAAATAAAAAACCCAACGTAAATCCCATCATTTCTCCCCTTGTTGGAGAAAACTCGACTTCGAGATTTATAAAATGACAGAATAATCCATAAGTTTCTCTTCATCGAAAGAACATTTTAGTACATTGTTGATAACATCTTCGCACGATAAAGCTCCAAAAAGTTTGGGAATAAAATTGTTGAGAGTATAACTTTTGCATTTCCAGGCGGTTGAAATAAATTAACCGGAATGATGAACTCAACGTTATCAACTTTGACTGGATCGACTTCTTGAACTGTCTTATCTTCGGTAACGAACAACTCAAAACAACTTTAGAATTTTTCTCGGTTTGTTGTTCACGCATAATGGTTCAACTTTTGGAATTTCAAGAATCTCCATAAACACGTCACAACTGTTTATAACCTCGGAATAACGAACATCCTCGTTCTCTTGCTCTTTTTTTTGCTCTCTCTTGTTCTTTCCCTTAATCTTTCGCTTTCTCGTCCTCTTTCCCTTAATCTTTCGCTTTCGCTTGCGTATACCATATAGAAATAATTTTATATGCAGCCTTTCGAAATTCTTTTGATTTAGCTTGTTGACGTTTCGCTACTTCAACTTGTTGACGTTTCTTTACTTCAGCTTGTTGACGTTTCTGTGCTTCAGCTTGCTTTCTTCATCTTGATATCGTCATTGAAATCAATCAAGATCGTAATGTGCATTAACAATATGTACTTGGACCACATGTATTAATAAGATAATCTATTCGATCACTTTCATCATAAAGACTCTAAATATACTCCTTTTGTTTTGCAATAAATTCTTTTGTGGTTCGGAACATTGGTATAATGGATTATATAAAGATAAGTAAAATATTTGTAATTTTTTTTTTTTTTGCAAACTTTTTTTTAGTCAACAGGGGCTAAAATGCAAAAGGTTAAAAGTTTGAGGGTTTATTTTAGAAAACTAACAGGGGTTAAAATGAAAGTTTTAAAACTTTAGGTAGGTTTTTAAAATAATATAGGAACGTAGCGGTACTAAACTATAATTTTGCAGGAAATATAGTAGATGGAAAAGGACTTAGAGAGAGAAAAACTAGGCAGTGCAGCAGGCTTAGTTGATCGACGACTTAATTGGCTATTGCAACAGGCTAAATTGACGATAGCAACGACAAAGGGTGTATGGCGGCAGCACAGGTAAGTCTTCTTCATCGTCTTCTCCCTTTTTTTTTTCTTCCGCTTCTCTTATTCTCAATGCTCCTTTTTGAATCATCATCTTCCTCTTTTTTTCTTTCTTGCTTTGTTTCTTCTCCTGTTGGGTTGGCTACCTCTTCTTTTTCTTTGTTGCTATTCTTCCTTTATTTATTTTTTTATTTTTTTTCTGGAAGTAAGTAGTAATTTTGATATGATTCTGATAGCGGCTATATCAAACAAGGCAGAGCTTATTGCATACTTGGCTAAAGGGAATGATTCAATTCAACTTCCTATCAAAATATGGGCTAAAGAGTTCAAAGGAAGCTTGATTGGATCGAGTCAACGTTTTTGGGATAATGGTAATTTAAGAAGGATCGATAATGGAGCTAAACTTCAAGTGTTCAAGTTCTAATTGGACCGGTTACACGAGCACAGGCCAAACGATTCAAGGAAAACCCTAATGGATGAATTTCAAGCAATTTGGCTAAAGTTTATTTAAGAGTGCTTAAAATGGAGCTTAATTTGAGGCTAATTCAAGTCCCAAGGGTTCATCAAGTGATTCAAAGTATCTAGATTGGAAAATACATTAAGGAAATTCTGGACATAAACTTTGAACAACGATCAGACCCATTAGATCAAGTTTTCTGGGCATGGAGCTTGGATTTTATTGTAGATCTCGTCGAGAGCTTCAATTTGATAGGTGACACGTCTCGTAACTTTTCCCAGATAAAAAATTATGGTCGTTGTAGCAAAAGATGTCGCAGTAGAAAATGGGCATGTGCCGGGGCGCGGATTTCTAGGTTATTCCATGCGCTGGGGCATAAATTGGCAGAGAGTTATGCGCCGGGGCGCATGGTAGCGAACAAGGAATATTACTTGACGCGTTTTTAGCTTTTTATTTTTTATTTTATTCTAATTAGGATTTTGTTACTTTATTTGATTATTATTTTTTTATAATGTTATTTCCTATTTATTGGAGAATTAGGAACACATAGAAGTACTATAAATAGGGATCAAGAGCTATTGTAAACATGAATCTATTGTTTATCAATTAAATTCTTATGATGTTTATTCTTCATCTTTTGGTTATTTGAGAATTTCTAAACTTTTCTTGGTATTCTTTAGATTTAATAAGACTTATCAGTCAATAACACATAATTGATTGTGGCGCCTTTTACCATACATCAAACATCGTTGTACCGAGGTTTTTGTCTACATATAGACAACGGGTTGAGGTGTCGTTAGTGTTCTATTCAATGCAGATTTCTTTACACAAACAATTGTATCAAGATTTTCGCTTCTAAATAAATGACGGGTTGAGGTGTTGTGCATGTTCCACCGTACGACTTTGCTAGAAAACGATTCAGGCAGTGTTCACTTTACACAAACGTACCATGGACCTTATCAAATTCCGATCATGAATAGTAACTCCGCCAATGAACAGTGTTCCGGCAATGAACATTGTTTTCGATGAATAGTAGTTTTTTTTTACAACCCAAGTTCTCCCAAAAATTAAGAAATTAATAAAGAAACCCTAAGCTCTGATAACAAAATTGATGTAGGACAAATTTTGAAATTGTGTAATGGATAGAAAATAATAGGATAGAAACATATGATTTAGTTCTGCACGTAAATCATTAGGGGTCTAGAGTTTCAACTCTGCGTCTATTAAGAAAATTATCGTTATCTCTGCAATAATTGTAAGCCAAAAAAATTCTTCAATATCAATGATCTATATTCTCTGTAAAATTGTGGTGATTACATTAGTATTTAAAAACTCAAAACTCTAATATTACTTAAAAATACTAAACAACTAAAATACTCTTATTAATAATTTCTAATTACTAATTGAAATATTAAAAGACCAAAATACCATAACTAATTAGAATAAAATACTATATCTTACAGTTAAAATAATTCCATACATACATAAATACATTAAGCCCATAAATAAATAACCCAACATAAATCCCATTAATGCATGTTCTATTGTGAAGCACCAGCTCTGAAACAAGGCAGTTTCTTCCAGAATGTAACTGTTAAGACTCTTTGGGATAGTAAATAAGTACAGTTCAACAAACTATATCGCACTGTACATTAACCTGATATATGGATGATATATAATTAGCCTCACAAAGGGGGAATCAGTGTCATGATAACAGTAACCAGATTCTAGTTGGTATTATTGTTTTTTTTCCTTCTTCAGTTTTGTCCAGAACAATTTGAGCAAAATAAAGTTCCTTTAACCAACCAAATTTGGCTAAAAAGCAAAATTGACCTTTAATTCCTGCCTTAAGACCTCTCAGTCTATCTAACCCCTCTAATTTAGATTTTTTCCCCCTTTCATTAGATAAAGACCACCCAGGGCCGGCCCAATAGTTATATTAAAAAAGCCTGGGCTTTAGGCTCCATTTTAAAAAAAGCCCCAAATATTTTAGAGTGTCCATGTATAGTATACAATGGCCTACCAAAAATGCTATGAGTAAAAAATTATGTGTACATGTGTCCATTAAATTATGTGACTTTTTAACTCCCTTTCACTCTCTCTCTCTTGGTAAACTCAACTCTCTCATTAAACTAAAACAAAAAAAAAACTTTTTTTTTCTCTCTCTCTCTCACAGACTCACACACACACACACACACACACACAGTGGTGCCGCCCATCATCTCTCGGTAAACCCAACGTCCTAACCTTCTCATTAAATTAAACTAAAGCAAAAAAAAAGTCTCTTTCTCTCTCTCTCTCTCACACACACACACAGTGGGCCCATCATTTCAACTCCCTTCTTTGTCTGATTGTATCCCATTGATTTGTTCAAGTTCTAGAAATTACAGAGGATCCCAATATTCGAATTTTGGACCAGATAGTACCGTTATTCGTGGTTAAACTCGGAGCTTTGAATAGGAATAGGAAGACATTTCTGTCATTCACACCAACCTCATAACTTTGAGATCCTTTCAGGTTTTATTGTTTCATAATTTTAAAATTTTTTGTTATATATTTTAACTATACTATATATTGTGTTTGTTTGGTTGTTATATAGTTATATTGTGGCTCCTAGAAGACAACTAAGTGGATACGAAAAATTAAAAAAAAAAGAAAGAAAAATAGATCAACTTATAGAATCTCAAAAAGGATCTCTTGATAAATTTGTTACTAGTAACAAAAATAATGTAATAAAAAATTTAGATGAAAATTTTGAAAATGAACAAGTAGATAATGAAATAGAAGATAATAAAATAAAAAATATTAAAATAGAAAATATTGAAATAGAAGATAATGACATAGAAGATAATGAAATAAAAAATATTGAAGTAGAAAATATTGAAATAAAGGATAATGAAATAAAAAATAGTGAAAAAGAAAATAGTGAAATAAAAGATAATGAAATAGAAGACAATCAAAATCTTAATGAAATAAGTGATTATAGTCATATAAATATTTATGATCCAAGTCAATGGAAAAATATTGATATGAAATTAAGAGATTTATTAGTAGAAAATGGTCCAATTAGATATAATAATTTAGATTTTCCTCGGGATGAACTCTCTAGACATTTTTTCACTACACATTATATTCGCAAATTAACAAATGGGGAAACACTTGATAGAAGGTGGCTAGTATATTCAAAAGATTTGGATAAAGTATTTTGTTTTTGTTGCAAGTTATTTAATATAAATCATTCTACAAGTAAACTAGTTAATGAAGGAACAAAAGATTGGAGAAATATTGGTGTTAAGCTTGAAAATCATGAAATAACTAATGAGCATATAACTAATATGAATACTTGGATTGAATTAGAAACAAGATTACAACTAAATAAAACAAATGATAAAAGTATGCAAGAACAAATTAATAGAGAGAAAGAATATTGGCAAAATGTATTAGTAAGAATTATTGCCGTTGT
Organism: Hedera helix; assembly: GCA_947179155.2. Classification (NCBI taxonomy): domain Eukaryota; kingdom Viridiplantae; phylum Streptophyta; class Magnoliopsida; order Apiales; family Araliaceae; genus Hedera; species Hedera helix. The sequence goes on from OX359268.1 coordinate 38,207,155, forward strand.
AAAGAATCTTGGTAAAAATAATTTAGCTTTTCGGGGAAAAAATGAAAAGATATATCAAGATAATAATGACAATTTTTTAAGTTTAATTGAAATGATTGCGGAATTTGATATGATAATGCAAGAACACGTTCGTCGTATTCAACAAAATAAAATTCATAACCATTATCTTGGACATAACATACAAAATGAATTGATAAGTTTGTTAGGAAATGAAGTAAAAAGCAATATTATTAAAAAAGTTAAATAAGTAAAATATTATTCAATCATACTTGATTATACTCCCGATGCAAGTAATCAAGAACAAATGTCTCTCATATTACGAGTCCAATAAAAATAGAAGAATATTTTTTAGAGTTTATTAGAGTAGATGATACGAGTGGAAAAGGTTTATTTGATAAACTTATAGATGTAATAAGTAATCTTGAACTAGATATTAATAATGTACGAGGACAAGGATATGATAATGGGTCTAATATGAAAAGAAAACATCAAGGTGTACAAAAAAGGCTACTCAATGTAAATCCTGGAGCATTTTACACACCATATGGTTGTCATAATTTAAATCTAGTACTTTTTAATATGGCTAACTCTTGGCCCAAGGCTATATCATTTTTTGGAATAGTACAACATATATATTCATTATTTTCCTCTTCCACAAAACGATGGAAAATTTTGCAAGATAATATTCAAGGTTTAACTCTTAAGTCATTGTCACAAACACGTTGGGAAAGTCGTGTTGAAAGTGTTAAAGCAATTAGATTTCAAGCTTCAAGAATAAGAGATACATTATTGCGACTAGCGGAAACTAGTGAAGATCCTAAAACAAGAAGTGAAGCTAATTGTTTAGCAACATATGAGATTGAGAATTTTGAGTTCTTATTGGGTATAACTATTTGGTATGATATTTTATTTTCCGTCAGCTTAGTTAGTAAATATTTACAATCAAAAAGACATGCATATTGATATTGCTATAGATCAATTAAAATGTCTCATTTCTTTTTTTAAAAAATATCGGGAAAGTGGATTTACAAATGCTATGATTTCATCTAAAGAGATTGCATGTGAATTGGGTATAGAACCTATATTTCGTGAAAAACGTAGAGTTCGTAGAAAAAAACAATTTGATGAAAATGTTGATGATGAGGTAACACAATCTATTGAAGAATCTTTTAGAATTGATTATTTTATATATATAATTGATCAAGCTATTTCTTCACTAAAAAGTAGATTTGAACAATTTCAAAAGTACAAAAATATTTTTGGTTTCTTATTTAACATAGAAAAATTAAAATCATTGACCAATGAGAGTTTAAAACAATATTGTTTGGATCTCGAATGTTTTTTAAAACTTGAATTTTTTTCCGATATTGATGGCTTAGATTTATTTTTAGAACTAAATGTTTTAAAAGAAATTTTACAAATGAAAGAAAATACTCCAATCGAGATATTAAATTATATAAAAGGTTAGATTCTTTTCCAAATGCATGCATTGCGTATAGAATATTATTAACAATTCTTGTAACAGTTGCTTCTGCGGAAAGAAGATTTTTAAAATTAAAATTGATAAAATCTTACTTAAG